>OX438938.1:14132997-14746407 GCA_949316185.1 Pyrausta nigrata | reverse complement strand
GTAACAGCCCGCAAAAAGCAGAGGAACAACCGATCGTATTGTGACCGGACTTTAGAATACTTATGTGGTAGGTATAGTCCGACAAGAGTGTGCGCGACCCTCCTGCCGTAATCGTAAATCGTACGCGACAGTCAAAAGAAATCCCATTCTCCGTAACACCACCCGACCCCCTAGCGACCTGGCATCTAGCGTGGCTCGCCCCCGCATCTTTGGCGACTGCAGGAGGGACGCGCACGAACTTGTCGCACTATAGTTTGCTTCTAATTATTTTAACCTAGCAATGTGAGAATGTTGTAACAAAACTTTTCTGCATTCTAAAAATAAACTTTTAAACTTTCATGGTAACTGACATGAAACTAAAACAAACCCAGGTGTCGTTTCGCGGCCGGATACTGTTAAATTGTGAGTTCGCCAACAATGATACCAGAGGAGAATGCAATAAAGGATTTCGAGAGAGGGTAGAACCGACATGTTTGTCAATAGCAACCCACCTGCAAGATCTTCAGTCACTCTGTGATCATGGCACTTGCACCAGTGCCGAATCGGAAAATCACAAATAAAAGGTAGGTACGAGTATATGGTAGCAATTCCATAATTTAACTATACTAAAGGCCAGTCTATACACTTTACCTTACTAGGAAAATGAAGGATTCCCTCTTTTCCCTTCACAGTTTTTAAGGGTTCAAGTGGCAAAGGCAAGTTAGAGATGCGCGAGTCAAAGTAGTGTAACGCTGAATCCACATACAGTTCCAACTCTTCACGATGCCCTTCCCCCGTCAGAACAAATATTGGTTTATTAGCTGGACCTGCAAGCACAGAGATAGATAATTATAGAAAAATCTCATTGTAATAATACAGTTTTCACCACCATGAGAGAGAAAGAGAAGTAGAGGAAGATCGGCAATGAGATGGGAAGACAATTTGCTTTATGGATGGCATAGACAGGCAAGAGAAAGATCCCTATGAAAACAACTAAAGGAGGCTTATGTCGAAAGACAACCTAACTATATTGCAACTAAATAATGTAGAAAATATAGTTTAAGAACTTATGGCAGGCATCTTTCACTCGATGTACTTGCGCGCGATAATAGCCTACTCTCGAGCGCACCGACGTCGGTGCGTAAAACAGTAGGCTGCCAACAACCGTCGGGCGCCCGCGTACGAACTGTTGAATTATTAGTGTTACGGTCGTTTCGTTTTTATGCGAACTAATTAAGTTATACGGTTTACATATCTGGTTATTTACTGTAAAAATGCAATCAGCATATACACACATATATGTATATCCTGAATTAGTCTCAGACTTAAATAAAATTCTGGACTTATAGTCTCGAATTTTTGCACTTTTTAAATCTTTTTATTTAGTCATGATAATTTTACGGCAGGCTGAAAGTTCCCTCAGATGCTTTTTATAACTAAGTAATACAATTATGTTATGCATACATTTTTGAAAAAAATTTATCTCAGAACAACATATTCCACCGGATGACTCAGTCGATCAATTTTTGTGAGCGAAATTTAATTTAATTTCTTTAAAACTTGCAAACAAATTGCTAAGTTATAAAAATTACTATAACATCTTTGATCTTATAAAAAAAGTGAATTTCTTCCCACCTTGCCCTTGTTTTCCGCATGACTATATTTACTTATCAAAACTGTTTGTACTATTCCGTTTTTTTTTCGAGACAACCGGGAATTTTGCACAATAAACATTTTGTAAAACACTAGATCATTATAAAACATTTTAAACCAATCTACAAATAAAAAAGCCTTGTATCTAAAGAAGCAACCCTGACTTAATTATTATTACCGACACGCCGTGCCGGCCGCGCTCAGCTGCAGATAAATAATAACGTAATTTTCGATGCTTAAGGCACATTTTCGTGCGCAGCAGTCTGCTACAAAAAATTGTAGGCTATTATAGAAGTAGGTATGGACGGTTTTGTATATAGTGATTTATCTGTTACGTAGTAACTATTATATAATCTGTGCTTATGGTCAGAGAAATAAAGGCTTATTTTAATTATTTATACAGTTTACATAAACTAAGCATTCAACTCATTTATGGGCTGTGATCCAAGTTAGTTTTGTCCTCAGTCTCCCTTGCCATCACAATTTATTCATTTATTTAAGCTTTATTGCACAACAGATTTTTTTTACAAAAGGCGGACTTAATGCCAATTGGCATTCTCTACCAGTCATACCTTTGGGCTAAGCGAAGATGAACGGTGGACAGTTTGTATGAAGTAATCCCTGGAGCTACTGAACTCAATTTGCTTATCACTTAAAAACAATAATTATCTTATTTGCAAGCTTCATCTTTCGATTGTTAAATACTTGCAAAAATATTTCTTTCGAGTGTTGAGGGTATAATCCCAATAACATTGATGAAAGCAACGCGGCATTACAGCGTTAAGAAGCACTTGAAAATTTCGACAGGCTCTGCCAACGCCAGGGTGGCCGAGAGGTTAGGCAATCGCCCGGTATGCGAGGAACGCGGGTTCGATTCCCGCCTCTGGTGGTCGTTTTTTTTTCAAGTGCAATAATATAATTGGGCATTTTAATGTTAGAAATTTTCTGAGAAACCCTTGTATGGTGAAAGATCCTGTTTGAACTATTTCCTCAAAAAAGTTATGACTTTGTGGTGGATCTTGTGCAACGTCTGGCTCCCGAGTTGTTGATGTTCCAGGTTGTGAAGACAGATGGCGTTCAGTATTTATATTTATACCTTCAGTTATTTTTGAGGACATTTTGCTTTTATTCTCAACTGAGTCTTCAATATATCCTTCGGCGACAGTGCTGGACTTCCAACCCATTGCCGTTTCAGGATTGATATACTAGCCCCCGAATTAGCTAAAAGAGTAGCGGAAAAGATTGTCAGTAACCGCTAGTGCCTCCACTTTTATCTCATGAGGTGTTAAATCAATGTCCAAGTCACAAGAGTTACATTCTTATGCAATTACATTTTATTCTACATTTTTATGCAATAAAGACACGGTATTTATAATAATGGCGCGTTCCCACGTTTAATGAATCATAAAGCTTTTTTTTTCTGGTGAAATCGAAGGTGCGTTCCATTTATATCCGCGATGCATCAGCGCGCATCGCGGCGCATATTTTGGCGTTTTACTTAGTCCGGTAGCGGCGCCAAAGTGAGCGTGCGGACGTAGATGACGGCAAACGGAACGCACCCCGATTTTTTTTTAAAGTGTTGGTTTCACAGCTTTGAGTATAGTGGGTCCAAACTTATTTCGTGACTTTCCACCCTATCCTATTCTAAGAAGGGAAAAACTATTTCCCACCCGGTTATCTACACATGAAAGTTCAACTTTTCGAACAGGAGAGATGAAAAGTAAATTTCTTCCTTGTGTTTTATAAATACCAGTCAACGACTATAAATGATACATACATTTTAGCTCACTTTACTCATAATACTCTCTGTCTCTAATAAGTCTGCTCTTGAAAAACAAACCACACACACACACACACACATATTCACACACATTTTTTTGTTTTTTTTATTTTAATTTCTTTTTTTTTTTCTTTTCTGATATTTTTTAAATAAATATCTATAATTTTTTCTTATTATTACGCCAGAGCTTCCTTGTAAACGATATTTGCTTTCATTTTATTTTGTGGCAGCAAAATAAATTGTTTTTCAGGAGTCCTGACTCGCGATAGGCCGACATACAGTTGTCCATGGGTAAAACATTATTTTCTTAGATCGATCCCTACTAACTTGAATGTTTGACCCTGGGATTTGTTAATTGTTATCACGAAAGATGTTTTAACTGGAACCTTCATGTTTTTTTCATTCTTTATAATTAATTTTCAGTTATAGGATATGTAGTTTAAAGGTATAAGTTCGTAGCCGACCACACGACGCGGCGTCAAACCACGTGTCGACGCGACACGACTGGTTTCTATGTATTTCTATGAAATACCATTCGTAGCTCGCGACATGAAGCTAGCGACACGTCGTCAAGCGGTAGACCACACTGGCGCTCGACCGCAGATCGGTACTCATATTCTTTCTAATTTGTGGATCTGAAGTGTCGCCGACATCTGTCACACCAAATCCATACTAATATTTTGAATACGAAAGTGTGTTTGTCTGTTACTATTCACATCAAGCTTAAACTGCTAAACCGATGCAGACAAAATTTGGTATTGAGATAGTTTAGAGTCCCGAAAAACGAGATAAGTAAGATATACATATACATTTTTATCCCAGAAATCATATTTTATGGAGGTGAAAACTTGTATGGTAAATTCAAGCTTTGCGCAGACAAAGTCGCGGGATATCGCTAGTCATATTTTATGCAAGATTTTTTGTCATTCAATGTCAGCCATCATAGGTGACAGTAATATAATATTATATTTTATGCAAGATTTTTTGTCATTCAATGTCAGCCATCATAGGTGACAGTAATATTATATTACTAACTTTTGTGTATCAATCAATCAATTCTGTACTATTTTTGTCGACAGCTACAGAATGACGCTAAAACGAGATTTAATGTAATCCACATTTTAATAAAATGCTACAAATCATGCAATTAAACAATTGTATACAATCATAACTATCAGTCTTATTAAATTTTACAAATCTGAGTCTCTCGTATTAAAAAAAAGTATATTACTATTTATTCAGTTTCATCGCTCAAATCACCGTCATCATTTCCATTGTTAGATTTGTAGGGTAAAGATCTAAAAAATATTGCATTGTTCGCATTTATAACACCTGTTTTGCACATGCTTTCTAAATCATTATATTTAGATTTTGTTGATTTAAGGGGTGAAGTATAAGCACGCTCCAAGTTAGGTATCAAAGAAGAGTTCCTTGTATCGTTTCTAAGAACCAAGCATTCGTAAGATTCTTCATTTAAATCATACTTAAAATATAATTTATTTGGTTCAGATCTATCAACGAAAACTTCTTTAATTTTAGTCCACAGTATTTTTTGTTGTCTGCAATTTTTGTTCCATTGTTTGTCATTTACATGGGTCTTGAAGTTAAAAAAGTTTTCCTGTTTCATATTTTTCACAAAATATGGTTCTCCTTCTGTTTTTGCCCATCGTACTAGCAGGCGCCATTCATCGGGTGTATAAATCATTTTGGAGTAAGATGAGCGCTCTATGAGGGCGTGGACACTGTCACCCTCGTTTTGGGTATGTCCCTTCTCTAGGAAACGATGAGTAATAGACACCTTGTATTTTTTTGCTGCAAATAAATATACAAAAAACACAAATCTGTTCCGATTTTGGCCCGCACAATTATCGGACCAAAAACGAAACTCTTTTGTGTCTTCGGTAAAATTATCTTTTATGTAATCTAACAAACAACTTTCAACTTCATTAGCTCCTTGCTTAGCTACCGTTTCATCCCACATATAACAGACGGCTTTCTTTTGTCCCATATTAAAAACTGTAAAGTTAAAGGTAGATAATTTTCTTTTATAATAAAGGATACTTATTTGACCATGCGGGCATGTCAGTACTTTCTGGAAATCAAAAACTGCTGTTACAATCGATCCCTTAGACTCAATAGCGTCACGTTTGTCTTTATCTTTAATCGCACGTGCAGTTTCCTTTGCCTTCTTGTGAGCCACATTTTTTTGTATTTCTTCATTTGTAGGTGTTGGATTTGTTTGATAAACGTGACAATCTTCACATTGGTCCTTTTTTGGAATATGAAAACCAAGATTAAAATTTTTATTTACAATATCCCTATACTGGCGTCCTGTTGTTGCTTTTGATGAGTATACGTTTTGATCAAACCATTCGTTATACAATTTATACAATCGGCTTATGCTTAGACTACCATCTAGGTATAACTTGGTTGAATCCTTTCGAATAAAGTGGGACTCAACAGGGACAAATGAATTAACATGGTCACAAACACTCTTTATCATTTCGTTAGTAATGACAGATTTGTGATGGTCATGTTTGCCTCGTTGGTCTTCCTCAAAATCAGACACACCATCATATTTTTTGAATGCTGTTTTGATAATACTTTCACTAACGGCTAATGTTTTCAAAAACATGGTCTTGCAGAAATATTTTAATGTAAACTGACGTTTATTAGAAGTCTTGCGATTAAGGCACCTATACTTTGGTACTTTTGTAACATACTTTGTAACAAATCTCCACTGTTTTTCTGCACTCCCAAGTTTCCAAAACCTAGTAAAGCATGCCAATCTTTGGTCTTGGGTAATTTTTTCTGCACATTTATACCGACAGCTGCAAGGTTTACCCATTACTTTATCTCCTACAAATTTGCCTCTTTTTGATACGTAACTTTTACCGAGATTTTTCAAATGTTTTCTTTTTACGTCAGACCAATTATTCTTGTTCACCGATCGTTTTTAGACCTTCGTTTTTTACGTTTTGTTGATGTCGAAGTCGGTACATCAGTATTTACAGATTCAGATTGAATCGAATCTATCCAAGAACTATGGTCGGGGCAAAAGTGATCATTACAATTCTTTGGTACATTTATTTACTGGAGAGGGCAATGGTGTAGCTAATGTTATATGTGAAGCGGAAGGCGTGGCAACTGGCGGTTCTTCAAATTCTTCTAAGTATACTGCTGGCGAATTATTAAAACTAGAGGTTACCTCTATATTTAATGGAGAAAGGACTTCTTCTGAATGCAGGTCTTGTGTTATAGGTATAGGTGGGGCAGCCGCTTGCTGAAAGGTAGGACAAGTGGTATTTTCCATAATTTCTTGCTGCTCTTCTGATACTGTTGTATTAGTGTTCAAAGTTGTAAAAACTTGCTTAGTTTTATTTTCTGTAGCGTCAAGTTGAAGTTCTGATACTGCTGTGTGATTAGTGTCATTAAATACCTCATGATATACTTCTGCCATTTCGACGATAATGTTGTGGGCTTCTGACGGTAACGGGGAGCTATCACGTTCACATGCAGATTCTGTAAAAAAGTCAAATAAAAAAATTATGTAACTACTAAATGAAATTACCTTGGATAGCAATAGCTTATTACTATTATAAAAAAATCATTTAAATTGAAAGTATTCTGTATTTTAGTTTAGAATAAAGTCTTATGTAAAAACTTGTACAAAGAACAAAATCGTTTATTCACATACGACTGTATTTTTTCGTTGAATTTACGTAGAACAACATCGTATCTGCACATACGTTAGAATATGTTAGGACAACTTTGGCTGAACAACAACTTATGTAAAAATAAATAGGTAGAAAAAAGCTATACTAAAATTAAATGCTATTAAGTAGTTGTTCTTAAATCATAACCTACGATATCAAAAATGATAAAAGCATATTTTTTTTAATTATCGCGGAACAAAATACTTTGATCACTTACGACGGTAACTGAAACGTGTTCCTTATTTTTCTTTATAAATTAACTTAAATGTAACAAATTAATTAACCAGTTATTAAACGGGTGTGACTTGAAATTAATATACAAGTACTTACCAAGATTATTACATTCTTCATCGTTATTTTTAAATAAATCTGGATCAGTACAATCATTTTTACCCACTTGTAGGGCTAAATTCAAAATTCTTTTTTTTCTCGTCAATGCAGACATCGCAGCACATACACTTTATCACCGTTTTTACACTTTTTAGCGTTTATTTGTTTCCAAATGATGAAATAATGTTAACCACCAAAATCGACCGTCACTGCGGAGTACAAACTCGCTTCTGACGTTAGATCGTAGTGCGCGTGCTGCTTACCGCGGCGAACAGGTTTTTAAATGTCGATACGTGATTGTTCGTCGCAGGGATACTTCAGATAAGGCAATGTTCAATTGGATATCTCAAAAAGTAAAAAAGTGTTTTAAAAAATAATTACACTCCCTTAAAGCTACTGTGATACATAGTACATTTGATAAATAAAAAAAAAATCGTCTTATATTTCCATACGTGTCTGTTCTACGGGCCCGTCAATTTGTCCTCTAATAATATTAGGTTTTTCACCAAAGACTAAAATATAAGCTATGAGCTCACATGCCAGCGTTATGCAGCCCTAAATTCTCTATGCCCGTTGTCTATGACTATTTAACATCTTGGCCTGTACTATCAACAAAATAACCATCCAGATTCAAATCCAAATCCAAAATAAATTTCCACCAATCAGAAAACTACCCAACTTTAAGATAGCTAGAACTCTTAATATGAGCGTACACAAGGTGATGGGTTTACAAGAGCGCGATGGGACTTCCATATATATCTATTTCATTTTATTCGATTGGTGACAGGTTAACACAATCTGCCCCACTTCGGGCCTGCTAATTCAAGGATCATGGTACGAATACTGGAACATGGCTGTTTCAGAAACTGCATTGTTTCTGGTTGTAAGAGGGCCGGTATTATTTATTCTTTGGCTGACATTAATCGGTTGTCATGATGGCTACAGTCCTTGTTTGACGAACAAGGGCAGACAAAGTCTAAACCACTGAACCGATTTAGATGAAAGAAGAACGGCAAAGTTCTTTGATGCTTAGCCCCGAATGCTCGCATGTTTTAGTCTTTGGTAAAAAGCCTAAAACTGTGTAGAGGAAAAATAATACAACTTACATTGAACGAAATTTTATTTGGTGCATTATGTCGGACTGACATTTAAACAATGTATGATCCGGTATACATTGAAGTTTGATATAAAACATATACTTCATGTGTGACTGACACGTCAAAGTTCACGTCGTTCGTTTTTTTGACCTTGAAGACGTTTAGTTGTTAATAATTTAGTACATTCAAAAATAATTTTATTTTAATTCCCTGCTTTTTAAATTACCATATAATCATATAAAAGCCCGCTAATAAAGTGATATATATATTTCATGTGTCTCACTTGGTACGGTGTCTATCTATTGGGTCGATTTATGGCAATCTTCTTTGATATAGAGATAGGTAGGTATTGACAAAAAGTTGCCTTTTTCCTTCCTAGGATCTCACCTAGGAAGTCGCGGTAATCCGCTAGTTCTAATATAATATTTAAATTTAAAAGAGGCCCATTTAAAGAGTTTTTTCAGTATGTCCCATAGGGTGGCGCTGTAAGCGACCGCAATCAATATATGACATTATTATATGGTATCGAGTACTTAAGTAGTCGATAAAGTAATTGATAATTCGAGTACTTTTATATCAATCTAAATGCGTAGGTGGCCGACTCTGTGGAGTGAGTGGCGCTGCGGTCTGTCATTTGCTGCGGTCGGGCTCGGAATCATGACTGAAGCGACACGACGTCGCTACGTGTAGTTGCGACATGTCGCGTCGACACGTGGTCCGACGCCGCGACATGTGGTCGGCTACGAACTTATACCTTAACTAACTAACAACACTTATGAATGGGTTAGATATATTAAGAATTAATGTTTGTAACAGTTCGACTATTTAAGAGCCACTAAATACAACATGTTTATCCAGTACGAAACATCTTGGCATCATATTCAATTATAATGCACAATAACCATGCATTTCAGGTTTACCAATTTAGCTATTTGGGAAAAATCGAGTTTTACCGCGAGTTAAAAAGGTACAGCGCCATCTATGGCCGATAAACCAAACCAGCATCACTAAGAGCAGTAGAATCAACTGATGATTTTGATAAATATTAAACTCATGATATCTTTTGAATAGTATGTTCGATTTTAATAATTCAAAAAGTTATTTACAGGTATTGATATAACCTTGAATATGAAGTTGTTTTTTTTGGATAAGGATAAATACCAAGGTACGAATAATGTAACCTACTTTGTACCGTCCTTAATATTACATAAAAAAAGAGTTATAGTGGCGTATCTGTTATAGTTAGACATATAGTATCGCGGACTTTATTGTAGATAATGATGTCCTCTACAAAACTGTAGTACATTATTTTGCTCTATTGTCAATAGTTTTCGCAGCGTTCGCAATTTAATGATTTTCCTTTCACACCTTCGGTTAAATAATCGAAGTTTTCATACGGATCCCTTACTTTTTTAATAATGTAATATAGCCCATGTCCATCGCAGATAAAGCAGGATTCTTATGGTGAAAGAATTTTTCAAATCGGTCCGGTAGTTTCGGAGCCTATTCGATGCAAATAAACTAACAAACAAACAAACAAATCTTTCCTCTTTATAATATTAGTATAGATAATAATTAATTGTTTTTCAAAACAAAGAAAAATATGTATATTTGGAGGTTTCTTTATCTTATTACCATATACTAATAAAATGGCATGATTTACTTAAAAATAAGCTTAAAATTTTAAGGTACACTGCAGTAGGTAGCATTAGTACAGTGGTCAGCATGTCAGTCTACATTGTTTTGCAAAATCAGCCTTATTAAGAGAGCATAAGGTATTACCATGTTTATGAGCTGTTATCTGAAGAATTTATATATTATATAGATTTATTTCATTCACACAAAATAAGTTATTACATTGCAATTTTTTTTACAATGTAATATTAGTACACCTTACCTAATATAAGAAGTGTAGGCCAACATTTAATGCCCAGTGCGTCCCACATGGTGCTTTCAGCATCATTGATAACTGGGTGATGAATGTTGTACCTCTGGACAGCTGACCAAATATGCGCAGATTCTTTCTCATTCTTGAACTTGCCACAATGCACACCAATCTGAAATAAAATACTATCTATTATAAAACAAAGGAAACAATTTAACCACAAATAGGTCACAGTATGATCAACTATATGCCAAAAAAAAATTCATGTAAAAGTGTTACCAGTTTCAAGTTTTTTTTTTTTGAGGAAGTTTTTCCTTTAAGTTTATGTAATTTCTACAAATGAAGACTTTTTGGTGTTCTGTTTCTATCTCATGGATACCTGAGCCATCTAAAACCAATGTTATTTTGTAGAATTGGAATGCGTAAGACCTTAGGATAACCCTTTTTTTTATAAAAAATTAAAAACCTGATTCGAACTACTGACTTTGAAAGTCTCTGGTGTAAAAAATGTATTAGGCGGATCATGCCAAATGTTTTAAAAAACTGCTCAGTTATTGCCAATTTTAAAATAGTAAAACAACTATTTCAAAATTAATAGTTATTTTAATTTTAGTGCACAAAGGTACGTATTTGGGGCTGAAATAAAATAAAAGTTTTTCACCTCTCTCCCTGTGGGTTCCGCACAAACTAGTGCAATCATAATAAAAGGTTTTTTTTTATGATATAACCAAAAATTTGCGGTTTTCAGATTTATACCTTCTTCTTCTTCTTTCTGTCGGCAAGAACACGGGCTAAATCTTACTTGCCCAGAAGGCGGCTACCGTGGTAGCCCTCTGGTTACTGACAAGTAAGTCCTCACGCGAGCAGGTGGTCGAGCACGCGGGACAGTTAGTGAGGTGAGCCATGGTTCTCCACATTTACAGCTGGCACACATTTGTTCCTGAATTTGTACTATCGGATATTGCTTATGCTAAATTTCATAATTCTAGGTCAACAAAGAGTGCCTCATAATTTTTGATTACCTTGCAAATAAAGCATAATATGTGGTATTGAAGCTAGATTTTATTTCACTTGATGGGCGATAGCATTACCTTTCAAATGAATAATTTTCATAACTGTTAGGAGTGCCAGATCCCTCGAAAAAGTATTTTAAAAAATAATTAATTGGCTGCCATTTTAAAGGCCTTCCTTTTGAAATGGCAGTCAATTTAATTATTTTTAGTTAGAACCCAACATGGTTTTTTTTTGTCAAAAACATTTGATGAATTAATAGCCCATAAAATTATCACTAGTCCAAACCTAGACACCTACTACTCTAGACATAAAAAATATATAATGGAATATTAGGTGGCCAAATCAATGGACTTAATGTCTTAGCACAAAAAAAAAGAGACAGATTGTTATAAAAATAAAAAAAGTCCAAACCTGGACACCTCATGATAAGTTATATGTAAACTGCTCAGTATGCATGAGTGTATGTATTTTTATTTAATGTTTAAAGACTCATAAATTTTTATAGTAAACATACCACAACAAGTCCATTTTCAACTGAGTGAATCTCCTCCAAGTGAGCCAGGTCTGGTAGAACATGGTAACAGTTGATGCAGCAGTAGGTCCAGAAGTCTAGCACCACAATCTTCTCTGAGCAGTGTCCGGATAGTGATATGGGCTCCAAGACATTTACCCAGTCCAGATCTTAAATATTTAAAAATAAAATAATCATAGATCAAAGTTACCTACATTTAAAGTTATCTAAGCTATCGTAACACAAGCAGTTCAATAAGGTTTTAGGTTGAGAGCTAATGACTACTACGCTTGCTCGATTGCTTTGTTACTTGATGTTGTATAGTGTTTATGAAAACGGTCCAACATACTTTTTTTAAAATCATCAATAGGTGAAACTGTAGACCAAACTTTCTTGATATGATTTTGAATGAGACTTTCTTTGTCGGTTTCGTTACTCGCAGAGAGAAGAGCTTCAGTTAAATCCATGCATGCTTGAGCAACGTAGTCTAAAGCACTTGATTCCATTGTGAGAATTAAACTTTTAAGGGTGTTTTTCTCACAAGAAAAAAGAAAATTACAAAACTAAACGAAAATGCAGTTTTTGACATTTACTGTAGTGATGTATGTGTAGGAAAAATAATCTTTTGATAACAGTAATCGATAATTTCATTCATTTATGACGATCAATTGGTCAGTTCAATTTTGAAATAAATGAAAGGTGATTAATTTCTTGCTTTTACTCATTGGATGAATACTTAAATAACTAAAAATGTGTATAACCTAGTCTGCTCTATATCTACTAACTGAGGTTTATCTACTTATTACCTAATACTAGACTTGTGTAACTCCTGAGTGAATGACAAAAATGATATATATCTTTTCAAAGAAGCTAATCACTCACTAACTCACTTGCATTTCAAATATATCTTTATCTCTTTTGATATACGACACCTTTTCGAGCGACTGAACGAAATGAACTGTATGTGAGTGCAATAAAGTTCAAAATATAAACTTATATCAAATTGTAAAATAAAGCATTTGTTTTTATAACCAACAGTCAATTGAACCGGAAAATCGATAAATTTCACTTTTGACTTGGTAACTCAATCAAGACACGACAAGCTAGCTTATTGTTTCTCACACTCAACACCTATATCCCTAGCTCAGCAAGCAAATAAATCACTCAATTATCGATGATTTGCATCCTGTATCACTAAGTTAAAAGAGCCGAAGATATAAAAGAGTGATATATATCAGAAGCTCACAATAATATGAATCACTCTTTTCTTTTCATTGATATATTTTGCGCATCTCTACCTAATACCATTTTTTTTACGATACGTACGATGCCCTCAAAGGGGCATTTTCCATATTGACCTCGCCACCAATTTTTTTAAATTAGTGGCGTAAAATTAACGTGATATGTATAGATAGAGGACATTTAAATTAACACTATGCCGAGATATTTGATTGAAGGCAAAGGTCGACCTATGAGTACAAAACAATGATCGGCGTCGTATTCATTTGCCAACCTTTTCCTTCAAATAAAAAAAATGGCAGTGGCGATCTATATGCCAGCTTTTATACAAATAAAATTAAACCACTTTGCTATACCTTTTGGGTAACTCAGGTCATAAGTTCACTTCTGTATTATATCTTCTATCTTTATAATGTATACACCCAGAACACAAAATATGTGAATAAATAATTTTACTAGGCATTCATTAAAATAATATTAAAAAATAGATTTTTCCCAAATCAATTATTGTATGTTTATTCTTGGATACGTTTGTTTTAGTTTATTTGCATAAATGAATTTTATTGGTTTATTTTTGATTAAGTAGGTTACAAGTTTATTTATTTTTATTTAATGTATGTCTTTGTTTTTTTTATTTATAGAATAAATGAGTTTAACTGAGCCGTTTTAAAAAATAGTACATACGTACAGAAACGAATACACATCTTGTTAAAAAATATTAAGAGGTTATAAGATCAAAATAGAATTGATCTTGTTTTTCTGTAAGGTTAGATGTAAGTTTGACAGATAAATAAAAGAATATAGTTAAAAAAAAACTCTTTTTGAATAGAGAAATATCGTTTTTTATTTCGTCATTTTCCCTAAATGTTACACAACCCTAATTTACAGTACACCTGTCACTCAGACAGATGGCAATAAATGACATATTATTCTTTTTTTCTAAAAAGTAGAATCTAGGGCTAAGGCCCTTTCCTTTTACAGCCAAGCATGATTGCATTTTGGCTAAAAGATATTGACCCATGGCCACGACCATAACTGAAAACTATATAATTTGTGTCAGTCAGTGGTTGTCAGTGTCAGCAATCAGCTGTCATTTGTTGTCTTCTTACTTGTGTCATTGCATTATTTTATTGTGCTAACTTACTGTTTTTGTGTTTATATTTTTCCTATTTCCTGATATTATACGAATACAATAATAAAACAGTTTTTAAACTAAGCTACGTATGAAATATGTTTAAAAATGGATGCGATGTTTGATATTTGTTACTTGTCCTCCGAGGGTAACAGCGTTGAGCCTGATGATATTCCTCAAACAAAGGATAATGTCTGGATCCTTGGCAAGAAATACAGTGCTATTCAAGGTTTGGGTTAAAAATACATTCTTTAATGCGGTATTAAAATACTTCGTCTGGCACTATAACTTGTTGTGTTGTTTAGTTTAATGACGTGTAATTTTTGGTTTTGTTTTGGTTACAGATTTGGACCGTATAAGGCGCGATATTAGCTCAATTATCTGGTGTACGTATAGGAAAGGCTTCGTTCCGATTGGAGATGAAGGGCTTACGTCAGATAAAGGCTGGGGCTGCATGTTGCGATGTGGCCAAATGGTACTTGGTGTAGCCTTGCTCAGAGTGCATCTATCTGCAGATTGGGTTTGGACTCCAGAAACAAGGTATCATTCACTACTTATAATTATTAAAGAATACTCTCTGACCTTTATATTCTATATCAGTTATTATTTAATTAACAAGAACCCAATCCATTTGTTGTTAATTATCATAATCTGGCTATTATAATATAATATCAGTCTGCATGCAAATAATAAGGTGTCACAATGCTCCCCAGATGTGATTTCATACTAAAAACATATGATGCTCAATCTTTGAATATGGAATTAATTACCAACTAATTTTATTTTTAAACATCAGGGACCCAACATATTTGAAAATAATCCAACGTTTCGAAGAGAGGAAGCAAGCACCATACTCAATACACCAGGTGGCACTAATGGGAGCATCGGAAGGCAAGGAAGTAGGGCAGTGGTTTGGGCCAAACACTATTGCACAAGTTCTAAAGTAAGATCACAAATAAATGCATAGTATTATGTAAATGAAATGGAAGCTATATCTATAACATAAACATGAGTCATAAATAAATTATGTAACTAACACATTTGAATACTCAACATCCATACTAATATTAAAAGTAAAAGGCATGAATGAATAAAACTTACCTAAATGCACACTTAAATTCCATCTTTTTGTACAATATTTTGTATATTGATTTAATACATGCATTTTTTTTCAGAAAATTGATTGTTTTTGATAAATGGAGTTCATTGGTGATCCATGTAGCTTTGGACAATACTGTTGTTAAAGAGGATATCTGTAAGTTTCAAATAGAAAAGTCCCATTCTCTCAGGAATAAATAAGGTAGGATCGAGTCAGGAAGGACATATCCTACCTTATTGACCCAGCCCCAATTTAATACAAATATGTTGTTCTACTACTTGAATCAAGCAGTATGTAAACTAATTGCAATAACATTAAAAACTGGTAAAATAACTTAATATAAATTATCTGCATGTTAAGTCACTGTAACAATTTGTATGAAGAAAAAATAAGTGTCTTTTTAGTTCTAAAATGTAATTAATTTGTATTACATATCATATTTTTACGTAAGTATCACAATCTTTGTCTTAAAATTAAATGTCCTGCCAGTAGCTATCTTTCAAGACTAGACAAAATTTGCCAGGCTTTGACATGACAGACCATTTTTAAATATAACATTCTGACCTTTTCTCCCCGTTGTACCATGATTCTATTTAAGTAAATGTATAGTCTACTGACAATAAGGTTCTTTCAAACTTTATTAATTATCATTTAATAAAGTTGTTCAAGCTCAATATTAAAAATTCTAAATTTGTTTCAGTAAAACAGTGTGTTGTCAATAATGATAGGGGTGACTCCTCCTCAGCACCAGACATAATCGCCTCAGACTGGATGCCCCTGCTGCTTATAGTGCCTTTGCGGCTGGGACTTAGTGAAATAAATCCCGTATACATTGATGGACTGAAGGTTATATCTGTTTATATTTTCAATGTAATCCTTAAATTACGATTATTGTAACTAGCATACCGCCAATATGCAGCGACAGCGTGACGTAGCATACATACAAAAGGAGCATACAATTCCGCGCAAGTCCGCCACCGCTACAAAATAGCGAGTCAAGCGCGTAGATGTATGCTACTTTTGTTTCGTTCCGTTACGCTTCCGCTTCGTATTCGCTGGAGTGTGCTACAGGCGTAAGTGCCAAGTTAGGCAGTGTCCGCACTGCACGTGGCTTGCCTTAGCAAACTTACACCTAAGCAAGGTGCAAGGTAGCAAGGTGCTTACACCTAGAGCCCACGCGCTCCCCCATAGCGGATACAGGACTAGCTAAGGCGCAAATCGCATTTAGTGCCTGGCTGCAAATACGCTGATACGCAATTATCTTTTTGAATCAATATTCCAATCTTAAATAGCATTTATTGCTGCTCGACAGACAATTCACTTGGCTCTAGGCGCTAAGAACCCTTAAATAATAAATAAATAACCCCGCTGACATTCACGTTTTACTCGTAAGCTAATGATCTAATGAATAAGCTTAATCACTTCAATGGTGTTACCATACAATCTATTTTAGAAGTTAACTACGACCCCTATTAGACGACCACGGCCTTAAATAAAATTTACAGTAGTGACAAGTAGCCCACTTATGACTTACGATTACCTTAATTTCAGATATGCTTCCAATGCCCCCAATCCATAGGTGTGATTGGCGGCAAACCCAACCAGGCCTTGTATTTAATAGGTTGTGTAGGAGATGAAGTTATTTATCTGGACCCCCACACCACACAAAGAGCTGGACTAGTTGAAGTAAGTTACGTTTTAATATATCTCTTGTCGAAAAACTATTGCATCAAAAAGGTAAAAAAAATAGGCGCTTTATGACGTTGTTTGTTAAAGTAGCAATACCAAGTACCAAGTGTTTTTACGTTTGCCTCCCCTGGCTTAAGTACTTGGCCGTAGGTTGTTACGCGTTAGCCTCTCCCGGCCCGTTTAGTATGTTTGTGCGTTTGCCTCCCCGGCTTACGTACTTTGCCGTAGGTTTTTGACCGTTTGTCACGCCCGGCCCGCCATAACTGTAGAAAACTAATTTTAGTATGTTTGTGCGTTCGCCTCCCCCGGCTTACGTACTTCGCCGTCGGTTTTTGCGCGTTTGTCACGCCCGGCCCGCCATAACTGTAGAAAACTAATTTTAGTATGTTTGTGCGTTTGCCTTCCCCGGCTTACGTACTTGGCCGTAGGTTTTTACGCGTTAGCCTCTCCCGGCCCGTTTAGTATGTTTGTGCGTTTGCCTCCCCGGCTTACGTACTTTGCCGTAGGTTTTTGACCGTTTGTCACGCCCGGCCCGCCCTAACTGTAGAAAACTAATTTTAGTATGTTTGCGCGTTTGCCTCTCCCGGCTTACGTACTTGGCCGTAGGTTTCTGCGCGTTAACCTCTCCCGGCCCGCTTAAAACTGTAGAAAATTAATTTTAGTATGTTTGCGCGTTTGCTTCCCCCGGCTTAAGTACTTGACCGAAGGTTTTTGCGCGTTTGTCACGCCCGGCCCGCCTATAACTGTAGAAAAGTAATTTTAGTATGTTTGTGCGTTTGCATCCCCCGGCTTACGTACTTGGCCGTAGGTTTCTGCGCGTTAACCTCTCTCGGCCCGCTTAAAACTGTAGAAAATTAATTTTAGTATGTTTGCGCGTTTGCTTCCCCCGGCTTAAGTACTTGGCCGAAGGTTTTTGCGCGTTTGTTACGCCCGGCGCGCCTATAACTGTAGAAAACTAATTTTAGTATGTTTGCGCGTTTGCATCCCCCGGCCCGCTTAAAACTGTAGAAAACTAATTTAGTACATTTGTGCGATTGCCTCCCCCGGCTTACGTACTTCTCCGTAGCATGGGCCGTAGGTTTTTGCGCGTTCACCACGCCCGGCCCGTTTGACACTGAAAATGTTGACTAATTTTCTTTATTTGCCTGACAGGGTAAACTGACAGATGAACAGAAAGAAATGGATTGTACATACCACTGTAAATATGCTTCACGGATACCGATGCTCACAATGGACCCTTCAGTTGCTGTGGTAAGTATTTTTGGTATTTACGTTAGATATGAATTGACCAGCCTGGCCCCTGGGTATCGTATCTACCGTTGCATCGTTATATTAATGTGTAAAATAGGGCTTGATTCTCGACAGCACTCTAAGTACTACTAAGTTCATCTGTTTGTGTAACTACTGAAGAACCGTAAAAAAAAAACAATTTTGAAGTACTAGAAACAATGGTTTTTACAAGTTTTTGCGTGTTTTCGTCCAATTTTAGTCTTTAAACAGATGAACTTAAGATAGACTGCTGGGAATCAGACCAATTGTTTGATATACCTACCGAATCGTCTATGAATTCTGTTTTTCTTAAGGTGCGCTTACACGGACATTTAAAATACATTTAAACTAGCAATTTATAGTACGACCGCCTAACTGAGTCCTCGCTTGCAGGGTAACAGAGGTGCGGGTGCGACAAAAACGGGGACCATGAGCGGGTGTGGTCGGCTCTTGTGATTTAATTGCGTTATTTGATTTTTAAAAAGAATGCGTTTCGAAAATTTGCCATGACACTGGGAATGGACGAAATTTTACTTGCTTGTGCTTTTGCGATCATGAGTTTTAAACTTTTGTCATCACTTAGGGCCCTCTCCCACGGCAGAAGTCCAGTTCTGCGGGAATCCTGCTTTACTGGGTCCCGTAGGAAGCACTTATTGTTCAGTTTAAGGACAAAATAGCGAATTCGAATGGATCCGTTTTTTGCAGGACACTGTAAACGGGATGCAGAACATGCAAAAAACGGGATGTCTCTGAGGGAAAGAGCCCTTAGGCTTCAAAAAGTTGGTCATTCTTTCATGGGAAAAATATCATAGAATTACCAATTATTAAATTTAAATCATTTATTAAGGATACCTTAATGACAAAAGGTTATAATAAAGTAGACGATTATTTTAATGATGTAAACGTGTGGACCAGCTCGCACCAGTACAACTTCTATATCAAAACATTCTTTTTAAAGAGGCTTTGACAATAGTGACTGAGTTTCTTGCGCTGCTTCTTCTCAGCACTAGCCCACATTTGTCCCGAAGAAGAGGTAGGGCTTAAAAAATATATGTTGGGACGTGTATAAGTGCCCCCTGTGCGTCTACATACATAAATAAATGACTTTTTATGACTTAGTGTTCGGCCACACTGCTGGCCTAGGGCGGGCGCGAATTATTAAACTTGCTTGTGGAATATATGGAGCAATTAGAAGCTATTTTGTCGAAAGGTACTCGTGACTAATAATAAGTCCAAATATTTATTTTCCAGTGCTTCCTTTGCCGTACGAACACAGATTTTGAAGATTTGTGCAAAACCATACAAAAGAACTTGATGACCGAAAGTCAGCCGTTATTCGAAATATGCGAGAAGAGGCCGTCACACTGGGGACCTAGCACAACCGATATTGATCTGCAGAATACAAACCTTTTTACTGGTAATTTCATTCTTCATAAAAACCTCCTTAAAAAATGCTTATTTTTTTCTAGAAACGTTCTTTCTTTCTTAAAACTAAACCAAACATTTAGATATGTAGATGAACTTGGCGTAAAGTAGAGAAACCACTAGCTTTAATTTTTTGTCCCGGCGACTTTCTTGCAGCAGTGCATCCCAACGCTAAAACCGAGGGATGATGATAAATGTCTGCCTATAAAATATATATATAAAAAAAATGTTTGGGTGCTACAAAACATCGTGCTACCGATCAAAAGTTTACCGCACTTTGTCCGACAAACCACGAAGCCTACCACATTTCTATAGTCCGATAAGTTCGTGCGCGACATTCCTGCGGTCGCCAGATGTGCGGGAGGCGAGGCATCATAGATGTCAGCGGGGACGGCGGGCATTGCGGGGAATTAGATGTAGAATTAGACAGTCGCGTGCGATTGGCGCTTCCTCGCTCCCCGCACGTCTTGCCGCGCATGAAATTAAAACAGACTAATGAGAAATTGACAATTCTTATGTCATCGCTTTGGGGTTGTAATCGTGATAACCTTCAATTAGGTGATAGACCTGCCAGACCGCGCTACTTACTTATTCTTTGTTTTTTTTTTGCAGAATTTGAAGAGGTGGATCGACAGTTCGATGATTCAGATGATGAGTTTGAAATTCTTTGAACACGGCCAACTGCAACTTTTAATTATAATACATCACTTATGGATTTTAGTTGTTTTCAATTATTATGATAGATAGAATTTATATTAGTCTGATGATACTCGTACTTTTTAGTACAAGCATGCGTGATTCATGCATGGGGGTAATGAATCCAAGCTTAATGTGAACCAACAGCAAAAGGATGTGCCTACCGTGTCAAATAATGGACTTTTGCTAAAATAAAAAGTAGACTGGAATAGCATAAGCAGTTATTATTTGCAGTGCCTTTGTTATTTTATAAAAATTAGAAATAAGGTCCATTAAAATTCCTTCATAAATAAGTAGTACTACTGGTACGATTTACTTATAGCCTGACCAGGAATATATGGGACCTGAATTAAGGGCGCTTCGAATCCTCTTTAAATGACAACACTTAGTATACTCATACCAGCGTAGATTGGCAACTGAACACAAAAAAACAATTGTTATAAGATTACATTCATTATAGATTTTAAAGCCTGCTGCCGAGTGATAACAGATTCTACGCTAAAAGAACACGACAAAACACTCTCAAATTGAGTACCTTCTTATTAAATTCAGTAGCTCCATGTTATATTGGCCTTGAATTTTGGACCAAACCACAATTATTTTTGCAAAACCACTGACGGGTAAAATAAACATTAATCCATTGTTTTTCTAAACGATGTCATTTATAATATTATCATAATTTTAAATAATGTATAGGTAATCTTGAAAAACTCTATGAACTATTTTAGTTGAAATATTTAAGTAGGGTCAAAATATAGAAAATAAAAATCAAAACAAGTATTTATTATAATCATATTTTCAAAATTATTATTAAAATATTATCCGCAGCCATCAGTAGACAATTTTCACTGATCGCACTATATGACATACCAAAAATTCGTGATGACAACTATATCAGTAATTATTTTAAAGAAACCGTGAAGATCACATAGACTTTCTTATTGAAAAATACTACAGCACATGTTAAACCACTTTTCTTTTACGGAAACGAATAGTTCTCGGCATTTTTATCACATAAAAATTGCACTTGGTCGAAAATTAGATTACGCGTCCACTTTGACACTAATCATTATGACAATTGATGACTGTCAGTGACAATTTGGGGTTTCTGTTGCCAGTAAAAGAAATTAGTTCCTGTTGTTTTCCGCAATATGGCGAGGTCCCATATATTCCTGGTCAGGCTATAATTGTCACACTACTAAAATAATCCGAATTATACTTTTATTATGGCAGCGAAAGAGCATAATAGTTATCTCCATTTATTTATTGCAATTATGCAATTACAAAGTAATGTAATCATAATTCAATTATTACTAAACAAATAAGTGGGAAGTCACACAGATAATCTTCAGTTCATATTTTCTAGTCATTCTAAATAGGCACAAAAATATTTTGTAATCATACAACCAGTCCATTCCGAGGTACAGCATATTATTTTAGTTTTATTTGTAAACCTAGTTTGAGATTTTGTAAAACTGCCAGTACCTACACAATATATTGTAAGGTTTTACAAAAAATATAAAGAGACAAAGACTAGTTTAATTATTGGCTTTCTATTTTCATCTTGAATAAATGTTTTTAAGTTTTCTGTATTTTTTATTATTTTGGTGAGAGAGATGCCTCCACAAAAAGCACAGGATCTTTTAACACGTTAAATTCATCACCTTTTTCAGGAAAGCATTCCTTTCCGAAAATATAACGAAGATTAACAATTGCTGTGTTGTACGCTACCTATTAAACTTTTCATTACATGGACAGTTAGGCTCAATTCACACTGTAATTGCAGCGGCCGGCAGCTATACGGCTAACACTTTTAAATGTCAGACCATTGTAAACTTTATGTGCTATGCCATAAGATAGGTAGATGATAAAAGTCAAACCAAACCTTTAACTTAAGCAATGTCATAAAATAAAGATACGCTTGATATAATAGAACGCCTACGTGCGCGGCGGTATGCCGGGTGTCCTCGGCTCTGGAGCTCTGTTTTTTAATCACTTGCGTGCAGATTTCTACTGATTTTCGTTCGTCATCTAAAACTGCTAATATTCACTAGACGCCGCCGCTGCCATTACCTACGGTGTGAATTGAGCCTTGTAAGGTAGTAAAGTAGGATTGCCAATATTACCATGGATCCCGACGCTCATTACACTCATGAAGTCCAGGTTAGGGAACATGATGATGATGTTGTTAGTATATCGTACGATCAATTACGCAAAAATAGAAAGGGTATGATTTCACAGTATCATTTATTATTAATACATACAATAATATTATGCTTTGGTAGTTTTAGTAACAAACGATTGTTGGACATTATGCGATTTTAAACATATAATTATTAATGAAACAGAACAATACTATCTACAACAATGAATGAAATACACTTACCTACTACAGAAGTTACGTAATTTTTTGTGAAGGTTTGAAGAAACGAAACCAACACTCGTCATTAATGTAAATTTTCGGTCGGCCTCTTGTATTTTTTTATATACAATACAGGATGTCCCATAAGTCAAGGTCAAGCCGAAATGGAGTAGTGGATGGGCAAAAGTTACCAAGGTTAGTTATGGGAAAAATCTGTGTTGCGTATTTTAAAAATTATAGACATTTTAGTAAGTCTAGAAAACACGACACCCTGTGATGCTATTTTGGGCACCACGACTACTAATATTAACTTATCATAAATTGTTTTATGTTGTTGTCTTTAATTATAGTTCAAATTTATGATACAACTGTCACAGTATTTTTTTAAAATCATTTTTATATCAAACGATGTTTACAAGATATACCTTAACTTCAAAACTCAACTCTGCATAAAAAAAATGTAGGTACGGCACGGCACTATCCTGGCAAGTTACTTCAAAAGTTGGCCATCAATCACCCTATTTCGGCTTGACCTTCACTTATAGGACACCTGTATGTAACGAATACGGGGATCATTCTAATGTTGAATGTTACATTAAATTTTGAGTTATTTAAGAGAGAGGTACCTACGTAATCATTTTTAAATTAACGTTTTTCAATTCATTTTGAAAATGCGTGGCCATAACACAACCGTCAACTATTTTCGTTTGCTTATAATATGATCATAGCATCAAATACTGTCTACAAAAAAAAAAAAGTATTTTGATATGTAACTAAAGACTAAGTAAACTATTTGGCACTATTATTACAAATTGTTTTTTTGCTGTTACTGAGATGATAAAAAGAGTTGGCCAATCGCAATACTTAGAAGGTATAATATACATGTAGCACATGATTTGGCCCCAATTAATGAAACGGATACCTGCCATCAAGATCGTATCAAAAATAGGCATTCATCCATCCAGGCCCACATATAGATACATATACTATTTATGTACTCGAAAATGGTATTGTACTTAATGATCATTCATAGTTAAGTTTACAAAAATATTTTATAGTTATTAAACTATTTTTAAATGTTTACAAAAAAACATGACAACTATGAACATTACAAAAAACTACATAATAAAATAAGGAATCGGTTACTGAACAAGAAACAATATTTCTAAATAGTACTACACATTCCTATTGCAAAAAGTAATGACTAGCACCACAGCTCAGGCAAAACTTAGGCAAATAAGTTACATTTAATTGAAAGCTCAGCTCTAATTAATTTCCAAATACAACATAATTGGGTGTCAATATTACCTCAAAATGATATACATATGTACAAGAATAAAAATAAGCAAATTAATGGATGTTCCAATCCAGCTAACGTAATCCAATCTGAGATATTAATCACAATAATGACAATAACAAAAATAAATTTGGATTTAGTGCCAAAATTTTTTGTTTTATGAAAATCTGTCCACATCACAACCATACATAAATTCAAAATTTTTACTTTCAAAAATATGTTATTATAGGTACAATTTGACATTCAAAAATATTATGTTCTCACCTAAACAATATCTACTGGACGTATTTACACTTCTAATATCTTAACATGTCAAGACCATTTGAGAAATTCATATTGATCATTTTATGACTTATAAAATTTTATAAAGTTTATAGAATACAATACAATTATAACACTGAAGTTACTTTACATTGACATCAAACTAACACCACAACAACACTCATTATCTATCATACTTGAGTAATATCAAATTTCAGAAAATAGTGCATTCCAGACACTTATTTGATATTATTAGAGCTATAGTAGGGAGTATGTTTTTTAAGATGCAATTAATTATTCATGGCATAAGAAATATAGATTAAGAAATAATTTTTATAATGTTTTAATCTATATCCGTGCATTTTTCTAGGTTAGTTAGTAGGTAGGTATTTATTGAATGTAAAGTTTTTAAACATTGGTATGACAAGGCAAGTGATATTTGAAAATAATTCCAACACTAGAAGGGGTCATTCACTTTAAAGCAGCCACCTGTCTTTTTTATTCTGTGATTGAGGCAGCAGCTATTTTGTTGTTTATAAAATTTATGACTAAAACAGTAATGTTGTCTACAGACCCTCTATAATAAGCTTGTAAGGTTAGACTTTTGGCACCATAATCTGGCTCATCCAATCTTTCTTTAATGAATTTTACAGCTTCTTCATTTGAAAATGTGTCCCAAAGACCATCTGATGCCAAAACTAAGAACATAGGCTTATGATCATCAAGGTTAAAAGTCAATATATCAGGATCAGCTATAACAAACTTTTTATCTTTGAGTGGGTAGTCTCCCATGGCTCGGGATGTGGCCAGGATTCCGGCTACCCGCCAAACACCATTGAAAGCAATATACCCTCCTGCAGCTTCAATTCTTTTCTGTTCTCGTACCTATAAAGTCAAATATTGAGTTAGAACACAAATATAGAGGCAACTAGATTTTTTACATCAAAAACCCACACAAAACCATAATATTATGTTAAATTACCTGTTGGGGTTTATGATCAAAAGAGAGTGGTATGGCATTTCCACGAGAGTCACACATAACTCCTCTAGAATCACCAACATTGGCTACTATTAAATGTTTATTTTCCATTACAGCAATAAGGGCCGTTGTGCCAGCAACATTCATTGAACGTTTGGCTGCTTCTACTAACAGCCTGTCTGCAGCCAAAACTTCATCAGTGAGCAGCTTACCATAATTAATTTTCCCTTTATCTAAATAACTTGAGATTGGTACAGCAATATTCTTGATTGGTTTTAATGTGGGCCGCACTTCTCTTGTTATTATTGGTCGAGCTTTCGAAAGCTGAGCCAATAGCTCTGGGTCTGTAATTTCTTTCTTTGAAGAGTCATCAGCAGTACTTACAGCTTTTTTGAGGCTTGGTTTGCGTTCAACACTCACATTATTTTCTTGATCTTTTGAATTAGGCTCTTCTGGACTCTCTTTAGGAGGTGTACTTATGATTTTGCCATCTCTAAAAGCACTAAGCTCTACAATCTTATTAAACAGATTTTGAATAAGATGGTCTTTGGCATAATTGGCAGCGAATTCGCCACCATGTCCATCGAAGATTGCAAACAGCGATATGCCTGTGTTGTTAATGTTTTCATTGATGATAAATCGGTCTTCCATATGCATTCTTCTTCCTTTGATTGCATAAGCTGCACTCAGCGTGCCTTTTAGTTCCCAACTTTGCTTGTCGGCCTCAGATCCTTCCAAAAACTTCATACGTTGCACGGCACCCATCGGGCTCATTGCTTGGGACAATCTGCTCAGTAAAGTGCGGCTCCATAGCTCAATCGTTTGCAGGTACATAAAGAACAATATGACGCCTAATGTGAACACTAAGACTTCTGTTCGAAGTAAATAAAGGCGCACCATTTTCCATAAATAGCTCACAGGAGTATCAAACGGTGCACTGCTTGTAAGACGTGACAAAATTTTCGTAAAAGAAACGTATGTTTGGTACAAAACTCTATCCTCCAATTCGTCTTCCATTTCCTTGATAAGAGCGTGTCGTAATTAAGCAATAAACTAGATTTGTAATTAAAAAATGCTCATAAAATGCGACTTTTCAGAACATCGAACTCACTATAAAAACACTTTGATGCATTTGACATTGACACTTGTTTGAGCTGAGTTTAAATAGGGTTGTTACGATTTACGATAGCGATAGTCTTTTGTTAGTATCATGATACTATCGTGGCCACGAAACACTGACCTCTATAGTACAAGTACAATGGACTGCATACTGTCAACCTAACAATGACGCCATTTGATTATCGTCATTTTGGCGCTGAATTTTGCGCTATAGTGAGCGTGTGGTGACTCTGGTGACCGTCCACGGAACTAATGAGAATTGACTTAAATATAAGGAAGTTACTCTATTTTAGTTACCTGTACAGCAGTCGGGGCGCTTTGTTTCGGCACAAAAATATCTGTCATTTCTTAGATAATGTTTAGTAGTCCAGAGTACTTGTAATATGGAGGCCACTGGCCTCCATGGCCTGGATAGTTAATAAAACAAAACTATCAGGGCCCGTACTATCGGCAAAATAACTATCCTTCGAATTGCTAACAATCCGAAAAACATCTTGCTTAAGGATGGTTAAAACTCGTACCATGAGCTTTTAAGAAAAGGCCTCACGGTGACAGGAAGAAAGAACGAGATGGAGCTATACATTAACATATGTCTATTTCGTTTGATTGTTAAGATGTCAAACGTATAGACACAGATAATAATTATTTATAAGATGTAGGTAAGTAAGTAGTATGAAGTAAGGAGGTCTTAAATATATATTTTTTGCACTTAAGAATAAATAAGTAATAAAAATAGGGAATGTTTTTTTTGTCATCTACCCCATCGTGTGGGGTATCGTTGAGTATGTCTTTTAAAATGATTTAGGGGTTTCTACAACATTTTTTTGATTTATTGCTCTATTCATGAAATATTAAACTTTAAGTGCGCGTCCCCTCTCCTGCCTCTAAAAGTTAAACTGCTGGCCTAAAAAATAAAAAATTATGATGATAGTGCATTTCATAAACTTTAAAGGAAAACTATAGCGGTTTAGATAACTCTATTAGTTTAGCAGTAATATTGGTAGAACTTGGGTGTTGAATAATGTTGTACCAATTACAAAATTCTTACTAATTCTTTAAAGTCACTAAGATGAAGTATACAATGGTACGGAACGCTTCGTGCGCGAGTCCGACTCGCACTTGGCCAGTTTTTACTAAAGCTATTGTACATAAAGAAGAAAAGTAGAACTAAATTAGTCGTGGCTGTTTATTCTTGATTTCTTTGCCGACCCAGAAGGTGGATGAAAAAAATATATTTAGGAGGGAGAAGAACGTATATCTATCTCATGTGAAACGTTAAGTAGTAATTTTGAGAGGGAAAATTAAAAAAGGCTGACTGAATGTTCAACAATAAGCTATATTTAATTATGAAAATAAAAATAGACAATATCACAGAATCTTCCGAACTCTCATAGGCGAAACTCAAGATCTTCACACGTTTCTGTATCTCTCTGGAAAATCTTTAGTTGTGTTATTATTATGTGTTTTCTTTAGTGCAATATTATGTTTTTTAATCCTGAAAAAATATACAACAATTTGGTAGATGCTTTGTTAATTTACCTACCTACTGATTACCTAGCAAAAACTAGGTAGGTAGGTGTTTCTTGTTAATTTTTTAGCCTTTCTCCAGTAAAAACTTTCTTGACATAATATTTAATGTAGCTAAGTAATTTTTAATAGTGCAACCAATACGTACAATACATTCTACTTGGAAACAGTATATACTTTGCTGGTTTTTCATGCGAATAAAATAGTTCTATAGCATTAGGAAGACAGGAAAAAAGAATTATTAACTTGGTACATACATTAGGTAGATAAAATCCTACACTAAAGTCGTAAGAAGAATTAAATACATAAAATTATTATGAAGTACCTAAATATGTGGTAGGTAGGTTAGCAAAGACTAGATATGTGTACTGATGCAATAAATACCTAAACTATTGAATTTGTGGATAGATTGAAAGTTTGATCAGTAATAATCTCCGCTTGTTGGGACAAAGTTCTTGCATAAAGAAAATAGGTACCTAGTTACTGCCTAGGAAAAATTAATATTCACATCTTAGAACCTAAGGCTGCAGGTGTAGCCTATATGACGGTTTTATTGCAATTTACGTACCTGCGTTATAATTTTACCTGTAATTACAAAATGAAGTCTATCAAAAATAATTTTAAAATAGTCATCAGGCTTCTACGGAGATATCAAGAAATCAGACTTCATTAGATTAATGTTCACATCTCGTAGATATTTCTTCAAGTTTGCATTCAAAAATCTCACATTAGTTAATTCGTTGTATTGTTAACATTTCACATTTCGTAAATGAATTCTAAAATTAACTTATGAAACAAGATTTAATCATAACAATTTCGAAAAAGCTACTCGATGGGTAACTTTTTTATGATAGCTTTTCTGACATTTAAAGAGGGCAAACTGACACTAGATTGATTGCAGGTGGAGTGTCATAGTACGAAATTGCATACACAAAAAAAGGTGACAGGATAAACGAACTTCTTCGCTGCGGGTCTGCTAATTATCGGGGTCATGGTACGAATAATAGGAACTATCCTGGTTTAGCGATTGCATTGTTTACGATGGTAAGGTTCCAGTACTCTTGAAAGGCGTTGATAGATAGTATAGAGTATTCTGACGCGATACTGTCAATTTATTCAATCGTATTGCTTAATGTTAATTACGACCTCGTTGTTGGGAATGCATTCGAATTGAATGTTTTCGAAGTTATCGTAATAACGATACGAAAACTATCGACTATTGCAACAACACTGCTTTTGACAGCTTGTCTTTTTTTCATTCACTTATTCTGGGTCAGCAAAGGAACTAGGAGCTTACAGCCAAATCTTTAGAATAACTTAACAAATTATTTCCTTTAATACAGGGTGACTGATCATTTGGGACCTCCCATATGATGTCACATTGTTTAATCATTTAACCTCACTTTCCACTAAAGTTTCATGGTTTAGGAGATATGCCAATTTTTATTTTTAATTGCTTTATTTCCAAAATGTTATTTTGAAGCAATCATAACTGTATTTTATTATTACAGAACCTTTTTATTATTTTTAGGGTTCCGTACCCGAAGGTTAAAAACGAGGCGTTGAGTGAATGAAATTAGTTGCTTTCTATAATTATTGTATCAAATATTATTATGAAAATATGTGGCTAATATATGACCATTGTCTCAGTGGGAGCGAATGTTCGATATAACGAAAGTTCTATTGTATAACATTTTCGTATATATTTTTCCGACAAGTAAGTTTTATTGTTTTTATTGTTATCGACTTATTGTTAATATTTACAGGGAAAGATGACATCACGTCGACGATTATCTGAGGGTGCACTACGGAGCATATTGGAAAATTGGTCCGATATTGATTCGGATGAAGATGAATGATGAGAAAATTTTGGCGTGCCCGACGAGATTCGTCTTCAGAGCGTTGGGATCCACTTTCCGGAAACACAGGAGACTTATAAGCGCTGCAAGTTTTGCTCGGCCCGAAAAGGTCAAATATAAAATGTTCCCATTGTGGCGTATCTCTATGTGTAAAACAAGGGATAAAGTAAAGAGATGCTTCAATAAATTATATTAAGCGGAAAATTCAGAGAAATAAATATATATATTTTTTTATTAATAAAATGGTTTTATTTTTCTAATCAGACAATGGTCATATAGCTGCCACATTTTGTTATCATTATCAGACAACAGACATATATTAGCCACCTAAAAATACTGACCCCCATAATATTATTTTTCTTTATAGATTTTGATATCTTAATTAGAGTTTAATTATTCAGAATTAACTGAAAACCCCGCCATATAAGCCCAATTAGCTCGCATCCGATTAAGGGTTGAAAATAAATAATTAAATGAAAATAATAATAATATTTAAGGGGGGCTCCCATACAACAAACGTTATTTTTTTGCCATTTTTTGCTCGATATTTATAATAGCAACAGGTAGACGCTTAAAATATTCACAGAATATTATGTTGTATTTCGCAAACTGATCGGCTGCCAAAAGGTAAAGTAAAACAAAACAACAAATTATTTTAAAAAATGTATTAAAACAGTGAAGTTCTGATTATACTTTAGTAGAAGATACAAAAGTCGTTCCATAATACGTGCATCGATAATAATAGTAACAACAATGTATTAGGGACTACAGATATTCGCTACTTAGTTACTTATTAGTACTTTTCTGACTAATATTTTATGGCTATTTATAATTTCATGTTACGCATCTGATAGCAAATTACGTAAATTATTCAACTGATCATAGTCATGACTTTTTCCAAAAAAATTAAGTACATTTTAAGAATACCCATTTTTCTTTTTTTTTTCGTTATGCAACGCATATTCTAGAATGCCTATTGAATAAATAAATATAAAGTAGAATATTATAATTTTATAGCTACATTATATTGAATATTATAATTGCATATTTCAACTCTTAGAATCCCTGAATTTAAAATAAATAAATTTTTCTTACCTTCGAAACAGTTACATTGGATTTTTAAGAATAGAAGATGTTGCAATTATAACGACGTACCAATACAATTTTTTTATAAGGATTTGATAAACCGTTTTACAAAATAACATCGACAACGTCATCATCTTATGGATAACAGATTGATAACAGATTGCATCGGCTTGATTCTCTGTCGCCTCTTGTAGAGATTAAGAAAAAAATAGATTGTGCACATTAAATCTAACAAAAGACGCTGGAGTTAAAACAATTTAACAATGAAATAAAGCTTTAAGTGAATTCATATCGTGATCTAATAATTTCGTTTCTACAACTACAGTTCGTCTTTTCATTCACGGTTCAACGGATAGCAAAAAGATATTGAATTTTGTTAATTCAATAGTTCAATGCAGCAATAATTATTGATTTGGCTGAACTTGACGAAGAAAATCGGATACAAACAAACTATGCACGGAACAAAGATAGATTCTGGGAGAGGCGGCAAAGAATCAAGCTTAGTGAGCTTAGCTCACTTACTTATTTACCACACCCGATTATAGTTTAAGCAAAGATAAATAAAATAAGTTATGGAATGAGTGGAGTATCATAAATAATGTATAACAAACACTTATTAAAGTAATGTCATGATCATGTGGGATTCTTTTAATACATTACTACCATGAAAAGAAGTGAGTTACGTATTTATTATTTCTTAGTTCAACAAACAAAAAACAAACATCGTAAATTTGGGTTTTGTTTTTCGTTTTAGACATCGGTTTTGCGCGCATCGAATTCAAACGCCGAAAATCTACATTTACAAAAACGTTTATTAGATGACTAAATTAATAGTACTGATCGATCGGTTTATTGGGGGATTTTTTTAAACTAAATTATAGAGTCTTCATCATATTGAATTCTTTGTAACGTAGGTAGCAAGGCATTTATACTACACGAAGCGACATGCATATGGTGCGATAGCAGGACCGGAGTAGGTGAATGAACACTCGAATATCCGCCTTAAATACATATTAGTACAGTCTAAAAGTTTTTAACTGATGATATTTTTTATAAATACAAAGATTTCGAGAAGTGAAACTTTAGACTTCACCGTTTAGATAAAAATGACCAGACAATCGTGGATAATTTACTTATTGTGAAATGCGGGTAAATATATTTCTTATATAAAACTATAAGTACTTTTAATATCCTTTACGTAGGCACTTCGTTTCTGTGGTAATATGTATAACTAAATTAACTAATTTTTGTACGTAAAAAAATAAGCGTTTATCGACAATTAACAAAATAAATAAAACAGTCAATAACTCTGCAAATAAAATTTGTTCACACAAAATAGGTACTTAGAAAACTAACTATTTTATTATTAGTTTAAATATCCACTAATGTCATTGTGGACAGAATATTAAGTAAATAATAGGTCTTCCTACTGATTTTCTTCAAATGATAATTAAAGGAGATGTCCTAAGTTTATATGGAAATTTGGCCATCTCATGTACAGTCGACCAAATTGAATCATGACCCACCTTATGGTCATTTTTCTACTGTCATTCTATACAAGTAGGTTGAAATTAGCTTGAACATACATTTCCTAGAAACGAACTGTTATCATTTTATTAGACACTGACAGTTACTGACAAGGCTAGGATCGCTATCTGTACGAATAAGTTTGTATGAAAATCGGCGAGAACTTAGGTAAGGGTAGCAATGCAACACAGGTAGGTAGGTAGATATTCGGCATTCGGCACAGCCGGGCGCCAAGTCTGTATCGGGAACCAGTTTCTTCATAAAAGTTCCACTGGAACTTGTGTTAGCCATGATGAAATAAAACAGTATACGTAGTTGAAGAATATAATATTTATTTTAGTTATATATTTAACAAGTGGCATTAAACTGGTAAAGTGAAAAGTGACCCGATTAGACGACTACAAATGTCACTTCCCCAATCCAAACCCCACAAATTTTCTATTGGATTAAGATCTGGAGACCTAGACGGCCATGGTATACGAGTGAATTCATCTTCATGCTGGGTAAACCAATTCGCGACAATTCTGGCAGTATGCACTGGACAGTTATCATGAACAAAGGAGAATACTGGCACTTCTTCACGCAAGTAAACTGTTCGCAAAGTCGGTAACATTGATTCTTCCAATAAATTGACATAGTTTATAGTGTTCTGACGAGGAGAAATTTGAACAAGTTCTCCGAAACTTCCAGCGTCCATCCAGGCACACATGTTAGCTGAAATTCAGCCGGATAATTGGTTGGGCACTACGTGATCCTCTGTGTATCGCGTGTTATCGTAACGCCACGAAATTAAGCGACCATGTTGAGAAGAGCGAAATGATTTCTCGTCTGTAAAGATGTTATTCGTAATAGTGTTGCATTTCCGCTCTCTGTTGGTTCGTGATTCAACGAACGCCATGATTATGTCGTCGTTTGTCTTCGAGGGTACCCTCTTTAGCATGCCGTCTGATCCAGGTTCTGACTGTGTTCCGACTTATTCTTAGCTCTTTGTTCTGCCGAATTGGCCATTATACGATTTGTTTGTAGATATTGACTTAGATTTTTATAAAATTTCAGACTTACTAGATATACTTGACATCTGACACACGACGTTTTTTATTTTTTAAATTATAATACATTTTTCTTCGTAGTGAAAAGAGTTTGGATTATGGACTTATTTTAAATTCATATTAAGACTGGTTTATCTAAAACATGTCTAGTGCAGTGATAATAAAGGTTAAACTTGCATAGATCTCTAACCCGTAATGACGCATTTTTATTCATATTTAAAACGTACTATGTGCAACATGCATGACAGCGAAGAAAACCTTACTACATTAATGAATACAAAGGAATAATCGGCAAAGTGGGTCATGATTCAATTTTGTCGACTGTACATTACACCAAAAAATAGGAAAAAGACTATGAAACCCTATTTTCACATTAATTTTTACAATTTCTTTTTTGTTTTCGCGCACAAGTAAGTTTTTTTTTAATTTTGCCGCAATACTATCCCATAAAATATGACAGGTGACAGCTAGTTTTTTCTCGCTAGGAACCAAATGTTTTAGCCGCTGATCGTTCAGAAAACTTATTTGGCTTTGCATGTGAATTCAGATAAAATAACAGTTTCATCATTCGAGTTGTATTTCTTTCTTAGTAAAATAAATGTTGATAACGTAGTTTTCTAATGGTTATACAACGTGTTAATGAAAAAGCGCAAAACCTCAGACACCCCAAAACTTATTTTTATTATAAAAGAATTATGTAAATTATTAAAATTAATTTTCGCAGATTATTTACGAAGATATTTACTCTTTTTGTTTTATTGTATTTGTGCCGCTGCAATTTGTATTCAGTCTAACTCGGATTGCAACGTTACCGCTTGGCGCCGAACGTAGAGTTAAGTAACGATTAAACACGGCGTAATTAAAATATTTTTTTCGTTAAAATTTGACCCTAATTTTTTATTAGTGGAATCGATTCTACTCTCGATTATAAGTCAGCCTATTAGATCCCACTGCTGGAAAAAGGCCTCACCTCAACTATGAGGAGGAACGAGCCATACTTCACCACGCGGGCTTAGTGCGGATTGGTGGAGGGGTGTATGTAAGGCAAGTGACAAACCTTACTGTCAGAAGTTATCAAGCTGCCCTAGGGCCTCTGACTAGGCTTAACGACTAATACCACAGATATTAGCCGGGACCAACTGCTTAACGTGCCTTCCGAAGCACGGAGATGCTTGTCATGGACGTCACTTAAATGGTCGGAATGGTCACCCATCCAATCACGACCGCGCCGTGGGTTGCTTAACTTTTGGTATCACTACCAAAGCGCTACCGCCACTGCGCCACAAGCACCTCAATTACGAACAAACTAATTTCAGGTTTTGCGCTTTTTCATTAACACATTGTAGTAAAACTAGGTTGATTTTTGAATCATTGATAGATTACATTATATTTTGTTTTTGAACATTCTCAAATATGGCGATAAATATTGCCATCATTATTGAATGTGTAACAATGAAAAATATTTGGTCATCAAAAAAACAGCAAGATATATTTTTTTATATTTTTAGGGAGTTTGTCATTTTTCGTAATATTTTGGTTAACTGTACAAAAGTTGGCCGAAATTGTTACATTTCCTATGGATTTTAGAAGTAGTCTAGTTTTGTAAGGCTCCGCGCATATGAGCCACCGATTTACAGCCACCGGTGACTAAAATTTAAATACGTGGCCGCACACGTGAAGCGAGTGGTGGCCACTCAATTAGTGTTCGCGATACGCCACCGTTGGAGGCCACTCGCCATTTTCTAGCAAATGAGTGTTAATTGTAGTGGCCACCGACCGATCGTTTGCGCGTGACTAAAGGGTGTGCCGCGCGCGACAACCACCAATGGCGGTGGTCGGTGACCACGCGGCGCGGAGCCTAAAATGAAATAAAATGTATGTAGGTGTTTTGACAATTTTTCGCTATGCTGCTGGCAAAAGTGTATACAGGGTGACTTTTGTATCAGTATCTAAATTTTTTTCAGACATCAGGTATCGTGTATAGATGCTATTTTTGAAAAAAATTGGTAGGTCAAGTTTATTTAAATATTAAACTTGACCTACGAATGAATTAGAGGAATGCGGCTAGGCATTGGCGCGGAGTTGCTATTATTATGATGACCTTGTGCGGGCGGCAACGGCTTTAAGCTGTGTCCACCGTTTTAGCGATTTTTTGGACAGGTTTCCGAGTGCTTTATCTCGATTTTTCCTGTATTTTAGACTTGACTGACAACCACCTCATTGAATTCGGCACGTACTTTTTTTACACCCTGTATACTGGACAACCAAAATAAAGTGTTTTATTTTTTGCGTCAAATATCAATATATTTTAATATGGAGTCTGATATAAAAGTTACCCTATATTTAGACATTACAAACACTCTATACTTTTTGTAATGTCCATGTTCAAATCATCAATCACTGTAGCAACTAAGCCATTTGAATAATCTAAGTTTCTCGAAAAAACTAACAAAAAAAGCTTGGTATTGCTAAAATTAAAACATGTCAATAACTATGACACTGACTCTCGTATAACTTAAATAAATTACTTACACCAAAATTAAACAATACGCTGTTTTTACAGGTGTTGGAAATAAAAAAAAGGCGAATCAGCTTAGAAATGTTAAAAGTTTTACAGGTCCCACATTTAGGTATTTTTTTTTAGTGTACTATAGATATTTTTGAATTCGAATAGTTTTTAAAGTATATTTTTAACATAAGATCATAATTGAATTGCATATCAATAAAAGAACACATCAAACAATAAAAAAGGCGATTAAAAGGAACTATTGAATTTAGTGGTAGAGATAATACTAGAATTGTAAACTGGGATAAAAATCTTAAAGACTAAACTAGGATAAGCATGGCAATCGTAAACAGCTGGTTTACAGGGGACTGATAGTCTTATAAGAAAGTATACAAAATCCTATCTAAATCTAAGTTTGTGCTCAATCGTTCTATAAAATCTATGGTTATCATTAGTCCACGTGAGATTCCTCGCCTCGAGAGCCTCGAGACGACGATAAACTTGTAATTGGCAACATGACGATATAGACGATAAAAACTAAAAGGTTAAGACAAAAGAAAACTTTGTATGATTTTAACCCTTGAAGAAGGAGAGTTATAAATCTGAAGTGTGTAAACAAACAGAGGACCATATGAACAATAATTGTGAAATCAGTTTACGGTATATTCGTGATGGATATAATGGAAAACCGGTATAAGAGTATTTACTTAATTATATATTTAATTTGGTTTAAATTAACTTATACGTCACGGGCCTAAATATTTCAACAAGATATTCCCACAGAAAACCTGATAGTACAAGTTTAAGAGGATAACTTTGCAAAGTCATTTAAAAGAAAAGCTACTTTTGCTGCGACTCAATAAAGTTCAATTCAGGTCGCCCAGAGCCATCTGACTATCGCTATTAGTTGCCTCTTTATTATAACGCAATCTTACCCTTTCTAACTGCATAGGGATGATGACACTTAGACTGCGGCGTGAGACAAGCCTGATATTACTTAAAATTTATTAATTATTAATCAACGTCGTTCGAACGGATGGATCGATTAATTAATTGACTGATGACACCTGAATTTAAAAAGTCTAACTATTAAGTACTTGAATACGGGATCCAAAAGAGAAGCTCATATGGATTCAGTCGGTTGCTGTGGAGGTAATTGTCCAGTCTTATGTGAACAGTATTATGTTTATTAAAAGGGAAATATATTTTCTTATTATTCCGCAAGTATCTGGGAAAGTGTATCATGCCAATATATAAACAGATCTACGTCAACTGAGAGCCGAAGCGGGAGTTCTTCCTACATTCTATTCTCTATAGTAAAATAATTAAGATTAGGAATTAGTTTTTTCATTAGTTAAAAATATATTAGACGAAAGAGTTTGCTCATATCAGCTAGAGGTGTTGTGTTGACTAATGCCTCCACATAAGAAACTACACCGCAGTATTACGATAAGCAAATTGAAATGTCAAATATTTCGATCGTAGAGGGCGCTAGTTTGTTAATACGATTTAAAGTGATAGCATCATCGTCTTTTTCGTATACGCCTTTGATGGTAAAAAAAAGTTCCTAAGACCTTGTTCTTTTCAGCGTTGGCAAGCGAAGTACAAAATTGGTAAAATAGTTTTTAAATATTGATGGTTTCGACCATAGACTACCGTAGGTCTATATACAAGCTTTGCAAAAGGTCCCTATTCAGTCGATGACATAATGTCGCCCGCGTGATATCTTTTCTGTATTCCTACCGCTGCAAACTAAGCGTTGCTAGATTCCAATTCTACGCCGGTAACCGTGGTACTGAGGCTTCCATTCACAAGTATATCATGCAACGGCTGGCCTAGCACGCCAGATAGAGAGTCACTTAACTTGTAGTAGTTCGCCTCTAGAGCTTCGTGATACGTCACTTGGTCTGAGCTAATGAGTTTCGCGTTGAGTTGCAGCGCTGAGTGGCATATTGTAAGGAATTCCCTGAAAAATTAAATAAGTTTCTACTTCACACAGTTAAGGCTGTAATTACTTTAAAAGTAGTCTTACTAATGGATATGTAGCGACATCTTACCACTGTCGCCCACATTAGCAAGCAACTTCCAGACGCGACGCCCTGACTCGGCTCCTACAGGCTAGATGGCGCTGTTAGCCCGCTCCATACAACACAAACCGCGATATGTAAGATTTAGCACGAGCTTGACTACATATAGCTAAACCAAGACGGTGACCATTGGACCTTGGTCCCCGACCATAACAACCGGTCGGTAGGAAGCGCTCCCCTTTGCCTTCCTAATCCAGTTGCGCCAAATTGGTGACCCCGACGTGATCTACACTGGAGCATGGAGCCTCACCGTCGTCATTATCATCGTCGCCTTCTCCCTTGCCAACAGGCACCCAGCCAGCAGCATCCAGCCAGCAGTCTCCTGCAAGCCAGCTCACCAGCCCTAAGGACACCACCGCAGACCGCACCGGTTCTACCTGGTTCCTCGGCAGCCTCATTCAGCTCATCATCCCGACTCACTGTGGACTTCGAGCTCTCCCGCACGCATCGTGGACATCACACATGCTCATCCCGACTTACTGTGGACATCACGCATGTACATCCCGACTCATCGTGTGGACATCGCGCACTCATCCCGACTCACCGTGGACATCGCGCATCCCGACACGCCGTGGACATTACGCATGCCCATCCGGACTCACCGTGGACATCGCGCATGCTCATCCCGGCATATCGTGGACTCAACAAGCACTGGCACTTGCAAGCTCACTACGCACAGACTGCTGAGCTCTCAACCATCTTGGCTCAATCAACCTCCGGTTCTTCGGGGGGAGTGGTGTAGCGACATCTTACCACTGTCGCCCACATTAGCAAGCAACTTCCAGACGCGACGCCCTGACTCGGCTCCTACAGGCTAGATGGCGCTGTTAGCCCGCTCCATACAACACAAACCGCGATATGTAAGATTTAGCACGAGCTTGACTACATATAGCTAAACCAAGACGGTGACCATTGGACCTTGGTCCCCGACCATAACAACCGGTCGGTAGGAAGCGCTTCCCTTTGCCTTTCTAATCCAGTTGCGCCAAAGATAAATAAATATTTTTTAGAGTTACTGGCATATGCCCTGCTATCACTTAATCGCTATAAAATTGCAAAAGTTATAGCGTTCAAAATACCGTCAGAAAAGCAATAAATGCCATTGCTTTTGAATTTCAATAGCAATCTCGAAAGCTTTCGAGTTAGGCGGTAGGCCTGCTGGTCTATCTAAGGGCAGTAACGAGTGTGTGACTTTGTGATTCACATCGCAAGTACACATCGCGAGCATCAATATGTATACATCTGCAATCGATTTGAGACCTTATGACAATGGCATAAAAAATATTTGTATACATTTCACTGCTTGTGTCTGTAGTCGAGTTCGTTAACCCCTTGAGGATCGGAAGACGGCTGGCGGTCTCATAACAGTTGATTTTCTATTGTGTCTGGAAACATGATCTCTGAAGTACCAATATATGAGCATTTCGTAGGCTTCAAATATAAATGTACAATGTACAACATTTTTGATTTGGACGTCACCGACACACAGCGGCATAGTTGGCATAGACGTTTTTTTTTTGTTTCATTTTATTATTTTTTGTTTCATTTAATATATTTTTTTCGTGCTGTTTGTATTAATTAAGTATTATGTTTTTTTTGTAAGCGTGTGTGTGTTTGTGATGTCCTAAGTTAATAAAGCATTTTTCTTTCTTCTTTCTTTTTAAATATCTGAGCAGACTGTCATTTGTTTGATTATGAATCTGTCCAGATAGATATTTGTGTTCCCTTCCATGTACATTAATATTTGAAGCCTTAAAGAGCCTCATAATTATACTAATGAATTCGACAGTACAATGTGAAAGTATGAAGTTTATTACTTACTTGAAGGTAGTCTTCAATTTATCAACAAGTTCGTCAGGGTACATTTGCGCCAGGGTTGGATCAAGGAAGGCGTTGGCGTACGCTTGTGGACCGGCGTTAACTTGAACGCAAATGCTTCCTTGCAACCTGGAATTTAAAGTGCTATTATCTATAACATCCCTCTGGGGTTGGCAACAAATGACACATCATATCATACACCGTCATTTGTTTTCCGGCATGTCATTTAGTATAATACTATGTTTATCAAAGATAAAAAATACTATAAATGAACGGTTTCTTCTAAGGTACATTACCTACACCACAGAATAAGTACTAGTACTTCGTACAGAAGTATGACTTAGACATTGTATTCAAAGAAATGTCTACTCAATGTCGTTAACAATATGGCGTAATTTAGCTTGCCTCAGAGTCAAGCACATTTTCGTGTAGACACCTACAAAAATCCATTGCAAGATAATTTCATACTTATTGCTCTGGAATATGATTCATAATACACTAAACCTATTCAGTGACGTAATATCACGCGACGCGATAGGGTTGACTGCTACGAGAAGCTTCTAACGCCATCTAGCGCCTCTTTCTAGTACTTTATTCATTCTCGTCCAGCCAGCAACGTAGCCGCGCGGCCGCCGGTGAATAAAACGCGCGAGCGTGTCGCTGGCCGGTAGCGACACGCAACTTGTTTTAGCCCCTAAGTAAGGGTCGCCGCGCGTAGGTACGTTATTGCTACCTACGCGGGGAGATACACAGGCCTGCCTACACTAATTAACATTGTCTAGGGATATTTTGGATATAATAATACTGTGTTTTGTATATCCCTAGACAGTGTTAATGTGTGTATTAGGACAGATTAACTGTTAGGTCCTAAAATTGGTCATATGAAAACGAATACTAAATAAAAATCATTGTTTGTATATTTGTCCTCTATGTGTTCCAAAAACATTGATCAGATTGTAAATAAACTTTGGTAGGGATGTTCTGGGGACGCTTACAGGGTTCCTGGCCTTAAAATTGTACGTGTCATTGCAACGCATGCCGGGTACAAATTAGTCTACACTAATATTATAAAGAGGAACGATTTTATTGTTTGTTTGTTTGTATTAAATAGGCCCTGAAACTACTGGACCGATTCAAATGAAATTTGGTACAAAGATAGTTTGAAACCTGGAAAGGACATAGGCTACTTTTTGTCGCAATATAAAATCATCAGGGAGGTGAAATGGGAGATGAAAGTTTGCATGGAAAATCCTAGCTATGTAATAACAAAAAAATATGATAAACTCTATATTTACGTGCCAGTTACAGAAAATATTAGCCACCTCACCAAATGCTTATATTGAATATACCTGAGTTGTAACTTTTTGATGTCAGGCGCCTTGGCGTTAACGATCTCCGTGAGTTCGGCTACCTGGCTCTCCATCTCGGCCACGGCGACCTCTATCGGACTTTTCTCCTCAACTTGCGTCTCGATCACTGGCACGCGACGTTTGACGTAAGGGAACCAATTTTCAGCTGTAGATTAAAATAAGAATGAGGTTAGAATTAAATTACTGATTTTACTTTTCAAATGGTGCGTCAAAAATTTTTCTGTTTCTGCTGACATAGTTAGCAATACGGAGTGGATACATCTGCTAATAAGTTGTAATTACTTCCATCCAAGTAAATTATTCGATTTATGACACACTAATAAAAAACAAATCAAGCAGGGCAAATGATGATATTACAGCCTACTGAATTTTTGGTTTTGTTTCAAAACCCTTACCTTCAAAGCGCGCAGCAAATATTTTTTCACTAATTTAGAGTTTCAGGGTACTAGCAACTCAAATATTCTTATTTTCTCTTTTCTGTGATACTTCTGTAATTAATGCTGTTTGTTTGTTTTCCGATAAATAAATAAAAAATGCGTTTATTACCAACATGAGTACACTCAGGCCTTACAAATAAGCTGGGGCTTAACACAGATGTAATAAAATAACTAGACATCAGAATTATTACCGGTAAGATGCGTCAGCCTCAACCTCTGGTGATGTACCGGACCCCTGGCAGCGCCATCTCTAGTGAATGGCGTCTCGAAGACGAATCGGCGCACGTTGTGGACGCGTTCGAAGGACCCTTCGCACCCCGAGCTCGCCATTGCCACACCCTCGGGCGCCGTCCGTACCCAGGTCACTTGGATGTAAGCCAGCTTGCTGTCCAGCTCGTCACGGTTTACCTAGACAACACAAAGGAATAAAACAGAGTTTCTATAAGGTTTAGGTTCAAAGATCTTTATTCTCATATGAAATAACATTTCATTTACAATGAGATAAAAATATCTAATAATTAAAAAAATTAGTCAGTACTCGACACTAAGTACAATTAAAGCTCATTTTTAAACACATTTATGTTTTCACACTCTTTTATGGCGTTTGGTAGTTTAGTTTAGTACTAGAATACGTGATGGTTCAGTTGGCGGTATGTTTGTGCGCGACCCTCTACCCTCAGCTAGATGTGTGGGGGGAGAGGAAGCGCCAATTGCATGCGATTGTTAAGACAATAAGGAAATACATAGGAAATCCTCTTTCCAAAACAGCACCAATCGTCCCACTACCGGGCCTGTGTAACTCCCCGCGTAGGTAGCAAAAACTTACCTACGCGCGGCGACCCCTTGAAACGGGCTAATCAAGTTAGGTGTCGCGAGCGAGCAACGACACGCCTGCGCGTTTTATTCACCGGCAGCCCACGACACTATATGTGATTGATTACGTTGCTGGCTGGACGAGCATGAATAAAGTGCTAGAAAGGTGCGCTAGATGGCGTAAGTAGCTTCTTGTAGTAGTCAACCCTATCGCGCAGCATCATAGTACGTCACTGAATAGGTTTAGTGTATTATGATTCATATTCCAGAGTTACAAGAATGAAATTATCTTGCAATGGATTTCTGTAGGTGTCTAAACGAGAATGTGCTTGAGTCTGAGGCGAACTAAATTACACCATATCGTTGACTATTGAGTTTTCTTTGTATTTTTACTTCTTTGTATTTCATTGCAAAGTAAAACTTCTGTACGGAGTACTAGTACTTATTCTGTGCCACTACCTTATAGCATAACTCGCCCCTCGCACGGATGACGCTCGGCAGAAAGGTGACGCTAAAACTTGTTGGACTATAGTTCTGACAAAGTTCATACATTATAATATGTGGGTTCTTTGATTGCTTGCAATTTAGTGCTCCTCTGTACGACCTGTTTTTGAACCCTGTTCTCTCTCATTATTCCTGTCTGAGTGAAAGCCTCAACTACAGGAAATTGCATACTGTCTTACAAATTTAAAAGGCTTACTATCATATTTTGAAAGCGTATTAGGAGATTAGTGATATGAAATAGAATAAAACATGTGCGCTAATGAAATAACCATGAAAACTGCGTCAGTGAAAAACAATTGTCATTTAGAGCTTGAAGAAACAAGGAAATACTTATTATCAGGTAATTTATTATTCTACCAATTATTTACTAGCAACAATTTTCGTCACTATTTCTAGCATAAGAGATGTAGGCTATTTTGAGAACAATAAAGATAATTTACTTTGACACTTGAATATTTTACCCGAAATGAAAAGCCTAGTACACAATCAATATGTAAATAGAATATTTAACTTGAAACTGGTTACTTATTATGTACATTACATTGCTTAGAATTTCGCTATCATTGTAACGATGAAATTGGCTCCGATTCGAGTCACATGGCCTAAGGGTATAGGTATGGGCACTTATACCCTATGTATTGATATACGCGATCTAATAATCTACTTACAGGGGCAGAGTCCATTATGATCTTGACATGCCCAGCGCCCAACTTGTCCTCGTAAAACGTCTGAAGTTTCTCCGATATTTCGCTCAGCGACGTCACCTTAGGCTCTTTGTATATGAACTCCACGCCGTCTTCATCTTCCCCGAAGTGGGCTTTCCCGAAGAACGCTACGCGGTAAAACCTGCCCAGCAAGCGTTTCCCGGAGTTCGTTACTTCGATGACTTTCGCGTACGCCTTCGTGAGGTGCTGGTAACAAGCGAGTAGGGCCTGGTAGTCTTTCCTCCGTTCGTATATTGGGATTATGAGCCGGTACAAAGGGCCCAGGAGCTCGTATCTCTCAGCCTTGTCGACGTACTCAGTGCATACCATCAGCTGGTCTAAGAGAGCTTGCTCGTTGTAATGAACGTCCGTCATACCTGAAACAAAGAATACATCAGGTGCAGGATAAAATGACGAATAACTAATCTGCGTTATCTATACTATAATATTATAAAGAGGAAAGATTTGTTTGTTTGTTTGTTTATTTGCATCGAATAGGCTCCGAAACTACTGGACCAAATCAAATGAAATTTGGCACAGAGATAGTTTGAGACACTGGGAAGGACATAGGCTACTTTTTGTCGCGATATAAAATCATCAGGGGGGTGAAATGGGGGATGAAAATTTGTATGGAAAATCCGACTTTTGGCGCGGGCGAAGTCGCGGGGAACTGCTAGTACTTAAATAAATTGATTGTTCCAATCACAACAATTAGACCAATCCATAGAACGGTAAATATGCTCGTGCCGAACAAGTTCGGAGGGCAAAACGCTACACCAAGACGACTATGCAGTCATCGATAATTTGATTTTACCCAAAAAATATAATTAAGCGCACATACGAAGATAATAGGTTTTAATTAATAGGTAAGGTAAGTTTTATAAATTAAATGATACTTAATTAAATCACGTTTTGGCCGCATTACGTAAGGAAAAGTAACGTAAAGCTAGCTATAACATAAAACCCAAATATATCTCGACCAGTTGAGGCAGCTAAACTTTAAACTGGTTTATTTATAATAAAAACATAAAATCTATTTTTTTAAAATTATTTTAGAAACCAACTTTACCTCATAAAAAGTCTAGACAAAGCAATAAAACCAACTAGATAATTTCACAACAAAAGATGCGGTTAGTATCAATAGGTAGATCAATCAAGTTCGCGGAACACGCCAGCGGCTGATCGTAGCGTTTGTATGGATGCGAACCGAGTCCGACCCCCTTAAATGATTATTCTATGTATCTGTATATAAATGGAGCAGAGGCTATGTTTATTGCAGTCGAAATCGGCCCGCAAACGCGCGAACCGTCGATAAGAGCGTTCGCGTGGCGGGAAAATTCGAATCTCGAACATGAAGTTTGTTGTAGGGTTGTTTTTGATGGTGGTGGTGGGTGGTGCGTGGGCGGAGGAGGTTAGCGTGGGGCAGGTGGTGGAGCCGAGCAACGCAGTAGAGCCAGAAGACGAGCTGGCTGATACGGATGTCATGCTGGTTTTTGCGGTACGTTGGATGAACTATTTCGCTATTGACCAATCCGTCACGCCCGCTATTCGTGCACTCGGCTTCCTATACAAATTGCGGATCATGTATTTAATAATAATCACTGGTCAGCATTGCACTACACCTTTGTATTCATCGTCATTCCATTTGTGGAGTTTTTTCCATACTCCCATATCCTCTGCCATTCTCAAGTTTCATAAGAGGTAATAAAAAAATCATTTTTAATAAAATAAATTCAGGCATCAGTTACTTGGTAGACAATCTAGTTTCCAGTTTTAAGCAAATTATAACAATAGAAAGGCACTGTTTCGAATTGTACGTATGAGTGAAGATCTTATCGCTATAGTACGTTGTATTAATAAAGTTAATATTCAAACTTAATCAAATTACTACTATTACAAAACGTTTTTATGTCCATTTAGTACATCATCTGTAATAATTTCAACTGTCTAGTTATCACGGTTCCTCAGATACCGCCTGGTGACAGACAGACACACGGACAGCGGAGTCTTAGTAATAGGGTCCCGTTTTTAGGGTTCCGTAGTCCTGACAAGGAATCCTTATAGTTTCGTATGCCCGTCTGTCCGAGGTTTTGCTAAAAAACCGTTAGTTCTAGAAAGCTGTAATTCTGTAAGTGTATGTATCCCAACTACGCTGACAAAGTAGTAGAATTTTTTTTTTGGAAAAATAATTTATTCTTAGGGTTTTGTATTAAAACTATCCAACACCTTCAACGACGATAGTTTTTGCTAACCACTATAGTTTTTTATCTCTAGTTTTCCATTAAAGTATATGAAATGCATAATCATCAGGAATTTTCACAGATTTTTCAAGCCAGCAGTAAAGCTGTTAGAGGGTAGGGGGCGCCCTACTCGACCAAAAAATTGCATTTTAAAGTTTAATATTTTGTTAACGGAGCATTAAATCGAAAAATTGTCTGACACAATTTGTAAACCCCGAAGTAATTTTAAAAGACTTACTCAACGATACACTACACGATGGGGTAGACGACGAAAAAAAATTATCTACTTCACATAGAATAAACCCTAAAAATTTTTTTTATCGTTGAAATTTACTTCGGGTTTTGCAAGACAATTTTTCGATTTAATGCTCCGTTTACGAAATATATTTATCCTTTAAAATGCAATTTTTTGGTCAAGTAGGGCGCCTTCTTCCCTCTATTTCATCTCAATCGGTGCAGTGGTTTAAGCGTCAAGAGGTAACAGACAGACAGACACACTTTCGCATTTATAATATTAGTATGGATACAAAATCCTAAGAATAAATTGTTTTAAGTGACTAAGATGAAGTAGTTACTTGTTATCTTAGTCACTTGTTAACTGAAAAAAGGTCATAATTTAATGTCTTATGTTGTATATAGATAATGGTACAGAATCCTTCGTGCGCGAGTCCAACTCGCACTTGGCTGGTTTTTTTTAATCTATAGGAACGTAACCCTCAAAACTACCTAGATTATTTTAATGGGACTTTAATCAAATATTTAAAACATTTCCTTGATACTTTAGAGATCAGATAGAAAAAACCCAACATGGTTACTCGTATATTTATTTTTCCTATCTTGACTGTTTTAGAGGTCATTTAAGGGGGCTATTACCAAACTTTGTCAGAAAAGAGATTAAAATTAAACTTTTCATGTAATGAATAGATAAAAAATCGGAGGTCGCTTTGTAGAGGAAAATATAAACATATAATTATTAAAATCATCGGCGTCGTCTTCTAAAAAAGGTGCACCAAAGTAAGAATCTAGTTTGGTGAACGTTTTTAATAACTGGTTGTGTTTTTGAAGTAATAATAACATATTATGTCTAGGATTTGTAAGATAAGTACGACGAGCATAAAAAAACACTTTATTGTTAAAATTTCTTTATGACCCTCTACTTGTGACTATGTGAACAATGTAATATAATGTGTAATAGAAATACATGTCATGTATTTTTTTTACTAAATATAGGAAATAAACTTAAAAGTATGCTGGGACGTGTATAAGTGCCTGTAGACCTAAAAAACCATGCAATTGCAAAATAAATTACTTTTATAACAGCGCAGGCCCGCCCTAGAACTGCCCTGCGCTGCTTCTGCCCCGCTCCCGCGCTATAGTTTGTCATCATCCGGCAATTGAAGCGCGGTGCCTGGCAGTTTGAGCGCAAGTCCGCGGTAAATTATGGCGTGATGTAGTTCATAGGATTACTAGTATTACAACTTGCGCAGACCCCGATTACATTTGAACTGCTACTGACCTGCGTTTGGCGTGCCTTTACATCCATAAGAAATAGTAGCACCATTTAAACATGAACATGGCCGAACGTCAGACTACCCCACTTTGACCTTGAGAGCGCCTCTATTTCCTACGTAATAAAAGCTGTTTTGGTAGTTCACATGGGTACCTGACGTGCTGCCGCCTGTACACTATCAGATTAGTACATTGTAAAATAGCTGCCCGCATGTTAGTTATTATGATCTCGTACAAAAAAGGTTTAATTTTCCTCAGATATTTAGACATGGCGACCGAACTCCTGACGAAGAGGAACTGGTGCTGTACTCAACAGATCCGAAATACAAAGAACTCTTCTTCCCTTACGGCATGAAGGCGTTAACAAATGTAAGTGAAAGCGTTTAAAAAACACGTGTACTTTGAGTAGGGTTGTCAACGTCGAAGATTGTAAGAAAGGTAAACAAAGGCTGCTAAATCAGTCCGTTCGTAAGAGAAGGATTCCGACCAAATCCAGAAGCTCACCATCACTATCAGAGTCTTAGGACCGTCTGTTTACGGTACTTGGGCAAATTACGAAAGTTGGTACATGGCATAATAATGATCGTCAGTTTAAAGCCTAACTGACTTAAAGTGACGAACATTGCCTCTTGTCTAAAGAGCAATGCAAGTAATTTACTCTAGCCCTGGGTAGATTATGAATGGCTGGTAACAATAGGAGTAAGCATAGAAATAGTGACGTGTAACTTACTAGAAGGCTAGTAACCCTGTCTATGGGTATGTAACGGAAAACGTATTACTCGTAGTAAGGCTGTCACTTTAATCCATTTAACACGCACACGACACCGCCTTCGGTTAAACATCTACTATAATCTGATCTCCATATTAAAAGTTCATATGTACAATGAAAGTTCACCTTATGGTGGTTATGTACACCTTGATTTGGCGTCGTGTAAGTGTTTAAACATGGAACTCGTATGTATTATTACAACTTGATACGAATTAATGCAGAAATGTTCCATCAAAGCAGGAAGGTCAAGCAAGCTAGCTGTACCTTTTAGTTTTTGCATCAAGCTAAATGTAGGAAAACACTTGACTGTGTAACGCAGATAAGGAAACAACATCAGCTTGTCTTGCATTAATTACGAAATAAAGTAATTTGATTTATACATACATACCTACTTAATTTAAAATCGCAAGAGACCTCAACACTCTATAGCTATTTTGCATGGATATAGCTTGTTGACTAACTTTCTCGAAATTAAAATAGTACAATGTTTTATATGTCGTGCAAAACATCCCGATAACTTTATCGCGATTTAAAGTACCCTAAACATAATTATCCATAATCAATGTTATCCATGATTGTATCTAATATTATAAATAAGTTTTACTCAAACTAAACCAGAGTTTAGACTGCATAGGCTTTTGTTTCCTAACTTTTTTTCAATATAAACTTTTGTGTGTCAGAAAGGTAAACAGCGCGGTTTTCTCGTCGGGGAGTACCTAAGGCATCGGTACGACGGCTTTATATCCAGGTTGTACATCCCTGACGAGATAAGTGTCCGCACTACCGACTACGCGAGGACGAAGATGACAGCTCTAACTGCACTCGCCGCCTTGTACCCACCCCTGCCTGCCCAGAAGTGGAACCCAATGCTGGACTGGCAACCTGTACCGTACAGCACCGTTGACCCTGCTGATGACGATGTAAGTTTATTAACAACATCATTATTTGATAAGTTATCTTACTCTCTCTCTCTTCTACATTATTTTTTGCTATTACTAGGAATAGCAAAAAATATTATTTTCTTTCCGATTTACGAATATATGCTGTTCAAAACTTGAATTTCGAGTGTATGTCGGTAAGTTAAGGGTAATTAATGCTAGTTAACGCACGTCTTCTGATTAATACTGTAGCAAATCAATGAAAAGTGTAAATTTCCAGACCTTTGAAACCTCGTAAGACTGATGCTTATGAGTTTGAAACTAATCGAGTAAACATAAACTATGTCTACTCATGATATTAGTTTTATTATTTAGGAATTGACAAAACAAGTTTATTTGAAAACAAGTCTAGCAACTTGTTAGCACTTTTTCTAACTTCATAATAAATTAATACAAAATGAGGCATATCAAGTGCTATTAAATTAGAAGATGCGCGTGGTTATTGTTTGAAGCTTCAGACATTAGCCAAACTTAACGTCATTAATAAAATTATAAATTACATAATAATACTTGAAAATCTCGTAATAAATGTAAAGTCGTTTAATAGCAGATACATTGTGTAAAATGCGCGTGCCGATTAGTTGCAGCTTCAATTATTAGCCAAACTTAAAAACAAACACACAAAAACAAAACAGGCCCGACCCGGGATTCGAACCCGGGACCTCGGGATAGTACCCAGCGTGCTGACCACTAGACCAACGAGGCAATTACACAATACTCAGTAGGTACTTGTTAAAGTCGTACCAACAAATGTCGTGTTGTTTATCTCTACCTCGACTTAACTGCACCAGTCTATTTGTAGTAGATCATTAAAATGGTGCAATAAACAAATAAGACAAATGCTTGGCTTCTAGACAGACAGTCGTCGTGATTTTTATTATTTTCTGTGTAATTTGCCTGATCTGTTAAGTGGAAACGTAGTGTTGGAGGCCCCTGCTAGGTGGACCGATGACCGGTGATGAGGATCCCGTGTGAATGACCTTACATTTTCTTTCTAATTTCTTTTCGACCAGGCAAGACTGATGCCCTGCACAGATGAGAGTTGCAGGAACAGATAATTAAATGTCGCCACTAGCTACTAATGTATCACTAAATTGTCAATGTTCACGCAGTAGTTCTGTAGTAGCCAATGAAGCCATTAAAAGTTGGCACTTTCCTTTTCCTTCTAATAATGAACTTTGTCCTGAGGAAGGTGGCCGGTGGTGGCTGGATGCGAGAAGCGGAGGACCGTGAAAGTTGGCGCAGCCTTGGAGAGGCCTATGTCCAGCAGTGGACTGCAATAGGCTGATATGAATGATTATGAATGTAAAGTGCATATATGTATATCTGTCATTTAATTTTGTATCCTAGATGGGGCTATTTTTGCGGCGAAACGCAGAGGGTTATGTAGTTTTTTGCTGGGCAAATATTATTAGTACTCACTACTTTAAAAAGTTAACACTGCCGATTTGATTTCGCGCGGTAGCTCACCCTATCTCCAATCCCTACAGTAGTGACAATCTGATTCGTACATTGGCCGAATATTTTGGATTGAATTAAGGTATCATACATCCGTGTTTAAATATAATGTGATATTTCAGCTGTTGTACTGGTACAACTGCCCACGATACTTGTCGTTGCGGAACAAAGTATACGATTACCCAGAGATAAAGATGTTGGTCAATCCGTACCAGGATCTTTTCACTTATTTATCGTCGAAAACAGGAAACAACATAACGACCCCAGAAGATGTGTTTTATTTGGACAATCTGTTTCAAGCTTTGGTAAGTATTTTTAACACATAAAACCGTAAAAAAAGATGACAAATGCAAGATCCTTCGGCGCTTATAGGTATTACCAACAAATATGGTTTGCTAACACCTACGCTGCCGAAATTTCGGACAAGAGATCATTTCGAGAAGATTAGGAAATTCATTTTTTTTATTTTCATTGTTTTAGGAAAACGTAGGAATCAAACCACCGAAATGGGCACAAGATGTGATGCCTCAAATAAAAGAAATGACGAAAATTGAATACGCAGCTGAATTTTTCACACCTGAATTGACAAAGTTCGCTTCAGGTACGTTTACCGAAAATAATTACTTATGGAGAATTACTTAAAAATATTTCATGCGAATACAACGGGACTCAATGGCACACATTATAATAACAAAACACATTGACAGGTCTCCTAATGTCTGAAATCCTGAACGCCACAAACGCAGCGATAAATGGTGATATGGACCAGCCCAAAATGCGATTGTACTCAGCCCACGAGAACAATGTGGCAGGCCTGATGTCTGCCGCCAGGGTCTTCCAAGCTCACCAGCCTAACTACGGAGCGACGTTCTCGATAGAGTTGAGAAAACACCGAAAAACTGCACAGTATGGAATTACGGTAAATATCAAGTTATTTAAAATACAGTTCGACAGACAGATAAAGCCTTTATATAACAAATTCTGTGAATTAATTTAGGTAATGTTTAAGATGGCCTTAACTTGTTCGCAACTAGGGCATGCAATTATCTGCAAATTGTCGTACGTTCGTTACGAATAAAAACTAGCCTAAACTGTACCTCATAACTGGAATAGACTGACTGCTTTGATTAGGCCTGAAGAAAGCACTGATAAAGTCGGTGCGTGGCAATATGCTAGGTCAAACGTCAATCCGTCTGGTGGTTACGATCATCAGGCCACTTGTTTTATCTTTTACACCCAATTACCTTGGGCAATGATCTATTTAACATGCGGTACAGTCTTATCTTGAAAAACCTACACCATTTAAATGACTTTGAAACTGGCACGGAAATGTAACACGTAAAACTTGAAAACCATCAAAGTTTACATTAGAGTTATGGTTGTTGATACAAGTGTTAATTAATAATACCATTAGATACAGGTAATTTGAAGGAAGCATTTAAAATTTAATTTATTTTTTAAATAATGTGACATCGTTTTGGATTGTAAAATAAAGTAAATAAGTACAAATTAACACACAAGTTTACTTACTTTAAGCCCTTGTTGTGGTATTCGGTTAGCTTAGCGTGTTAGCCGTATTTTATAAAATTTCAAAGGAATTAAAACCTATAATCAAAAATACTTCCCATAGACTCATAAACTTGGCAATAAGAAAGGTTTTACAGCACAAGTAAAGAAAAAGCGTCCACAAACCGCAAAGGACACATCTTGGAAAAAAATCTTTGTTTGTACGGAACCCTCCATGCACAAGTCCGACTCGCACTTGCCCGGTTTATTTTGCTAAATCGTGAAAAATGGTCTAATTTATCATGTCTACAGTTCACTCAGTCACATTGCCACTCCAAGAGTCGTACAAAAAGTGCCCATATGTAGTGGTACCCTAGGGAGTACTTGGGTTTGCCAGTTTGATTTTAGTATTTACAATATCATAATTTTTCTCCAGGCTGTGTACTCGGCGACTGCCGGAGGAACAGCAGAGCTGCTCCCCATACAAGGGTGTGGTGACCGGGCTATATGCGACTACAGCACCTTCGTAGCCCTCATGCAAGACATCCTGCTCACATCCGAAGAGTATAAAAACCAGTGCCCCATAACATCATAGTGAACACTGCTCGTACTAGTCGAATCTTTTTTACTTAGTGCAACAATTAGTGAATAAATGTGTGTGGTGTGTTAAAAATAAAATGGCTGTGAATTTATTAACACGTATTTTTATTCTCTCATTCTATATAAGGCCAACTTATAAGGCAGAATTCAGTTACTCTGTGGAAACTTGAAAAAGGCGTAGGTACTAAGTTTGTGCCAGCCAAAAGACATTTTTAGATTCAGTGATGTGAAAAACTAACATCTTACATTAAAATCGAAAGTTCCAAATTCAAATGTTAAAACAAAAGCTTATTTTCCAGAAATGGCTGATGCTATTTTATTTTATTATTTTTTGGCAATTTTATTTGTTGCTTTTATTACTACTGTATTATTAAATATAATAAAAAACAATCTAAATAAGATGAGATAACTCACAGACTTAATTCAACATAGAAACAAGAAATCAGATAACTAGACCAGACAGACAATGGCACGTCCGTGAGTAATGTTGAAATTATGAAAATAGTTACACACAGAGATAAATTACAGATCTGGCATATAATTAAACTTTGATTAGATAGTTATTGTAATAGTAGATACACAACGCCAGGGACGTCGGAACGAGTGTCTAAGATTAAGTATATTATTTATTGTCAAATTACGTGCGAGTATGTGGTGTAAAATTTATCTGGAAGTATTTTGATTTGAGTAAGCATGGTGAATTTAATAAGTATTTGTGTCAAGTAAGTTTTTTTTATTTCATTATCATTTAACTACGTTTGCAACATTTACAAGTCGTTAGAGACCTCGTTTATTTGCAATTATAATCAAATGAAGTAAGTTTTAGTTATTATCTTATAACTAATTAGGCTCGGGTTGAGGTAATAAGTAAGTAAAAACTAAGAAGCACATTATTAAACTGTTCCAAATGTTACTATGTGTAAGTAGCAAAAACCGGCCAAGTGCGAGTCGGACTCGAGCACGAAGGGTTTCGTACCATTAACTGACAACATTAGACAGTATAGGTAAAAAAAACTTTTTAAGTTTATACTGTTTTTTTGGAATAAAGTATAAAAACTTTTTAAGTTTATACTGTTCTTTCGGAATAAAGTATATATTTTTATTTTATTTATAACAGGGGGGACGACGACACCGTGAAAACGACTTTAACGGGCTATATCTCGCAAATGCTAAAGCTGATAAAAAAGTGTTGTATGGAAACCCTACCTTATTTTTATAGTTCTTTTTACATGTATGGGGAGGTACCCTTAAAAGGGGTAATTTAAATTTTTTGTATTTTTAAAAATGAGATTTTTAAATATATTGAAGTATCCTCGAACCAAGTTACATGCAAATCAGTCCATAAACGTAGAAGATATTCTGCTGTGAGAGACTAGGACGGACGGACTGAACGATCTTATAAGGGTTCCTTGTCGGACTACGGAACCCTAAAAATGACGACCTTGTTTCAATATTTTCTGTTTTAGGGTTCCGTACCTCAAAAGGAATAAAAGGAACCCTTATAGGATAACTTTGTTGTCCGACTGTCTATTTGTCTGCCAAGAAGACCCTTTTTCTAAGTAAGTCAAGATTTTGCAGGTGGAATCAAAACAAATCTTATAGCGTATTTCCCGTAGACCAAGAATCATGAAATTTGACAAGAAGATATCCAAAAAAAATAATACGAAAATCGCAAAGTGGTTTCATCGCAGAAAAATATTTCTGTTTTTTGTACTGACGGAATCCTCAGTACGCGAGTTCGACTGTACTTGCCCGATTGTTTTATTAAAATGCGGTATGTCCTTTGGTGAATTAACAAATGAAATATATAATAGCTGGAAAGAATATTTTGATATTCGTTCTAAAGATAAAGGCATCTGGTATAAAACCATCAAATGTCAGCCTCTTCAAATACCGTGGTTCATCACTAGTAAATTGAATAGAGTCAATGTGGTAACTATGCTCCGGCTTCGATCCGGACACTATCCGACCAACAGTTTTGCCTTTTTAATAAATAAAAAGAACTCTCCTAATTGTGACGTGTGTGGGACTGTTGATGATATTCAACACTTGCTGTCGGAGTGTGTCCAAAACGAAAGACAGCGACAAGCATTGAGACCCTACATCTTAAATAAGCTTGATGTTGGCATTTTTCAGGGCATTTTGGCTGAACCTTTGTCGGATTCTGCTAAAATTCTCTGCGAGTTAGTAAGGTGTCGATGATGATGCTTAGATTATATTGTAGCTAGAAATTAAGTAATAATAAGTTACAATAGGGCTGACATGTCTATGATAGACAAAAGTCCTTTCAAATAAAGAGAAAAAAAAATTACATAGATAAACTAAAATGCAAACAAAATTTTCCGCCACCTTGACTTGCAGGAGGAAGACATCGTTGGATCGCTCTCGCCTGTGCGCAAGGGCAATCTTTTAATTCACACTAACAGACAAATACAAACGGACTTGTGGGACTCAGTTTATATTCATTATTTAGCCTTTTACAACCACGTCATCGTAATGTTTTGATTAGATTTACTACGCTCCACATTTTGTTTTACAATGAACACGCATGAAAATTATGTAAAAAATGATTTACGACTTTGTGCTCGCGCAGTCGTAGTCTTATGATACAATTTTGCTAAATCTATGTGGGTGTACCGATTTAAGAATATAGCTAATGCTAATCACTTAATGAGGCTAACCTAATTTCGTCATAAACTTGAACTCGATTCAGAGGTCGATTTCAAATTATTGGATTTAGCGAGCTAAAACTAGGATGAAATGCAAGACAATACTTGGGCAAGACTTGACGAGTAACTTATTTTGTTTTCCGAACTGTAAAGAAGCCCGCAAAAATAGGGACATTAAGGTGGCAAACTAGAATCAGACATAGAATAAAGTAGATGACTTAGCCACGTCCACGGAAAAACGTCGTGGTTCGTCGTTGGTTGGATTACCTAGCGGTCAGGGTCGGCTGGTTTCTGACACATGAAAATATTACATATCTAAATTGCGATCGACATGCAAAACGCGGTGAATGAATTGTTAAGAGGAAACGATTCGTTCATTGGTATAAATAAGCGCTGCGCTACACGCCGCCAGCATCTGAACTTCCCATTCAAACTGACGTCGGCAAGGGCGTTAGTCGGGAGGCGGACCGCACAAAACGTTGGATGATGCGATGATGCGGGCGCACATGTGTAAATAGGTACCGCGGCACAATCGATTGGACAAAGTCAATCATCTGAGCGGGCAGGTCGCAGCGACCGTGAATCTGTGAGCATCCCGTGCGCATCTCAGTGGGAGCCCGCCGCGCGCGCCGTGCACTTCCTGGCCTAGCCGAACGAACTCCAACCAGTGCTGTGATCAAATGCGACGTTCCTAATCCGCTAACGAATGTGCAACGCCACAGTAGTCTATAAAACGTTTTAGGATAGAAACACAATGTAGAGGTGCCGACCCGGCGGAGGAAAATGTAAGTGATACTCATTTACTTAACAATTAGTTATATTTTACGATAATCACCCGACTTGTAACAATTAGGAGCCACGTGTAACAATTAGGACCCAACTTAGAAACGTGTGAGTTGTGAGCTTTAAACCCAGTTTTGAATAAAATATGTATGGGACACTAAACAAAAGTCAACAAATTGTTTAAATTACTGTACTGTACCTACGCAGCAGGCTGTAACATGTGATGCGTTTAACTCGATTAAAATAATCTGATATATTACTCTGTGAATATTTAAGTATTGATTTAAAGAAGAAACAATGATTCAGATTTTAGAATAAGCACCCTCTTTTCCCTATTAAAACATTAATATCGATACAGTTCCTAACCGTGTGAATCCGTAAGTTACTAACAATATTGTGAATCCAGTAAGTTAAGTTAGTAACACTATTGTTCTTACTAAAAAGTTTTTATTTTCAGCTATTTTTTTATTCCTAATGATTATTTAACGGCTACGAAAATATAAACATCACATCACATGCGCAAGCATAAGGTTACTTTCACATCACATGTGAAATTAACCTGATGCTTGCGCAGGAACATCAAGAAAGGACTTTATTACAAGGTTGTACTTGTTTTTGAGTCACGAAATCCTTCTATATTATGTACTAGCCGATATCCGCGACATCGTCCGCGCAAATGTCGAATTTCCCAAACAAAGATCCACACCTTTTCTCATCCCCTTAGATGTAAAATTTCCAGAAATCCTAAAATACGTCATTATTTATTTCTAATCTAATCTAAATACATTTTTTTATCGATTTAGCTCCAACAAAACTGACGGAGCTTTATACAACTTTTCTTGGTGCAGCCCTATCTCTTTCTATAATTGAAGAGCTACGCTCTTGTCGGTGGAGTTTTCTCCATTTCTCTCTATTCAGTGCCATTTGCTTAACTTCTTGGTACGACACGACACCTAACTTTTCCTTCATTTAGTCCATGATGGACGACCTTTACCTTCCTCTTTTCTCTTTATCAGAGTGATTCTAGAGTGCACCCTTAGACCTCTAAAAACCTATGTGCCAAAGGACAATGGGCAAAACACTATGGGAGTTGGGCCTGCTGACCAATACACATGAGATAGTTCTTGCGATAGGTCATAGCACACAACTAACGACAAAAATAATAAAAAAAAATAAATGTACCGGGTTGTTGTACAGTCACGTCGAAAAGTTTTATTTTTTTAAGTTAAATATTTTGCAATTAATTAGTAGATTGTTATACAAGGGACGAAACCAATTCACTCGAGAAGTTTCTGGCGCTCGAACGAAGTGAGAGCGCCAATAGCTTGAGAGTGGAATGGGTACTTTCACCCGAGTTAAACATACTATTTTTCATTTCGACTGTGAGGAAATCGAGGGTATCGATAGACTATCGATAGTTGAGGCAAAAGCAATAGTATTGATAAAATATCGATAAAATATCGATACTGTCGATAGACTATCGATGTTTGAGGTAAAAGCAATAGTATCGATAAAATATCGATAGACTATCGATAGTATCGATAGTTGAGGCAAAAGCAATAGTATTTTGGCGCAACTGGGTTAGGAAGGCAAAGGGAAGCGCTTCCTACCGACCGGTTGTTATGGTCGGGGACCAAGGTCCAATGGTCACCGTCTTGGTTTAGCTATATGTAGTCAAGCTCGTGCTAAATCTTACATATCGCGGTTTGTGTTGTATGGAGCGGGCTAACAGCGCCATCTAGCCTGTAGGAGCCGAGTCAGGGCGTCGCGTCTGGAAGTTGCTTGCTAATGTGGGCGACAGTGGTAAGATGTCGCTACACCACTCCCCCCCGAAGAACCGGAGGTTGATTGAGCCAAGATGGTTGAGAGCTCAGCAGTCTGTGCGTAGTGAGCTTGCAAGTGCCAGTGCTTGTTGAGTCCACGATATGCCGGGATGAGCATGCGCGATGTCCACGGTGAGTCGCCATCTAGCCTGTAGGAGCCGAGTCAGGGCGTCGCGTCTGGAAGTTGCTTGCTAATGTGGGCGACAGTGGTAAGATGTCGCTACAGTATCAATTAAATATCGATAGCATCGATAGACTATCGATAGTTGAGACAAAAGCAATATTATTGATAAAATATCGATAGTGTCGATAGACTATCTAGTTGAGGCAAAATCAATAGTATCGAAGAAATATCGTTAGTGTCATTGACTATCTAGTTTAAGCAAAAGCAATAGTATCGATAAAATATCGATAGTATCGAACGACTATCGAAAGTTAAGGAAAAAGCAATAGTATCGATAAAATATCGATAGTATCGATAGACTATCGATAGTTAAGGCAATAGCAATACTATAGACTATCGATAGTCTAGGCAAAAGCAATAGTATCGATAGTCTACCGATAGTAATGATAGTATCGATAGTAATGATAGTATCGATAGCTCCGTTAATATAAATACTATCGACACATAGCAATACATCGATGCTATCGATAGTATTAAAGTTCAATACTAAAATCACTATCGATAGCAGATACAGCTCTGATTATTGCAATAACTATCGATACTCTCGATAGTAGCCTTTTATACAATAGTAGGAGTGAAGTATAAAGTAGGAGGGAAAAGCTATTTCCCACCCGGCTATATATAAATGAAAGTTCAACTTTCCGAACAGGTGAGATGAAAAACTGTTTTTCAATACGAATGAAGGAATATTACCCTAAAATAGCACTGGAGCCACTCCCAAATGCTGTTGATTGCAATATTTGCAATTTAAAACGCCTTTTACGACATCCATCGACAACTACGCATAATAATAAATACAATAAATGAAACAACAAGTTTTTTTTACATTAGTCTATATCCAGAATAATAGAATCTAAAAATGCGGCTGGAGGGTTAAATCTAGCTAAGCTCATATATCAAACTACGGATAAAATGTGCGCACAGCTTCCCAGCATACGACTTCCGGTCAAACAAGTACAATAATATTGAAAAATAGAGCCTGATGCTAGTTTGGTCTCTGTCAATTAATAAGTAGCCACGATACTCGCGCGCCCTTGCATGTCGTGATTGAATATGAATTCCAATCAAGAATAATAAACGGTATAAAACTCACATGTCTTATAGCGTTTTCTTATATAGGTATAGTAAACATGCGCAGGATGCGTATGTAACAAGCTTGCTAGCAAAACATGATTTTGAACAGAACGTGGACACAGAACACACAAACGTTCTTCCTGCATTTTTAAAAACAGAATTAAAATCCGTAAAGGTAGCCAAAGTCAGTTCATGTAAGAATATCACCAGAGTCCAAAAACAAGCAGGGTCGTCGTAATATAAATACGTTAAAAGTAAGAATAACAGGAGCACTGCACTGTCAGAAGCGGAGAATACCGACTGACCTGCCACTGACATTTAATAATTGAAAAATATTAATATTATAAAACTTCTTGAGTGAATTGGTTTCGTCCCTTGTATAACCATCAACTAATTAATTGCAAAATATTTAATTAAAAAAAAAAAAAACTTTTCGACGTGACTGTACAACAACACAAGTTGTGTGTTATGACCTATCACAAAAATAATATCTCATGTGTATTGGTCATTAGGCCCAATTTGACGCATCAGACTTAGTGGTTTGGGCTGTACCGAAATTGATAAATCAGTCATTAAGTAATTTTTTTATATATTTAGATTTTTGACTTATGAGTATGGTTATCCCTGCTAAAGGCTCGAAATTCCTGGCTAATGTATTTGCGCGCGCGCAGGAAAGAGGGCGGTCGCGAGGAGGAGCCGACCAACGCGGCGGCAGCGGCACCGGGCCCGGGCATGCGAACCGAACACACCTGCTGCTGCCTCGGCGTGTTGGTGGGCGTCTCGCTCATCGCCGGTACGATAACTCTTTCTCTCTCTTCCCTCAAATTTAATTCTAAATCGAAGGAAAGGGGAAGGTAATACCCGACCAAGCCGACTAGACAACTGTCAAACGACTTTCGACGACGAATACAACGAAAATACCGATAAAAATAAAAAAAAGCAATGGTGTTAAAATAAACTTAGGTAATTCATCTAAATTGTAACAATATTGCTTTTTAATTACCTTTAGTAATTTCGATTTTTTCGTCGTTGTAAGTCGTTTGATAGTTGTTTAGTTGGCTTGGTCGAGTAGTAAGATCCAGACTTTCTATCGGTCGATTTAAGACAATCACGATTGTTTGCGTATTATTGAGCAGTCCACGGTAGCCACGGCTGCTAGTGTTAAAATACGTGTTCAATGGACATGCTAACAATCGAGATTGACTGGAACCGACCGACAGTAAGTCTGTAGACTGTGCGGGGTCTAACTGAACAAATTCCTTTTGTCTAGCACTTGGATATGTGCTCGCCGGTCCAGCCAAACCTAAGTCAGGGCTATTTTAGCTTGCATCTTATCTAGGGGAAATTCGCTATCGCAACGAAATTTGAAAATATGTAAGTATACAAAAGACATATGTTTCGACGGCTTATGTCAGTTTCATTTATGGTTCCACTCATTTTGTTACTAGCGAACTTCGCTGTAGAATAGACTGCGTTTTTCGTCGGATAGCAATATCTTGTCTACGGAAGTTGGTGGAACCGCTTTGATGATTTTGTTAATATGTGACATTTTTTGACCAATAACTAATTTAATTTATAAGCTTGAAATTGGTAGGGAAAAGTCGAATTAAGAATTACTTTTTGACGACCCTCTTGGTGTAGTGGTGCGCGCTCCGGACTTCTTAACTAGGCGGTTGTGGGTTCGAATCCCGCAAGGGGCAAATGTTTGTGTGATGAGCACGAGCATTTGTACCTAAGTCATGGATGTTTATAAATGTATATAAGTATGTCTATCCGTTATCCTAGTCACCATAGCACAAGCTAACGCTTAGTTTGGGGCTAGGTAATTGGTGTGTTTATAATTTATTACTTTTAAGTTGTTGAAGCCACAACAATAAATGAATCACTGCCACCTAGTTACATATTTCGTTAAAATCAACACATATTTCTTTTTTCTATAGCCCTCGTAGCTGTGATACTAATGAAAGACTCTACAGTAGAGGTCACAGCTTTGCGGCAAGTTCACGTGGTAAGAATACAGCTTATTATTACAATTTTGTTATTTGTTGGGGATTTGCTGGGACTAGGGTGCTGAATACTTAGCTAAGTAATAAGGTAATTATTGAAAAATCTTGCTCTGTAAATGAATATTTTTTGTTTCGTACTACCTATTTAAATGTATTTGTGCATAAGTGCCTATATAGTTTGCAACTAAAATATTTTGTGAAACTTATTTTAATATTAATTGTATTCTGAGCCTAAATCAATAAAATGTTTTCACAAATATACAATTACGTTAAACATATGGAGCGTCCAGAGTTAGCACAAATTTTTTGGAAAATATATGTAGATTAAATTACGGGAACTCGTAGAACATAAAAACTTTGTACCTAAATCAAATTATTCATGGGTCTCAGACATCGAGCTGAGAATCCAGGCGAATCGGTTCATCGACCTCTAGAATCTTGAACGCGAATTTGAATTAGGCAGTATGGTTTAGATAGTGGTTGATTGAAGCTCGATACAATCATACTTAGTGCAGGCAATTAAAATAAAAGTTTCCAGTGATGCTGTGTCAATAATAACACAGCATGTTTGTGCTCAATTCGAATGCCCCCTGTCTAAGATTAAATTTAGGTTCAGTCTGTCTGAGACAGACTACAATAATTTAGAAAGTGATGCGATTTCTTACGCATACAATATAACTAAAAACTTGTGTTGTTGCGATTAAAAAAGGAATTTGTTTATTTAGCTAATGTCACACGGTGAGAGAACACCGAGCGAGCGCGAGCTGGCAATGCTCGGGGCGCCCCCTGCCGGCCACGTGTTTGCACCCTACGGCGCCGGCGCAATGACCAACGTGAGTAAACCTCATTATTTTGACACTGACCCCAGTTCCTCGTGTGTTCATTTCGTAACTGGTAAAAATAAACAAATGACTCAAGTCATTGATTCAAAACAGTAGCCCAGCAACCAATCATAAAACTTAACAGCCATCGAGGACATATCCTACTAGAGGCGAAGTAAAAACTATTTTACTCCGAAAACTTTATCTGCTCTGACAACCGCAATAGAAGGTGTCAGTTCTGTCAAAACCGTATGTCAAAAACCAATTGATCTGTGTGGTATGTCAACGTGAATACTTGAATTGTTACGAAAAAATGAGATTTGAGAAATAATTAACATAATGTTGTATTGTTCTATACTGTGTTGTAAGAAAAAAAGCAAAACATCGAATTTTAAAACGGATGTGATGGCATTTCATCGGTAAGTAATAGTAATTATGCAATTTTAAAAAGTTTATAAAATTTTCCTACGGCTCAAGATAAATCGGTCAAGCGTACTGACGTTTAAGTCTCATCTTGCTCCCACTAAGCGGTTAGCACATAATGTCATCTCATTCTATTCGTTAACACTCGTTACTAGTGTTGCGCTGAATTGGTTATACGACTTATCAACATTTATGTGCACAGTTTACATTACACAATAATTATTTTAGTACTTTGGCAGCACGGAGGTATAGTGATATAATCGATAACACAAATATTTACACTCGCGCACTAGAATCAATACCTATGCAAAAATGACATTAACCTACCTATACCGAGAAAGGTTTTGTTAGAATTATTGATTTTCTTGCAAATAACAAAACGCTTACACTTGACATGACGTTTGATAGTTTTCTTGGTTTAATGGATTATGAACAATGAGATGCGTAGTGAAAGCAAAGAGTATGGATGTTGGCGTGAGTAAATATATATGTGTATCGATTCTATTCCTGTAAGGTGTGTGACGATAATAAAGGTGATGAATGGATGTAATGAGAAGCGAATGAGGAATTGGAGCCTTCAAATAGATAAAAAATCTTTATGGCAAACCATACCAATAAAAGAAATAAGGCAATTTACACAGAAAGATGTATAACGTGGGTGGATTTATTATTAAAACAATCCCTTCCAGACAAAATACCTACCGTATTTACCTACATTCTCATTCACTGAAAAACCTGAAGTGACTAAGTGACTATGAAGTAGATAATGGTATAATTTCGGGTGCGAGTTCGCACTCAGCTTGTTTTTTCAAAAAAATCCTTGTCCGGGCTTTAAAACTTTGAAAGTGATGCCTCTGTTCTTAGGTAAATAGGTAGATATATATCGGAAAACATGATTTTAAGAAACTTGTTTCCTGTCGTATATAAAGTATGAGCCTTATTCTTAATTTATAGAAATTAGAAAACAATAAACGCATTTGATTAAAATAACTTACTGTATTTAGATTTCAATGTAATTTCTCTGTGCTTGGCTTTTTATAATTTAAGCAATTTATTATGGAAGTAAATTTGTTTTACGAACAAAAGTTTATTTTTTATTATATACTAGCTGACCCGACAGACTTTGTCCTGTTATTTAGTTTTTTTTCAATCCTTTTTAACGATATCTGTAATTCTATGTCGAACGCACTGACCTCTATAGTACAAGCACGCTGGACTAAACATTCTCTAAGAAATAACACATAATTTTGTGCCAAATCAAAGCGTCCCCACCGAGTGTACAGGAAACTAAGATAGAGTAACTACCATATGTTTATGTCAAATTAGTTTCGTGGATGGTCACCACACGCTTACTATAGCCGTCAGCGCCAAAATTGCGATAATTAAATGGTTTCATTGTTAGGTTGACAGTATGCAGTCCAGCGTATTTGTATTATAGAGGTCAGTGGTCGAACGTCATAAGGTTACATTCAAAATGTTTTAACGTCCAAAGCGCTAAGGTTTGATTAGAAATAATTTTATATGGTGGTTAAGTATTCCTGAATTTAATAATTTTCCGCGCAATTTTCTTATTTTTTTATTTCATAAGAACCTTCTTCTGACAATAACAAACAACAAAAAAAGAATTAGTGAAATCGGTCCAGCCGTTCACGCGTGATGGCGTGACCAATGGAAATAGGGATAGATTGATAACAATTTTGATGATTCATACTTTAAATGGTTAATTTGATGACTAACTTAAATTTCTTAGGAACAAGAATCAGATATTATATTTAGGATATTGCACATTAGTGAAAAGTTTAACCTTAGGTGTAATAAAATATTGTTCCCATTAAATTAAACAATAACATCGACTATCGATACTAATTTCTTATTGACCATCACTAATACGGTGTTTGACATTCAGTCGGTTCATTCGGAATCTTTCGGATTTGGCGGAATTTTTCTGGAACAAAATTAATGCCATTTCCCCTCTAGTGGGATATGTCCTCGATGTTGACAGCAGATGTAACATGCTTATCACGTAGGTGATCAGTGTTTAATTAGCGTTCATAAAACTGATGATAATATAATATTATTATATATCGTCTTATCTTTTATAAATACGAGTAGTCACATAGAGACATAGATCTTTCATAGAATGAGATTCCCTTACCCTCAGCCCTTTTGTGTGATGAAATGAAACCAGCAAATGGGTTAAAATCCAATAATAGCAAACTACAACTAGGTGTTTGCATTAATGGTCTTGCGAAAAGTATTTGACAAAATTGCACTGAATTAACGTATAGCTGCTGAATTCAAAGATCCCTGACCATGTACTTGTAGTTCATAAAATGTTTTACGGCTTGTACCAATTTCAAAGCCAACAATATGAAGGTACATTGTAAATAACGTCAGTCTACTTAACAACAATCACATAAAAGGCTTTATAGTACAACAAAAACATTTTCATGTGATAAAATTTAAATGACAGAACATTATTGCGACATTCTTCATGGGAATTACGAGACATTCGATGGCAACAATGGCTTTTGAGCGTGGTTCCCGATTCATCGGATCAGACGGCCGTAACGAATGACGCTTCGGACGTAAATGTGCAGAGGTTTTCGAATTTCAAGCCAATGTAGCCGCAGTAAGTTATCGTTGGCTCATTATCATACAAGTCATATTACTGTGGCGAATTTTTTACAGAATCAAGTTTCTTGACCCGTGGATTAAAAGAAGACTGATTTCTTGACCATAGATTATATAAAGATCTATGATAAAATTTATGGTATCGTGTTCAGATGCATCACGTCTAACTCACCTCTAAATTGAGACCAGTAAGCATATTGACTTCAGTTTACCAAACCAACCTACTTTAAGGCACACCTTTATTTTATTCGATTAGAAAGCTGGATTGTTATTCAGAACCTTTTTTTCTCGTCGTTGTTGATATCTGAATCTAGAAAAAGAACCAGGAAAAACTGAGTCAACAACACAAATTGTAGCAATCACACTGAAATGTGAAGTAAGATGTGGAACGTTGATAATGAAATCAGACCGTACAAAATATGCGGGAAGTAATCGACTTTTATTGAATTGGTAGTGACATTGAACTCTGCCCGTAAATAAGGATCGGGTGGTACTAGGAGGGAGTTGTAAGACAAATGATTTTTTAACGAAGTGCCTGTTTCCCTGTCCGGGAGTGCCCCCTTGTAGGTCTACTCCTACTCCTGAAGGTCATGAGGTGCTAAACGGGAACGAGGTGTCAGCAAAGACGCAAATTGCCGTCACACACTAATAATGATTTATTGCTTCTCGCACGTCAAATGTAGGTCCTGCATCTTTGGACGCGCGTGAACTCTTTGTTAATATTTATTTGTTCATTTAATTCAACACAATGTGGCAGTCTCTGCACCGGAGACTTGGGTGTTTTAGCAAATTCTCATTGTAAAAAAATTAATAATTTGTTTTGTTTCAGGAAGGTAAAATGTTAACCTTCGAAATGGGCGCATTACTTAGAAAACGATATAACGAATTTCTCGGGCCCTATTACGAACCTGGTAATATTTGGAAGTTAATGTTATTATTATGATCATCATTTACTTGTTTGTTGCATTTTTACACAATGCTGTATTCCTTCTTCCTTCATGCCTTTTTAAATTCTTGTATTGCCAGTATTGTGTCATTGTTTGGTGCCACGCAAATCACGTCATTTTAAATTGACTGCCAAATTGTCATCAGCACACCATGCATGTAAATATTGAGCTACAAGCTCCTACCTATAAGAGTCGGTAAGTATAAAAAACAGATATCGGGATTAATAATAATGTCCTCCTAGCCGAATTTCGACTACAGTAGCCAATCTCGATAGAGATTAGCCGACTGCGCGGGAGATATTATAGTGCACAAGTGTGTGTGCAATACACAGGTGCACTCTCTGTTCCTTCACTCTCATATTTCGGTGAGACGGCAGTCCGACATGACCGTAGAGAGATCAGGCGCCGGACCAACGGCTTAACGTGCTTTTCGAGGCACGGGGGTGTTAACACCACTTATCGGGATTACAAAGGTATCAAATGCATAGGATCTATTGTACATGTTGAATAAGGTGCATTCACCACGCCAGGCTGTCCATACCACCAATTATCATTTTAAATCATTAGATAATCTACTCTTTAAGACGTCCGTGTTTTCGGCTTCAGCTGTCTCGCTCGTTCGCACTGCATGCTACTGGCATATGTGACTGGGACGGATAGTGTCGTAAATACGAACATCTTACCTCTGTTTTTATTTACGTTTTTTTGTCATTTTTGCATAAGATATTTATGCGATTATCGAATCTCCATTTCAAACAGCTTTTAAACTGTTATGTGTTCGACCAAGAAATTAATCGATGGTCTATTAACTGGTCAGAGACGAGTATCGTGATAGCATCAGACACTGAGCTGAGCAAGATGACAGCGCTGCTGATATCGGCCGGGTTGTGGCCGCCGGCGCCGGCGCAGGCTTGGAACGAAACGATCACATGGCAGCCTGTGCCGTACACCTACCCGCCTAGAAACGAGGACTATGTAAGCAAGCAAACTCACATTTATTTCGGAATCCGAAGTAAAAATGCTCAACTACCACTAACTACTATGTATTGAGATCTAACTTGTTAATTGACAACATCTCATTTTTATAATGGTACTAAAATTCAAAAACCATTTCGAGGTTTGGCGACGCTCAACACGTTAAAAATATTTTAACATTTGCTAAATATACACATGTTAGTATGGCCTAGTATCATAAAAAGTTCCTTTTTTCATTTTATTGATGTTTCATTTGTTTTTAAAAACCATAAATAAGTAAGGAAAATTGCAACATAAGCTTTTGTTAGTTAGGTTGTGTTTGGATAAAAATAAATACTTACTAAGATTATTAATCTACTTCTTCATTTAGACTTTTCTTATTTTGATATACGTGCTTACTGTCGATATCGATATCTTACTAAATATATTATTGCACTTGAAAAAATGACGATATCTTACTGCTACAAAATACAACACTATAGACGTCAGTTATTTTTTTTATTTGAATTATGGCACAGGCGTGAAGTTGTCACATCCTTACTCTTGAACTAACGCTCTTTTATAATGAAGAGTTTTTAAATAATTAAAGCCAAGGGGAAATAATAAAAAGAAATGAAAAAGAAAAAATACGTATGTCTTGTTTTTTGACGTACTATAAGGAAAAAAATAAAAATGTGTATGTAAAATTTTTGAAATGTTGTCAATTACCCTTTCAGAAGGTTTCATAATGACTCGCTTAACTCACAAATAAATCCAAGTATTCCTAGAATAACTTTATATAAGAAACACATTTTCAATTACTGTTCTAACTGAGCCTAATACCCAGTAGAGTATAGAAAAAAATGAACTGTGTGCTATGTTTATGTAATGCTGTCAACGAACATTTTAGAATTATACAAAAGTTGTATTAAATGAAATCATATAATAATATGCTTGTAGCATTTCATTTTCATTAATTAGTTTTTCATGGCAAATTCTTATGTTACGAATACATTATACATTATATTATACTAACACATTATTTTTGTATTATATTTCAGCTTTTATACGAAGAGAATTGCCCGCGGTACCAGCAAGAGAAACAAAGAATACTCAAAGCGTTCACAGAAGAGAGTTTGTTGGTCCCATACAGAGACCTATTTCACAAGATAGCCCAAATGACTGGTACCAACTTCAGCACGCCACAAGATGCGTATCACATGAACAATCTGTTTCTAATACAGGTTAGTTTACACGATTTTTATTTAACGATCGTGAAACTTTCAATTTAGTAAGGAAAATAAGAAACTAACTATAGGAATCTACAGTGTATTTAAGCAATATTTTAATATACAAACTGTTCACATACAAAATACGCACATTATTTTATTAACCATAAAAATGACATGATAAGTTAGGGAAAGAGTAAAGTAGAAATTAGTAGTATTTTTAAGTGACATTCAAATACTATTAGATTAATAGTTAACAGAACAAACCCGATGATTTATAGACATCGATTAGTCATAGTTAGGGCTATTTGTAACGCAACAAAGGACACAAACTGGAGTCTAACATGCGTTCTTTAAAGATGATACAATCGAATTTCATTTAAAGCTTTAAATAAGTAAATAAAGGTTTTTTTTTGCACTTAATTCTGTGTTTCGTTTTAAAAGTCTTTTGAGTTAATTTAAAGACATAAAACATTGTAGACAGGATATTTTTCTGAACTGAAACATTATTATATTTTATAAAGTAATGCATTTTAAGGTGCTTGGACGGACTCCTTTCAGCAAAATATCATATCTACAATATTAAAGATACTTTCCCTTCGTGCCGCATAGCCGTGGGACCAATGTATTATTAATAAATATTCAAAAAATATATTCAGGATGACATCAAAGTACCAAACCCGAAATGGGCGAAACACGTAAAGAGAAAACTCATGGACGTAGCCAGACTGGAATACTCAATGATGTTTCATAACAACCTACTAAGAAAACTAAGCGGTGGTATGTACATAATGAGAAGATAATAAATTATTTTGTAAAATAAAAGTATCTTTGTATAACTTCTGGTAATCATTATAAAGCATGAGTTCCTTGAGTAATACATTTTAACCTATTGTCAACTTAATTTTAAATAACAACAGAGTCAATTAAAAAAGCCATTATTTCACATATTATACGCTTGACGTGACTAAAATGTTATTCACAATAGATAATAAATACGTGCTTTATTGCATCCAAATTATCTCAGAGCATATTGCACCTGTAGTAATAAAACGAATTATATTGGTAGCAAGTTTATCTTTGAATTTATCATATTTTTAGTCTTTTCTTACTCTATATTACTATCTTACCTAATTGCGATTATTTCAACAGGTGCGTTACTTCAGCAAATTATAAAAGAGGCAGTGACAAGTACTGTGGACAAGACCAGCCCTAGACTGATTGTAAGAACCGGTACGCCAGTGTCTGTGGCAGCCCTACTGGCCGCGTGCGTGGCCCCCCCGCCCCGCCTGCCAGACCCCGGCGCGGCGTTACTCGTCGAGCTACACGAAAAACTACCTTCTAACCAGAGTAAGAAGGATCAAAAAACCTTGACAGACGGACAGCGATTTGGCTTTAAAGTAAGTAATCGGCATTTTTGCGCATGAATAACAGACAGCTCTATATCAATTTAAAGTTTGTAGAGCGTTGTCACTTTCACTCACGTTCTAAGATATAGCTTCAAATAAAATGATGTGAAAGTAAAAAGCTTAACGAGTTTGTAAAGAAGTGTAAAAAAAGTACCTATACTGCTGGTGACTGCACCATTTTAGATTAACAGCAATTTTGTCACGCGTTTAAACGTTGTTTTATCAACAATACTGAGTTTGGAGTAAAAGTAGATTACATTTGGACGTTGACTAATACAGGTATTTCCAAAATATGTATGAATGAATGCTTTATCGATGACTAATTATATCCTGAAGCACGTTTTAAGACCACAGCAGTGAAAGAACACGTTTTTTCTTAGGATTTTTAAGCTAAGCAAGCGGCGAGAATAGGCCTATGTATTCTTCATTGATAAAATTCAGTTTTTAACGTTCTCTTCATGTGCGATCTTTCGAAAATGTGTTCTTAGTACATATAACAATATGATATGCTTGTCAACACACAATGTCATATTTTCCAGATTTACTACTGGGACGACGACTCAGCCGAGCCCCGCCTTATGGAAGTCCCTGGTTGCAACGCGTTCTGCCCTCTAGAGACGTTTACCGAGCTTACCAAATATATTGTTTCACATGATTATATCAAAGACTGCACATTGGTTCCTACGGCATAGTCTAATATTAACAGTAGCTGGTATAGTGAGTGGTAAGAACGTATTAAGATATAAAAATGATTTTTTCAATTCAGTGAAACATTAAAAGTGAGAAGTTATCAATAATTCTCTAATATGCGTTCATACTAAGTATTAAAACGACAGGCAAAGGCTGTGTTTATTTAAAATGGACTTTACAGTAGTTTAAATAAAGTTTTGTGTGTTAAAACATGTTTTCACTTACCCTCGTCGATCTTCAAGGCGGTTTCATCCCGCGGAATGTTCATAGAGATCTCTGCGAATTCGTCGGCGCCCCACGTTTGAGTTCCTCGCAATTTTAAGTACTCGGCTATGAGCGCTGCGATGTGTAGTTGGCAGCACATAGCCTGGAATAGAAACATTTTGATACAACGTTCTCAAAATAGACAAAGGATTGTGTTATTTATTGGATAGGATAAATAAATATTTTATTAACAAAATCGTAATTGAATAGCAAGTTTTTGACAGGTCTTGTATGGGACAAATGACAAAATCACGCTTTATAACAATTTTATTACAATTTTGCTAGTGTACTTTAGCACACTTGGGACCCTAGATTGTTGCAAAGACATTAGATTCAGAGCCATTAGACAAAATGCCATCTATCTTCTGGCGAAGTTCGCTATCGCCAGTAACATGCCAAAATATGTATGCAAAAGTCACGTGATGTTTCTATGGCTTATGTCAGTTTCTTACATTTTGTTAGCGATAGCAAACTCGCTTTAGAATAGATGGCATCTTGTCTACGGTTTAGGATTCTCAAAGCACAGTGGGCTCAATTGCAATGCGCCCTGTCTAAGATTAAATTTAGGTTCAGTCTCTCTCTTTTTCTGTCAAACAAACGAAAAGAGAAAGACTACCACAATTTAGAAACGTCGAATTAAGTGATGTGATTTCTTACGTATTTTCACAAGTTTTTGCGTTTTCGTCTAACTTTAGTCGTCATCGAATCACATCCCTACTAAATTGTCTATGGATTCTCTAATTTCCTTAGCAACGGGCAGCTGTTTAGTCTGACGTTTCTAAATTAATATACTGTCTTTTTTCGTTTGTTTGGCAGTGAAAGAAAGAGACTGAACCTAAATTTAATCTTAGACAGGGCGCATTGGAATTGAGCCTTGTGTACACTTAAGTAAAAAAGGCGTCAAATAGAGCATCACCTCGTCATGGTCCCCGTGGCGCGCGTTGTGTTCCGCCAGCGTCGCGAGCCACGCGTGCCTCAAGCGGGGGGTTGCACGGCAAGACGCGGCCAGCGCGTGTTGCAACTCCGCTAAGTGCACGCTACCCGCACCTGGGTTGAATATGTGTTTATTTCGACGACGAAAACGTTAACTATAGCCCGAAAGCCTCACTGAGTCTTCGCCTGCGGGCGAGGTGTAGGGGTGAGGGGGGTAGACGAGAATGGAGACAATGTGCGATGCAGGCGGCGGGTACTGCTTGTGATTTGAATTTCAAAATTTGCATTCTTTTCAAAAATCAAATCGAATCGCTCGCCGTCCGCACCGCTTACTGTCACCGTTCTTGTCTACCCTCGCATCCCTGTCGCAGGCGAGGACTCGGTCACGCAGTCAGACTATAACACGCAAAGCTGTCTATATGTCTGCAGATATATGTCACTTTGATCGACTGTCCCTAGTAGATGTTGATATGAAGTATTTGGCCTCCGTTAAGGAGACGCGGCGCGATGCGCAGAGCGTCAGAAACACAAACAAAATATTAGATATTTACACTTGAAAAAATGACCACCAGTGGCGGGAAACAAACAAATGGCGATGTATGGAACCGTTCAGGTATTTGGAGCATTGCATGCTGCGGTTGCCCCGCTTTTTCATAAACCACACCAGTTAGATATTATTGCACTTGAACAAATGTCCACTAGAGGCGGGAATCGAACCCGCGTTCCTCGCATACCGGGCGATTGCCTAACCTCTCGGCCACACTGGCGTTGGCAGAGCCTGTCGGAAATTTCAAGTGTTTTTTAACGCGTTGCTTTCATCAATGTTATTGGGATTACACCCTCAATACTCGAAAGATGAAGTTAATACTTGCAAATACGATAAATTATATCTAATTTTAAGATTGCAAAAGTGACTGCTTATCACTTAAAATAATTTTAACACACCAGTTAGGTTCCGCGCAGATGTGCCACGGACCATCCCCACCGGTGACTGTGGCGCGACACGCCCTTCGGACCCGGGCAGACGAATGTGGTCGGTGGCCGCTACAATTATACTGATCTGCTAGATCCTTTAGATATATAGATAGATCCTTTGACAGATGTTTTATCAAAATGTACAGGTCAGCAAATTAGAATATAAATTACACTAGGCATGTACTCACTCACTACACTCTGTAACGACTACATAAGAGACTAAAACGTTGTGTTTGCAGTTCTGTACAAACGGGTCATAAGTTTGTGGTAAAATAGTGTAACCGCACCCGCACCTCCTGTTCCGCCCACTCCAGCGAGTCGCGCCCGAGCCCCCACCACCGTGCGTACGCGACGCATCAGCTCAGCCACTTCATTTGACAGACCTACAAGATAAATTAGGTTAAACCTACCTATAAGATCATTTATGACCTGAAACAAATACCTATTTGGTTGATTATGACTTGGACGAATGAAAGAATAAGAAGGTGTAGGGGATGTGTAAAAGCCTTGGTTGGAAACGATTATATTGTAAAGCGCCATCTATGTGCTTGCATAAACAGTAAACACTTACCCCCTTACTAATAATGAATTTGCTACTACTACACTTGTTTGAATATGAGACGGCTAGTTTGGAATTAATGACAAATCGTAGACAAAAATTTCTCATATTATATTAAGTACTATACACAGACCACACAACCTAAAGACCACGCATTGCGGGGGACTTACATTCGCCTAGGTTATGCAGTATCACTGCATAACAGCCGGCCCCGCCCCCTTTCGTTTCTCATTCCGCTACCGAGACTCAAAGTAACAACATTGACCTTGCTCCCGAAAAAAAAAAAAAATAAGCGGTAATAATGCCGTATTGTTCAGTGAAATGGTGTGAAAAGTGTAGTACAACATCTAGTCTCACGAAAGATGGCATTACATTTTAACGGTAAGTAATTATTCCTATCAAATTAATTGAAATACTCCAATATCAAAAATGAAATAAAATGTTTTATTTCAAAGAGCACGCGTTGATGTCTTTTTTTTGCTATCCCTTTCTCGCAAGTTTAGTTCAAATGATGTTGTCTCAATTTGTCAATTAGCTAGGAGTAAAATAGTGTCGAGACACATACTAGTAAACTTAAAATTCAAAATATCGACAAATCCTAAACAAAACAAGTGATAAGTGGGTATCTAAATTTCAGTTATTTCATATATATTTTAATAAAGTGACTTTACATAAGAGCACTTACGATGAATTGAAATAAGTGTAAAGTGCTTCAACAAACAAACTTTAACTAATAAAACAAACAACTTAACTAAACTTTTAAAAATAAATATATCAAACTCACATTGCGTACGATTGCCATTTTTTTTCACACTTAGTTTTCGTACACTTAACAAAATGATGTTGAGTGAGATAGGTAACTTGTTTTACTAAAACCGCTAAATTATGAAAAGTAGCTAAATAACGTGAGATCTCCGGCGATTGACCTTTGCCCACTCCAGTTTTTTTTTAAATTGCTATTTATCGGTGTCGGTTGTACGTGTGTTTTTTAAATGAATAATTTTAAAGCTCCTAAATATTTTCTTACTTTTTTTTAAACTAAGGTATCGATATCAAGATATGTCTTGCCCATCACTAGTGAGCTATCACTGCCATTGTCAAATTTGACGTCTCCTTGTACTAGCCAATCGGAACGAGCAGACCTCTCCCCGCACCCCACCAACTTTTGGCGATTTTGTTTTCGTATTAGAGTTGATAAAAGCGTGGTCTTTAGGTTGTGTGGTCTGTGGTACTATAGCATTGTCGACATTATTTGTAAGGGGGTTACAATTTATAGTTAGCTGACTGATTTGGCCAACAAAGCATCATTTTCGCATAGATGGCGCCTATCGACAATGTTGATTAAGCATAAATAAAAAGTTATTATAGCCTTCCTTTGACTTCACTTCTCTCTGGGGCACTACTTGGGGTTTCGATTAAGGCCAGCCTCCTAAATTAAACGACACAGAAAAGTGGGCTGAACAAATTAATAATACAAAAATAACAATTTAGTTTTTTCTAGTGCTAAAAACTATATAAAAGGATGAAGATTGCCTACTCACACACACAACACACTTAAATGATTTTATTTTACTTACCAGTTGCTTTCATTGCTTTGTCGCCGGTAGCGAAACAGTTGATCACAGACAGAGATTCTTGGAACCGCTTGCAGTTCAAAGCTGTGGAACTGTCTAACAGTTTTGAGACTGCTATTATGACCTGTAATTTGCATACAATCAGGCATTAATTACTGATATTTACCTTTGTTCAGGATCACCGAATATTTTAGTGTCGAGGTCAAGTGTACTCTTATATTTCTTTGCATCAGGCAGTTAGCTATAGGATGATGTAACGAAACTCACCGTTACTCTATTATTGCAGCTTCGTGTCATTTGAAATTAATGTCTTGGTCTTTGTTATTTATCATCATACTTCGCTTGCCCTTATCCTACTGTTGACTTTGATCCAATTCTATCATTCGTCATTGAATCGTACACTCCTTTCACAATCATATAGTCATACTGCATTTACATTAAGAAGGTTCTTTTGTGGTTGAGTATTTCATTAAACTCAACCACAAAATTTGATTTTGTGTTTTGATTGTTTTTGTTTACAGACAGGATGACAAGTTAAAATGTTTTATGGTGTCAACAATTCTTTATGATTAACGATTTGTCTTTCTAACCGCAGACAGGCGTGTCTATACGGGACCTAACGTAACGGAATTGCAAATACTCTCAATATACCTGTAGATGCACCCTAGTGAGGTTTCCGCCAGCGCCATGTTGGAAGTTGGCCCGCATCAGCAAGTATAGAGCTGCGGCAGCTTCCCGCCTTAGCCAGGCCGCGCGAGCTTCGCACAGCTTTACGACTGCGCTCACCACTCCCGCGCATAACGTGCTGCCACCTGGGAGAAAGTATTTAATCACATGTCATCATATCAGCCTATTGCAGTCCACTGCTGGACATAGGCCTCTCCAAGACGGCGCCAACTTTCACGGTCCTCCGCTTCTCGCATCCAGCCACCACCGGCCACCTTCCTCAGGTCATCGGTCCACCTAGCAGGGGGGCGTCCAACACTACGTTTCCCGAGACGTGGTCTCCATTCGAGAACCTTCCTACTCCAACGCCCGTCGGTTCTGCGACAGACATGACCAGCCCACTGCCACTTCAGCTTACTGCACCTCTGAACGATATCTATGACTTTCGTCTTTTGGCGGATGATCTCGTTCCGGATTCTATCCCTTAGCGAGATCCCCAGCATAGACCGTTCCATAGCTCGCTGAGCGACATGCAGTCGGTGGGCCATCTTGACTGTCAAGTTCCACGTCTCGGCCCCGTAGGGCAGACAGGTAGGACGCACTGGTTATATACCCTGCTCTTCAGGCATTGCGGTAGAGGCGACGAGAAGATGTGACGCAACTTCCCAAATGCTGCCCAACCCAGTTGCACCCTTCTGGCGATTTCGCGGTCGAAGTTGTCTTTACCCAGTTGCAACGCTTGCCCGAGGTAAACGTATTCCTGGACAACTTCGAGCATCTCGCCGCTGACTGCTATCGGTTCCGGGACAATATGTTCGTTGAACATGACCTTAGTCTTGTCCAAGTTCATCCGGAGACCAACGCATCGCGAGGCAGAGTCTAGGCTGTGCAGCATTTTTTGCAGATCCCGCGGCGATTCTGCCATTAGAACTATGTCGTCAGCAAAGCGAAGGTGCGTGAGATATTCGCCGTTGACATTGATGCCCAATCCCTCCCAGTCAAGAGTCTTGAAGACATCCTCCAGTGCACTTGAGAACAGTTTCGGGGAAATAACGTCCCCCTGTCTCACACCTCTGAGCAGCTGGATGGGTCTTGTCTTGTGACCTCGAACTTGGACGGACATCGTTGCCATATCATACAGGCCTCTCAGCACCTCCACATATCGCCAGTCGACTTGGCATCGCTGCAAGGATTCCAAAACAGCCCAGGTTTCGACGGAGTCGAAGGCTTTTTCGTAGTCCACAAAAGCTAGACACAATGGCTGGTTATACTCTTCGGACTTCTGTATAACCTGCCTGACTGTGTGGATGTGGTCTACGGTACTGTAGCCTTTACGAAACCCGGCCTGTTCCGGTGGCTGGAAGGCGTCCAATCTTGCGGCGAGGCGATTTGCGAGGACTCTCGAGAACAGCTTGTAGACATGTACAGTCGAGCAAATTGAATCATGACCCACTTTGCCGATTATTCCTTTGCATTTATAAATGTAGTAAGGTTTTCTTCGCTGTCATGCATGTTGCACATAGTACGTTTTAAATATGAATAAAAATGCGTCATAACGGGTCAGAGATTTATGCAAGTTTAACCTTTGTTATAACTGCACTAGACATGTTTTAGATAAACCAGTCTTAATATGAATTTAAAATAAGTCCATAATCCAAACTCTTTTCACTACGAAGAAAAATGTATTATAATTTAAAAAATAAAAAACGTCGTGTGTCAAATGTCAAGTATACCTACTAGTAAGTCAGAAATTTTATAAAAACCTAAGTCAATATCTACAAACAAATCTTATAATGGCCAATTTGGCAGAACAAACAGCTAAGAATAAGTCGGAACACAGTCAGAACCTGGATCAGACGGCATGCTAAAGAGGGTACCCTCGAAGACAGACGACGACATAATCATGGCGTTCGTCGAATCAAGAACGGAACGGAAGAGAACGGAAATGCAACACTATTACGGATAACATATTTACAGACGAGAAATCATTTCGCTAGTCTCAACATGGTCGCTTAACTTCGTGGCGTTACGATAACACGCGATACACAGAGGATCACGTTGTGCCCAACCAATTATCCAGCTGAATTTCAGCTAACATGTGTGCCTGGATGGATGCCGGAAGTGTCGGAAAACTTGTTCAAATTTCTTCTCGTCATAACGCTATAAACTATGTCAATTTAATGGAAGAATCAATGTTACCGACTTTGCGAACAGTTTACTTGCGTGAAGAAGTGCCAGTAGTCTCCTTTGTTCATGATAACTGTCCAGTGCATACTGCCAGAATTGTCTCAAATTGGTTTACCTAGCATGAAGATGCATTCACTTTTATTCCATGGCCGTCTAGGTCCCCAGATGAAAATTTGTGGTGTTTGGATTGGGGAAGTGACATTTGTCGTCTAATCGGGTTACTTTTCACTTTACCAATTTAATGCCACTTGTTAAATATATACTTAAAATAAATATTATTTTCTTTAACTAAGTATACTGTTTTATTTCATCATGGCAAACAAAAGTTCCAGTGGAACTTTTATAAAAGAAACTGGTTCCCAATACAGACTTGGCGCCCGGCCGTGCCGAATCCCGAATATCTACCTACCTACTTGTGTGTTGCATTGCAACATGAAATGAAGTTCTCGCCGATTTTCATACAAACTTATTCGTACAGATAGCGACCATTGCCTTGTCAGTAACTGTCAGTGTCTAATAAAATGATGACACGTTCGTTTCAAGGAAATGTATGTTCAAGCGAATTTCAACTTACTTGTATAGAATGACAGTAGAAAAATGACCATAAGGTGGGTCATGATTCAATTTGGTCGACTGTACATCGAATAGTTTACAAGGTGTAAATATAAGTACCACCTAAGTAAATATTGCACACAAAAATCTTCAGGTGGCACTCAAAACTAACACATTCGCCCGGATAGCGTTGGGTCGTGGGTTCGAATCATATTTACTTTAGTGAAAATTTGCCAGGAAATTGCGTTTTAAATAAATATGAATTATCATCACCAGTTATGATGAGGCTAACGTCAAATGATCGAAGGGTTTCGTATGGCAAAAGTGGCACATAAAATTAATGAATAAGTAGAACAATAACTCTTGGTATGGTCTACTCTAATTCCTCCAAGGTATAACCACTTAGTTTTACTTATGCGTTGTCAATGTCAGTCTATCTATACCATTACAATTAGTAATATTACCTTACCTTCAAATAGTGTCTCCGAGAACTGATTGATATAAGCTCTGAGAGCGGCAAAGAGATGCTTATACAGCGATTCGCTTTGAGGATAATGCAGTAGCTTCAGGTACGGCTTAGCAGCCACCCCGTCACCCACCCCGAGGTGCTTCATAAACAGGCAAGCCCGGTCGATGATGGTCAGGCCCACTTCTGTTGCTAGGCAACCGGCTGACAGGATCGTGTGTTCCGCTATTGCTTCTAACTCTGGGAACAATGCATTATGTTTTTGATAATTATAAGCCGGGACGGGAAGTTTTAGTTTGAGAAGACGAACTCGTATACGGCTAGCCGGTAACTCCAGCCGGAACATTCTATAAGAAAATGTAGGAATCAGGAAAAAAATCGATTTGCCATTATCTGTAATGATGAGTCTTTTCTATTACTTGGCATGAAAGAGACTGGTTTGTATCGATTAGGGCTCCTTGCAATTTATTCTACAACTAAGTTAGCCAAAAAAATGTATGAAACTGACATACCGTCGAAAAATGAAGTGTCTTTTTAATTTTGAACATTTCGTTGCCGATATCGAAGTTCGCTGTAGACCTCTTGTCTAGGGGCCAAGGTCTCCTTATTTGTGCACAACTTGTTAACAATGAAAAATATCACACTTACTAACCTGTTGTCACCGTATTTGTCACCAGATTTTCTCTGTTGACTGTATTGTTTTTATTTTCGACCGCGATAGGTGGCTCCTTTGAGAAGTCCGGCGGGCTCATCCTAGCGGGTAAGGTTCGCGCTTTCATCGGCTTCGGCTTGCCGTTGCAGTCTGGTGTAGTGGCTTTCATTTCCGATAGGATTTTCTGTCTGCCAACGTACTGGAACTGTTCGGCGCATATCCTGAAAATTGCACAGTGTGACGTGACAGTAATAAGCATTGGTTAGCTTAAAAAAAGGAGTCCAATCACAAAATATGGTGGTACATTGAATATATTTCTTATCCACGAAAATGGTTGAGCCTGAAATTAGCCAATCTGCAATGATCTTATGAAGATTTAGTAAGTTATCGATAATAATTGAAAGACTTTAGTGTGTTTTAAAGTGTTTTCTAAAATGTGGCCACAACCTAATTCCCAAATATCGTTTTTAGCGTAGACGCGTTAGCTTTAACAAAAAAGCGATTGAGTAAAACACCCACTCGGTCCCATTAACAACTAATCTGTGATTTCTATGGGTATGAAACTTACTCTAAAACATTAAAGAAGGACTGCTGCTGCGCCTGCGAGTGCGTTTTCCACCACTCCACCAGTCGGTCCTCGTCCAAATACTTCAACACAAACAGGAAACACAATAGCACATCCCGCACCTCCTCAGCGGACATCACACCGAATCTGGACATACACAACACACGACAATGAACCTTAATCCGATGAAATAAATGTCGGATTGCGAAATAGACCACATGGTAAGTTTTTGATAATATATTTTTAGAGATAAGCTGACGGCTGGTTTAATTAATGTAAAATTGATTCAAACTAAGGGAACGTTATGTCACGATGACAATCACACGCAAATAACATAAAAACCACAGTATAAAAACCACAATGTCAATAAAATTTATTAAAAAGAAACTTATGCTTTAAACACATATTATTTACGTAAAAACTGTCTTCAATAAAAAAAGAATTGACGAAACAGAAAAGATTTAAAACTCTTAAGCTCCTCAATATTAATAGAAATTCTCAGATAAAGACTTATCCATATTCTGGAGCTTAAAGCCGGTAGCGGGCAGAGTTATGTTATGTATACTTTCCTACCTTTGAGTAAGATTCGATATATTTCAAAACCTGGGGCCCAATTCTCGCGCCTTCCATATTATATCACGTAAGATATTTATCGAAAAAACATGGCGGATATCACAAAATTTAGATGTTGCGTATTCTCAAAGTATGAAAATGTCAGATATTTATCACAAAATTTAGATTTTGCGTATTCTCGAAATATGAAAATGTCGGATATTTATCACATATTGTGATATCCACCATGTTTTTTCGACAAATATCGTATTTGATATAATATCAAAGGCCCGAGAATTGGGCCCCTGGCAGTTAGAAGGTGCATATTTACCGATTGACTTGATCGCCAATTTCGCCCAAGTCAAGCCGCCCAAAGTTCCTCGGCAGTGAGTCGCCACCGGACATTGTCGAGACCGACTCTAGCGAGCTTTGTGACATATTGTTTGTGTGATCTACAAACAAAGTGCTGGTCAAGCCATAACAAAGTTTTAATGCAAAATCGACTTCAAAACATTCAGACTGGGGATATAAAAAAAAACATAACAAAGACTTTATGACGTGCACAGAGGAATAATATGAAAAAAAACCTATTGAGCTGAAAAGACATCACAATGTGGAAAAAAAACAGACATTTGGCGTGCCAAAACCTTTTACATTTTATTCATGTACACTATTTATATTTAGTAACATACATACCTTTCCCATACATCAACCCGCTGTGTATGACGGGCGGTTCTTTGAAATGTGCGGAGTTCCTTACGGGCGTGTGGTCGAAGTGTAGGGTGAGCCGATTCCGCCGCGGCGTACTACTGGCTGAGGCGACTTCTTTGGTGTCAACCTTGATGGTAGGCGGGGCTGTCGCGTCACCGTCCACTTTGTCGTGCCCGTTCTCAAGGATTGGACTAGCGAGAGATTTTGTAACTAGGCGGTGAGCGTTATCTGTTGAAAGTAATCGGTTATAGTTCGACAAGTCTGGGAGTCTGTGCGCCTAGCGGGGTGCAGGAGGGTCGCACTGGAACTTGTCTGATGAATTATAATGCGCAGCGCATCTTAGTTTTCAACTATGTTGCAGTAAAGTAGCGGCATAATAAAATTAATCGCAGGCGACTGATGAGTAGTCTGGCTTCCGTTAGACCTAGTCAGCACTTACCACTAGCCTTAATTGAAATCTAGGATTTTCAGTCACGACACGACTTAATCAGTCAGAACACGACTTAAAAGTAAAAGTATTTTTTAGACACTTTAGTTCTACATATTTTCCATGTCGGTGACAGTTCGCAATAGTAATTTTTTAAGTAATCGACCAAATTTTATAAGGCTAAGGCTAATTTTACTCTTAACGCGTTTCTACGCGTTAAATTATGTTATGGCCGAGCTATTATTCTTACCAAGCACTATCGTGAGCCAAGGCGCGTAAAGGGTGGCGATTCTGGCGCGACACTGGGCCGATCTGTATCGATCGTCATGTTCATGTTTGGTCAACAAAGACCGGAGTACCCCTAACGCTGTGCGACGTTTTTGAGGCGCTTCTCTTAGTGATTGTTCTACCTGTAGGGGCAAAAGAAAATTTATTTTAATACGTGTCAGAACAGATGTCAAAAACTTACAGAAAAAAACATTTTACTGACTTGTTTGAGCAATGTCCCGGCAAGAAAATATCGCATTATAAAATCTTCAGTCAATTTCAGCTTCGCAGGATCTGTATGATAATAGATAAAAGTTTGGTTATTTATAGTTAATGAAAAATATTGGCTAAGAAGTTAAGAAGTCAAAGCAAGCAGATCCATGTCCAACAGTGGGTGAGCCCACTTATTATACTATCCGTCCGGGGGACAACTGTGCAAACTTTTAGGAGCTAATATAAAATATAAATTTAAGTGTTAAATTAGCTTCTTAAGTTTGTGCAGTCGTCCCCCGGACAGATTGTGTAGATAACGCAACAATCTAGTCCACATTGATAGTGGAAATGGAAAATAAACTAAAATTTTGCTTACCTTCATCACAATCTTTGGCTCGCAAGTTGGCCTGCAATGGCAAGTTGAACGGCACGAAATGTTCGTGTGAGCATATTGTTTGCAAGAATGTAAACTTGAAATCGAACAACGCTTTTGGATCACACGCTTTGAACTTGTCTAAATATTTCTTCACTTGTCGGAACACAAATCCTCGGTCCATAAATGACAGGCATGACTGGAAAGTTAAATAGTGTTAAAAATATCCACAAAGAATAGTGAGCTTTATTACGAGGTTATTAAGCTGTATTTACCTTGAGGAAAAGGGCAAGATTATTGTTGAATATGTGCGTTTGCATCGGCTGTTGCAAAATATATGACGGTTCAACAGTGGTTACCAATTTATCAATATTTTCCAATAGGTCTGCATGAAACCTCTCGTGTCTCGACATCTAGAATATACATAACACCAATATAAAACTTGTCAGTCTGTCAACACAATAAAACAAAACAGCATTATACGCAACAGTGGCGCCACCTTCTTAAACCAGTAAGCATTATTGGAGAATTTGGAAATGTAAGTGTACCTTGATTCTTCCTGTATTTATTAAGTACTGAGCCATACTTTTGATAATGATGTCAAAGAAAAAGGCAGAGTATTGCATAAACTTGTGCCCTAACAAAAAGTCCTGCTGGTTTGGATCTACGAACATGTGAAGAGGTGCTGTCAACACTATGTGTAATTTGAACTCCACGCAGTTGAAGACATACTGAAATGTAAAAATTAAACATTAAGCGGGACGTTACAAGAAAGCTTAAAAAAAGTAATCCATAATAATAAAACCTACCTTTACATAGCTGTCTAGGAGATCCTTCCTTCCATAATCGTGGATCATTTGCACAAAGTGTACGATTAACTTAACGATTTGATAGCCCAGGTCTTGATTGTAACTTTTTTCAAACGTCTGCAAAAATCATGATAAAAATCTTTATAAAACACGCAAATACTGGAATCGATAAGTCAGTATTCCTTTTATTGATTAACGCAGATTCCTTTTATTGATAATCATAAAATTGACGCTTAAAATGTTATAGCCTTATAAACATTTCCTACATAAGGTACGTAACTAGTGAATGGTTTAAATTATATCCAATCAATATTATAGCCCTAGTAGGTATACATTATAGTCCAACAAATACAACTACTTACCATCAACTCAAACAGTTGGTTCAATATCGTCGGTAAGAAAGCGACAAGCGAACTCAATTTGATAGCGTGCGCAGATTTTACCGCGCCCACCACGTCGTTCCAGGGAGGGGGAGAGGGAGAGGTTGGGGGCGAGTTGGACTTAATCAGCTTTTCCGCTTGGTGGAACAGACCATGGAGATGGGTGTCGCGGGTAGCCACGGTCGATTCGAGGACCAGCTGACATCGGAATAAATGCTTTTCGCCTTCCACCCACACCACTTCGGGACCTGCGTTCTGTGGAGTGTTAAGATTAGCTCATTTACTTGCTAGTTATGTAGAAGTAGACGCTGATATTGTATTTACCTAGTAATATAACTATACGACCAATTGATTTAGTTAACTTTTAGTATAGTTTTTAGGAAATGCAGTACTTCATAGTACAAGCACAGAAGAATCACTCCGCAAAACCATCCAATGAATAGAGATCGAACGGCACGTGGCAGCCCTACTAAATTCGCCTGACCGGTCGCTAACTATGGAGTGAGCCAGGGCTGCTACTAGTTGATTTTTAACTTGGCCAGTTATAGGTAACTTACCCCTTTCCCAAGTCCTAAGGGTTGAATGTCGAGGTATCCTGAGGGTAGATGTGTCGCTATCGGCAAGTTTACTTGTTCATCTACGAACTTGTTGTTTTTCAAAAGCAGCACCCAAGCATACCTAGTAAGAAAATATACATTTACTGTACTGACTGCGTGTATTCGCAAGTTACCTATGAACTTAACATAGTCTACGGGCTAATACACGGAGAGGACTGAATTTAGTGTCACTTCCCGTCCCATCCGTGACGTATGCACTTACGTATAGACATACATTTTCTATGAAACTATATTTTTTAAAACTACTTATCTCATTCAATCTGAACGAAAACACGTTACGCGTGCCTTTAGCCACCTATATAGTAGTAAATATGAAACTTAATTATAGTATCCTGCGGTTCTTCAAGCGTGGTCGAAAGGGACAACGCTCTACAAATCATTGACTATGTAGAGCGTTTTCACTTCAGGTTTAAGCTACCAGTCCTAAATCGACCGTACACTGCAACTGCGGGCCGCACTGCTCGGGATTCATGGAAACTGGCAGTGTAGCTGCGGACAGCTACTACAGTCGCTGAGGTCTTTATATGAATCCCGATAGAAGCCAGAGTGCTAACCACTACACTAACGAGGCAGTCAATGACTAATATCTCCCGCGCAGTTGGCTAATCTCTGTTTTGATTGGTCGCCATAGTCGAAATTCAGCTAGGAGGTCATTATAATACAGTGCTATCAGCTGTGATCTGCGGTCGGTATCTGACTTATACGTACACACGGCCGCAAGTCAGACTACCCCAATTTGACATTGAGACAGACAGCTCTATTTCCTACGTAATAAAAGCTGTTTTCGTAGTGCACATGGAAAACCTGACTGAACATTTATGCTGATAGTTTCACACTTACCCAATACAAGTTTCAACATTGGCATCGTTCTTCTTCGCAATATCGCACGAGATATGGTGGAACGTGAACAGCAGATGGTGCTTGGGTGTGAGGGTCGCGGGTAGACGGATCTTGGCTTCGTCACACCAGGTCGGATTCGCGTTGTGGTGGAGGACCGAGCAACGGTACTGTGTGGTCATGCCGGTGCGACCGTACACCATCTGGAGAAGAGTTTGTGCGATGTGCGAGTTGTACATTCATGAGTATTAATAGGTATTCGATTTGAAACCTTATTGTACATGCACATAATATGTATACATTTTATTGCACGTGACTAAACAGTAAGATAGTCATGTTGAGGACGTAGAATAAGGACTAATTTGCCATGTTCGAGTTGTTGATAGATAAGTAGGTAAGTGAAATAGAAGAGACGGGAAAATAAGAACCAATGTGCCTTCCCATCGGAGCCCGGCGCCAAAAAGCTTGCTGTGTTCCGTCGGTGAGTGCGAGCGCCAGAACCTTCTAGGTGAGCTCGCTCCACAGTCGACTGTCTACCTATTCTAAATAAAATGAAATAAAATCAGCAGTGCAGAAACTGTTACGACTATGTGCCTCTGTCTTTACTCTATAAAGAGAGGTCCATAGTGTCGTCCAGTGACTGTAATTAATATTCCGACTTTCATAAGCGGTTGCCGCATTCCCACAAAAGTCTCTACAATCTGGCTATTTTCTTTATCTAAGCGTAGATAAATTAAGCTAGATTCACTATATATTACTCGTAGACCTTATTTAATACACTGACGGCCGAATACTGAAACGCTACTCAAATCCATCACTCACTTGAAGGCCTCCTAAAATTGAGTGTCTCTCATATTTAAATGGTATACACAAACGGTACTCAGGCAATTTAAACCATGATTAGCTAAGCAGTCGTTAAATGTTTACATAATGGCAACATTCATTTTTAAAAGTATGTTCTCGTTTACAATTTTCATATTTTTAAGGAGCGTATTCGTTTTACGCAGCATTGTTTGTATAGATTCTTTGTTTTTTTTGGATAGAAACGAGTATGCAAATAGATACATGCTGAAGAAGAAGAAGAACACATCAAATACTATTCGCTTATTTCGACTTTCTACTTATTTTTATACTTATGTTTTATGATGTAATTGTGATTATATGATGACTACTGAAAAAAATGTGTACATATTTATTAGCACAGTGCTGACAACAAAGTTTTGATTATTTTCAAGACCGATAGGCTGAACTATTAGCTCTTCCTCAACAATCTCCTCCTCCTCCTTCCTCAATAAGGTGTTCTTATCCATAATTAGGCTATCTTTTGAGAGTGCAACGATGTGATGATTCTGATGATGTTCTAGTATTAAAAAGTAGGGTTAAAATAGGGCGACATGGGTACCCACAGAGAAAATAAGGATTTTATAGACATTATTTTTATACCATGATATCACTATCAACTGATTTGCGAGACCTCAAGACCACTCTCAGATTTAGCGGCTACTCAAATCGGTATGACAGTCATTTGACAGCTAAATAGCGTTGAGTTGCGTTTCAGTATACCATTTTTCATCTGAGTGGCGTTTGAGCACGATTTATTTTGAGATGTTCTTAAGTTTAACAGATGCTTACATTTTGGCTTTGAGTATGCGAATTCTGAGTTTAGGAGCTGCTCAATAGTTTGAGAAGCCGTCAAATATTTGAGTAGCCTTTCAGTATTCGGCCGTGAATCACTTACCTGCAACGGCTTATTATCCCCCGTATCGCTATCTCTCAGCTCAATGGAGCAGGCAATATTTCTGGCTCGGGCGAACACTTTCTGTGACTCGAAGTTGAGCGCCAGTGGCCTTACGTACAAATGATGTACGAAGGCTGCGTAGGGTTGTTCGGGCTCAACGTTCAGTGTTGCCAGTTCGACGGTCAAAGGCGACGTGGGCGGTAGGGGAAACGGTTTCAGCGCTGCGTACGCACTTGTCATGCAATCTGAGACAAGTAAGTTTTAAGTATTTTTTGATGATTGTGATAAAATTATGCACTTACAACAGATAGAATAAACTATAGATTTCAAACAAGCCAGTAAATGCGAGTAATTATGAATGTTACGTTACGGTCATAGTGGTTAAACAATTAGAGATCTAATGGGAAGAAAATTAGAAGATAAATGGAGTAGAAACAATGAGTTCAAATGTGAGTAGTTATTATTATAAAGGACTTGTCCATTAGTGGTTTTTTATTCGTCAATATTTCTAACCAGAATAAACTTAATATTATATTAAAGAATTCACAAAAACTAGCCTTTCTGAATAATTAATATAATTTTTAAGGCCTCCGATTTAGAGAAAAATTGAAATTAATTTTTCTCTTTGTCTGTACAGAAACCGCACCTTCGCCTATATCAATTAACGCATGAAACGCATGAAAAAAAATTGACAGCAAAATTGACATACCATTGACAGTAGTACCTATTATATAACCTGTGGTAGTACCTAGTAGTATTTATCCACCAGCGGAAAGGCAATGGTACATAGCCATACAGCCAGGAAATAGAAGTAAGTGAACAATGGATGATGCCTGTTACAAAACATATTTTTTCTCAAAAATGGAGGCGTTTAAAATTCTGATTTCTATGGTTATGTGTTTCATATTTTTGTAGCTTAAAGATAAATATAGGTTTATTAGTGGTTGGTGGTATGTTAGAATAAAAAACCAGCCTCCATACAAAAAGAGGACAAGTCCTTTCCTGCTAAACACGCGTCATTGTGTACTATTTTAACAAATTGTTTTTATTTATTTTCACGTCAAAATTCAATATAGGGAATGTTGGACACTTACTTGGAACTAACTCATTACTTTGCTGTATATTGATGCTGAGCCAGCCAGGTATCACAGTCAGTTTAGCCAGCTTCTCTGGCTTCCGGAAGTCAGACAGGATCTTTAAAAGATCCTCATCCGACATCTTATTTGGTTCTTGGCGATATATGGCAGGAAATTCTGGCGTTGTATCTAAATCGTTGCTGTATAACCTGCGGAGACAAACATGTTGTTGCCCAATAAAAATGCCATTACTAAGTTTTTGAACAATTTAATTCTTGTCAAAATCGGCCCGATTCATTTTATGTCATTTGAGTAGGAAGAAGCGAATGCTAGAATTTAACAAAATAAACCGAGCAATATCCATCTTGTTTAATCAATTATATTGAATATTTATATTTCCCTCTAGTATCTTGTAGATAGATAATAATTAACAAATTCACTTGCCTCTTGCGCTCCGCCAGACATAAAAACGAAGGGCCAATCGCACGCGACTGCCATAGGAAATCCCCTTCCCCGCGACACCACCTATCATCTTGAGGTCGAAACCGATGTCCCAGACGCGTGAAGTACAGATGCCAAGTATTTAAACTTGGGATATTAGTTAAGTATTTAAACTGGTCCGTGCGCTCGACCATGTCTTCCCTTTGCGAATGGATGTGGAATCTGCAGTATTGCAGGCCATATTCGAACTTTTCGGACTGTAGTGTTCTAAAAACTTACCTAAACAAAGGTTTAGCCGTCCAAGCGAACGGCATCCGATAAGTGCCCACTCGGTTGGCGTACGCCTGCACTGCCTTGTGGACTTTGAGGCCAAGCCGCGGATCTTTGGTCGCCTTGAGGTAGGGCTCCAACACTTGGCTTACATGCCCCTGGAGGATTTTATCGATTTTCACTACTAAGAACAAGTCCGGGTGGGGGTTGTTCACTGACAGAATTGCCTGAAAAAAAATAAGGTTCCTTTTTAAAATTTCGAAATAGATAAGTTTTTTGTTGCAATTGAGTCAAGTGGCATCATAAGACCGCAATAACGACAATTAATGTCTCTCACTCTTAAATACGAGTGCGAGTGGGAGGCACACATACATTAGTTTCGTCCACTGTCACCAATATTCTCTAGGCAAAACACGATTATGTCAAACTGTAACTGAAACATACCTGTTTTTTGGACCTAAACCACTCCTCCGGTATTTGATTAACATCTAACTTAACGTCGTAGCTAAAATTCTCAACTAATGACTTCGTGCACTCCGCGTCTTTGACTAGATCCTTCACTGCGGCATGGTTAAGGTCGAAGTGGAAGTTCTCCGTGAGTTTCCTGCCGCTTCTCGCGTCGTAGAGAGCGAGGTACGTGTAGTACGGCTCTACTTGGCACAAGAGCTCTTTTTCGCCATCTATCGGCGCTTGTAACCTAAACTTTAAGCTTTCGCATTTGAGCAATATTCTTTGGCCGAAGTGTTCTCTGAAAAGTTAACACAAATACTTTATTTTATATCGAATGTGTCAAATGTGTGAAATGTAGATAACAGTTTGGTGGTCACGTGGCACTTTAACGTCCAAAGAAAAAAGGGATTTATATCATATACCTCATAATGTGTAACTTACAGATAAAGAAGAGAAAGAGAGAGCAAACTGTATTCTATGTGATTTTATGTGACTTAAAATATAACTTTATATACGAAATATTAAGTTATAACGAAATAAAACTGACAAGCTTTTTTTACATGGTGTTTAATAAAATCTAAAAACCATCCCAATCACTTACTTGAATGGTTCTAACTGAGGTTCGGGCGAGGAAGCCCGCTTGTATGGCATGCTAAATATATTTGAGCGGTACTCGTTTCGCGCCGCAGCTATGGACATGTCGGTTTCTCGGGAATACCTCAACAGTAATGGGTTCATGCTGTGCTCTAGACCTTTTAGGGTTCCGTACGTGGGGGGAGGCGGTTCCGCAGTTAGAGAGACGTCTGCATCTGGAATGAGAGCAACAGCATAAACTGATGAAGTTAAAGAACCGTTAAGAAGCTCTAAAGCACTGGTGACAAGATACAAAAAATTCTATCATTGCTCCAAATTCTGTATGACGTGAGTCAGACATTTAGCTCTTGTAGACTTTAAAGATAGCACACATTTCCCTATCTGTAAATCAGAACAACCAAAGCCTATTTATCTTCTTTAGAGTAAGCTTTGAGCTTGAGTATCATTTTGAATTTAGCAATTATGAGTTTGTGGTTAAAAATATATGTACAACTCCCAGATTGACAGGTCACAGTCGAGGGAATGCTAGGTTGCTTTGCTAAATAAAAGCCAACTTCGCAGACTACGGTTTATTGTCTCGACAGATAGTTAAAATATGTTACAGCAAATTCGCTATAAAAGAGCGTAACCAAAAACTTCGTCAGCGCGAGTTAACAACGTACAGCGCCATCTGTTAGTACATTTCGGAACTAATTTTACTTAACTATTACTGATTGATCTTACATCTATATTGGTAAGAACCTCTTTTTTGATACATTGTTTCAATGGTAATATTAACTAGGAATGGTACTCACGTACCTACTAACTACGCCATATTACGTAGTTAGAACATAAAAATATAAGGTCACACATACTGCAAATATGAGGTCATCATGGTTTAAGACTTAATACTACCAATTAGGCACATAATAGATAGGGGGTTAAAACAACATGTAAAAGTCATTGCATTACATGCATTACCTTTGTCCAAAATTTCGTCATTCTGTTTATTTTCTTCGCTGTCTTGAGTCTTTTTTAGCGCAGCATTAAAAGCATTGATCCAATCATTCATCTCTTCCTCATTTTCAGTGGCGAATGTGTATCCTTTACCGCCGGCCATGCGCAACTCAAAGCAAAATCTTCCACGCTTTGGATTCTAAAATCATAATAAGGAAATAAGGTACAAGTAATACAAACACATCTATAAATAACCCATAACTTAATAACGCAAGTTAAATATAGTTACTACTAAGTTTTTTGAGGATGGATCTTTTTACCCCAAAACGACGTATAAAAATATTTGTAAACTGAAGTGGTAGGTCATGTCTTGTTTAAAATTCCACCCAGCCTGGACTAAAAGAGAAAAAAAAAATGTACATACCCTTACAACATCCGAGCAGAAATCCATTACAACAGTGAGCTTTGTGTCAGTTTTCTTTTCATCCTTATATACTTCAAGAATGTAGGTGCCGTCCGTTTCTCTAACCATTGAGCAGTATCGCTTTTTAAACGATTTTGAGGCAAGATTGCTGAATATTCTATCTGAGCCGATCTCCGGGCCTTTGAGCAAGTACCCTTCTTTGGTTCCAATGTCCACCTTGGCTGCTTGAGCTTCATGGTCGCTTTTAGTCTCTGTGTCTATGTCGTATACTTCCTGAGGCAATTTTATCGCTAAGGGCCTGGTAGAATATGAATGAAAAGCTTAGATTGTTATCAACATTGGTTAACAAGTACCTACTCAAGTGAGCTTTTCTTAAATAAGGTATTATTTTTTCTTTAAAAGGAAATATAGGCCACAAAAGCGACGACGCATTCGGTTTGAATTGGAAATCAGTCATCAAAATATCAAATGGAGCATTAACATTAGAGCTAGCAGACTTACAGCTGATAAACAGAGATAAATGTGTATGCATGTAATTATTTGTAGGCAAATTATGTTTACAATAACATAGAAAAGATAGTACACATACACAGCTTTTATTATATGAACCTATAGCTCAGTTATTTGAGAACGAAGTGACCATCACAAATGTCTATAAAATAGTATCAAAGCTTTCGACCCTGGCATTTTGTTTGTTGCAAAACTGCATTATTATACAATTCATTTGTATCCTAACATAATTAGCCGCGTGGAAATGAATCATAAATCCGATAACTAGAACAGTAGCCTTGTAAAACAGTATCAAAACTGTTGTCCATGCACTCACGGTTGTGTAAGTATGTTAATTAGGTACTAATGTCTGGCCGAACTGTTTGTTTCGCGTTTAACGCTTATCAGCCAGCCATCGACTGATGCATCTACAGCCGAAATAGTCACAGAACAGTATCATAATGGATGTGTCATTGACATTACATTTTTATTTATATTAACATTTAATTGTGTTGTTGTTACTCATGCGATTCTGTAGCAAGTGTATATACATTTGTGATTTGCCTTATTTATTAAGATGATAAACACATGGAATTATTAATATTATTATTAGCATTATGGGGACTATGACAAATTAATAAAGATTATTATTGTTTTTAAGTGATAAGCATTCACTGTGTAATCTAAATATATTATTTCACTTGAAAACGCGGCATTACAGCGTTAAAAAGCACTTGAAAATTTCGACAGGCTCTGCCAACGCCAGGGTGGCCGAGAGGTTCGGCAATCGCCCGGTATGCGAGGAACGCGGGTTCGATTCCCGCCTCTGGTGGTCGTTTTTAATAAAGATTATCCAATGCAAGTTAAAACATAGTATCTATTTTAAAATGAGGGTAAATAATCTGATTAAAATAAGGTTGAGGAACATACTTTTATGCTCTGTCACTTTCATTAAATGTATGCATGTAAGTAGCGCCCCTGGTGCAGGTGCAACGCAAACTTATGTTGGTTCCAATATAATTAAAATTATTGACCAAATCAATAGTTTTCCTTTATTTTCAATACTGTTTTCAACTTTGCTATTTAGGTTTATTTAAAACAATGATTCTATTGAATAGTTTTCATTATAAGTACACACCTCGGCAAGTTGAGGTAAGTTCCAGAATAGCTGTTGTACTTGTAGTGTATGAGGTTCCAACTGGATGCGTAGCTGAGCAGTGCTTGCCTGGTCAGCAGTGGACATGTGGCAGCTGTCCTTACGTCTGGAACTGCTGTTGTGACAGTCCTCCATCGTCTGGGCAGGACTACACTCTAAAATAAGGGCATTGTCATGTTACTATTTAATGCAAATAAAATTTTGTTCATGATTGATTGGACATACCTTTAATTAGTATAAAAAACTGGAGTTATTCTCCAATCAAAAATATATGCATAAAAATAAAAAGTAGGAATTACATGAAATGTATAATATTTATATGCAAATAATATTTTAATAGGAAAAGCATTCATTGATGTCTTATTTTGCACAAAGATTATATAGTATAGGACTAAACTGGAGCCCAATATTAGGTTGTCAAGTGTTTGCAAGATAAGAAAAGAACATAAATTAATCTGTAATTTATAATAAACATACACAGTAGGCCAACATGCCGACTTGATAGTTAACAACAAAAATACATTAACTCACAGATACATCATCTGGAGGGTACAGAAGAATATCCCGGAGTGGGTCATTCATCAATAATGTTTTATTTTCTTGGATGTATCTTTCAAAATCCAGGGCAGTGCACTTGTTCACTATTATGTTCTGAAAAAAGTGTTTATTATAATTAGATTATTTGTCAAAGCCAAAGGTTGTCTGGAAGAGATCACTCTTAGCGATAAGACCACCTAATTTGTACATCTTTCTATGTAAATTGTATTGTTGTTACTTTTATGGTGTGCAATAAAGAGTTATCTATCTATCTATTTATTTGTACCTCATATGAAATATAGGGTAACTAATAGCTTTTTGAGAGAGCCTGGGTTGGTTGGAGTAGAAGGATACACACACAATATGCACAATGGCCCAATCAAGCGGCTAAGTGCGGAAAAAGCCCAGCAAAACAAACTAACTAACCTCATATGAAAGAAAAAATATTTTTATAGAATAAAATGAAAGCTTAGCTAACACAGAGTTTAACTGTGAATTTTTACACAGCTAATTATTGTTAACGACTAGTGTTGAATAAAATATTTTTTCAGCCTATGTAATCTCACTGCTTGGGTGAAGGCCTATCAAGAATTTCTCCATCTATCCCACTATCCAGTGCAAGAGTCTTCCATTATTTTTCAAAATTACTGAACACCATATTTCCTTAGGTTAATTAAAGCATAAAACTCTTAAATAGTGCAAAATCTAGGCGGCTATCCCCCAGGCGGGCCAAAAACAATTTATTTTCTATTGTTTGGAAACATGATACATAAAGGATTAATGAATATTTATTTTATTAGTGATAAAGATTTAGTAAATAACATTTTTAAAGTTCAACAACCTGCCATTAGAGTGAAAGGATGGTCAGCTCTGAGTTGTTTCATCACTGTCTTTATGTTTACAATATTCAGCAGCTTATGTTATGTAAATATCAAATGTGTTAGCCGGATATGCTAATAATGTATTTAATGGTATAGAAATGTTAATAAACATCCACTCTACTTAAGTAGACCCCATTGAAGTATGTATTTAAAATTGAATAACTTTGAACTACAGCTAGACTAAAAATTTATCTAGTTTTTAAATATACATTGTTATTGGTATTGGTCAGTAGTCAATAATAACTATTCTTTTATATAAATACCCACATAAATAGATAGATAAATAACTCATGGCAATACAATTTACACAGAAATATGTACATATTAGGCAGTCTTATCGCTTAGAGCAATCACATATTTTGTTAAAACCTTTTGTAAGCCACAGATCAACTATAATAACAGCCCAACCCGGTTACTAGAGCCAGTTTAAATGATTTAACATATTTTTTCCTGTTATATGCTTCATCTACATGAAATAAAAATAAACTAAAACTAGTAATATTTTTTCTTTAATTCATCCTAATTTTGATTTTAATTCAAAACCTAAAATATATAATAAAGTACCAAATCATATTTGTAAAGCGCAGTTATTAGCATTATTTTTATACAGGATTGGAAGAAAGTATTCATTACAAGCAGAAAATTTTATAGCACAATTACAAGTACATAATAAAAACACTATCTAGCTAGACACATGACTGCTAAAATAGCTATTTGCTATGAATTTTCCGAAAGAGAGAAGTAACATAGATTATTTTAAAAGCATAAAGCTTTTACTGGTATATAGGTTTTTATATTCGAAAAAATTTACCTCATACTCAGTGCCACTTTTCTTCGTTTTGGAGTTAACAGGCGGCATGTTGGTGAATTTTGAAACTACATTCATTCAAGTCAAATAGGTGCTTTTTTACACAGATAATTGCCCATTAATACAAACTAATTATGTTGTAAAAGCACAAGACAAATAAATCGCCGAAAAAAAATCATTCGCAAGCCAAACGACAAACGAGTCGTCGTTCAACTGACAGATAGAGCCAGAGCTGCCAGATAAAGTTTGTGGAATTACCTCACTTTTTTAACGTCCTCAAAAAAACGTTTATAGCTCTACCAGAACCAGAATACTAGAATATAAGACTCTCAAAAACAGTGACAATTATTTGTTATTTTTCAATATACTTATCAAAATCATCGCCGAAGCCATTAGTAGCCAATTCTCACTGTTCGCACAATATGACGAATCATTACTTTAATGTCGGAGGCCAAGATCCACTTCGGGTCGCTGAGCCAGCGAAGTAAGTAAGTATTACTTTGTAATGACAGTAATTAATTTAAAGAAATTATGTTTATCACATAGACTTTTTTGTTGAAAAAAAAAACTACAGCACATGCCAAAGCACTCCTTTTACAACAGTGAATAGTTCTCGGCGTTTTCACATATAGAAATATCACATAATAGAAAATTTTATTACGTTTCCGCTTTGACATAATAATTAGCATTATGACAATTTAATCACGTGTCTATAATGGTTTGAGGTTTCTGTTGCTAGTAAAAGACCTCAGTTCCAATTGTCTTACGTAATAATTATGGTGAGGCCCCACATATTTCTGGTCAGGCCATAGGCTAGCACATTTGAGTTTTCTTAGGATAGTTTTTGGAAAAAAATAGATTGTAAATAAAATGTTATTATCTTTTAATTACATACATCGTTATTATATACTTCTTGAGCAATCACCAAGAAATCGATCCGGTCGATATTTCAAGATAAACAATGGCAATTCAGACCTGTTTTTTTAATTTACTACAACTCTTTGTTTCTATTATAGTTTTCTTTTACTTAGAGAAGCCGTTCTATTATTGCTTAGCTCAGGACGCAGATAAGGTTGCAAAAACTACGCCGTAAGTATAAAATAATTTTTATAATCCTCAAAGGTATATTATTCCCCGGTCCAGTGATACGATGCTCGTATCTGGCAACCCTAGTTTTGACAGCCTTTTTTTTAAAATTGGATACGCAAAGACACCAAAGTTGGTTCAGCCATTTACATTTTATTATACAGGGTGTGGCGTAAATAGTGGTCCAAAGCAAAGGTGTGGATACACTGTACACTGAAGCACCACATACCAGTATTTAAAAAAAAATTATGTACAGGGTTTTAAAAAAAAAAAAAAAATTTTAATTTTTTTAGAAATCTTTACCTTGCCTTACAAATTTGGTTATAATTTCCAAAAATGACGGTTTTTTTTTATCCATTTTTTTTATTATTATTGCTGATCACTTGTACTTAGTACTCCATTCGTTTTTTTTTTTTACAAACTGAATTTAATAAAAAAAATTAAGTTTCTTTCAAAATTCAATACTCACTGCTAGCAAATCGTTTGACTTTCAATGCTTTTGGTGCAAAAAAAATGTACCACACTGTCAGTGCCCATTGTTTAAAAAAAATGCCCATCTTTTGCAGATTCTAAAATGGTGCAACAATAAGTGTTACGACTTACAGGAAAAAAGTTATTGCTTTTCGAAACAAAAAGGAGCCCAATTCAGAAAAACAATTTATTTGAAGTTCAAGGGTTTACAAGGGTTGTAATTTTTTTCTAACCAATCATTTAGTTTTTCTTTAATTTTGGTTATTCAAACGGCGTTTAAAATTTTTAGAACGTGGATCCATAAAAATGTTCTAAGCATTTTCAAAATTACCACGACGACTTGTGTCAGGTTATGAAATTTTTGTGGTAATTTGTCGTCGCGTGGTAATTTTTCCTTTCATTTAAAGTAAAAGGAATGCGACGGGACCTTACAGTTCAATTCGGGGTGTAAGCAGCGCCGGCGCACCAATCAATCATCCGGTGGTACACTCGGATAGTAAAATAACTGCTTCACGCGCTCGCATGTCAGCAGTCGTTTTCTATCAACATGACTCATCAATGTGAAGACTCACGGAACAAGAGCAATAAGCGGAAGCGAGACAGAAACACTCGCTATGAATTTATGACCCTAACCCGACTGAGACGACGGTACTGCTTTTATTGTTTGAGTTGCTGTCTCTTTCCTTTTTAAACTCGACCTTGAATTGAACTGTAAGGTCCCGTCGCATTCCTTTTACTTTAAATGAAAGGAAAAATTACCACGCGACGACAAATTACCACAAAAATTTCATAACCTGACACAAGTCGTCGTGGTAATTTTGAAAATGCTTAGAACATTTTTATGGATCCACGTTCTAAAAATTTTAAACGCCGTTTGAATAACCAAAATTAAAGAAAAACTAAATGATTGGTTAGAAAAAAATTACAACCCTTGTAAACCCTTGAACTTCAAATAAATTGTTTTTCTGAATTGGGCTCCTTTTTGTTTCGAAAAGCAATAACTTTTTTCCTGTAAGTCGTAACACTTATTGTTGCACCATTTTAGAATCTGCAAAAGATGGGCATTTTTTTTAAACAATGGGCACTGACAGTGTGGTACATTTTTTTTGCACCAAAAGCATTGAAAGTCAAACGATTTGCTAGCAGTGAGTATTGAATTTTGAAAGAAACTTAATTTTTTTTATTAAATTCAGTTTGTAAAAAAAAAAACGAATGGAGTACTAAGTACAAGTGATCAGCAATAATAATAAAAAAAATGGATAAAAAAAAACCGTCATTTTTGGAAATTATAACCAAATTTGTAAGGCAAGGTAACGATTTCTAAGAAAATTAAAAAAAATTTTTTTTTTGAAAACCCTGTACATTTTTTTTTAAATACTGGTATGTGGTGCTTCAGTGTACAGTGTATCCACACCTTTGCTTTGGACCACTATTTACGCCACACCCTGTATAAATATAACCATTGAGTTTAAAATGTATAACACACGTACCTTACACTATCTGCCGTAATCTCGAGATGTCAATTAAAGTTAATCCTTCATTTAAGTCTCATGCAGTTCTTTTAATTTGATTGACAAAGAAAGTGACAGAACGAGACTTAATTAAACATTAAATTTAATTGACGTCTCTTAGTGTGGCCCTAAGTATTATTTTCATAAAGGATCAAGTTCACCAAGTCACCAACACTTATTAATTGATAGGTGTCAATTAAACTGTCGCTAGGTTTTTCTAGGTACTTTTCCTTCGCGTCCACTGACCTCAATAATACAATAAGGTTGGACTTGGTATATTTGCTCTATGGGCTGGACTGCATATTGTGAACTTAAAAATGAAGCCATTTGATTATCACCATTTTGGCGCTGACGGCTGCAGTGAGCGTGTGGTGACCGTCCACGGAACTAATGAGAGTTGACATAAACAAGTACCTTACAAAAATAATAAAATAATTTATTAACAAGTTGCTCTATTTAAGTTCCCTAGACACTCAGTGGGGGCGATGATTCGGCACAAAAAATATCTGTCATGTCTTAGAGAATGTTTAGTGTTGCTTAGCCGTGTTGTGACCAACCTAGGTAATTAAAAATGTTATAGTTATACTTCTGCGCTCCTGCTCCTTTACTCATAGACGGAGACGGCCTGCAGTCCGGTCCGACAAGATCGGAGACAGATCAAGCGCAAGACCAACGGCTTAAAGAGTTTTCCGAGGTGATGCACTTTCTGTTCCTTCACTCTCACAGACTTGGATTGTCGTCCCACTGAACTGTGAGTCACAGTTCGGTGACAATCCAACATGATTTGTTTACATGACCGGAGAGAGATCAGGCTTAGGACCAACGGCTTAACGTGCTTCTGGTTTCGAGGAATTTGGTGGTGATAACACACCCTGTGTTATCACCACCAAATTCCCGACTCCGGAGCTGTTTTTCAGTTATTTCATGACAGAAAAACCCAGAAACAAATTTATTTTGGCCCAACTCGGGTTTAGAACCAATGACCTCGTGGAAAGTAGGTACTCAGCGTGCTGACCTTGCTTGACTAGACCAACGAGGCATTCATTGAGCACACACTTGTTTACGTTAATAGGCATGTGTCTTCCGCGCAGTTGGCTAATCTCTGAGATTAGCTGTTGTAGGTACTGGATTCCAAATTCGGCTAGGGATGCTAGGTTAGGATTACTGTTATTGAGTTGGTAGGTACAAGTATTTCACACATGCGCTAGGCCAGGGGAGAGGAGCTGCGTTGTTGGTGATGGGACCAATTTGTTGTTAAATTAATTGGGTCTCATTGGTAGGTTGTGTTGTGTCATCACCTATATATCATATCCGAGAAGCTACGAAGGATGCCGATAGCTACGTAGGTAGTAAGGTACCTAACAAGAAAGCCTATCTAGTATAATCCTAGCTTAAGTCCTCAAGTCTCGAACCATCTCGAACCTACCCTCAGCTCTGCTAGGTAGGTCAGGTGGCACACTCACTTCTTCTACCTAAAACTGTTAGTTAGATACAGTTGGCAGCATATCAGGTTAGGTACCCATTTAAACTACGAAAGCAGCTTTTATTATGTAGGGAATTGCGGCGGTCTCAAGGTCAAATTGGGGTAGTCTGACATGCTGCCGTATTACATGTACTATTTTTTTTTATGTTAGTTAGGTAGGTACCCTAAAAAGCAAGAGGAAAAATAGCTCTTACCTCAGTAGGTAAGAGCGTTTTACTCATCAGTAAGGATATTCGTCTATGCTTTATTACCTGTAGTATATAGTGGGTGCTAACTATTTAATTTAACAGACAAAAAAAACGAACCATTTAAACATTGTATATTTTTGGTCAATTACATTCATTCAATATTTATTTTTTACAACAGTATGTAGGTATATAAAATTCAAGGTAATTTACCTACATAAAAGCTCAATTAAGTGGAAAATTGAATGGTAGGGCGACTTTTGTAATTTTCATAGAATCAACTTTTTATTTAGTACCGTTTGTCGCATCGCACCTTTTTTATTATATAGGTAACTACTGCTTAGAAAGCACAGTAAACAATAAGCACAATACGTATTTTAAATTAAACGCGCAGACCATGTGCCGTTGCAGGGTTCTTGTAACCAAAGGGTAAAAACGGGACCTGTACCTATCTCATAAACCGTGATAGCTAGACAGTTGAAATCGAGGATTGTGAGCAAAAGTTACAAGGTTAAGGTGTCTGCTCTTGGCGTCTTCATTGCGTTCTACCTATTGATTTTAATCTATGGTTCTGCGCACGGTTTTGCGTTAAAAATAATGTGCCGTGTGCTTAGCTCGGGCAGGCTCTGGGAATTTGCATTTTTTTCTTCAGATGTTTTGAATTTTTTCATCTTAAATTTTTTTTAAGTACCTACTTACCTTGCTACCATCTACTAGGTAATAACGATTAAAATAATAGACGTGATAGTAGCAGTAGGTAGGTAGGAAGGTAAATAATTTTATAAAATATTATCACTAGATTTTAAATAGGTAATCTTAATTATTTAACAACAAGTCCCAAATATTTACAGTTCTTTTTTATTATGACTTGAACACTTACAAGATAAGTTTATTTATGGATAGACAAGTAAGTTATAAGGTAGGTAAATTATACCCGCTCTTTTAACTATAAGTACTAATAAATTAAATAGATTTTTGCAATTTAAAGGTTAAACTCTGGCACTATTGAATCAATTTTTTAAATTCTTTCACCAGATAAAAGTTATTGTGTTCCTAAGTGTCAAGGCCGCGAAATCGGGGCAATCTAGTCAATTTGCCGATAAGTTCGGAGGATTCTAACTTTTAAATATAAACAGCTAAAAGTTAAACAGCTGTGACTGACACCAAATATTGGTGTTTGTGACACACAAAAAATATTTTTGTGAAAACGTGATTATAAAATAGATAGCTTTTATTTATTGTTAAAAAATATTGAGCGATAGAGCTCTTCCATCTAACTAAAGCGAAAATTTACACTAGGTACACTTAATGTAAAAAATAGAAGTAAATATAACGAGCAATTTACATCTCTTAAAATATTGGGTAAGGTACATTATTATTTTTGGTATATGGCACACATTTAAACAACCAACTTATTTATTACTTAGGTTACAAGATACGTTGGGTAGGTACTCCGGCCATTCAGATAGGCCAACATGATACTTAAATTAGTTATGTCCCTATATTTAAAATATCACACATAAATAAATGAGTATTACCACATTCGATGACGACTTCTAATTTCAAGAAACATTTATCCTCAACATTTCTTTGTGGGCTGAAGTCTGAAATTTGAAGATGTTGCTGCGGTCTAGGGCGAGGAGCGCGGCACATACTGCGACGAGGGCGCCAGCACCGCCCGTCAGGTGTATTCCTCTTCTTCGCTAGATTCGGTCTCGGTGTCTTGCTCCGGCTCAGGCAAAGGCCGAATATAATCAACAGTCGGTTGCTGGGTGGGAATCAAGTACCCTGCCGAGTCCTGCGACGGCGGCGGCGGGATCGGCAGTCGCATCTGTACGGGCGCCCCACCCGTCGCCGCTGCTACCTCCAATTTCCTACATATTTCATCAAAACCTATCCTATCTCGAGGATCAGTTTTCCAGCAGGCGCGCATCAGCTCACACGCGAATCGCGGGCAATCTTCAGGAGGTACCAGATGTATACCTTGAAGAATGCGTTTCGTTGCTCCGTCGTTGTTGCAGCCGTAGAAGGGCTGTTTTCCGCGGGTATAGATTTCCCAGAGCACCACCCCGTAAGACCATACGTCTGATTCGTGCGTGAAGCGGGCGTACACTATACTTTCGGGGGACATCCAGCGTACTGGCATGGGCCGTTCTCCCCCCATTTTGTAGTAATCGCAAGTGTACACGTCTCGGGACATGCCGAAGTCTGCAATTTTTACGGTGAAATTGTCACCGACTAAGCAATTTCGTGCAGCAAGGTCTCTATGTACGAAATGGCGAGATGCGAGGTACTGCATGCCGCGGGCGACCTGCAAGGCTACATGTAGGAGTGCCGCGTCGTCCAGGTGAGGTCCAGGGCGTCCTCCTCCTATGGATCCCCGAAGTACTTTTGCTAAGTCTCCCCATTTCATGTATTCGAACACCATCCAAGGACTTGCTCCGATGTCATCTGAAAATGAGGAGAAGAGTTAAGTTTCCTGTAATAACTTGCGATGCTAAAGGCATGTTGATTAAATTCCTACCTCTGTGTACAACGCCAATAAGTGTGAGGATGTTGGGATGTCGGAAAGCTGACATGATGGACACCTCCTTCACGAAGTCCTCCTCAGCGCTTCGTCCGACACTTTCCTTCAACACTTTGATCGCTACTATGTGTTCGCCATTAGTGGCCCGGAGTAGTCCTGAAAATAACATGGGGATACGAACGTGAATCGTGATGTGATAATGATAGTAAAAGAAGTTAACGAGCTGGGCTTAAGGGAGCAGCGAGATATTCAAAGCTAGTTTTAATTGCGCGTAAAAAGAGTCTTTCTAAGCAATAAGTAGTTATGACCTAGAATAGAATAAAGCTATAGGTTGATTACCAGAGAAAGGAAACGGAATATTTTTTCACACAACCTACTCGGCAATGTTCAATTACACATCAAGTAAACCTGACTCAAAGTGAGTCATTGCATCCCATGGGACAAAATGTTGTATGAAATTTCGTCTTGGACGAGCTTAAATCCCTCGCTCCACTCAGGATTCTACTTTTAACTCCCTCGCTATGCTCGGGAGTAAACACTAAACTCTCTCTAACTCTCGAATCCTTCGTTACGCTCGAGATTCAAGATGACGCCCGTGACGTAAGACATCACTTTACCCCCTTGGTGAATAATCTACTATTGCCCTCAACTTTTTTGTTAAAGAAATGCACAGAGAGTTTGTAAAACGGTAGGTTATCTACCTATCTATCTGTATACAGAGTCACATTTCAATCAGGTGGCAATTTTAAAAGATAAAATCGTAGGGAACTATATAAAGAAACGACTTCATCGCAATTTTTAATGATCGCATTTTAACTAACAGCTACTTAAAATTTTCCGAATATAAAGGAAATTGAGAGACAACGCAATTTTCGCGCGCCATAATGCATTTAAGTTGATCGTTACGCACATGTTGTGCGTGCGTATTTTTCTACACTATATTAGTTAAATATTCTACTATTCTAGTTAAATTATCCACACGTATTTTTTAAATTATAGAAATAATTACTTAAATGTGAAAAAAATATGCATAGATCTAATGAGCTGACTGGAAAGTACCCCTGTACCTATACGAGTACCTACATAACCAAGTAGTTATAAGATGAACGAGTAGTTATGATGTTAGGTATCTGTCTACTTTTAGAAAAAGTTTGAGGGTCTTCTAATAATAGGCCAAGGATTAACTAAGTTTTGTAATGATTGAATTACCTACCTACCCGTCCTAAGTAGGTATACATATTTTGTTCAACAATTCTCACCTTTGTGTACTTTCCCAAAGCATCCTTCCCCGACTTCCTCCAGAAACGTGAGTGCGTTTCGGTCAATCGAAGGTCCTTGGTCCACCGCCTCCTCGCCAGCAGCATTGGCGCCTGCGTTCGGCCCCGCTCCGTATACTCCGTACTGGGGGTTCGTTATATACCGTTCAGCTAGCAACGGCTCGCCAGGTCGTCGCTACAAACAGGATAGTTGGACCAACAAAATTACACAGCGAGTTGTTTTACTACGTACGTACTTAACGGGTAGCAATACATGCAATTTAGAAGCAAATTAGCGTGTGAAGAATGGAATTCGCGTCGCACAGTGGGGCCGATGAGATTGAAAAAACAACGAAATGGAAAAGCTATAAATATTGTTCATATCTACCTTTCTCTTTTTAATTTCACTGTTGAAATTTGTCTTACTTTTATAGTACCTACTTTATAGAGACAAAACTCTCGTTTAAAAATATTTTCTTTTTCTTTTATGTTTTTTTAATAGAAAACTTGTTTTTACACCTACAAATTATTGTTAGCGGTTATTATCTTACTTGTACATGTCCACGATACTTGATTGATTAGTGTATGTCGTAATTTAATATCTAGCAAGTACCTAACAGTACCTACCTAGTCACCTTCACAGCCAATTTCCTAGAATTAATGCAAAAATCCATTCCATTGAAAAAGCTGTTTGCATTTATTTTCACGAGAACTAACTGTCTGAATCTAACTGATTGTCTAGGCAAATTGAAAATAAAACAATGCCATTCAAGCTTTATTTTATTCAAACCAAAAAATAGAAAGATAACAAATAAAAATCACAACACAATTGAGCAATTTGTTTTCGTCAGACCCACAGTGCGGTAAATAAAAGAGAGGAAAGCGTTAGGTAGAGATAGCACCTTCAATTTCTACGTTATCAACAGTCTGGCCTACCGGTTGTGCTTTGCCGTCGACTCTTCGGATCCTTCTCCTGACGTAGAAGAGTATGACTGAGATGACGAGCACGACCAAGACCAAGGCGCCAATGACCGCAGTGCCTAGAAGTACGCCTGCTCCATTGACACCAGCCGCTGGGGATTCGCTACCGGTAGAGTCAGCAAATACGTCCCGACTCACGAGAGACTTAGACACCTGTATGAGAGAAAAAAAACAAAATTAAGACATGGGACATGCATAGTCAGAGTCAGATTGAAACACCAATACCATGGCCACCAAGTATGCTGTCAAGTTATAAATTTAGAAGCTTACGTATCTAAGTAAGCACTTCCTATGAAGGACCTATGTAACATGTCCCTCCCTAAATCAATTTTCATAATCGGTAGTGACTCGCTAATGCAGAAGATAATCCAGTGTATTGATTACTTCACTAACCAACTCTAAAAACTCATATGATATCACGAATCCTTACTTAACTAGGCATGTCGATAAAAAAGCTTCAACGTAAGTACGTGTAGGTAGTCTCTTAATTTGGATGACAACAACGCTATCACGCTGACCCAGCTAACATGAATATTTATTATCAGTTCGGGGAAAAAAAACTGTTTTTGTTTACCCTCTGGCTCAAGTACCTATTCAACGCATATAAATCAGAATCGACGCAAGAGAGCAAGGGTGGGTATAATATTTCAATCAGTTTGAGTTTTCATTATTTTTTGATTTAAGCAATAAGTTCAGGCCTTGTATAAGGTTCTGGCACTATAATACTTAGTAGAGAGCCGTTGGTCCTGCGCCTGATCTCTCTACGGTCATGTCGGACTGCCGTCTCACCGAATTATGAGAGTAAAGGAACAGAGAGTGCACCTGTGTAATGCGCACACACTTGTGCACTATAATATGTCCTGCGCAGTGGGCTAATCTGTTGAGATAGGCCGCCGTAGTCGAAATCGGCAAGGAGGACATTATTATTATTACTTAGTAGAACGATTAGGTAAGTAATTGTATGTTCAATAAAATATCCAAAAAATACTTTAGATGCTCGCCGCCACCGAAAATGAGATAAATTTACAGATACGAATTACTATGTAATAAATACTGTTCACAAAAACAAATAATTTAATTAAAGTCAATATAAAGCTAGGTACTTTGTGTTGTATCAAATTCGATGGCTCTCGAAGGAAATTAATTAGTAGGTTTAAGTATAAAGAAATGGCAGTTCTTGTCTCGCAGTTAAATAGGGCGTGGGCGATAATTTTACGTGGTAATTTTACGCTTTTATTTAAGCTATAAAAACTGTTTGTGTCTCTGAAGTGCTTCATTCGATTAGGTTTGTGAAAATAACATAAAATATTCAAATTACGTCTTCGCAAAAACTTCGCTCCGTAGTCTGTAATTGCATTAGTAAAGGTACGAATCTCTCTGTAGTCTGTAATTGCATTAGTAAAGGTACACTCAAAAAAGGCGTTCAGAAGGGACTTTTGAATACAATTATTACAAAAATATCCTTTAATGCCATGCCTTTAATGCAATGCCATCAATTAAAGCTACTGTTTTCAAATGGGTTTACTTAATTCTTCACAGGACACAGATCGCGAGGCAAACAGATCGTAAATTGTTCCTATCTTGCTTGACAGACTTGAGTTGTGTCGTCGGATGAGCAAGATAAACCTATAAAAACTGGTCAAGCTTGAGTCGGCCACTAGGTTGTTATGGTTGCGTATAGGCTGGTACTTTGGTTGCAAGCAATGCTGTTTATTGGTTTAGTTAAGTCAAGATGTTCGTTATATAGAAATTTTATAATCTATAAATTATTGTTTTTTAAGTGATAAGCATTCACTTTGCAATTTCATTCATTCAATTTCAGCATTCATTTTTTCAAGTGCAATAATATAATTTTATAATCATTATTATTCTCTATTATAACCTTTTAATAAAAAAATACTTTTACGATCTAACTTATAAAACACTCTGTACGACCTTTTAAACATGCGCATTGCGATAATTTCTGCGAATTTGCTAAGGGCTGTTGTCATCTCATAATTAAAAGTAAAACAAATGTACATTTTTTTTTCGATAATGTTAGATATAGTTTAAAAACCTTTTTGCAGGATTGAACTATAATCGCAGGACACACTGTTTAAGTAACTACAATCGATTGTAGCTTGGTGAAGAATCTCTAAAGAGGCAGGTATCCTGTATCTTTAGAGATGCTTCACCAAGTAGATACACTGTCGAAAAATTGTCAATCCATGTTGGTAAAGTACCCCAGCACACGTGTCTTCTAACTATCTACCTACTTAATGAAGATGGATGCGTTTGCTTACCTCATCCGAGTTGGCAGCCGACCGGCTTTCCGCAGAGGTATTTGAGGTGGTGGGTGGGATAATATTGTGGATCGGCATAGGAGTCACCGGCACTGCAAAAAATAATACTCAATCAGCCTCCTCTACTGAAAATAGATGACAGAAGTGGGAATTATTTTCATTCAACACACTTGCTCGTGAAGTGAGCCTTATTACATCTTAGGGCAATAAACCGAACTAAAGCACACGCATTTATATTAATATTACACACTAGTGCGTAATATAATTATCCCTAAAAAGTTAAGTTAGTACCTAAACTGCAAAATAAGCGAGTAGAAGCATTTTCAATTTAACCGGGTAATACAGTTTTTTTTAATTACAAATAGAAACAACAGAATACAACACAGAATAAATTATTACCTGTGCTCCGAGGGCATTTGAAGTCACTGGTGGGTGGCAGTCCATTTGAGGTGCAGAGACAGTAGTGTGTAGTGTTATTCTTCAGGGGAACGCACGCCACTTCTTCAACCCCTCCGAAGCAAGATTGAGGTAAGCACGGCCCTTTAAAGAGTTTCCCTGAAAAAAGATGATATCTTTTGTTTTTTAACTGCGAATAAGTGGTGATAGTTACAATAGAATAATTATTTTAAACGAATGTAGGTACAAAAATTCTAATTCAAGCGTCGACACACTTTGTAAATTTACTGAGATATTAAGTATTTCTTCTTTCTCCTGTTTTTACGCTGTTTTTATTAGGTTTCCGTAGTCCTAACAAGGATCCCTTATAGTTTCGTGATGTCGGTCTGTCTGCCTGTCTGTCTATGCGAGGTTTTGCAAAGAGACCGTTAGTACTAGAAAGCTGTTATTTTGTAGGTGTACCTATGTATACCAACTTGGCCGACAAAGTGGTAGAATGAAATTTTGCATTTATTTTGGGTAGCTCTACCCTAGCGCTAGTTGTAGGGTACACATGTGGAGTGGGGATGATTTTTTTTCCGTCGTCTACCGCATCGTGTAGGGTATCGTTGTGTAGGTCTTTCAAAATGACTTATAGGAGTTTCTTAAAGTACTTCCAATTACGAAATATTAAACTTTTAAATACATTTTTAGTCCATCAGAAAAAACTCATGATGGTAGTGCATTTCATTAAGATAACTTCATTAGTTTAGCAGTCATTCGCATCCTCCTAGCGGTATCCTGGTTGTGCTCTCGCACGCGAGGGCCCAGGGTCCGCTGACCCTGTAAAAACATTTAGGTTGTGGCAGATCAGGTAGTTACAGTGGAGCAACTGCCATCTGACTTCTGTGACCCTGATACCAGGGGAACCTGACCAGTTTGGATCATGGTTACACATGCAGTCGCCTGAATGTGCAAGTTTCCTCACGATGTTTTCCCTCACCGTAAGAGCATCGGTAAGTGAAACAACTAATGTACATTACTTAGAAAAAGTCATTGGTACATACATGGCGGCACGTGGGATCGAACCGTCACCTCCCGCATAAGAGGCAACCCGCTAGCCACTGACTGCGCCATTAGTTTAGCAGTAATAGTCGTTAAACTTGGGAGTTAAATAATTTGTACTAAATACAAAGGTCATAATATAGTACAATGTTGTATATTGTACCCTTCATGCGCGAGTCCGACTCGCACTTGGCCGGTTTTATTTTATTAATTATCATGTGGCAAATAAAGAAGTGATTCTTATTTAACTATTCAAGTTTATTAAAGATGAAAAATGTAATATTGTACCAAAAGATGGATAAGTAAAATATTTATGTTTCATTAATTAACGTCACCATTCTAAAGCCCTCTTGATAAATCACTTATCGTTACTCATTACGCAAGTATTATATTAAATCAAACTTACTAAATTTCCCAGTTTGCAGGAATGAAATTGATGATGAATTTTTGTTATACCTTAAGATCCGAACTAAACAAACATAATCCATACCATGTATTATAATATCTGTGTCCATACTAATATTATAAATGCGAAAGTGTATCTGTCTGTCTGTTACCTCTTGACGCTTAAACCACTGTACCGATTGAGATAAAATTTGGTGTGAAGACAGTTTGAGACCCTGGAAAGGACATAGGCTACATTTTGTCGCGATATAAAAACATTAAGTGGGTGAAATGGGGGATGAAAGTTTATACTTAGGGAAAATCCAACTCTTGCAGGCGAAGTCGCGGGGAACCACTAGTTGATACATAATTTTTGTCTAGATATATCTAGTTGTTGCACGCAACTTCGTGTGATCCATTTATAGATTTCGAGTGATCTATTTTATAAAATAATAGGACTGAGGTCTCTCTATAACATGTTGTCCGTATTTTTTACTTTTAGGCGATGGTTATCGCAATTGTGAGCGAAATAAAACTCCTAGACACATATTAATAAGCCATAATACCTAGGTAGTTACTCCTAGCGCCGATAATTTATGTTACGGACTTCTTACAGATTCTTAGAAAAAACCGGACAAGCGCGAGTCGGACTCCCGAGTCGCGTGGACAACCACAAAGTGGTTCTAAGATTTTTTCCTTTTTAAGACCTTGGCAAATTTCATGATTAGTTTATAGGAACTAGGTACCAAATAGTTTTTATTCCCGTGCTGTAAGAAAATAGGTAGGACTTAAAATGGCGTTTCTATTTGGTATGCGTTGACGAGAAGCTAGAATTTTTATAGCGTCAAGGGAACGCACTCTTAAGTACAATGTTAATTGCATCTTGATACCGCCACGTGACGTGAACGTGAACGACGTTCACGACAGACAGACGACCGACGACTCCGACGAACAGACAGACGGACAACAAAGTGATCCTATAATGATTTCGTTTTTTCCTTATGAGGTACGGAACCCTAAAAATAAGTAACTGATTATTTATTTACGTACTCGTATTACCTGTCTCCGCCTGTTCTCTTGCCTCTTCCCTCGCCACTCTCGCCCGCTTGCCTCCATTGTCACGTAGCCTCTGAAACAATTAGGAATAATTTAAGTCGGGACCTACTGTCGTAATGGTTGTTTGTAGAACATTTAACGAGGGTGTAAGCTCTGGATTTAGGCTTAAACAGCGGATTAGGTGACACAACTGAACAGGCTGTTGTTATGAGTTGGTACTTTATGTTGCAATCAGAAAGTTGTGTAAAGATTTTGAAAGAAGACATTTGTAGCGATGTGAGCGAATTTGCTTATTCTTTAAAAGTTTGTATCTTTTTGTTTTCCTTTCTCTAGTGCAATTATAAGCACCTGTTTACAAATTCAGGAAACTTGATATTTACGCATAGACCTAAGCTTATTTACTTAAAGCTAAATATTGTTATATACCGATATAAGACGTAAGCATACCGCGAATCTTGCATCGCATCTCAGAGTTCCAAGGCAGAAGAATAAGATACGCATTCCCACATGAAACCTTCGGCCCTCAGCACACGCCGCCCATAACAAGGAGCTTGTGCAACTCATTTGCTGTCAATTAAAATGTCCGTACATTTTCATATTAATTGGCACACATGCATCAGACTGCTAATTAGCCAGGCATTCTGATGCATCTATTGTCGCTGTTAAGGTAAACAACGACTTATCTGATCTAGCGGTACTGGGGTTCGAGGTCCTACTCCGTAAGACACTGTTGCACAATTTTACTTTAAGTGCGACACAATATCTCCCAAACTCTTTAATAGTAGATTATTCACCAAGGGGGTAAAGTGAAGTCTTACGTCACGGGCGTCATCTTAAATGTCGAGCGTAACGAAGGATTCGTGAGTTAATTCCCGAGCGCAGCGAGGGAGTTAAAAGTAGAACCTTGAGTAGAGCGAGGGATTTAAGCTCGCCCAAGACGAGGGCATCTTTATCCCCGAGGAGAATACTCTGCTTTTCACACTTCCTACGAGGCAATAAAAAATGTACTACAAATACCTTACTTTATCTATAAGTATATATCCTTTGACTTTTCTGGCTGTAAATTATTATTATTAACAATACCAGCTACAAAGCCAGCAGCTTTACATCTAATGGACTCCAGTCTGACTGTCATAAACTTCGTCACTCGACAATTTTACGAAAACATTGTTTGTAATTTCTTAAAATACATAGGTTTTTTCTTTATTTAGTTCTTTTTTTAGAAGCGCGCGCTTTTTTTTTCATTCTATTCGTGCTAAAATTCTTGGCTGCCAGGTTCAAATTTCAAATATGTTCTCTTTGGTGCGAGACGGGCTAGTGTGATCATGCCTACGAACTCTTATTCGAAATTCAAATCACTTTGCCTCCCTAGGGGCGCAATGAAATTTCATACAACATTACGTCCCTAGGGATACAATGACTCACTTTGAGTCAGGTTTACTTGATGTGTAATTAAACATTGCCGAGTAGGTAGTGTAAAAACTATTTTAACTTTTAAGACGTACGTTTGTTTTGCAGAAGTAGAGTCGACAGCTATGTTTAAAATGCGTTTTCATTTTCATACACATTGCAACTACTTTGTCAGAGTATCTATCATGACTTTGTCAGCATTTTCGTATACATATTGATCGCACTGTCATATTATGTAGCAGACACGACTAGAGTCGAAAATGCGGATACATCATCTCGTAGAAAAATAGTGCCTCTGGAGCTACGAATGATTTACGGCCGACACGCTCTTTATTTAACGTGATACGGTTTGTATGGTATCGTAAGTGCTTTATAATAATAAAATAAAAATAAGACGATTGGGCAGCGCGCGTTATCTGGCGAACTCTGGAGATGCTCGCCGTGAGTCTATTTTGGCCACGTTATCGTGGAGTGGCGCTCTCCGGCGGACCGGGGTTACGATAAATCAATAATATCATTGCACATAAGTGAATTATTGATATATACATTCAAAGTTTATGTCTTTAGCGTCAACAACATGCGACTTGGATGTTAGTTCCAAATGCCGATGCTCCATAATCACGTTTCTAATAGCCCTTAAAAGTCACAGTTGACATCCATATCCTTGCAGAGCACTTCTTGCCTACGGAGAAATATTTTAATTGATGGTGTATTTTTTTAATAGTTCGGACATGTACACACGTAGGTTACACATTAGGTACCTATACTTACATTAAAGCATTTTAAAAAAGTTATAGAATAGAAAAAGTGGTCAACTTAGGAGAAAGGTAATGTTACGACTTTATCACCTTGATGAGTCAGCGGTGTTAAAAATAAATGAGAGACGTAGAATAATTTGGAACAGCCTAGCCTACTAGCGAGATAAATATAAATAATAGTATACTTAATATTTATTACAAAAATAAAATATACCTACGTATTTTGTATTTGTACACGAAGGAAGGAACTAGGAAAGCTAAGGAAATTTTGCCTTCGATTACATAAATAGTGTTTATAGAACGAAACTGAATTCTACCCTTATGCCTACCAAACGACCATCACGCGTGCTCAAAATCATAACGCGGTACCTGCGAGTTCTGTGAAGCATGGAATTCGCAGGATTAGTACGGAAAATGGAAAAATTTTTATTCTGCAAGCCTCACTCTCATTCAGTTCTAATTTTGAGTAGAAACGTGCACGAATCTTATTATCGTGGCGTGTCAAAATGATGAGATCGATGTAACTTATTGTCAGTATTTGTGTTATTTGTCTGGACCCTGGAGAATGGGCAGAGAAGGTAATGTGGTAGTAATAGTTGCTTTGTTAAAAGTGTGTGTGTGTACTATATTTGGAAATTATATTTTTTATATTAAACACCTTTATTAATTGTAGCGCATTTGAGAAAAACCCTGTCGATGTATATTTTTGAATTATTTCTAGCACTAGTTTAATTAACAATATTTCAATTTGCAGTGTAATGATTAATTTGACATTAAAATGATTAAATTGATGCACACAAATCAATAGGTGATAGATAAGTATTTTATTTGCATTGAAATCATTTGATTCCTCAATGAGAAATTGATAAATGAATTGTTTTATTTTCGGTCTCTCGCCCGAAATTAATAACCAATTCGTTATTCAAATTCAATTAATCTCGGCTATTTATTTGCTTATCCATTGAATAGCCCACTGTAGCCACGAGGCCACTGTTGATATAGTGTCATTTACAAAAAAAAAAAAACAACCACATATCACTTTTCGTGAAATATTGTGTGCACTTTTCATTTATAAGAAGAATGATGATTTGTAGTTAATCATTTAATTCATTTTGATTATTTATTGCTTACATTACAATAAAATTGTTAACTAATACGTGAATTGAAATCTTTGCAGTAAATTGAATTTTGCATTTATGTCACGTAATGTAAACGGCACACATGTCACACTTCATTACAGTACAGGCACTAACCCACGTGGGCAGTTCGAATCAACAGGTTACTTCCAACTTTTATTGCCTGTTACGTAGTTGTTACGCGAGGCATATTACTCGTATGACTATAAACTAATGCAAACGCATTTATTTCGGTACGCAGTTGTTTTAGATTATGCAGTAAAAAGTTCAAAAGCTCGTTTTCAGGCTTACCTCTGAATTATGTTAAATAATGCGAGTCAGTAGGAATGTTATCTGATGATTATTCTCCATTTACCTACCAACAGACAAAAATCAATTCCCGCAAAGTATTTTCCACTAAAGACTATTCATTGGTTATGACCCGAACCAATCGAGATGCTGTTACTCGAACGTAAACCGTAAATGTTGTTTTATAGTTCCATTCAATCGTTCCATTATGAACACGATAATATGGATTTACGATCGGATATTCCACGGGGCGTGTAACAATATCCATATTCTTAGATCTTAGATTCTTAGGCATTGCACAATCAGAGGGCATTCATCTAACGGTAAGTGTGGTTAACGATCGGTCATTGTGGCTGAAATGTGATCGATGTAGCCCATGGGTCTACAATGGCGATGCCTTTATTGGGAAGCAAGCGCAACATTTTAAAGCCATATCTCATAGAGAACTCGTTTTCCTATCGATAAAAGTGACAGCCATGTGTCACATGATCTTTCCATTGAAAACTGGCTAGAGTGTAAAGTTGCAGATGTAGGACTACATTTGATATTTAGAAGTAGGTACCTATTTAGGTCGTTGAGGTTGAGGCATTTTATCTGAAATAGGTATAAGTCATAGTGGTTATCCTAAAAACGTATTAAGTACCTACATTGCGACAATACTTTTTGTTTTTATTTGACAATAGCTATGTTCGCTTTAATATTATTAGTAATGAACTATACGTTAGTAATAATTCTTCCAATAAGGAAAGACACGGAACTGATGAAAATTCGAAAAAGTAATGTAAATTAATAAAAAAATGCTTTAAAACCTTTCCTCAATAATTATCTTTATAAGGTCGTCGTGTCGTATTAAGTCTAATATTCTCAATTCACGGAACAAGTGAAGGAAAAGTTAGGCGTTGTGCCGTGTCGTATCGGACGACAGAGGATAAGAAAAATGGAAAAAGTCCACTCTTAAATATTATGATGGTGAGATATTATTTCGAACTAAGTCAATTAGCCTACGTTCCAAAATGAAAACGCGTGATTGTAGCTTCTGGCCAACAAAGCCGGGATTGACTAATAAAATGATAAATGAAATAATGCTCTGCGTAATGAAATGTTTAAAAAATATATTCACAATCCTGGTTTCCGGTCAGTCTTGCATTCCTTGGTGAGACGTGTGTTGGTCAAACGCGTCACAATCAAAGCCACACCCACACCCACATCTTGGGAATGAATTTGTCTAACTATTTATAGCAAGGAAAACCCGAGTAAGATTAAAGCTGTTCCAACAACGGCATACATATAAGCTGTAGAAAGTCAGACTGCGTACCTTGATATAAATAATATATACAACCCCCAGGCCTTATATTTTAACCATCTTACTAAAAATGAATTTGCCACTGCTGTACATGAAGTCCGGGTTTCGACTAGCGATAATTTGAGGGCCTTTTATTTATCAAAGGACTTGTCCACTATTTGTATGGAGGTTGGTTTTTTATTCCAAGATATAACAAACCACCATAAAACTATATTTATTTATAAGCTACAATACATATATACAATACAATATATACTTGTCAAAACAAAATAAGGGCCACGAGGTATTTTTTCATGGTGTAAATTATTGAACATTTTCATATTGAAAGTAGTAAAATATTGAGTATACAAACTCTTTGATACCTAAACTTTTTAATATTGTAGTATTCATCTAATGCTGGCAACAATTTTAAATAAAATTTGATTTAAAATTCTTTTTTTAAATTTTGTTTCCATTTTCTTTGACGTTTTGCTTTTCTTAGCTTCTTGGTTTATTAGAAATTATCAGAGTTCATTGATATCTCGAGTCAGAAACATCTTTTGCAAAATGCCACAAGCACGCAGGCGTCATATGGACTCGCTGACAGCAACCAGAGCCGTTACAATGATTGAAGAAGGTCATTCGCAGCGATCTGTGGGTTCGCAATTGGGATTTTCTCGAAGAGCTATTCAAAATCTATGGAATCGTTTCCAAGAGACCGGCAGTGTTAGAAGAAGACCTGGTTTGGGCAGAGTTCGCATTACAACAGCTCAAGAGGATCGTTACATTCGATTAAGTGCGCGCCGAGATCGCACAACGACGGCAAGCTGCAAAATCGTTTACGGCTCACAACGGGTACTCGTGTCAGTGACCAAACTATTTGTAATCGATTGCATGAAGACCAGCAGGCATCAAGAAGGCTAGCTGTCCGTGTTCCATCAACCAGAAATCATCGTGCAAATCGTTTAAGATTTTCCCGTCAACATTTGGACTGGGACATAAACCAATGGGGCATGGTGCTCTTCACAGACGAATGCAAAGTTAAATTTTTTAACGACGATCGGCGTATTAGAGTATGGAGAAGACGCGGCGAGAGATTTTCAGAAGCCTGCATCAATGAAGTCGATCGTTTTGGTGGTCCAAATGTAATGATTTGGGGCGGGATAAGCTTACACGGCAAAACTGAGCTCGCTATTTTAAATGAGGGTACTGTTACTGCTCAGCGGTATATTGAGGAAGTTGTCAGACCACATGTGATCCCATTTGCCCAGCGAGCGGGTCCTGGATTCATCTTGATGCAAGACAATGCTCGTGCACACACGGCTCAAACGACTCGGTTTGTACTGGAAGCCTCTCAAATTCAAGTCTTGCCGTGGCCGGCGACTTAAATCCAATAGAGCACATGTGGGATCAGTTGAAACGAAGAGTTAGAGACGGTGATCAGGAAATCCACAACCAACAGCAACTCATCAACGCTGTTAAAAGGGCCTGGGAAGAGATTCCAATGGAAAATATCAGGCATTTGATTGAGAGCATGCATTCCAGGCTTCAGGAGTGCGTAGCGAAACGAGGGGGGCATACCTGTTACTAAAAGATGAGCATGGAGTATTTTCTTTTGTTTTCAGTAACTTTACATTCTTTTTATTTTTAACCTTAAATGAGTTTTTTCTTTCAAAAGCAAATAAACTTTTTAATCATTATTATTGGAATAAATTTATTGGTCTACACGTTAAAAACAACATTAGTTTTCGTTATGGAGACAAAAAAAATATATTGGTATTATTATTTTAATGGTACAGACAAAATACCTCGTGGCCCTTATTTTGTTTTGAGTAGTATATAATCTACAATAGTTTCATATTTATGAAACACAACACCATATAAGTAAATTATAATTCTAAGCGCCTCCACTTTTGAGAAAAAAATTGATTTGTAATTTTTAGGTCTAGAAGCATATTATATAAATTAAAAAATAAAATCTACATACACTGACTAGCCAAACGGAAAAAAATGTTACATATCTGTCACATCACAATCTAAGTGATACCTGTGTAACATAAGAACATAACTTTCACGAGGTCGTACAAGCCCAAGAAAAAAACTTGCACGACCACTGTCAATGTAAATTTTGTTGACAAATTCCTTTTTTTTCATGTGTTTATGTCTAGTGAAACAGAAAAAATCATTATACTGTTTCTTTAAATCGGAGGCCTTAAAAATATTATTTCTACCGAAAGGCTAGTTTTTGGGAACTCTTCTACATAACATTAAATTTATACTGGTTAGAAACATTGATGAATAAAAAACACTTATAGACAACTAATTTAGAGACATAATCCTAACAAATAATTTATTTTTTCAAAAAATAATTTTGTTATTAAAAAAAACATTTAAGTTGTATTTTTGAGTTTATTTTTGTAATAGGTTTAATAAACTATGGAACTGTTTTAAATTTTAAGCAAGATTTCTTAAAAGTTGGAGTTACACAGTATCTGACAAACCACGGATACCACCGCGAATACCTTTACCGCTTTAAAATTTCTCCTGTAGATACCTGTCCCTGTGACGACACCTCAGTGCAAAGCTTTAAACATCTCGTAGAAGACTGTCCCCGATTTGCTTAAATCCGACACAATCATGTAACAGCATGTAGTTTATTAAATATCAACCCCTTCTACCTTCTAGACGTTATAACAAAAGTACAAACACTGAACTCGTTCCACAATCTTTTATTACACATTATTCAGAATCTGAAAGAATTCAATAAATAAAGATACCTATACTTAAAACATGTAATCTTTTCAAAATAACTTTAAAACCTTAAAATCAGCACACTGTTTTACTCGTGGTAGTATACCGATAGCTCCACGAGTCAAATAAAACAACTAAAACTCTTGTTAAAAAAAAAACGTACTATACTATCTTTAGGACTTCCAGATCCATAGAAACTGTATTTTTGTAATAATTAAAAGGCTTATTATTATTGAGGCAAATGAAAAATAATGGGGTATAACCTATTGGCATCTACAAAAATAACTGGGCAATGTTTAAATAATTTGGCTTCAATTATATTGGATAGTCAGCAATTGCAAAGTATTATAAAAAACTAAATAACGGCTGCGACATCTTGGAAGTATTTTTTACATATGGCGATTGAAATTATAGGTGGGGTACTAAAAATAATGACATGGCGACTAATATTAACAGTCGGATAGCAAATAATATATTATGGCTACTGTAGACTTCCATCTAAATAAACACTTTCTAGCTTTGATTAACGAGCAGCTGTAATATTAAATCAAATACTATAAATCAATATCAGGGAATCCTTTTTTAGTTTTGGAAATCATAATAAGGTACCTGCGGGTATCAAGAGCCGGTGTTTATCGAGGGCCACTACTACAAAAATGCACTTCCAACGGTTTTATTTTATTCTTGTTACGCACACATATAAAGGACCAATAGGAAAGCTAATATACGTCAGCGCAGTCACGCACGAAACTCCATCGTGTCAGTAGCTAAGAAGCCGTTCAGGGTGTTGATTTGCGTCACTTGATAGTATTTTTTTTCATCCGGAAACAACGAAATTGCGGTTAAAATAATTTGTTCCTTTTAAATCTTGCTGTTTCGAAGTAAACTTTACAGTTTATTGATGCTAAAGCAGGGTAAAGTTACAATGTATTTTTTATTTAAGTGTATTTTAGATCAAATTTAGTAAAGTGACTAACAAAGCCTAATAAGGGCCAGATGAAAGGCGGGTTAAAGGGCCGGCCGTTATTAAACTGTCTAACTTGTGATTTTTTTAATCCCAAGTTTACTTTATTTTTAACTTTTGCGATAATTGTAACAGAATTTAAATGTTCATTGTAATGTAATGTTTTTTATTTCTTAAAAACGTATTTTTTTATATTTCTTATTAAGTTTTTAGATTGCAGATATGGAAGCACCTGCTAAAACCACGTTGTTATCCATGTGATTTTTATTAATATTACATTATTTGTTGATTACGGCATTAGTAATTAGAAAACCAAGACTTTTTACACTTCAGTGTTGAGTGAAACCATATAAAAAAAACTATAAGCTTAATAAGGTCCACAGAATTTGCTTAATTTTATTTTATGTCTTTATTTTTTTTTACTGTCAATGTTTCATTTAGAGTTAAGGATGCTTTGTTAAAAGGTAAAATAATTGGATCAAAATGTTGTCTGAAAATATGCTTTTTTACCAATTTTTGTTACTTTAGTTTAATAAAGTCCATTATTATTCTTCTCTTTGATTTATGTGCATTCATAGGTGTGATATTATGCTAAATGGTAATATAATAAATACAAAACTAAAACATATTGTGCTCATTGTGTTTTTCCTATTAGGTATTGGCTCTAGATCCTGGGCCCTATTAAACTACCTATGTTTAACCCTAGAAAGATAATCATGTTGGGAGGTACGTAAAAGATAATCATGCGCCTCTTGAGCGCATATTATGTTTAGGTCTATTTGTCATCTGAAATGCTTTTTATTCGGTAACAAACTAGTTTAGTATGAAGTTTATGCCTTATAGAAGTAAATAAAGTCGAAATTTTGTCATAATTATTTATATTATAAAAATAGAACAAAGTTTTTAACCACTTAGAAAAAGTAACAAAAAATATCAGTCTTCTTTTAATAGGACATAAGTTATCTATGAGACATCTTAAACAGCAAGTAATGTCTAATTTTACTTATCATTAATATTAAAAAATAAAAAAAAACTAGTACCGGTATACTAAATGCAGTCGACACAGACATCTTTATTGTGTTCTTCACAGATGCATTTCTTGCATTTAGCATAAGTCATTTTTGGCATCCACCTTTTTTAGATGTATATAGGTCACACAGTATCGCCTTTTATTTGCTCCGGTTCATCTGGTACATCTTCAGCTTCATTTTCACCTGATTTTGGTAATGCAGCTTCTAAAGCGGTCCGGGCAGATCGTTTTAGAGTAGGTATGAGCAACCTGCTATTTATCCAGGGTTCTGTGAGTTGAGTGTTTAACTTTTTCATACATTGTCTACGATTCTACTGTCTAGATGTCTACGATCCAAGTATATATTTCGTGCAATAATTTTCAGACCCTAAAACATATAAAAAAGCTATAAAACATTATATAAATAACTACTAATTGAACTTTATGAATACCGCCGAAAGTTACACATAAGATAATCATGCGCTCCTCGAGCGCAACACCTACCGAAAGCAGCGAAACCTAAGTTCTTACCGGTAAAACGCAAACGCCCCGCTGTAGCACTCGGCGACCACTGAGATTACCTGCAGTGGCGACATTGAGAACGCGTTTTTTTAAAAAGAGACAGCGATTTATGTATTTTGCGTGCTGCGCCTCTGAGGCGCAAATTATCTTTCTAGGGTTAATAAGGGCCACAAAAGGGATTTTAAAAATTGTTTATTTTCAAGCGAAATTCTACAAGCAAAAGCAAAAATGTTACATATTTACGTTGCTAAAAGAATAAATATTCTTCAAGTGATTTATTTTTTTATTTTAATTTATTATTAATACAAAATATGCAATTATGAAGTTAGGTGGCCCTTGTTTACCGCAAGTACCTTATAATGAAAACGGCGGCAGGCGCACCCGCAGTATAGAAGCGGAGCGCGGGTCGTAGCGCGGGACTAGAGATGGCTTGTTGTTGTTTACCTACTTGTTTGTGCAATTTGCCAGTAAATTAGTGCATACAATAAAATATACACCTGTGAACATATACTGGGTCTTGCCATAAGGTTAAAACTAACAACTCCGCCTTTGGAGGCAAAAATGATTCCAATAGGACAAAAAAGAAAGCGTGGGCGCCCCACCAAATCATAGCCGGCCCTAATTATCCAGTGATAATTTTAGTATAGATATACCTAGGTATAACTTCGTAACAATTACGTAACAATAATAAAGATTGATTATTAATAACCTTAATGCCTTTTAATTTTTCTCCCTTATAAATAAAAAATAAGTCAAGAAATAAAACTTACAATATTTAAATTGCATGCCATTTTTTACTTTATTTGCAGCTTACATGTCACACCACATATTATGTTAATTAGATCTCAATCCTATTAAATACTACCTAAAATTATTTTATTAGAAATCTCTACTTTACAATTTATGAATGCCTATTTTGTACTTTTTAGTTGCTTCCGAGTTTCCGCTCAACCATAAATTCAATTGCCAAAAGAAAAACTCGATGCCAGTTTAAATTAAACTAAAGCTTAAAAGGATTTTTAATGCTGCCAGTTTTTACATAATACTGTACTCCACCGTTGCTGCCAACCTATTATATTTGCTATCCACTTTAATTATTTTATAAACCTTAAATCAGATTTATTAGTCGCAGCGTTAAATACATGCCTAATTAAAATGGCTGCCATTTCAAGAGGGGCGGGGGGGGGGGAGTTAGAACCCAACATGTGGGTTTTTTGTCGATACCATTTGATGAACTAATAGCCCCTAAATTATCACTCGTCCAAACCCGCACACACTGTATAACACTTGTTTAAATGTAAGACGACGGCTAGTTTGGAATTAATGACAGATACGTCACATGACATAGTAGGAAACAAACATTTCAAATAAGTCGTCTAATATTTAATTAAGTTTATAGCAAAGTCAAAATCTAATGGGATTATTCATTAGAGCTCAGCATTCTTACTAATGTTATAAATGCGAAAGTGTGTCTGTCTGTCTGTCTGTTACCTCTTGACTCCTAAACCACTGAACCGATTGAGATGAAATTTGGTATGGAGACAGTTCGAGACCCTGGAAAGGACATAGGCTACAATTTGTCGCAATATAAAAACATTAAGGGGGTGAAATGAGGGATGAGAGTTTATATTATAAATCAAACTCTTGCGGGCGAAGTCGCGGGGAACCACTAGTTATAATATAAATATGTAGTTTTTGTAATTCTTGTATGTAGTTGCCTATAGACTCAAAATCTGCCGAATAAATTTTGACGCGCATATCATAATCATAACATATAGTTTACTGCCATAGCCTTTGCTACATGTCACTATGATAGGTATATCCAAAGACACAGCACTCTGTGTCTTTGTGAGAGGTCACTACTTCTCTTCATCATAAGACATGGTACAAATAAGAGGTGATTACCGATTACTGGACGGTGATGGGAGTCATTTGTATTATCGAGTCTAAGCAGCAAAGTGGCGGGCAACAGGTAATTGACTATAAGGAGGAAAGTGCAGGTGCAACTTTATACATTGTATATCCTATCCTATTGACTATCCACTAGCTAGGGGTTTCTATTTATTGTGCAGTCAGATACGAGTAACTTTAGTACCGAGGCAGGGAAATCAATTACTAAAGGCGCCAAGGAATTCCTGGTTTTGGTTTTATTATAGCCAATTCCTAGATTTTATCTCGAGTTCGAATCCGGCTCCACTAAGTAAGCATAGCTAAATTGAAAATATTTTTATAGATCCTTTTTCAAAGTAAGTTGTAGTAGTCGGTAGGAGATAAGCAAATACCAACGCTAGTTGCGTAGGTATACTCGTAAGCCTAAACTTACGGAATTTCTCTTACAAGAGATTAGTGACATGATAACGCCCCCTTAATTAACGTTTTGCTGTAAAAAGCTTTTGCAATAATTTATATGGTGCAGGTACCTCCAAAAACTCTACATCTGCCTCGTTCAAAAAGTACTCATTGCTAAGCAATACGGCTAAAACCCAAGGGGTGTTTTATCAGAGCTAGGTTTCAGTAACCCGTAGCACTTATTTATGCATAGCATGCACCCGGAAGAGACTGCAAAACTCATTTCCAAAAATTACCTTATCCAACTAGGCGGTGTTTCCCGGATTCACCGGGTATAAGCTGTAAGTTAAATTAAAAGATCTGCTACATAGACCAACAAACAGATGCTCGAATATATGGCCCAGACAAAATAATACTTATACCCATTGTTAAATAATCAGGTACCACAAATCTATTGGTTCATATAAACTAGAACCAAGTTATTGTGATTTTAATCGTATTTCACGATTGGTAATCTTATTTGATCCTAGTAAAGAGCTACGCTGTCAAACTATAAAGTTGTAGTTTATAAAGCCATTCTAGGCCCATTGACTTGGTACCGAAAGCACTCGCAACTCTATCAATTTACATAGTAACCTTTGCTGGCCCGATAGTTCTACTTAAGGCGTTAGTTTATTTAATGCAGTTGTGTCGTCTTATTGTTGTAATGTTTGTTTGTTTATATTTGAAACTAGGTTTAGCTCAAATTAGTATCAATAAATTAGTATAATGATTTTATGCATCTCGTAAGAACCGACACCTATATTTCCCGGGCTTAAATAGATATTAATAATGTCCGTGTATCTATTGCAGTGTTTACACCTAGATAAAAGCTCGATAAGTAATGGTTAATGTGGTTCTTTTACATAAACCGGTGTTTCGTCAACCCCATAATTATGTAAGTATTATAGATATATCAAGGACTCTACGTCTATCCCCACTTCCCGTGAAGTTTACGAACAAATCCGCCCACTACTTACATACTTCATTGTAACAATAGCTAATTGTAGTGTTTGTTGGTAGTTTCCAGCGATTACGAATGATGATAGGTGTTTGAGCGTCACGCGTTTTCTTACACCAATTACTGACATTTTCACCCACCGCCGCCCACGACTCGCTGTCTTCAAAATTACCGGATATCGGTTTTAGTTATCTACATCTTGGAACATGTTGAAACTTACGATGGCACCCACGTGACAACGACAGATTACAATATAAATAACACATAACAAGTTGTTCGGCAAAACAATACAACAAATTATTGACGCCATTGTTCACGATCCGACATATTGATGTTGTGCCGTGTGCGTATCGTTCGTTAACGATAAATAAGATACATATGTTATGACTCAAAGTTCCTGTCTTATACTCCGTAGATAGACTGCAATCAACATCGTTAGCTATACAGCAACTGACTGTTCAACATCTAGTAGCGTTTAACATGTCAATAAGTACCATTGAGCCTTTGAATATGTGCCCATTTCTATGAAAAGCGACTTGGGAAAACGTTAAATAGGTGCCTAAAGTTTACTAACCACATCACTCCTCAGGAGCGAGGGATGGCCAGAGAATTAATTGCTGAACGTGGCACAATTAGCATTTAATCAAATGGAATGCTCGCACGTTACTCGCTTTCATCTAATTAAATAAAGATGAAGCATGTCAAGGGAATTAGAATTCTTAGAATAAGTGGGTTACTGTTTTAGGAACAAAAGATGTAGGCGCGGGATTCGTCGGGAGGTGCGCCCGCGCCGCCTGCGCGCACCTGGCTCGGAGCGCGGCCGATCATTAAAAATGTTTATTTAAAAATCCGACCGCTTAACGCCCAATGGGGTGGTGCGAGATAGAACAATCTTTTTCTTATTTGTAAGAGGAACTTCCGAAAATAAATATTGAGGCAAAAAAAATAATAGTAAATCTAGATGAAGATATTTACAAAACATAGATCTGACCCTAAAGTCCGTAAAACCTTTTAGTGACGGACGACCTATAAGTCAAAATCGATAAGGATACATTTTTTTGAAGAATCATGTAAGTAAGTAGAAAAAAATATTTTCGGTCATATGAATTTGTTTCTTAATAAATAAATTAAAATAAAATAAATTATGTTGAGTTTATCTATATTTTTTAATGAACTTACAAATTAAAACTTTTTGTTAAACGTCCATAATAGGTATTAAAGAAAAACATCGTCACTGAAAGACGTGTTATCTACAAATGGCCAGCATCTGTTTCTGTTCGTGACTTGCGCACACGGCATAAGCCTATCCCGCTACTATAACATTATGGTCTGTCTATTTTCCTAATGTGTCGGAACATCGGTCGGGCAGAACCAACTGTGCTTTCAGCATAACAAAAGTCTTCCTGAAACATCAACAACATATCAACGAGTATACTCGTATTTAAAATAACGAATCAACCCTTTTATTTATTTACATAATCTCCCATCAGTAAGTATTGATTATGGAACTACATACCAGATTTTTTTACTGCGAGTGAAGGACGCTGATTGTTGTGCTGTTTGTTGCATGCGCATGTTGCAAAGATTTGTCAGTTAGGTTATATTATTGTGAGAGTCTATTGGACTCTCATCCGTTATCCCGGTTGTGCTCTAGCAAGCGAGGGCCCAGGGTCCGCTGACCATGATCTAGGTTGTGGCAGATCTGGTAATTACAGTGGAGCGACTGCCATCTGACCTCCGTGACCCTGTTACCAGGGGACCTGACCAGTTTGGATCATGGTTACACATGCAGTCGCCTGAATGTGCAAAAATGTTTTCAAAAAACAAATTTTCAATGACCTGCGTAATGTCTTTCTATATCAGCTTTAAGACAGACTTAAATTAATAACTTTTACTAACTAGGCCGCTATTTTCTAAATAAAAAGTGTCTACGTTTAAAAGCTTAATTACCAAAAGAACCCACTCAGACGACAGACACGTAAAAATAAAAGTGTGCCGGCTGTCAAAATAGAAATAACAATGATGAGTGAAGTGAGAATAGAAGAAAGGTTCGTTAAGATTCCTACGGAGAGAGGGCTCGGGCGCAGCGGTGTGACAGATCACCCCGAGATGTTTACTCAGCAATAAAGGCGCCTAAAGCGCACTAAACTATGACATAAAAAGTTTAAAAAGCTCTCAGTAGATCAAACAACATGAGTGGCGTCGGTCGACAGGCGGCACGGTGTAGGGTTACGGGCGGCGGGTCACATTTGTCCCCAATAATAAACACCAGATTGGTGTCAAAAAGAACACTTTATTATACCATCAAGCCGTAAACGCGCAATTCTCCGCAACGTTAGTGTTTATTTTTAATAAATCTTCCGCGAAGGCGTTCAGCCTTTGATCTAACGATCGCAGTTTTAACTTTTCTGATATAAATTTATTATAATGCAGTTTGACATACAATTGTATTGCGGTTTTACGAAATGGCTCATTCGGGTTTATGTTTCAATAAAATTCTACTGAGAATGTTTAGTGCTGCCCTGAATTCTCTTAATGTTATTTTGGTAAGCCTTGTTTATCCTGTTGTAATTTGTGCGATATTATAAACAAAATAAATACAGGTGTCGACACACTGTTGCGGTGGAGATGTAGTCGACGTATTGAATTAAGTTTATGTGGGTATCTCTTTCCGTAATCGGCGATAATCTGACCTACAAAGTGAGCTCAAAACGGTCAGTTGGAGAATTGAATTGCAAACGTTCCATTGGAGAGAAAATTACATGATATGTGCGCTTATAAGGTCTTCGGTACTTTCGCCGCATTTGAGAGAAAGCTATGGCACGAGGATGAGCCGGAATGCATTGTGCAGACATTGACAGGGCACTTTGCAGGTAATTCTGCTTAAATGCGCCGGCGCCGTAAACTTAGTAGGTAATAAGGATAAAGTTTCGATTGGTCTCGTCACTTTTACTTTCAGTTTGGTCTAAGTTTTTGAAGGGAAAAGATATTAAATCATAAATTTCTCAGTTGACAAAGATCAAAATAGTACCTAGCCAAGTAATGTGTAAAATTTGGGTTAATTCAATAGCATTAGTGTCATATTACACCAGGCATTCGCTGGTACTCCACTATCTAGGCTAGGCCGTATGTGGCGAATCGAACGAGGAAGGAGATTGGTGATTATACGATTTTGGGTATGGATATGAGTCATGAATTTGTAATAATTTTTATAACTTAAGCAATTATTTTGCAAGTTTTTACGAAATCAAATTGAATTTCGCTCACAAAAATTAATCGACTGTGTCATCCGGTGGGACTCGAACCCACGTCCCTTCGCTATCCGGGCGAGTGCTCTTACCAACTAAGCTACGGAGGACGTTAGTCAGCCGATGAATTTTTGTAAGTGCTTGCTACGCCAGTGAGCAGGCGTTCGAATAATTGCTTAAGTTATAAAAATAATTATAAGTTGAGCTGATTTCATCTTAACTGATGGTTAAATATTTGTAAAAATATTTCCATCGGATACATGCGGGTACATTCCCCAAGTATTGATGAAATCGAACGCCTGCTCACTGGCGTAGCAAGCACTTACAAAAATTCATCGGCCGACTAACGTCCTCCGTAGCTTAGTTGGTAAGAGCACTCGCCCGGATAGCGAAGGGTCGTAGGTTCGAGTCCCACCGGATGACACAGTCGATTAATTTTTGTGAGCGAAATTCAATTTGATTTCATGAATTTGTGGTTTAAATAATGAAATTCAATATTCCAAACCAGATATTCCCAAACTTGTTTCGTCCAACCCCCAATTAGAAAATCAGTCTTTTAGTAGCGCCCCACATTTTTTTTCACTTAAAAAACCGCAATAACATGTTAGTCTCATCTGGAGTTTATTTAAACCTATATTCTAAACAAGACTTTTTTTACTAGAGAGAACAATAATAATGTAGCTTTACAATATTAAGTCTCATCAGCACCCCGATATTTTTGGGCTCTCTAGGTCAGCGCTCACAAGGGGGCGTTACTGCCCACTTTGAGAAAGACTGTTCTAAACAGTTGGATAACCTAGCGTATCACATTGAACCTTGGATCCCGTCACTCAAACCGGGCGCCCGCATCAGTGCGGAAACACATTTGGGGCACGCGAATTTGTTGGCCGCGTGGTTCCGAGCCACGACCTACTTGCCCGGCCCACATACTTCACACAATGAACCTTTAATTAGATATTGCAATGAACTAGCACTGCACTTGCGCAATGCCTTGTTAGATTTAGACGCTCTGATTTTGACTACACTTTAATTACACCTGATGCATGGCACCAGGGAAAGTCCGACACTCTGATTCAAGATTGACTCTGAACTTTTGTGGTAAAAGCGTGAGCATAATGATTTATCGCACAAAATCGCTTGCTAGGACCGGAGTTTACCAATTTTCCAATAGCCGGTAAGCGTCTTTTGACGGGTAATTTGACAAAATTTCCATACAAAATATCCATACTTTATTTAATATTATAAAGAGGAAAGATTTGTTTGTTTGTTTGTTTGTTTATTTGCATCGAATAGGCTCCGAAACTACTGGACCGAATCAAATGAAATTTGGCACAGAGATAGTTTGAGACACTGGGAAGGACATAGGCTACTTTTTGTCGCGATATAAAATCATCAGGAAATGGAGGATGAAAATTTGTATGGAAATCCGACTTTTGGCGCGGGCGAAGTCGCGGGGGACTGCTAGTGTCAAATAATGCTAAACTGGCCGATAAAAAATTAAACATGTGTTGGTGAACTTCAGGTTTAGCCTCAGTCCGCTAAACCGTTTGCACAGAAGCTGCGCTGAGCGAGGCTAGCTAGGTGAATGGAGCGATTTTATTGGTCCTTATCAAACACATCCGTGGAAATGGGGCTTATCGAGGCATTTCATAAGGAGGCCCTGGGATCAGCGGACTTTAACTGAAATTATATAAATTAGTTGTTTTTGATAATATTTTGTATGTATGATTTTTATTAAACTTTAATGCACCAAAAAAGAAAGTACAGTTGGCGCACTTAATGCCTTAAGGCATTGAGTAAAGATAAAGAAAAAAATAAGATACAAAATACTGAATGAATACATTTTTACGTAAATACCTAAAAAGATACACATAATTGGCGATATCCGAGAAAAATACACATACTTAGATAAATTAAAATAAATACGTTAGTGAAATTATGAATATGACATCTTTACAAAAGAAATTATTTTTGCCTAGTAGATATTATTTTAAGGCATTAATTCTGCACTTTGTACTACTTTGTTTGTACTATAAAGAAAATAAATTAATAAGAAGGACAAGTACTTAGTGAAAAAGACGAAAGTGGTGGTTACTCTTAAAGACAGTGTAGATATTTATAAGTCTGAAAGGTCTGTATACTGTAGCCCCTTGGGCCTGTATGTAACCTGTGTTACAGCATCCGTAATCTCCAACTTGACATACATAATAATAAATAAATAAAATAAAAATAAAATTGCACTGTTTTTGCAAAACAAAATAGTCCTTAGTTAAAGAATAAAGCGTGAAATTTACACATTATTCGAAGGACTATTTTGTACTACCGAGAATGTTTGCCCTACCTCGAACAGTATTTAATGCTGTTTTAGGAAGTCTTAGTTTTCAGTCATTAAACTTCACTGAAAGTTAAATGTATTGGTAAAGTTTATAGCAAAAACAGAGGAGAAAAGCTTTGAGTTAATGCCTTTAATGGAGTGACCTAAGTAAGCTCATTTAAGATTCCCTTTTCAAGAGTTTAAATTGTCTAAGATTTTGACCGCACAAAGCCCGCGTGGCGGAGTATGACTCGTACCTCCTCATCGTTGAGGTGAGGCCTTTGTCCAGCTGTGGGATCTATGTATGTAGGCTAACTTTACTTTTTAATATAATAGTTTCGTTGAAAAAAACAGATTGCTTACTTAATTGTATGTACTGTACACAAATTATAGGAGGTGAAAGAGTTTCCAGTTTCTTATTCTTTAATTACGATCAAATATTATTAATCAGTCGCAAATGTCGACAGCCGATGATCACATGATCGATGTTTACTTACTCAGCAAGGGAGTAATTGGTAAGTACTCAAGGTTTTTTTGTCGAAAGTTGTCAAAAACCGTTTTCCTAAAAGTATCTGAAATTGTCAAAGTCACGTTGTCCTGTCACCAAAATCGAAGAAATGTCGAGGCATGATTTTAATAATCTTTTTAATAAGCTTAGCCCTAGCTGTTGCCCGTGACTTCGACTGCGTAAACTCGATAGTACTAAATGCTTTTTAATTTCCTACTGGAAAACTCCTCATTGAATATTCATGTTCAATTTGTGGACGACAAAAATCGTTTAGCAGAACCAATTTCAGAGGAGATCAAAAAGGCTACCTCCTTCATACTATTCCACTGATTGATTTCTTATAACCACATTATGTACTCGCATGTACAATATTTTACGTGCACAGAATACAAAAGAACAGTTTCAATGACATGTACTTACAACTAGGCTCCTGAAATTACAACCGAAATCAACTCACTGAAGTTTCTATTAGTAATCAAAAGACGTAAGAAGTCATGAATAACAATTAATAACATCTTAAATTATCTGTCTTTTAAAAAATAAGTTACTGATTCCAAATAAGTACGTAAGAATCTAAGTCGCTAACATTTTTAGAATATCAGTGACGTAATGGAATAATGTATGGACTTGAAAAATAAACCAATATACAAAAGTGCAAGCAACAGATTAATGTGATCACTTTTATTTCAAGATCGCTTTTTGCTATTGTAAACAACACTTTCAATTTATCGAGACGTAAACAATTTATTGAGGTCAATATTACGCACGAAAAAGTGGAATTTAAATGTAGATCGCAAACTTTTGTTTATATAAGAAGGTATCTAAGAACTGGCGAATTCAGTTAAACAAATAGGAAAATGGAGTGCAATGCGAGTCGGACAATTCTGTTCGATCCAAAAGAGGGGTCAGCTCATACACTCGAACATCGAAACAACATCGAAATCTAAAAAAAATACTCTTACATTCAGCAACACATCAGCTACATTACATTTTTTTGAGATTTTGATGATGGTTCCAAGTTATTACGTATATTAATTGAGCTAAGATTAATTTATTACACAATGCAATATCTATAGGTGGGTAGGTATGATGGTTGGGCATTAGAGGGCTGTTATAATGTCATAATACTTATGCTCAAGGACGGCTCTATCTTACGATAGTAAGTAGGTAACATGACCATCTTGCAATATTAGTTGGCGCACAGCATCGATATTTTGTGGTACGACAACCGATTTAGAAAGAACTTTTTAAAATTCGTCCGTGAGCCTGCGATAAACTCGCTAAACCAGTGATACACAGTGGTCTTCGAAGGTGAACCTCGAACGTTGAAATGAGTTGATTGATGCACTGTTTATGAATTAACCCACGCCGAAAAATCGTAATAAATTATCGCACGATCACGACTGAATGACATCCATGGTGATGAATAGGTAAACGCAATTTTGTAAATGACGCCACAATATAAAAACAATTGATAGGTGAAATAAACTGTATTCTACAACTGAACCAACATATGTTTAATTTTTAATCAACCGATTATTTGTCATATTTTATATGGGCATTTTGTCAAATTAACCGTCAATCGATATTAACCGGCTGTTAACAGTTGGTGAACTCGGGTTTAAAGAATTCTATTTTAAATAATTTTTATTTGTGTATTGTGTACCTAAGTGGCAGATACATATCACATTTTGGTTAGACTAACGATGACAAATCTAGCTCCGCCCCAATCATCGTAACGGCTTGCGAGGTGCTGCGCCTGCGCCTATGTCTGTCTACTTTTGAAACGCTTGCGGGGTAATCATTTGAAATATTGTTACCTCTCGGCTAGTATGAATTAGCTCGAATGGTGCGTAGGCTGCGATAGGGTTGGCTCTTCTCTTTGATGTCTTGAGTCTTGTGTGTGGACGTCCGTGCCTTATTCTAAGAGCTCATTTGACAACTCGACGCAAAAGGTGTGCTTAATTCAATGTATAAATCTGCAAACGTTCCGTCGGTGAGTAGCAGTGCCAGAACCTTCTGGGTAGCTCGCTCCACACGACTCTGTCTACGTCAAATCTGTCTTAATCTAGTCAAGAGCAAACCCACTACAAATATTAAAAAAACTTCATTTGCATCGACCGGTAGCTATTGTAAGGTAACATTCAAAAGTTTGAGACTACATGGGCAGCCCAAGATATTGTCCCACTCAGACGATGCAGGAGAGCACCACGGTCTCTCTTTAAGGCGGTGTGAGTCCCAATACTTGGATCGTACATCTATCTGGAACTTCTTTGACCTAAAATGAATCGAACTCTGAAATATCTTATATATGTCAGAGTTCGATTCATTTTTGTCCTTCTTCAGAGGGATCCGTCCAGGATACATTCCCGAAGTATTGATAAAGTCATACTCCGGCTTAATGGCCCAACCAGCATTTACAATAATTCGTCGAATGACTAACATCATCTGTGGCTCCCAAGACCACCCTTTATTTCGTAAAAACTTGCATAGAAATTTCTTAAATTAATAAATACAAGCAGTCCGCCTGATAGCGAGGGGTCCTGGGTTCGAGTCCCACCAGAAGACGGTCATTGAATTTTCTATTTTTGAAATGAGAATAGACAACCCTGTAGACTTACAGTTCAGGCTGTGTATTGGTGCATCTACATAATGATTTATTTCAGTAACAATCTCATTTTGTTACAATTTCAACTTTATAGTTTTTAATTATCGTAAGCTCTTCTTTTATATTTAAAGTAAGTATCAGGTGGAGCTATATTATTGCGCGTTTTTTAGACTTAGTTTTCCTAGTTGCTAGCCCTAGGCGCTATGGCTAGAAAAACCCGATTGCCCTTGAGCTAGCAACTCTGTTTATTCGACTGTCGTCTAGCACTTAACGCCGACGTCGATATTAGCTATTTCTGCGCGATACAAACCAAGAAAAAATTCACTTTACTCTCTATGCCGCACATTTATGATTTGCAAGCTTTTTTATTTGCCAATTAGGGCAGCTTGTCAGGCACAAGACTGGTTAAATTAAATTGCTGGTAACTTTGTGTAGGAGGAGGCTCAAATAAGTTGTAGGTCCAACTTAATAGAATGGTAGTTGGAGATTGGCATGAAAAAGCGCAATCGCTATAGTAAATGCTTTGATGAGTTCAATATTTAATTTATCAAAGAGTAAATGGAAATGTCTGCTTGACTTTTCCATTTACTCTTAAACTTTTAATTAACTAACTGCCGCACTCAGAGACGTCAATTTAATTCAATCTATAATTAACTTTTGTTCTGTCAATTTCTTTGCCAATGTAATAGAAAAGAACGACATGAGACTTAATAAAGAAAAATTTTTAATTGACGTCTCTGTGTACGGCAGTAAAACATATTTAGATACGAATACTACTTATGTAGGTACGACTGACAGCACGTCAAGGTCGCATGTCAACACTGGACTTTTTAAAGTGCTTTAGCATTATATTTTTGTCGAAAAACACCCCAATGTATAATGTAATAATTTTTACTTTTTGTTATAAACCATCAATGCAAGTGCACGAAATAGCGTGAATTACCTATATGTACGTACCTACGCACTTAGAGCATTTCTACAGAAGTAGTTAATTATTTCCGTGACTTTCCAGTTACAGCAAAACCCGTGCAATTAATCACAAGTGTAGGGAGGTAATGACAACCCAAAAATTGGCCAAGTGCGTGTCCGGTTCCTTAGTTGCCTATAATGCCCGTCTCCACAAAAGCAAAAAAAAAACATTACTGTTTTAAACTTTTATAGTCACTAAATTAGAATAGTTATTTAGGAGATTGCTACCATGCATGTAAAGTTACTTGTTAAAGGTACTCATTAATTAAAGCCTACCTAGGTGAGATAGTATTTCTTTGAAATTTTATTACGCACCCAAAAAGAGCCGGTGACTGTAAAAACTTGACTCTAATAAAATTTTACAATAACGGATCACTGAATCACTACAATGTTTTTAAAAGACCTATTTAACGATACCACACGATGCCCAATCGTGTGGTATCGTAACGGAAAAATATCCCTACTTTACCTACATGTACGAGGAACCCCAAAAAAATTGAAGATTTTATTCTCTGCTTTCTTAGCGTAAGTAAGTATTGATATATCTAGTCATACTTTACTTTAACCTACTTATTTGTGGCGAAAAACCGTTTTCTAGTACAAAGGGCCTGTTCTCTCTCAAGTATACACAGACAGGGGGACACATGGCGAAACTATGAGATTTCCTTGTTGGCTACGGAACCCCTAAATGGATAATTTAAGTAAGCTTTAATAAAAGTGAAGTCTAACTAATGCAGAAAAAAATATTTTCCGAGATAAATATTTCATGTCATCCAATTGTCATTAAAAATTAAGCCTGACTAAAAAAGAAACAGCTTATTTTTGACAGGTTTAATTTTTAATAAGATACAATAATCATGGAATTGCTATAAATACTGCTTATTACTCGTACATCCTTCTATCCGGAATCCAGCAAAATATTATATGATAAGTAATAAGCAAAATATGGTGCTGCGATGAACCTGGTTGGTCCGACGCATTAAAAAAAATCCATCTGTTTCTCAGAAACACTACTAATCGTTTCCTGCTAGAGAGGTCAGTTACTTCAAATAAATCAAGCTGACCTCGGGGTCGAAATAATACAACAATATCTGCTTGAAAAATTTCTACGGTAACAAGAAGTTTGTCCGCACCCACTTAGTACAACCTGTTCTATGATGAATAATTGAGTTATTATACGGAACACGGCTGTGGGCCTGATGACAATATTTATCTTCGACGGTGACATCTTAATTCATTATTTTTTTAAATTCAAAAATGCTGCTGATTTATACGCTGACGGAATACCGTCTCAATCAATTAAGTATCTTATTTATTAATTTCCGTTTTTAGGGTTCTGTAGTCCAGAAAAGAAACCCTTGTAGTTTCGTCATGTCAGTCTGTCTGTTTGTCCGAGGTTGTGCAGAGAGACTGTTGATACTAAAGGCTGATATTATATGTATGACTGCCTCGTTGGTCTAGTGGTCAGCGCGCTGGTTACTATCCACGAGGTCCCGGGTCCCATCGTGTCGGATATCGTTGAATAGGAGTTTCTTAGACAATTTTTCGATTTAATGCTTCATTTACGACATATTAAACTTTAAAAAGCAATTTTTCAGTCCAGTAAGGACCTCCCTTCCCGCTCTAAAAGCTTAACTGCTGAATTTTTCAGACTTTTCAAGTCTGAAAAATTCATGATGATAGTGTATTTCATAAACTTTAAAGGAAAAGTATAGCGGTTAAGATAACTATATTAGTTTAGCAGTTACAGTTGTTGAACTTGGGTGTTGGATAATTTAGTACTAAATACAAAATCCTCAGAATAATTTCTATTAAGTGATTAAGATGAAGTAGTTTCTTGTTAGAACTGATCAAAGGTCATAATTTATAGTGTCTCTCTAATAGATAATGCTACGGAACCCTTCGTGCGCGAGTCTAACTCGCACTTGGGCGGTTTTTTTAATTGATTTTCTCTGAGTTTTATCTCAATTCACCGAGCGTATAGGTAAGTTAGTGATTTCTAATAAGATAATCGACATATTGTTAGAAAAAAGGTGGGGTTATTCAAAGCGATTTAAAAAAAATACTTTCCTATCTTGTAAACGGTACAGTAGGTAATATTTATTTTCTCTAAGTCCGAACTATTTCTGTGGGGTACAAAATTACTTTTCTAATCCCCTATCAAACATTTCTTTAGTTTTAGTAAATGAAATAGGTGAAGATAAAGTAACATTACCTAATTAGGTACTTAACACTATCCGATTTTTCAAGGAATTACATCTTCGCCAATAATATTAAAGACTACTTATAGAAATCCAAACAACACAAATTACTATTCGCAGTTTCATCACGCACGTACGTAGCATATTATTTATTTTAAAGGATTGTTTATCATGTCTTAACGATAGCTTAATTAAAGGCGTTTCGTTTTAATAAGTACTTACTGATCTGTTTGCATTACAACAAGGAGGGTTGAGACTCCGTGTGTACGTTTGTTCACGACATCAACGGATGTTTGTAGGACACAAGATGATGACCCATCCACTGTAAGGTGAACTTTTACTGTACAGAAAGTAATTTTACTGAGAGTTCAGCATATAGTTTTTAGAAATTCATGCTTGCATTCCAGCCGTGTGTACTCTACTACGAGTACTGTCAGTCTCAAAAACAGTTGCACACTTTTAGCGTTTCCCCGACTTTATTACGGGGTAATAAAGTGTCAACGTTCATCAATAGTGTAAGTGTGTCTGACGCTGACTGTACGGGCAAGCATGGCTGAGACAATCGGGCCGAAGACGGGTCTTATCAGTAGTTATCTCGAGAACGTGACCCCGTTATCAGTTGCGCCCCGGCCATCTCTCTCTCTCTCTCTCCAGTTCCTCAGGCGCAAATACCGGGTCACTAGCGAACAGACAGATTATAATTAGGTTGGCTAGGTAAGTAGCTGAAATAAGAAGAGTGTGATGTGAAGTAAGTAAATGATCTGTAATAAGTACTGATAATTTTCTAATTTACTGCCAAATCACACTGAGGCTTTGAAGTATTTGTAAATATTTATTTAAAAACGGCGGCAGCATTCACAGCCACATAATACCACAGAATATATTTCTCGATTTTTTTTGCTTTTATCTAATGCACGCCTAGCTTACGTAAAGTACGTACTTCTTGGGTATGTACCTTATCAATAGCACAAAACATATAACCTGTGACAAAACATTTAGAAGCAAACAATTAATGAAAAATGTAGATAATTGAAATCTCAAATGGTTGCGTATTATATTCATCTGTATTGAGTTAGGTACATACTCATCATCTTCCTAGCGTTATCCCGGTTGTGCACTTGCACGCGAGTGCCCAGGGTCCGCTGACCATGAACCAGGATTTAGCAGATCAGGTAATTACAGTGGAGCGACTGCCATCTAATCTTTTTGGTTTTGGTTTTGGATCATGGTTACACAGTCGGTCGCCTGATTGTGCAGGTTTCCTCACGATGTTTTCCCTCACCGTAAGAGTATCGTAGTTAGTAAAACAACTAATGTACTTACGTAACTCAGAAAAAGTCATTGGTACATGGCGGCACGTGGGATCGTACCGGTACCTCCCGCATGAGAGGCAACACGGTAGCAACTGCGCCACCGACGCTCATACAGGTATACGCAGGTACCTACTACATACTATTCTATCAAAATCCCAAGTGAATTTTGCGTCTGACTGTGAGAAATCGCCTCAGACGGTTCGAGTAAGTCATTTTACGCAGTGAAAGCCATTAATTTAGACACGCCGAACTGTCGTTCGATTGTTTACGGGCGGACCACCTCATGTTATTAATTGATCGGCTGATAAGCCCGGCTGAGATTCATCGAGATAAAAGAATTCTGACTCGCGGGTCCGCGTTGAAACTTTAAATGAATTTTATTCTGAAGATCTTTCTCGCAATCGTCTTTTTGATCTCGATTGATTTTATAATCAAAACTGATGCCCTTCATTATTGAAGGGCATCAGTTTTATTGAATAGCGACCTTTGACTTACCTTCGCATGAGTAAAATTACAATTTTGATAAAATTAAATATAGTCTTTGCCACTTCTAGATAATAGCGTAGCATTCTACAGGTGAAGGAATTTTCAAAATTTATTCAGGTTAGCCGTCCAGTGCAGACAATATTTTATACAAAAACACTCATAAACTTCAATATTAGTTATAAAGATTATTGATAGGTATTGTCAATTTTTGGCCACCTCCATAAAGTAAAAAAAAAAAACGTTCAAAACCGTGCTGCAATCGGCGCTAAGTCGTAAGCAATTAGTCACACGGATCATACGGTTCATTGTCACTGTGTCAGTTAGATGAGTACGGGAAGCGATCTAAAAATAGGTAAGTACCTATGACGATATTCGTAGTAGTGACGCGCTGTCCTACCGGACACCGCAAGTGCTACGAGAGGGCGCGCAATCAGTAGTAGTCTTTGAATCAAATTTCGCTCACAAAAATTAATCGACTGTGCCATCCGGTGGGAGTTGAACCCACGTCCCTTCGCTATCCGGGCGAGTGCTCTTTCCAACTCAGTTGGAACTCAGTTTGCGTCTGCTCAGTTCAGCGAAATTCGATTCAATTTCGTAAAAATTTGCAAAATAATTGCTTAAGTTATAAAAATAATTATACAGTAGTAGTCTCTTAGCAAATAGAATTAGGGTTTTTAGGGTTCCGTACCCATAAGGTGTCAACACGAACACCTGTCTTTCGCTGACTGTAGATATTACAGCAGCGTGTGTTAGAATGATTAGATTAAACGAACTTACCTGTAAGTGAAGTTCAATCTTAATTATACGAAGTTATATAAGTTTGTGTACGTGTGAGAATTTTTGGTTTCTTATTTAAACTTATATAAATAAGCAATAACATGAAACGGTTTATGGTTTTTGTGAAGGCAAAGAAACACGAAACTTCATTGCTGCATAGTTATTAACAGTTTCGTAAGTGTAATAGCCGCTGTGTTAATATTTTTCAAATGATGGTTCCATTAATTAAATTGGAAAGTCAATTTTCTTGTCAGTGAAACTAAAGGGTTAATTTCCGGTGTCTCTTACTTTGTAGCTAGCTAGACGGTGGTAAGTTAACTCTTCACCAGCACGGCACACCACAATAGAAACAAGAATACAGTTTACACAGAAATAATTTAGATGTGATGTTTGTGGGGCAACTGATGGACAACTAATTTAAAAGAAGAAGAAGATAGCGAAGGGTCATGGGTTCGAGTCCCATCGAATGGCACAGTCGATCAATTTTTGTAAGCGAGATTTAATTTAATTTAAAAACCTTATTTCCAGCCAGAGTGCCGCCTCCTAGCGTTGTAGGTTTATTTAAAAATACTTCTACCTAAGTAGTAGTGAAGTGACGACATTGCTACGAGAAACTACGGCGAAGCGTAGTTTAGCCAGTTGCTACGTGAAACTATTATTAAACTATCTTTTAGTTACTATAATATCGAAAGCTTGTTGAAAGTTAGGCCCTTAAGCTGGAAAATAACGTGAAATATAATACAGAATGAATATTTGTTTTTCATGCTCCAAAATTATTTTTTAAAAGTAAGGTGTGATGTAAAAGGTGTTGTACATGGATAATCGTATTTTAGTGGAATCTGAAACTATAACAGTTCTTTTCGGCTACTGATTCCTTTAAGATATATTATAAAAGCACTCCCTTAAAACTTCTTGAAAATTTAGTGTAGGTTTTAATTATTTTTTTATTTAACTCCACAACTTTACCTAACAAGAAAGTTCTTGTTAGGAAAAGTTGTGGAGTTAAATTCAGATATTATAAAATCATATAACCGAGAATAATAAGATCCATTAATTGGTGTTGACCAAAATCTAAAATTGTAAACTGGGGCTTATGCTTGAGCGTCAAATGACGTGCTCGCGTGAATCATAGACCGTCACTTTTTAGTGACTTAACTTCAATTATGATAAAATACGCTTAGTGCTGCAATGACGATAGTAAAATACCTCAAAATGACGTGCTTACTCCTAAACGCCGACACCGGACACAATATTATGGCGAGGGGCCGGGCGCGGCGCGGGCGCGGCACGTGGGTGTCCTCTGCAATTCATTTGACTGCTAGTTTAAGGCAGGCACGGATATATGCAAGTAAAAACATTTCAATATATACAATATACGTCGAAACCAACTCTTACAACTCCGGCTTTTTGTTCTTTTATTTTACTGTTACTTTAGAGCAGAGGGTTTTATTTCATCCTTGGCTACGAAAACCTAAATAGTCATAGATACTTTTTTGGCATACCTACTTATTTATTTTTAAATGACAAAAGATTACCTTGTAATTTGAAGTACAACAACTTTTATTATAAAGTTAAATAAGATTTTCGGAGAATTTTACCTTATTATTATTTTTCTCAGAACTCTTACTTTTGTTCTGGTTTAATAAGCCCACTTATTCGTAGGCGCTTCACTATTTTATGTCCCTTCAATTTTTTTTCTCTAAGATATCATATAGAGTCGTATTATTGGAAATTATTTAATAAGTGAGTAGGTACCTACCTTCTTATTTACCTACCTTCCTATTCAATTAAAGCATTAATAACAAGTACATTTGGCCTAATTTTTATCATTTTTCGGCGGCAACGGAACTTTAATCGTGTTCGTTAGGTCATACCGCCATTGCTTGCGTTACGAATATTATTCCTATTCATTATATTCGCCGATATAGGGGGCAGAGGTCGGTAACATTGTTGTAACAGCAATAACCAAACTTAAAGATAATGAACTATACAGTTACTTCTAGATAACACGCTACACATTAGTTATGTGGCTGGGAATTTCGTCCCTAATTAGAATTACTTGTTTGTTTTCCCTATTTATTTTATTTTAGACAGTTTGCTTTCACATAATTATTTAATTACATGGTCATTTGACAAATAGATGCAAATTGTTAGCTATTGGAACATTTCCGTGGCCTAGGTAATTAGGACCCACTCTACGACTTTGTCCAGGCTTCGATTCATACATTTCGAGTCAATAAACAATTTAAACAATTCGGTTTGGTTTGAATCTATTCTGTTACTTGTGTGGTAATGTTGAATCGTCTTAACCGAATGAGTGAGTCATCCCTAGCATCTACCTATAGATGCCGCTATAAACGTGCCTAGATATAGAAAAAACTTTTCCTTTACAGTAAAAAAGAAAAAGTTTTATTAGTAGGTATTTAGCGACCTACCTTTTCACGGCACGGTTGCAATTTAAAAATAAAATAGAGAATAAAGATACCTTAAGTGCACTCAGGAAAAACGTAGCTTCCTACTGTGTTTTTTTAAATCGGTTCCGAAGTTCCAGAGATTACCTGCTTCCTACAAATATACCCACAAATTGTTGTTTGTAGATAATAATGAGCTATCTTTTGCAAAACAATGACGAAACAATTGTCAACTTAAAGACAGCAAACTATTTAAAAGTAAATCCTTATGTGTAGCGAATCAAATTGTAATTAAGTGAATGCGAAAAATATTGTATTGGAGGTTTTGGTTTCGTCCACTTTGCGTAAAAGAGGAATTTAAATGTCTTTTATGGTGGCTCTCGCGCAAAAACGATTGATAAAAACATCTCCATAAGTTGCAACATTACCTACGGAGTACTACTACTTATTCTGTGGTTATAGTCGAGTTCATTAATATATGGTCATTTTCAAGGCTTCAAATATAAATGTACATGGAAGGGAACATACCTAAATATCTGAGCAGATTTTCATGTTTGATTAATGAATCTGCTAAGATATTTATGCACTTTTTATTTATGAACTCAATTATAACTAAGTAAGTAGGTAGTGAATGTTTTTTTACTGGTTTATTTATTATTTGGGCATAAAATTTCATTAAAATTAAACAGATCGAAAAACAAATAACATGGGTTTAAGTGACTTTTTAGATCCTCGCCTAACCATCTGTGTTACAGTTAAGGGTGGCATAATATGCCTAAACTGCCTACCTATTATTAGTAGAATGGTTTATTATTTCTGTATTCAACATTTATACTTACTTATAAAATTGCAATAAATGCGAATTCAAAACCTTTCTTGGTGCGTTTAGTAAAGTCGTAAAAATATTGCTATCAAGTTAGATATTAATTAACTATAAAATGCTCATAAAATGTTGTAACTTGAAATAAGTGGCAATCTGGCAAATTGCACATCAGAATTATATAAGGCCATCCAACACGTAGCTACCTAAGAATGGCAAAAATTAAAGTAGAAATAAGTACTTATATATTTTTTTCCAAAACATCATAAGTTATCATGCTAGATTTTGGTAAAAACTAGCTACACGTAGGCAAGTTAGGTCAAATCTATCTACTTATGACTTAGATGATCCCAGAGGGCGACGGAGGAGGTCTTAAGACTTGTGTGTGTATATTATCTGTGCTGCTGTTTGTTTTTTAACCTACTTCAAAAAAGGAGAAGGTTCTTAATTGGACTGTATGTTTTTTGCTGTAAATATTTTAAGTGATAAAAAATATCAAAAATAGATATGTCTAATACAGGGATATGACTACAAAACTTCTAGTGTCTGGCTTTAGTAAGTACTTCATCCTGAATGGAAGTTCATATTTTTCCTTTTATTAAATCTCCATTCATCACCATCCAATAAGGCGTAGGTTGGAGCGCAGCGCTTGAAAATATCCCTTAAACGATTATAGCATCAAAAGACTTCAATTAGGCACATCCTTAGCTAGTCACAACATTAGCTCGTAAGTACTTTGTGTATTGTATTGTCTTTATATGACTTACACGCAAGCCAAAATTAATTAGGGACTAAGTAATACAATAGACTCAACGGCCTATTTACTTCCATCACGCTCGAAATATTTCAACGGTGATGAACTGATGATATTTTCTTGCTTCTTTATAGTATGCTTATTTGTTAAATAAATGTAATTTTTACATACACAGCGTATAAGCATCGCTATCGAGCGGGTTAATGCTGCCAGCATCCTCAGAACCTTACCACAAGACCCCTTTTATAATTTTTAATTGTAACATGTATTGTAATATTTATTACTTGTTAAGTTGTATATATTTTTACTAATTGGAAAATACTCTACATCCTTAGTAGTCTAAATTTACTCAAGACAAAATACGTAGGTATTTGTATTAAATATTAATAAATTGTAAAGGGTTTTTCTCAAAATTATTGCAATTAAGTCGAGCTTGATACTGCCATTTTTCAACTTTTGTAGACATGATTCCAGAGTAAGAAGTTAGAACCTCCAATTAATCTAAGTATAACCCAGGTTTAAGTACTGGTTGTAGATATAATCAAATAAAATTAATAATTGGGTGCAAAATATCCTAGATACTGGATAATTACACATGATCATAAAGTCTTGTAGGTACTTACAGTTTATATAAAACGTTTGTAAATTAAAATAGTAATTACTAGAATATTATAAAAGGTGATTTAATCTATGTCTAAGTATTAATTCATGCTAATATTTAAAAGAGGATTTATAATTCTGTATTTATGTATGTTTGTGTCGATTTAACTCTATTACAAATTTCTTTTACCAATAGAATGCTGCGTTATTCAGGGTTGACACCGGCTAACTTACAAAAAAAAGAAGTGAAATCCCGCCAAAAAAACATGTAAAATGTTGCCAAGACGAGACCATATGGCTCGCACAGACTCGCACTATCAAAAAGTTATCAGATCTCATGTAGCGCCAAGCTTCTAACTCTACATGCCCTTACTCTACAAGCTCTACACCATAGTCAAAATATGTGGCTTGGCCGTTTCGCTTCCTGTCAGTAGGGCGAAGAGTGAAAAATGTTTTCATTCAAAAATGAATGAGTGACAAAATTGGGGTATAAAATGTAAAATATGAGATATCAATAAAATGTAAAATATTAGAGTTATGCAATTGAAACTTAATGTTTTTAATAACTCCGCTATTGACAGTATATCTCGAGAATTATATATATCTTGTATGATCCAAACCAAAAAAATATGAGGGTTCAAAAAATCGATGAATCGCTTCAAGAAAAGGTAGGTAGTGCCCTTGCGCTTCGCTTGGCTCGTCTTGCACGGATGCACTTGGCGGGTGCACTTCCGTGCCCCCAGATAATGGATACGTAATATTTAGCTATAGTAAGCTATCCTTATAAATAAGACAGACATGTACAAAATAGAAAAGAAAACAAGATAAGCATTCACTATGCAATTTAAATATATTATTGCACTTGAAAAAAACGACCACCAGAGGCGGGAATCGAACCCGCGTTCCTCGCATACCGGGCGATTGCCTAACCTCTCGGCCACCCTGGCGTTGGCAGAGCCTGTCGAAATTTTCAAGTGCTTCTTAACGTTGTAATGCCGCGTTGCTTTCATCAATGTTATTGGGATTATACCCTCAACACTCGAAAGAAATACTTTTGCAAGTATTTAACAATCGAAAGATGAAGCTTGCAAATAAGATAATTATTGTTTTTAAGTGATAAGCATTCACTATGCAATTTAAATATATTATTGCACTTGAAAAAAACGACCACCAGAGGCGGGAATCGAACCCGCGTTCCTCGCATACCGGGCGATTGCCTAACCTCTCGGCCACCCTGGCGTTGGCAGAGCCTGTCGAAATTTTCAAGTGCTTCTTAACGTTGTAATGCCGCGTTGCTTTCATCAATGTTATTGGGATTATACCCTCAACACTCGAAAGAAATACTTTTGCAAGTATTTAACAATTGAAAGATGAAGCTTGCAAATAAGATAATTATTGTTTTTAAGTGATAAGCATTCACTATGCAATTTAAATATATTATTGCACTTGAAAAAAACGACCACCAGAGGCGGGAATCGAACCCGCGTTCCTCGCATACCGGGCGATTGCCTAACCTCTCGGCCACCCTGGCGTTGGCAGAGCCTGTCGAAATTTTCAAGTGCTTCTTTCAAGATTCCATTGCTGTTTTTTTGTAGACCAATAGGTCGACATAAAACAAAACAAACCCTTTTAATAAAAAGGGATACAATTTTACCATTAGATTGTTTTTTTATTACTCAAACGGACTGCCAATGTTTTCGATGAAAGCTCCCTGAGCCGAGTGTCAATGTAATTAATATTAATTAACTGTAATCAACGTGGCAAAGGAAAACTTTTGTCCTTGGAAGACTACTTTACGTGATAAAGCTGGATACGAGTATCGTTGTCTTATTCTTCGATGTAGGTAAGAGAGCACACTTGTGTTTATTGCTTTATTATATTTTTTATTATTTGTTCCAAGAAAAACAAGATATTAAAAATAAATTAGTTACATAGGTACATTGCTCGGATCACAAAATAAGAAGCTAAAGCAATTGTGTTAAGAAAATCAGATACAACAATGTTACCACAACACCCGACACAGTATAAAGGATTTCTTTTCTAACCCGAGCGGCGATCGAGCTCTGGACCTCAGAGATGGCGACACCTTGAAAACCGTTGTGCAAGCCATTCAACCACTGAGGCAGTCCATACCTCTATATATTTGGAATTAGTATACATGTCTTGCATATTGAACTTTGTGACTCGGGATTTCATATTAGACAGACTGTCGTAATTAGATCCAGTAGGATTAAGGGGACTTAAAGCGAACATCTAGTTGAGTAATCGTCTATGTATACAGTAGACAAAGTACTTTTTATTTCAATTATGCCGGCTGAACTGACTGGTGGTAACATTCAGTATGTACCTATATAAAATATAATACATAAACAACAACATATAATAAAAACGAATTCAATTCTGTATTAATTCCGTACTTATTGATTAAAAAATACCCATTAGACCGAAGTCTGTACAGTACTTGGCTGTGAGTACAAAAAAATATTTTTTGAAATTTTTGTCTTGGTAAGTAATACGAGTATGTACTACAGTTGTGTACATAGAATAAGAACGCTTTATGAGTATTATTAACTTTAAACTTTAACTGCAGAAATTATATGTATTGTTTGTTTGTGTACAAGATTACTAGTAAGACACTACTAATTAAGTAATCGTATCCTTGTGGCAGGATCACATGAGTAGATGTGGTAGGATGGCATGCGTGCTCTTCTTGTCAATGATGTTAGTAATAAATAATAATAAATATTTAGGTTTAAATATCCAGAACAAAGTTTTTTTCTAATAGAGTGCAGAACACCAAATAACGACAAAGTCCGTCTTTAGAATCGTTTTTGATTGAATTATGTTATAATTAGTTAAATTATTCAATATATAAGAAAAAGATTATAACAAAAGCAAAAAAACTAAGACGCAATAAAATACGCCCTAGACATCAATGAACAAATCCAAACAGATATAGTAAGGCGTGGTTGGACGACGAGTGCAGACTAGCCAATATTTACATTGTAAACTTACCCTAGGTTTTCCTTTCGGCTTTTCCGTAGCTTGAGTGTGATTCTTTCTTTTAATTGTCCCCATTTCCACTCCGTTAGTATCCGTTACAAGTGCATTTTCACTGAACTATTCACTGTACACTCATTTTTTCACACTGGCACAAAAGAAAAGAGATCCAAAATGTGATGAGAAAAAAAAGTTGTGTTAACTTGTCACTGGCTGTCAAAAAAGATGATCGAAAGTTTTACATGGCATTTTCCCGCGCGTGTGGTTAGGGCAAGCGCGCGTCGGTTCGCTGCTCGGTTGGGACATGGAATGATGTGGTCCACGGAACGTTCGCGTCCCGCCCGCCCCACGATTGCGGCCCATAGCACCCCTCTAATATAATTAATGTCATACGTTTCACAAAAAATGTGAGTGACAGCTCGCTAAATCGTATTTATTGGGTACCTACTTACCTACTCTTTGTGTAAACGTTAAGTGGGTGCGGTAAGAATGTTTTCATTACTTATTTAGAGCCATATTAGAAGTAGGTAGGCGTTGTTCTATTAACTTTAATAGAAAATAACGCTTTCAGAAATTAAATTAATCAATAAAGCTTTAACATTTCTCAGATTCTTTAAACTTAAATGCTTTAGTCCGAAATTACGTTTTCATCATTTAAGTTATCTATCATCTAAGATCACAATATTTGTATTTTGTTTAATCAACAACAGCACAGAATTAAAAGTAATAATTTTAAGTAATGTCGTTTCGGAGGAATCTTTTCCAACAGACACAGTTTATTTGTTAGCTGCTAAGTATGCACTTACTGGATTAAGGGATATTTTTGTCACCTCTGAGATTTGGGCTCAAACGGCCATATCTTTGGATTTCGTTGACTTAGAAGCTTTAAACAAAAGACATTAGTGTTTGATGTAATTTTAATTTGATATTTCTACGCGCTCTTAAGAATACTCTTGTATTGACAGACAGACGGACAACAAGTAGGACAACAAAGCGATCCTATAAGGGTTCCTTTTTTTCTTTTTGAGGTACGGAACTCTAAAAAATACAAAATAGATAAAATACTACAGGAAATATACTGTTTTAAACTTTCATGGTCATTATCATTAGAATAACTATTTAGCCATTCCGTGATCATGGCTTGCAATAGCGCCGAAATACCGGAAACTTGAAATAAAAAGGTACTTGGTAGCAATCCCTAAAATAATTATTTTAATACTATAGGTACTAACGAACTGATTTTTTTTCTGTGGTAGATTGGTAGACTGAGCGGTAAGTAGAATAGGTAAAATTATATGCATAATTTTTGAGCAACTTTTTGCAAGTTTTTACGAAGTTAATTTTGCACACAAAAATCGATCGACCGTGTCGTCCGGTGAGACTTAACCCTTAGCTATCCGGGCGAATGCTCTTCCAACTGAGCTACGGAGGATAGTTGACGAATTTATTAAGTGCTTGCTACGCCAGTGGTGAGCGTTCGACTTCATCAATACTTGGGAAATGTACCCCCAAGTATCCGATGCAAATAATAATCAAGTTTTTACAATAGTAAATTTTGCACACAAAAATTGATCAACCTTGGTACTTGAACCCACGACACTTCGCTATCTGGGCGAATGCTCTGCCAACTGGGCTACGTAAGGCGTTTAGTCAGTCGACGAATTTGGTAGGTATATGTGCGTAAGAAGCAAGGAGAACCAAATACAAAAATGTAATTGACTACGTATCAAGTTGGTATGAATCTCAGAAGGATCCTTGTATTCCAGTCAAAAAAGTCTTTTGAGTTTCGACAAGAGCTAGAATATGGTTTCCTCTCTAAACTGTTCAATGTCATTAGTGACCTGGAACCATCGAGAATGCTTGGAACTTTAACTTTGTTTTGACAAACTTTGTCAACTTAGCCAGTATTTCAATGTCAATTAGTGACCTGGAAATTTACTTTGCTTTAACAAAGTTTGACTTAACCACTATTCAATTGCAAAATATGTTTTCAGTTTGAATGTATGTAGGTACGTACTATGTATTTTATAGTCAGAAACAACCCTTTCTAGCACGTGTAACTTAGTGATGTTAGTGACTCGAAACCACTCGGAGAAAAACGTAGCTGAAACGATTTTAATTAAAAATAAATAGGAATTCGCAGTTGTTTCTTGGCTCTCTCGAATCATTTGCAACAAGAATAAGACTACGTAGATATTTAAATAACGCACGTCGAAATAATAATGTTACAGGAGCACAATTAATACGACATAATATAAACAATACACTTTTAACTCAAGTCGTCTTGGTTACAACAGATACATGTAAACCTGTTTGTCAGGGCAAAGACATAAGATACTACCTATGTCTCGAGTCGGCATTTTTCCGAATCCTAAATCACTCGAGTAACAAATAATGCCTAATTATTATATAATAATTATCAAAATACCTGACTGCAAAATGTATTGTTATGTATGTATTATTTTGAAATGGACTTTTCACTAGTTTTAATATGATTCCCATATTGTTATACTTACCCTGTTTTACCTTACCCTTCCCCCCCTTTTTTCATTTGTCAAAATTGTGGTACAAACGTAGTGTGTCTATACCACAATTTTAACAAATTAAACGATACTTAACATATCAAAATCCGTCCAGTCGTTTGGGCTATAGGGCGTGGCAAACAATTATACATACATTCATACTCTTGAAAAACATAACCCATCTTCCGCATTCGGGGAAAAATGGACTGAATGGTAACTACTCGTATTTCATTGATCAAACGCATCAACAAATTGTCTAATAAAAATATTTGTAAACTTGTTACTTAATAGACTTCCTTTACTAAATTAGTAATTGTGTACATAACAAAGTACAAGTAGGTAAAAGCAGTACACACCACTAGATAAAATAAAATAATAATAAAACTTTGTTTTTCACTTGAAACTGGACTCAGTACCTACACTCAATCAATAGACTTTGTCTTTAAAAGGTTTTGCAAGATACTTTAATTGTTTATTTTTCAGGACTTGAATCTTAATTCCCCTTCTGCGTAAGATGTTGCCTGTTTTCCAGCTAACTGCCATGCTGACAGGATTGGATGAAGTAGAAAATACGGATTATCTCTACACTTTACAAAGTAAGACTTCAACCTTTTTCCTAAGAACTCTTCTTCTACTTAGCGTAATGTCGGTTTTGAACTCGCGCGTCCCGCGCTCTCGAAGGCGCGGAGTCTGCTTTGGACCGGGATTCAGAATATGGTAAACCAGGTAGTTACAGTGAAGCGAATGCTATCTGACCTCCACAGAGCTCCGCGACCCTGTTAACAGGAAAACCTGACAACGCTGGATACGATTACACATTCAGCCGCCTGAATGTGCAGGTTTCCTCAAGATGTTAATATAAGAGTATCGGTTAGTGAAACAACTAATTGCATAACTCAATAAAAGGCTTTGGTACAGTGCGTCACGTGGGATCGAGCTCGGGTCCTCCCGCATGAGAGGCAAACGCAACCGATGCTCCGATTTTTCCGGAGAACTAGTTTTGTATTTGAGTGTTTCAAGCGGATTTAACCACTTATACAAATTGACGGAACAAGTTGCATCCACTAAGTACACCAATTATTATTGTATCGAGAACTTCATGAATGTTCGACTAAGTAAACAGCGTCGTTCTAGGCATTGGGTAGGAATGGTAATGGACATACAGGGTGTTCCGAGAAGAGTCTCTACACTAATAGACACTAATATTTTTCATTGAAAAAGAAACAAATGAAAAATCAAAAAGGTATCTAAAACTTTATTTGTAGTACATTATTTGTAACTCGAGCCTGATAGAGGTACTATGAATTATCTAAACTAACAGATATTAAAGGAACGTATGTTTTCCAAACCATTTTAAAAATATACTTATATTTTCTCAGAAAGGTTAAACACAAACCTACTAATATACTGAGTACTAGCTAGTAAAAAAGTGATAGCGACATTGTTTATTCGTTATTACGTGTTTTTAACATTCGTTAAAATTTTGATCGCAAGTAGTTTAACCAATAAGTTTTTTTACTCGAAAAGAAGAATGGCAAAGTTCTTTGATGCTTAGCCCCAAATTTTAGTCTTTGGTGAAAAGCCTAAAACTATAGAAAAAAAAAATATTAACTGAAATTGAACGACGTTTTATTTGGTGTATTTTGTCGGACTGACATACATAAAAATAAAAATAATGCATGATCCGGTCAACATTGACGTTTGATATAAAACATATATTCAAGTTCACGTCGTTCGTTTTGTTTTTGTATCCTGAAGACGTTTAGTTGTTAATAATTTGTAAATTCTGAAAATATTTTAAATTATAATTCCCTGCTTTTAAATTACCATAGGATCATACGAAAGCCCGCTAATAAAGTGATATTTATATTTCATGTGTCTCACTTAGTACGGTTATCTATTGGGTCAATTTAAGCCAATCTTCTACAAAATTTTGCTGAACATATTTACATGGGAGTAAATCAATAGGAATTAGTTATTCTAAAGCGCCCACTGGTAGGTACACGCTTCGCGGGACACCCTGTATAGTGGCGGTTGCTAAAAGCCTAAAGCTAATGGCTACCTGGTTGCGATAAATGTCGGCGCACATCGACACCGCATACAAATTGCACTTCTCAATCCTGTTTGGGTGATATATGATATATGGGAGGGACATAATAGTGGGTCAGGCAGGAGTCAAGCTTGACGCCTTGATTGATCCAAGTAGTCAAGCCATTTGTTTTTAGTAGCCGTTCTTCGGATATTTGACTCTGAAAAAAGTTTGCACTATAAAACTCTATATTTTGCAAACGGACCTGTGAATGGAGAATCTATCTTTAAAAACCTTTTAAACGGTTTCACACGATAGTCAGTGTTGCCAACTTAGTGGATTTCCCACTAATACTGGTGTTTTTGACCTCCCTTTTAGTGGACAAATATTGGTTTTGGTGGCTGGTGGTTTTTATTCGTGGTTCAGAAAACCTGAAATTCTACTGGACTGTTCAATAGAATTCAGTTTCAAATTTTGGAAAGACTATCACGTTTTAAAATATGTTCCAAATTTTAGAAAGACGTTTTAAAATATATTCTGGAGTATTCACTTTTAGTGTGGTGGCAACACTAGATGGGGTAAATGAAATAATGTTTACCCCCACTTTACTGTTTATTGACATGATATTAGTTAGCTATAGTAATAGAAAACTAAGATCTTTATACAAGTATTAGATAATCTATGTTAATGATGCCTACATTGTTAATTAAGTTTTACTTAGTTTTAAAATTGCTATACCCTTACAGGTTGTTGTACTACTAGTTTTAAAAGCTATGTACAATATTGCAATAAATGAATAAATAAATATTTGTGTCAAATGACAAATCTCTCTCTAGTATAGGTACCTAAAGACTGGCGTTTTCTAGACGGGCCGCAACGCGTAAATCAGCCTGTCTGTGTTTTATTTTTTTTAAGCACTTAGTGAAACATCGTGAAAATGCGCCTGAAAATTCTGAGAAGTGTTTTTTTTTGTATGAAACATCATGAAAATGCGCCGCAGCCCGCGCCGAACCGATGCGTCGCTAGTGTACGGCACCCGTCTGGCGATCGCCAGCAGCCTCTGCGGTAGACTGTGGGCAGACAATCAGCCGGACATGGCGGAACTAAAAGAAAACGGAAAATTTTAAAAACTGCTGAAATGTATTCTCTCAATATCCGAAAATCTGTATTCAATCAACTAGGAATCTGTTAATAATGCTATATCATAATAATTATTAAAAACTTACAATATATATACACAAACAAACTTAATTTATACACATTAGAACAGATATTTTATTCACCACTATAAGCTTAAATAGAATATCTGACTTAGAGCTCATTTACACGGGATTCGTCATTGACGATTCGTGAAAATACAGGATACGTCATTCATGACGGATGGACGTTCACATTGCATACGGAATCGTGTTTTTTCACGATTTGTCAAAATATCCTAATTGAATTTGGTCATAAATCCGTGTATTTTGACGATTCGTGATTTTTGAAAACACGATATTAGAGTTTAGATGTATCGTAATTTTTCATACGGATTTTCGGAGAGTGCGAAAATACGTTTCAGCTATTTGTAAAAATCGTTGCCTGATGTCACATACTACTTGAGTACATATTATGTAGGTACAATGAATAAAATATATAGCGTGATTACTAATTACGTATTTATATGTTCACATTTATGACTGCTTAGCGTGTAGAATAAATATTAACAGTGTCGTTCAAACTTAAATGACACCTAAACGTGCAATGATTTATTGTTTTTTAAGAATCGCCCAATAAATAATTCAAGCTTGCTGCTTTATTGTATGCCGCTATCAAATTTACTAAAATTGATTTTACAAACACAAACATGTAGGTACTTATTAAATTATAAGAAGAATCCCTTAAGTTTAAATATAACGGTGTCTCGGATAAATTCTGGTTTAAAAACGCTATAACGAACACCTCAATGTCAATTGTTCCATGTCGTACATACCTACTACGAGTACTTGTACCTCTGCAGAAAAAAAAGGCCTTTAGTTTTTTTTAAATATGACCTTTTAATATTGTTGTGTATCTAAGTAGGTAAGTGGCCGCCTTTGTCATGGTCGCATCTGCTGAGAGCCCTAAGCTTTGAGTTCAGACTTAAGGTGCAGATTGCTTGCTCAGTAGTACTAAAATATTCGGTTTAATGAAAAAGCAAGGCAGTTTTCGGACTTGAAAACCTTGATATCCTGATAATCAAAAATGATCTACGAGCTAGCTATCTGTACGTTTAAAGTTATTCATTCGGGTATGGATCGGATCGCGGTCGTTAACACAACCGAGGATAAGATTTGAAAGGCCCTCGTACGATGACGTCCGTCTTGGTATAGTGGTCCGCGCTCCGGACTTCAAAACCAGAGGTTGCGGGTTCGAATCCCGCATGTTTGTGTGATGAGCACGAGCATTTGTACCTATAAGTCATATAAGTATGTCTATTCGTTATCCTAGTCGCCATAACACAAGCTCACGCTTAGTTTGGGGCTGTGTAATTGGTGTGTTTGTTGAAACAATTTATTAATTATTTATTATTATACTCCGTTTATTGTATAGTAAACTAGCAGTTATGTACGACTCCGGCCCCCAAATCTCGGATTTCCCATATAAATTTGATTCTTAAAGTTTTGTTTCGCAACTAATTGCCTATGTTCTTTCTAGGGTCTCCAGGATACATTCACATCAAACTACACTAAAATCAAGATAGTCAGACAGTTTCATTTGCATTTATAATATTAGTAGAGATACCAATGTGACAAAATGTGCGTTGGTATGTAGGTATGTGCGTGCACAATATTGTCCAATATCTATACCAATGTACAGACAGCACATCAAACACTGCGGCTACTGCATCTTATGCAGTAATAATACGGGCTACTTTGCAACACAAAATGTGCTGGCTGCACTAAAACGCAACCTGAAACGAAAATATCACAGCCACTCCAAAAATTCCAGAAGTGCTTATTTCGCGCATGACAGATTTAATTATAATTGTCTAATCATAACTACGTCCTTTCCATATTTCTTTATCTACTCCATGGTCGTAACTAATTGGTAAACGGTGACCACCGCGGGGCTATTACCGCGTCAGTCGATGCGCGGACGCAAGCGATTCGTTGGTATAAATTTATCGATATAACGCTGAGTTATGACAGGTAGTCATGTATGAGACAGTATTATTGCATATTTGTGTAGGTATTCGTTCAGGAACAAGACGGCGAAATTAGAGCTTTTGTGTGATCTCAAGTTGGATTGGCACAGTTGCCACCACATCAGAATTTGACAACATTTTTGTTGCAAAATCATCCTTAAGACAAGTGCATAAGATGTCGCGTATTAACCTTGTTATTTTCAGCACTTTCAGTAATTCTTTTCTTTTCCTGTGAGATGCCGATGTTTTCACCCTCGATGTGGATACCGTGTACGTTTTTTTTTTTAATTTTAACCCTAAGGTTATTTGGATTAAATTACTTTTAGCAATGGGAACTTCTTATTATACTTATAACCGATAAAAATTCCAAAATAACTGTCTGTGAGCATTTATCCAACTATCTTACACCTAAATTCATCCACTTGATTGGTTCACACACCTAGTGCCAGCATCGTGCGTCCAATTAAAATATTACGGTGCAACTGTTGTGTATGCGTACGGCGCATCGCATAGTAAAATTGCGTCCATTCTAAAATTCTATACGACTTTCGACTATCACTCAAGTTGATTTATTTGGAACCTTTTTGGCAGCTGCTTAGGGAACTAGATTACTGTTGAGAAATACCAAATGGGCACGTGGGTTTGCAATAAATTTTAGACAACTTCACCAACATTGTACTGACTGATCTAAATACTCGTATATCATATTTTTATTTTATAAACCTACTAAGTATTACAACTTTTTGAATAAACTATCCATGAGGGTTTTCTGGGTAGATCTTCGAAATCTATATCTTTTTTTTTTCAAATGGGTTTGCTCTTGATTCTAGCTAGACTAAGCCAGATGTGGCGTAGACCGTTTCGACGGTCGAGCGAGCTCACCCAGAAGGTTTTGGCACTCCCACTTACCGATGGAACGCAGCAAGTTTCATGGCGTCGGGCTCCGGTGGAAGGGTGGTAGCTACCAGGCGGCTCCTGACGGAGCCTACCACCGCTGATAGGATCGTTCAACCGCCATCACAAACTGGAGTTTGTGATATCGTTGCCCGGGGTGGACCACTAGACTAGGAGGTAAATCTTCCACGACCCCAACGAATATTGCTATTACACTATCACTAAATATTATAAAGAGTTAAAGTTTGCGAGTTGTTTAATGATTGTAAGAAGTCATCTCTGGAAAACTAATGGATTTTTATAATTCTTTTATCAGTACCTAGAAAGCCACATTATATTTTCTGAGTGACATATGCAATTTTTTTTTATTTCCCTTTCCACTAAACCCGTAGCAGGTGGCTAGAGTTGAAATAGAGGTGATTTCAGTATAAATAAGATGTGGATAAGTGGGTAAATCACCCATCGTGGTCGTATGCTGACTTGAACGAAGGTAATTTTAATTTGTCTTTGGCAAGATAGGTTTTTACACCATCACACACAGTATCGTTTCTTAGAAAACCAAATACAGTACATGATTGCATGGCATAAAAATCTTATTGAGAAATCATAGGACATGACCATAATTGCAACGAACCTACATTTTTGCAACTGGTTTTATTAATCTTCGTTCTAATATTGATTAAGAAGTAAATCCACGGAGGCTCTATTATTTTATAGTTAGTTATATAGAAACTGCTATATAGGTAGATGATGCGTCCTGTTTTTTTTCCAGAGATAATAATAATAAATAATAATGTCCTCCTAGCCGAATTTCGACTACGGCGGCCTATCTCAACAGAGATTAGCCAACTGTGCGGGACATATTATAGTGCACAAGTGTGTGCGCAATACACAGGTGCACTCTCTATTCCTTCACTCTCATAATTCGGTGAGACGGCAGTCCGACATGACCCTAGAGAGATCAGGCGCAGGACCAACGGCTTAACGTGCTCTCCGAGGCACGGGCGTGTTAACTCCACCAACTTCCTGACTCCGGAGCTGTGTCTGAGTTATTTCAAGACAGAAATATCCAACACTCTCGGCCCGACCCGGGATTCGAGCGCGGGACCTCGTGGGTAGTACCCAGCGTGCTCACCACTAGACCAACGAGGCAACTCATGTATTACGGTAACGTTACGATAGTGCAGGATGACTTCACAGATTGACTAATGAGACTCATTATCATTACGAACGTAATGGGTTTCATAGCACAAATGTAGTAAACCTATCATTAAGATGTTGTGCTCCAGTAAGTAACACTAAATACTTATCATGCCTTTCATTGGCCTTGTGATAAGGAACAGGGATCTTCACCGCTAAAACCAAAACTAAAGCGTTGCTTTGCGCGACAAAAATTACGGACTTGTATTCTCTGCCAGGATTAGGGTTGTCAGCCCTACTATATAATATAGCACAGCCCCTACTATTTTGGGTGTCTAGCTACTATTTTGATTAATATTGTAATGTGATTGATTATTGTTTTAATTTATTGCATTGTATTTTTATTTTATTTCATTTTATTATTTAGAATTAATATTTTTATTTTTATTTGATTAGTTTTATATCGAATAGGTTTTAATTTGAATTGTCTCAGTTATTTTCGTTTTGGTCTAGGTAAATTTAAATTTTCCACTACTTGTTTAACTCTTTAATAAGTACTACCTATAATAATAATCTATTTGTGTACACATGTTTAGAATTATAGTCCTGCGTCTATATTATGGTTTTATTGTGACATGATTTGTTTTGTGTACCATATAAATAAATAAATAAATGTATGAATTATATTTTTTTCTGTTCACTAAAGTAATTTCACATACGTCAATAACATCGTGTGTGGTCCGCTGTACGATAACAATGTCCACGCGAATGGTTCGTTATCCTTTTTTCGATATCATTTGCGTCATAGTTCCTAAACTGATGATTAAAATGTTTGATCATGTCCACAACCAATATCCGTGTTATGTTTTTAGGATAACGCTGAATCTGTGACGCTCGATATTATATTCCGAACCGAGTTCACCAATTTTTAACAGCCGGTAATATGAAATGGACGGTTTATTTGATACAATTCCTATTCAAAACATTACAAATAATAATTTACGGGTGTTTAAAAATTAAACAAGTGTTGGCGAACTCTACCCTAAGTAATTTGAATCCGGAGCGTCATATCAGCTCACTTAAGAAAGTTTGACACAAAACCAAAATCGATTATTTAGCTATCTTTTATTTATGATTAAATGCCTAAATGCCTAACTGAGGCACAGAATATTAAATAATTTATATAATATTGGGTTGAAATTTCAGATTTTCAGAAGTTTGATTTCATAAATCCAGAATATGTTAACGTGATCCTCCCTTTTTGTTACGCTAAATTTGCTATTAGCAGCTAGGTAACAGATTAGACTGCCTAAGTTCGTTTAAAAAATCCATAAGATTGGTCAGTCATTATTACATCTGGCTAGGTGTAATACCGGTGCTTAATTTGGATAGACCACTATTTATTATTCTGTGGTATCTGGATCTTTGGAACTTACCTACCCTAATACAAGTAATTGTTTCAAGATGTCGTGTTGCTGTATTCGTTACGCATCTGAGTTTCGCAGAATTATCAGTAGGTAACAGAAGTCGCCTGTGTGTGCCACTGTTAGTATAATCGCTTGTTGTTTCAGATTAAGGTCACTTTATTAGGTAAGTACCTAATCAATTCTATCATCTCCCGATTATTGAAGCTTACACTGCCAACTGTTATTATTAGGAATAGGCAGGATTAAAAAATAATCACATTTATTTTGGCAACTATTCGCAATTGAACAGGTGAGGTTAGGTGCAGGCAGAGTACAGAGTGGCCAGCATATTATCAGATTGTAACATTTCGTTTTACTTACATGTACGTGCTAGGTACCTATTCCATATTTACGACCACTAAGAAATGATTTTAGGAAATTTGTCCCTTAAGGTACAAAGGGGGGGGTAAGTTTGTATGAAACTCAGTCAGTTTTAAAGCTAAATCGATATAATTTTGTATTTATTTAGAAATTAAGAATGACGTATTTCAGGATTTTTGAGAATTCAACCTTTAAGGGGGTGACAAGGGGGTGGAAGTTTGTAAGACAAATTCGACATTTGCGCGGACGAAGGTTATTATTACCTTGGTATAATTTTATTGACTGACACGGAACTGATAGATATAATTTCAAAGTAAAGCACAGATACTAAGTATAATGAGTTAGGTAAGTGTTTATGAGTACAAATTTATCTCTGAACTTCATTTTCAACCATACAAAGGCTATCATATTCGTCACAGCTCACATGCGTCGATAATTTAAGTATTGTTTGGTAGGCTTGTGCTCTTGCCTTAACATTTTCGTGGGTTTCTACCATAATTAATATTAACGACTGTCCAATATATCCAATTCAAGTCGCGTAAGTGCAGTGATCGCTCACTGACAAGCGGCGGAGATAACAGCGCCAGTTTGAAGCAGGCTGGGAACAATAGTAACGGAGTGTGAAGGGACGAGGCGTACGTGCGTACCGCCGACCCACATACGGCGAGTCCAGCCTAGCTGATCGCCACAGGCTAAAAGGGACCAGTTCGAAAACTCCATCATGTGGCCAAGACGTCTTTCAACTCTAAATCAGAATCCTAACAGGGAGAAATCACTTAGTGGTCCATCCAACTAGGTCCTAGTTCATCAAGTTACTTACCTAGCTTAGAACCTACTAGGACCAATGACTATCACTAGTAAAGGAAGCACGGCCCTCTTGTAAATCATGATTCCTGGAGATCCGCGAGAGTCGTGATTACCATAAATATAACCTTGCGTTACCTTTCTGGGTATATAATACCCAGAAAGGTAACGCCAGGAATCACGACTCTCAAAAAAGTCAAAAAATGCTGAAAAGTAGGTACGTAAAACTATTTACTTATTTGAAAATAAGGTATACAATATAACCGACGCAGATTTTTTTGTTACCCTTATGAAACTTCAGAGTAACTTTATTTGCGTAATTTAAACCTTCACGTATCATGTTTCCAGACAAAATAGAAAACTAATTTAACAGGTTTTAATTAAATAGTGAACTCTATTCTATCAGTCTGTGACTCTGTGTCCACAATCTTACAATATTCAACGCGCCGACACTTAGGCATCTAATTACCATTTATTTACCTACCCGATGCTGCTGACACAGATGATTTCTAGTTTTTAACAATATTAAGAAATAATCAAAGAAGAAAATGAAGAAGAAATTTTCTTACTTTCAAAACTATTCCAATGTTGTTCTATTTTTTTTTTAAATAACGAAAGGTAACAAGTTGTTAAAGTGCTTTTAGGTGCATTCCTGTTACTTTTTCCTCTGGATTTATCTATTTCGTGTGCGACAGGTTTCCGCAGGCCTACCTTGGTGGTTTTCAAAGAAATCTGGAAAACAATGAGAGGTCAGTTTTAGAGCCATTTTGAAAGTGCTGGAAGTTGCAACACAGTAGGTACTTAAGTAGGGTTCTGTCTATCATGCTGGCACCTATCCACACATCACTAGATTAGATATTTGACGCGTAGCTAATTCATTATGTACGGACGTTCATACCGCATAGGCCACGGGACAAGTTTTAAAATGTTTCGATTTTTTTACAGTAGGTCAACCAATGTCTCTATCCTCGAAGAGCTAAAGGTCACCAAGCGCCTGCTGATTACGTGCCAGGAAAGGATACGGAGTTTCTTTGGGCACATAATGCGATCCCCATTGCACAGCCTGGAGAAACTCATCATTCTCGGACAAATGGAGGGGAAGCGCGCTAGAGGAAGAGCGCCAGCTAGATGGGTGGACCAACTCAAGGAGGTGACTGGAGGCCAGATACAGGGAGCGGTACATATGGCGCAGAACCGGACCGAGAGGAGAAGATTGACATACAGTCACGATCCTCATCATTGAGGGAACGACGAGAAAGAGGTCATAGCTACGTGTGAGGAAGGAGTACCTATGTATAGTCAACATTTACTCAGACTTTACCTAACTACCTTTTAGATTCTTTCTTAGGGACGCTAACTCTACACGTAATTACCACATTCAAGTATAAAAGGCACTATTTTTTTAAATCCAATCCTTTTCAAGATCTTAGCCTAAGCATACGAGAAGGAGGGTAGCCGGTAGCCATCGGTAGAAAGCCAATATTATAGGTCGGCCTAGGCAGGCCAACCTGATTGCTGTCAAATTGCAATCGTTAGTTATAGTTTTCAGGAAAGTAATAGTAGCCTTCATTCTGACATCTACAAGACTATCGCCTTTCGATTGCTTTGAATTTAAACCGCTTTTAGAAAAGCAATAATAGCTTTCGACGCTTAGGTATGTATTTTTTTTTCTAGTTAATGTAGATACAAACTGCTGTCATAAACGTTGTTTTCTCATGTTAAGAGAATTTAGTAAATTCTTAATGGGAATAAATATCTATTAAAACTAAACCTAATAGGTAATAGCTTTCGAACTGACAATTGGTACAGCGTTAAATAAAATGAAAAAAAAGCAGTTTATATATGTAATTGTTTGGAATAACAATAGTAATCGCAATAGTTTTCAAATTAGGCGATAGGCCTGTCTTATGTGCACCTAAAGTCCAACACTCATGCCATCACTCTAAGATGCTCTCTCCCTTACGGTAAGAGATCATCTTAGCGCAGTAAAGTAGGCCCGGAAAGCACGCGTATTACAAAATTCCTTCCCGAAACGATAACAGCTGACATACATCAGCGTATCACCGAGAGTTCGTAGAACCCAATTTACTTGTGTCCATGTTTACATGAGTTAGACGCTCGTGTCTCAATCTAGAAAGTCGTTTTGTTATCACACTTTGGCTTGCAGAGAAATTAATGCACTCACGATGCGGCGGGGGCATGTCCCCTGATACCTCTTATCGAGTACATGCGTTGTTTATATGAGGCAAATGCTTGAACTCTCAAGTAAACACTGGCCCGTGGAAAGGCACGTAGGTATCATGTGGTTATACTCCTCATAGACTCACTGCCTCGTTGGTGAAGTGGTCGGCATCCTTGGCTTTTATCCATAACCCCAGGGTCGTATTTCGGATAATTCGGATTGGAACAAAATTATTTTAGAGTTATGAAACAGCTCTGGAGTCAGAAATTTGTTGGTGTGAACACCACCGCCATGCCTCGGAAAAAACCTTAGCCCGATTTCTCTCCTCCGATCATGTCGGATTGCCGTGTCACCTAACTATGCTATGGAGTGAAGAAACAGAGAGTGCACCCGTGTATTTCGCACCCTTGTGCATTATAAAACCTATCTCCTGCATTGATCTAGTTGGGATTAATTGATGATTGTAATTTTGCTGCATAGATAATAAAAGACTTTCTTTTGTGAACATAATGGATAATGCAAAATATTTGTTTACAACAGCGGTACAAAATATTCCGACGAAAAATTTGATCTGAAATTGAACATAGTAATACATATTAACAACTTGTTGAAATACTCGTAACTATGAAATCCTTGCTTTTGTTTGACGATGCTTATAAAAGCTAATTTAAAAAGCTAGCCCTAAACGTGCTACTTAAGTGTTAGTTCCTTTTAATAACATGGCATGGGTGCGTTACCATTTTTTAACGCCCTGCCTTAGATTTGTTTATCAACAGAATCTCAAAACAAATGGAGGTCTAAAAATATTCCCTGAACAACTTTCTCTATGAGAGTACTCATATTTTTACAAAATTACAGAGAGAATGATTTTATTATGACAAAATTTCAGTTCAGTTAAAAAGTGTTTAACTATCGGCAAAGGCATATTGACTTATCCTAACTGCATTGTCATTCAAATTCAAGAAGAAACTACTCGCAATGCCATTCGCAAGTAAGTTACTCAGATCGCACCCACATGGACAGCAATAGCTGTAAGGATTTCTGCTTATTTACGATCAGATTTATTGTCGGCTGTCGGCTCGCTGCCACACGCCCGAAGCCAATGCATTATTGTGTTACAAATTACTCTAGGGAGAGCCAGAGCGCGAGATTCCTCATCATCATCATAATATAACTTCCTAATCTACACGCGCTGTCGCCGTCGCAGAATTCCATTCATTGCCTCCACAGGCAGTGTTGGCAGCTACAGATGACAAGTAGTGAGACATTTTGGTCTCTATGACTTTAGAAATACGGTCAGGGGAATGTAGCAGTGGACAAGGGCTGCGTTGTGTGGTTCCGCCTCTTTACACAAAACAACGCGGCTTACCTACATGTCTACTCGAAGCGTAGTATCTGCACGCAATATCAGTGTACCCTCTAACGAACTCGTTCAGTTTGCCTATAAAATCTTATTGGCACTGCTCTACACTGCACGTTCTGTCACATCCATTTGTATTATTTTGCGGTACAGGCTACAACGCGAAATGTAGGCTGCTCTATAAACAGCGAATCGTGCAGAAGCAGTGAAATGCTAGCCATCTATAACATACCGCGAGTAGCGAGTAATGGTAACAGTAAGTTACTATTTGATTCCCTCCTTTGTATTGCGATTTTGATGTTGGTTCCTTAGCGAAAGTTGTATGATATTCAGTTTGAGTCTGTATATTGTAAGAAGCAGTGCTTTTCCCTACCTAACAATCCCTCAAAAAATATAAATTTATTAATGGACTCATCTCTTCCGAAATGGGTTATAATAGGTAATATACATACCATTATTATTTTCAGCATCAGCTAGCTGGTTCATTAGAGATGAGTCTTAGACTTAGACTAGTCTAAGACTCATCTCTAATGTAGTTGACTAATTAATGGCTTTAAATAAAATGTTCAAGTAGACTTGTTGAGTCGGGACCTAATTAAAAGTATGACTCATATACAGGGTGTCCGGGTACTTATACTCGGCAACCCTGGTTCAAGAACCGCAATTCAGTAGAGGAGATTGAGCACAAGAGGTGTCTGGTTACCGCTCGGACGCAACTGAGGGCCTTGGCCCAGCGCAGTCGGCACGGGGCAACACCACAGAGGCACTATTTAATACATTGTCCATATTTTCGCCTATAGGTAGCTATCTGCTTCCCCCAAGCCAGCATGACAGTGCGAGCGAACGCAATGGCTAGACCTGAAATAAGGACAACGTCTTCAGAGTAGGGGTTAATTCTAATCCATGGTATCTTATCTGTCGAATCTGTGACGTGCACTAAGTACTTAGTATCGTTAGTTGAAATCTGAATAGTTTGCCCCAGAAAATAACAACTGTTAAGTTAGTTTTATGACAGTAGACTTAGACTAAAATAAGTATAGTAAGTAACGAATTAGACGTTTTTATAGGTACCTATATGAGCTAAACAAGCTATTAATAGGTAAATTCTATGTTTTATAACTTATTTACTGTGACCTAATTGTGAACTATTGACTGAATAAATTTGTTTTTTTTAATCACTACTTAATTGCTTAGGGTATTGACAGATTTGAATATGGGCTGAGCACTTCAACACTCGACCTAAGCTAGGTTGAATTTATTCGGGAAAAATCCATTTTTTTACCTAAAACTAACAAAAGTTAATACTGAAAATACTACTTAAAATAGTTTGATCCGGAACGGAAATAACAGTAGTTGGCTAAAATTATTATAAACGCTCAAGGGTATATAATTTGATTAGGATTATTTGTTGAGCCTAAAAACAATTAGGTACCTACCTAAATTGAAATTGTGCGCCAACTTGATTTAAGGCGAAGAGTGATGGGGAGCTTACGGTTGGAGGTAACTTACAGTATGTGAGTAAGAGTAAATATAAAAATAAATACTTATGTAACAACGGTGGTATTACAACAACGAGACCCGAGACAAGAAAAAAAATATGGATTTCTATATTGGCGACACCTTGAGAACCGGTGTGCAAGCAACAACAAAGGTACTTCATCAACATATCAACAGATGGCACGCACAAATTCGGTTTTTCAGCGGGTTATTAAACATTATATGTCATTCATAATTCATAGCCATAGTAGTGTAGTATAGTCTGAGTGTAGTAATATTCATAGTAGTGTAGTAGGTACTTTAGAATTCACAAGCAAAAAGTGTCATGACCTGACTCGTTTTGCACCCTGATTTAACAAATAATTCTGAGCGAAAGGAACATGGATAGGATAATTTAAATAATATCACAACCTCGCAGTTTAAAACTATGTAAGTATTACCAAAAACACGTAGTTAATAAGTGATTTCTCCGTAGGTACCCTTTGCTTTGCAAATAATTTTAATCTTCTACATATAATTTTAAAAAAAATATTAAAATAGGTGTAAAAATTTAATAGTTTGTTAAACGATACATGCATAATGATTTACTTTATATGTCCTTATAAAATTGGGTCTTATTTTTTATGTACTGACATAAAAAATAAGACCCAATTTTATTAGTGTTGTGCTACTAAGGATTATATTTAAGCGGAGATATAGGTTCTAAATAGATGCAATAATATAATAGTAACATCAATATCCTTTTCCTCCGGAACTCTCTGGCCACCCATCCTGTTGACTTTCTCATTTCCTCTTCAATTATCCAAATAACTTCTATCCGGGCGGGATAGATCAAGAATCAATCATGTAATAATGATTGTAACATACTCAGAAAAAAATACGAGTATGTATAAAGGTTGAAGATTAACAATATCAGCATTCTTTCCTTATTTTATTTTTAAATAAGGAAAGAAATCCGATATTGTATCTACTTACTGAAATAATATAATATCAACCAGAGAACACGGAGATTAAGAAATTTCCGTGTACATATAAGAATATGTATCGGAATTACACACTTTACGATACCAGAATTGGGTATAATGATGACCAATTATGCCCAAAACAGAATATTGCAACGGTAGTTTATTTGTTAGTCTTACAAAATAAATTAGTACTTATTGCGAAAAGAATCCATCGAAATAATATTCTGTATTTCAGTAGATTACTTATTACTCAACAACGCGGAGATTTCAAGAGTGTAATGAATGAGTAATGTTACTCATATCATCATATGAAAGTAAGTATCGAGTGTGTTCCCCTTATGACTGGTGGTTCCGAGCATTTAGCAAATAAAAAAGCTTTATTTTTTTTGTATACGGAGGTACTAATATTATATTCCGTAAAATAGACAAAAATAGAGTAGAGCTAAAGACCTCTTGGTTGGATTTCGTCTTGACTTTGTCTAAAGGTTAGAAGTTATTCTATGCCTTTTTCTTCCACCTAAAAATCTATGAGGTTCCACCAAAAACAAAGCTTTCTGGATGTGAACGTTAAAATATTAGTATAATAAAAAGCTGAGTCCAACCAAAAGGTCCGATTGCGAAATACGATGGGGAACAACATTAATCAACGCACTGGCATGTAAGTATGGTAAATTAGCAAAAAATAATGGCGAGACACCGCGGCGCAGGCGCACGCGGTTTCTTTCAATATGACCGCATCGCCCCGTATCATCCTGTACGTGCTTGGACCGATGTCAGAAGAAATGTGGAGTGCCTATCTACTCCTATTAGTATTATTTTTCACTAGCAAATTATGAAGGGTGATATCAAAAGTCCACTTCGATCTAACAATACCGAGTGTAAGGTATATCTATCAGACGCTAGTGAATGTCTATTGTTTTATTTAATAAAACTGCTCAATTTGTTTTTTAGGCTTTCATCACTCTCTTAAAGCAGCTCTTAGCTCAGCTTTTAAATTATTAAATTGGTTGGAATAACGCAATTCAACCATGTTCTATCAGGTAACGTAATATGTTTTAGTACCTACCTAGGTACAATACGTTTTGATCACAAACAATCAATACTAGCCGATTTCTTAATTATTAATAAGTATTCAACAACACCACGTTCATTGCTCTGATCCCAAATATTTTAAACAGGGAATTTAAAATTCTTTAAATTTAAATATTGCTTTCGACAAATAAAATAAACTTCCACGTCCAAAGATTCGTAAGTGAATGTCTCGCGCATCGAAATCAATGGAGGCCTGTATTATGGGTATTTTGATACAAAGCGCTTCATGTGGCCAGTGCAAGGCTGCTGACCTCACGTTCCTGCTCCAGAGACGGCAAAAAATATCTACATAATACGTACGTAGACGTACATACACATCATGAGCCTCTTGTCGATATTATGGCGATGGGTGCCTATTGCTGATGGCAAAAAAAACAGGATTTTACCAGTGAAGGATTGAAATTATATAAAAAGTCTATCTAACTAAAATTACGGTAATGATTAATTTTAAATACTTATCTTAGGATGTAGGATGAAACTTGAAAACCCTTAGTTTTTATTCTAGATAGCCTAGACTAGCTAGATAGGTTTATTGAGGATTAAAAATAGTTTAGGACTGTAAAGTACTGAAAGTACTGTAATTTACACAAAAAATATATTTTTTTGACTTTTACTGATCCAAAATCCTAATAAAACCCAAACAATAAATCCGAAAAATCTGTTTTCATATTACACCTATGTAATAACTATGTAGATCTGTCGGAAGAACAATACTAACATTTCAAAACCAAAAATTTAACAGCTGTGGCCAAAAGGGGCACTTCAATCAGGACTTCAGATGTAACGTTCTTTGAAGTGGCATCAACATTATGTTTATTGTTACTAGTTTATAATAAGCACTTACAATGTGTCAGAGAGAATAGGTTAAGTACGTCTCTTGGTTTATATTTGGGGATTATTTTTTGGATGATTCGTTTAATACCACTATATTTAACTACCTATGTTGCTGCGGATTAGAAGCGGTATCAGGGTGCAAAAGCAAGAACTTTAGACAAGTATTAAAGTATATAGGGTAAGAAAGAAGTCTGAAACTCATAAAAAACCTAAGTATTAATTTACTTTAACCTATCTTTTAATTTATACCTTGACTACGAGTAGTAGGCTTAAATTGTATGTAAATGATTATTGGCTAAAAAGCTCTAGTCAAGAACGCATGTATATCAATCAATTTCATTTATTGACTAAAATAAATATGATGATGCCTTATTTACAAACCAGTGATAAAATAATCAATTAAAGCTTCACCTTACAATCTTTGTCTTTATTTTTGTTATTTATTAACACTATCGTCTCTCTCGGCTGCAAGAGAACGAAGAAGACAATAAAACACAAATAACTTAACAGCATACTAACAAGAATGACTTTAACAATATAGTCTTTCCACCAGTCGTGGATTCCTCTGTCCATACTCGCCCAGACACCGGTGAATATCACCGTCTCCATTGTGCACACAATAATCCAGAATACGTGCCACACTCTCACGTGACGAAAACGGATTTTAAACTCCATCAAACAGAATAAGTAAATAAAAGCTAGAAAAATATAAAACCCCCTCTTCACGGTACTCGCTTGAGGCACTATCAGTAGCAGTAACATGATCTGATAGTGGGAAAACAAAATGATCACAGATGCTATGATAGAACTGTTTATAAATACGGCTATAGAGAGCAACCGAGATATGAAGAAGGCGTACCAGCCCAGGTAATGCACTAACGCCGCCGTTGCATCTTGAGGCTCCAGACCGCGCATTTTACTTCTAGGTACACGACGAGGTATATCTGGCTCGTCTTGAACTACCTCATCGGTGTATTTTCTTCTTTGCGGCGCTGAGAGCCACGCCGGAATAGATTCAGCGTTTTCCACCATCTTTTCCGCCCAAACGGCTAAGGATCCCGGCCTTGGAGCTGGTATGATTGGCGGTGGCACTATTTCCACTCTTTCTATTGTATAATCAGTGCAGTTTGATCTCCGCGGTGCCACTCTGTCGATGATTGATATCGGTCTCACGTACTCATCGTCACTGTTTGAATGTGGCGATGACGGTGGATGCTCAGTTTTAGGAGTTGTAGGGTAATAATCAGAACTCGTATCGGAGTCTGTCAGCATGTCATCGTAAAATGTTATCTCCTGTTGCGTTGTTCTTGGCGAAAACTGTATCAGATCGCTGTTGGTTTTGTTGCTTCTTTCGTATTCGGTTGGTTCTGATGGAATCGAATAACTGAATCCTAATGGTTGTTTGTTAATAGCTTCGTATATTGGTTCGTTTTCATTGTTGTTGTTGGGGGCTTTTCCGTTGAATTGGTCAAAGCTTATCAGAGCCTTGGAGTTTTTATTCCATGGATATTTGCGGCCATTTAATTTCTCCCTTTCAAATCTTCTGTAAATTGTGGCAGTGGCAGACATCCGCATGCAGGAGACGATTACGCTCACCGCCTGCATTGCAACTGTAAAGAGGTACGAGTAATAATCAGTATTCTGTAATTAAAGTTCTAAATTAGCATTAAGCCATAATGCAAATAGCGCGACTTCATTTTGATCATGCTAGACCGCAGTTGTTAGTGTAAGACGAAAAATGCCAACTAGAAAAAGTTTTCGCGCTACACTCACTCACATAATTTTAATATTGTTTGGTGATTTTTTTATTACCAAGATTGTGCTACAACCTTTAACTCATGGAGTTAACCGAGTAACATGTAGATATTTAAATATGTAAAACATAACAGTATCGTTTACATACCTCTGCTATACTCGGGGTCGGAGAACCGTGCAATGATATCGAGGATGTTGACCACAGCATGGGGAGCGGAGTGCAGGAAGGCCTGCAGGAACAAATAAAGCTCCATTGGCGAGGAAGAGCGGGCCCTCAGTACAGCGTCCCGAGTGCGCTCTTTGTCGTCGACGTATGAGGCGCACACCGCCTCGGTCCACCAGAATATTAGGTAGCAGTACCTACAAATGGGCGAGAATTTGCAAAAAATATAGGTATAATAATGTCAGATTTTCCATACTACAAACTTCAACCCCCCTTTTCACCCTCATAAAAAATGAACTTTCCTTAAGTCTCGATCTGTCTCACTTTCTTTGTCAATGAAATAGAAAAGGGCGAGATGAGACTTAATGAAAGATTAACTTTAATTGAGGTGTCAGAGTACGGCAGCAAGACTTTTATCTATCTCTACACTAAACATTCTTTTCAGCCGAAGCGTACAGACACAGACAGACAAACACGCTTTCGCATTTATAATATTATAGTACAGATGAGATGGTAGGTATGGGTGGATACACCGTGGAACCTTGTACCCTGGGTCGAAACTATACAATTTAAACACGGCTTTTCTATAAAGACTTGCACATTTATGTGTATAAGTATTCTTAGATTTTGACAACTAATCTAAGTACGTATTTTTTATTTATTTTCCTAACTTACCTATATATACGAGGGTCAAACTGAAAGTTCTTAGAAAATCAAAAACTGATTACATTAGCCAGTTATTAGTTTTATTATATCTTTTCAAAATATTGTCCATTGACGTCAATACACCGCTGCATGCGATGGAACCACTGGGAAAAGCACTTTGCCCACTCGTCCTTAGGGGTCTCTTCAATGGCATCGCGATACGCAGCCACCGCTTCTTCAGCATTCATAAACCGCTTTCCTTTAAGTTTTTCTTTAATTTTTGGAAATAAATAAAAATCATAAGGCGCGAGGTCGGGGCTATACGGCGGGTGACCCAGTAATTCAACGTTTGATGTCGCCAAATAGTCGATCGTTCGCTTGGCGGTGTGCGACGAGGCGTTGTCGTGGTGAAGGAGGATCCTACTGCGAGGTCGTTTCTCTCGAACTTTTTCCAAGACAAGTGGCAAACAATTACTAGTGTACCATTCTGCAGAAACTGTTTTTTGATCCTCTAACACAATTGTTGCGAAATGACCTATCCTTCCAAAGAACGAGGCCACCATTTTTTTTCCCGCACTTCGATCTCTCTTCACTTTAGTTGGCAACTCCTCGAAAGGAAACACCCACTGAGCAGATTGTCTTTTGGTTTCAGGATCATAACAGTAAATCCAGCTTTCGTCACCTGTTAGTATGTCGAACACAGCATTTGAGTCACCTCCGTTAAATCTTTCAATCATTTTACGGCACCAATCCACACGATGGAGTTTTTGAGCCTTAGTCAAATTATGAGGTATCCACCGGGCGCAAAGCTTCCTGACCGCTAAATGTTCGTGGAGGATTTTGTGCACTTGACTCATACCGATGCCTAAGCTTGTCCGAATCTGCTGATAGGTCACTCTTTTGTCAGTCTCTATCATACGCCGCACAACACAGATGTTATTTTCAGTCGTCGCCGTAGAAGGCCGTCCCTCACGTACATCATCAGTGAGATTAGTGCGACCACGTTTAAACTCATTAAACCAGTTGTAAACAGTCGCACGAGATGGGGCTTCATCGTGAAAGGCCAATCGTAGTCTATCATAACTTTCTTGTTGACTTAAATGACATCGAAAGTCATAAAAAATCATTGCACGAAAATTTTCTCGTGTTAAATTCATTTTGACGTGACACAGACAATTTTCAATTTGCCGCCAAGTCGTAAAACAAATGACAAATGAATGAAATATATACTCAGTAATATTCGCAAAGAGTTCTATTTTCAAATTTTAGAATATTTTTTTTATTATATTGTTTATAAGTGGCCAGTTCTAAGAACTTTCAGTTTGACCCTCGTATATATATATATATAACAGACATGCTATATCATAAATGCATTTCATAAAAAAATATTGGTGGAGCCTACACTTGGCATGCCTACCTACCTACTTGTTTGTTATGTAGATTCATTAGAGACATACACACTGTACAAAATTATTTATGAAGGTACATAAACATCAAAATGTTCTAGCCAGCAGACCAGCTTGATACGTACGTCGTAGTATCCACATACGCAAAAGTTAATTGAAATCAGTGCAGTGAATTCATAGTAGCAATCACATGGAATTGATTACAAAATGATCGATCGTTTGTTTAAATGATCAATGGACTTATGGACAATTAGAACGAGACCGCGTGTCGACGGGTAGAGACAAGAGTATTTTAGGAGGAAAGTCCGTCTTTTATCATACAAAATTTCCTAGGACCTTCACCTACACACATAGGTAGGTGGGTAAAGGACATTGATATTAAATTTTATAATGATGATGAAATGCTGGAACTGTATTAGTTATGTAGGTACTAGATGCCACGAGACTATAAATTTGGGTAGAAAAATGACCCCAATTACATCAGTATAAGATGTCACAGTCTTTACATTGGCAGGGCTGGACCGTGAGATTAGGGAGCACTGGGCTAATACCACTTAGAGCACACCTAACTACTTAAAGTATAGAAAAAAAAAATATGGATTCTTTCGCATTATCGTCTATTTTTGACTTTGACTTGAATTAGCTGGGGGGTCCTTGAATCTACGGGGCCCTAGGCTGTAGCCCAAAAAGTCATATGGTAGATCCGGTCCTGTACATTGACATGCTGTCGTCAGTACTTGGCACCAATCAACTCTGTAAGGGACATTTGCAATTAATGTCAACTTTACCTGCCGATTGCGGTAACGGGAAAAAAGAGGCAGTTGCCCAGCTGCCTGGCGATCCACTTTAGGTCTTTCTTCCCGACTGCGACTGTGAAGGTCCCCTCCTCTGGCTGCAGCCCAGGAGGGGGGGAGGCCAGCGTGAACACCAGGGATATTATTGCTGGCCAGGTTATCAGGATGAGGCAGAAGGAGCCTAGGCTGTTAAAGTAACAGTTTGTTTGTCAGGCACGAAGATAAATGTTTGGAGTGATGTTGTCAATGAATGTGTGTCCATGGTCTTTGCTGAAGATACGAATATCAGAAGACAATTTCTAATAAACGGGAATGGTGTCATTTTGCAAGAAAAAAAAACATCTTACAACTCTATAATATTTATTATCCATCGTTATAGAAAGAACAATACAAGTTACACAGAAAAATTGATAAAGTAGGCGGTCTTATCGCTCAGAGCGATCTTCTTCCAGACAACCTTTGGCTGCGGGAAGGTCTTATTCCCACGGAAGGTACACGGGTAGCTTAGTAATATATTTTGGTACGTAACATGTGAATACTTTATTGTGAATATTTATTTAGACATTATTCACCAGACAGTACACAGTACACGACAACAGTATCCCAACAGGCTGTATTCATATAAACTGCCAGAGCGTCGTTTTTAATATTTTCATCCATTGATAAAACGGAGCTCATTACACCCAGACTCGTGTAATTTATTAACTACCCTACATTAATGTATACTTATATGTGTACCTACCTACAATAGTTATTTTAGTTTTTGTGATAGTTTGTATAAGGGGAAAGCTTCATTACCCCATGACACAGTATCCTGAAGTTCTTCTGGCTGGCCCGGAACTTTTTACAAGCTCATCAGTCATGCTATGTTGATAAGTAGATACTTATATAAGTAACATTTCTCCCTAATTAGTATTTATTCCGTGCTAATAGTCTGTTTTTAGTTGTACTGTATCAGCTTTTAACTTACACATTTTTATCTTTTTGGAAGTGTTCAAAAACGAGTGCCAGGTCAAAGCACATCAGGGTGAGGTAGACTACCAGCCCCCCGCAGGACGGCAGCACCCGGTGCAAGAGCAGGGCCTGCCATGCCGGCACCTTCCAGCCTAGCACCTCTCCCGAAACCTCCGGGTCCAGCTCGCATACTACCATCGTAATATCTTGATGACACAGACACTCATCGTCCTGATAATATTAATCGATACTGTAATCGTTTGTCACATCACTACTTTAGAACAACACATTCTAAAATGCTGTATTAACTAAATTAGTTACTAGCTAATACGTAACAATATCAAGACTTTTTAAGAAAACCGAATCGTTTGTTTTCTTTCTGAAACCGTACAAATCGAAATGAATATTTTTTGTTCCCCACACCCATTGATAGCGTAACTGATAAGATTGTTGAGTCAAATAGATAACTCGATGACACAGTTTTGTACCTACTTTCCGTTCGCTGCTTTACATATTACGGTAAATGCTTATTAAAATTTGGATTTCGAATTTGAGAGTTAGGTAGAATTGGTAAGGTTGTATGGATAAAAACATAGAAGTAGGCAGGTACACAAACATTATTATATTTAAGGATGCACTACGCCATACAAAATCAAAGCCCAAACATGGCACATGTTATATTTCACCATATGAAGCTTCAACTAGCAAAGTTCAGACATTGCCGCTTAGGCTTTAGCTATTTAAATAGTCATGTGTAATTTATTAATGTAATGTAATTAATTACGCAGCAATGGATGACAACACTACGTCATATGTCAAATATCATTCACATGAAGATTCATAAACCAATAATACGAACAAAGAAGTAATGGAGTAAATTGTTTGTTCATGTTTTGTATGAAATTAAGTAACTGATGAAAGTCATGATTTATATTTTATTTTTTACTTCTCATAAAATTTGGTTAATTATGTATATGAGTATACGAGTATTTTTTTAATGAAGACACTCATAATAATCATATTTTTTACATTTCTACCATACAGTTCCAAACTTGTCATACTACAACCAATAATTTATTGACACAACGTGACGCATCGGCGCCACGGTTCACATCGGCTCCGCGTTAAATAATCCAGAAAAAATAGTAAATGGCACTTATCTGGTTAAATATTACGTACGATCATCAATGTAAAGCTGAAGTTCATGTGCCTTATGCTAAATTAACATGCCAAGAACAATAACGACAAATATGAGTGTTTATAAGTGAACAGTGCAAAAACTAACAATAAAAAGTTTTCGTGTAATATTTCATATCACCAAACAACCAAAACTAAATCAAACCTCGTTACTAACTCTTACAACTTGTAAAACTTTAAAGTGTTTCGTATTTTTCTCAAATAGAAGAAGTGTAGTGAAAAACCGTTTGAACTTTTGAACTTTTGAATAAACTTTGTTTACATTACTCAGTTCGATCACCTAGTGCCACAAAAACAGCTATCGGCAAAAAGTGGAACTAAACCTATCTCAAAAACGCCATCTACAATATTGTTTACGAACTACACACATAGTACACTACACGTAAAAGCAAACCCAAAATCAAGCGCTTCCAATTCTCTCCGCAAGATGGCAGACACATGTGCTGGATGTAATCAAAAAATTACTTCAAGGCAGAAGCTCGCTTGCTGCCGATGCAAATGTAATTACGACCTAATGTGCGCTAATGTCTCTGAAAAGAGATTTTATAACACAATGACGCCCGAACATAAGCTCACATGGGTGTGCGATGGCTGCCGTAGTAAACAACCAAACACAAACAACATCAATGTTCCTGCGAGCCCCCAACATCGGGACTTACTACACAATGGAAAAGTCAGCTCAAAACATGACACCCAGGACCTTAACATCACTTTACGGAAACCCCCTCGATCATTCAAACCAGATAGTGGTGATTCCTCCTTGGATGAAATACTAAATAATGACGAGAGTTTTCCTGGAAACACGCCTACTAGCCAAAATCCCACCCAGAATACCATATCTTTAGAGCAAATTAGTCAATTGTTAGACAGAAAATTAAAAAGTAGTGAGAACAACCTACTTAGTCTATTCAAAACCGAACTCCGAAGTCTGAGTCTATAGATGTGATCGTAGGATTAATTCATTTTTTGAATTTGTTGATTTGCTAATTAAGAAACTTAAGCTCCATAGTAAAAAACACATCATCATAGCAGGTGACTTTAATATAAATGCGCTTGATAGTTCCAATGATTATAAAAATGGAAATGATGCTGAATATTAATACTCATCAACTAGCGCATAAACCAACTAGAGTTACGCCAAAAACTTCAAGATGTATAGATCTGTTATTTACTAATTATATAAAGTCCACTCTCAAAGTTAAAGACTTGGGCATCAGTGACCATAAATCACTGACTTATAGCTTTGAACAACCAATACAAAAACCATATAAACCTTTATCTAAATATATACGGTCCTACAGTAATCCAAAAAATATAAATAATTTTAAATTAGACTTAAGTAAAATAAACTGGAATGATTTACTATTGAGTTAAAATGTTAACCTCAACTACAATATTTTTGATGACAAAATTAAACAAATCTTAGACACAAATTTTCCGAAAAAACGTATAAAACTTCTTCAAAACCGCAAAACATGGTTAACAAATGGCTTAAAAACCTCATGTAAGCACAAAAGAGTTCTTCAAATAATGGTCAATCAAACAAAGAGCATAAACCTTATAAAACATTATAATCAGTACACTAAAACCTTAAAAAAAATTATAAAATTATCCAAAAAAATTAACTACTCGAAAGAAATGCACAATTCAAATAATAAAACCAAGAAAATGTGAGATATAACAAAACGGATAACTCTTAAACTTAAAAATGTACGAACCGGAAACATAAAAAAAAAGAATCTGACCACAAAATAATACAATGCCCATCCACAGTAGCCAAAACATTGAATCTCTACTTTGCGTCAGTCGGTTGACCACCGCACACAGGCACAAACCGAGCTGATGACCCTGGCGGGCGCCAAGGCCGTCCAGTGATAACTCCAGCCATTAACACCTTATTCCTACAGCCCGTAACTGAAATTAAAATATTCATTATTATAAAGAAACTCCAAAATAAACACAGCTGCGTCATTGACGACATCCCTTCATCACTACTTAAATCCTGCGCATGGGAATTCACTCCCCCCCTAACAGCCCTCATTAATCAATCATTTAAAGAAAGTGTTTTTTTTCCAAATAGACTAAAAACAGCTATTGTTAAACCGATACTTAAGAAAGGTGGTAAATCGACTGACAAAAGTCAATATCGCCCAATCGTAATACTCCCGGCATTTTCTAAAATATATGAAAGGGCCATTACAAATCGCATTTACAAATTCTTGACTAAGTATAATATTCTAGACAATAATCAATATGGTTTTCGTGAAAAAAGATCAACCACGCTAGCTATTTATAAATACACACAAGAAATACTTACATGTATACGCGATAAAAACTATGCCGTAGGCATATTTTTAGATTTGACTAAGGCATACGACATGGTTTCTCATTCCATTTTACTCTCCAAGCTTTATGGTGTCGGCATCCGAGGGCAGGCGTACGAGTGGCTGAAGTCGTACCTCTGTGACCGGCGGCAGTGCGTCCAGGTAGAGCACGTCGACGAAGGCTCCGGCGCGCTGCAGAGCGTGCGCTCCGACTTCCTCACTACAAACTGGTCCATACCTCAAGGCAGCGTACTAGGTTGTATCCTCTTTCTCATATACATAAACGACCTGCCTAAGATATGTGACCCGTTATGTATTTTGCAGACGATATTTCACTTCTTTTTAAAATTCCAACCACTGATGAGTTCCATAACAATCTTATTACCGCTACTTTCAATCAAATAAAACTCTGGCTAAAAGATCATAACTTAAAATTAAACAATAAAAAGACTAAAATCATACAGTTCAAACCACACCAAAAACAATCCCTAGACATGAAAATAATAAGGAATACAATCAACATAGATGAAGTCAGTGAATTCAAACTGTTAGGACTCAACCTCGACACACATCTTAACTGGAAAAGACATATTGAAATAACTAAATCCAAACTATCGCAGTTCTTATATGCCCTAAATCTTATTAAAACAAACACAAATAAAGAATGCGCCCTTGCAGCTTACTATACCTACGCTTACGCCTGGCTGCGCTACGGCATCATCATGTGGGGAGACAGCGTCGAGGCTGATGATCTCTTCATCGCTCAAAAGAAATGTATCCGTATCATTGTAAATACCCACTGGCAAGACACCTGTAAGCCACATTTTATCAAGGAGCGTGTTCTCACTCTTCCATCATTGTACATACTCGAAACCTGTCTCTTTGTAAAGAATAATCTAAACCTATTAAAACACAATTTTACGGATTACTTCGCGATTTATTTACATTTTATTTCAAACCTGACGTTTCGAACACTTTACAGCGATCGTGGTCACAGGGAGACTAAGGTATTATTTGTCATTACAAAGTTTTGAAAAATTTTTAACTACCGTCACTCAATAATATTAATTTACGTTCCTATTTACGCAGAAAGAGCTAACCGTGTCTTGATGATGGATGATTTGGATGTTTCATCCAAATTTCAATAGAGAAGATGGTTGGAAAGTTCCACCGGCATGGGATCCTATTCTAGAAAAAACCAAAGCAACACCTAGCACTGCAAGATCTCAAGCTGCTACCTGATACCTACTGTAATTTTAATATACAAGTCATACATAATTATGGTAATGTTTGTTGTGCATATGTATTGTTATAAGTTGCTACACCCTTACAGGGTCTGTACTTTAGTTTATAAGGTTTTTTAAACTCTGTACTAAACTGCAATCAATAAATAAACAATTCACCAATTCTGGGTAGGCAAAGGATCAGCCACGTCTTCAGTATTTTTAATTGTATAATTTTTCATTATTTTCTTCAGTATTCTTTTTCTTATACACTCTACACAACTACACTAACACTAAACTATAAACTAACCTAACCTAACTCATTGAAATGCGGGGATTGTTCACATTTCAATGCTCGGCAATGATACAAACGCTAATGTACAAAATTGGTTTAGAGGCAAAATATTCTATAGGTACTATAATACACACCAACAACATGTTCCACAGATTTATAAGAAGCATAAGGCTACTGCCATAGGTATTAATTTGGTTAATTAATGAGTGAAATAGTATTATAATCGGATTAATAAATTATTCAATTGAAAATGTATCTTATGCTTTGAACACTACGTTATTATTTCTCTGCAGCTGTTTTTATTGTTAGCACGGTTTGAAAGACAAGAGTTCCAGCATAAATTATTATTTATTAAACACTTTTTTTAGTCTTTATTTTAGCTACAGTTATTTATTTTAGTGTGATGTTATGAAAATACTTTGATTTACTGCTAAGGTAGCTAGTAGGTTCTTTACTAAACAGTTGTCTAACTTAATTTAAAAAATGAGGTGAATAAGGTAACCTAGTTAAGTACAGTCGAAAGTACGTCAAGGCATACATGTGAACTACAAAAACAGCTTTTATTATGTAATGAATAGAAGCGGTATCAAGGTGAACACTTGTAGTCTGACTTGCGGTGTGTAAGTATACTCGACTCACGTCAGACTACCCCACTTTGACTTTAAGACCACCCTTATTAACTACGTAATAAAAGCTGTTTTATAGCTCACATGTAACCTGACGTACTACTGACTATACTAAAACTAAAAACCGTTTCTTAAGTCTAGGTACTCGTTACACCTAACTACTACATTGAATTTTACCGATGGCTAAGATATATGACAGTTAAACACCAAGCAAGTGAAATACAACATAAAAATATATTACATTGGCTGGGTGCCCTGAATACCAGCCTAATTGCAGCCTTTTTGCATCTACATCTCTTTACGTGTAGTGTAATACACCTACATATCAGATTCAGAAAAAATATACAAACACACGTAACACTATATTTTCCCTTCTTATAAAACTCATCGTCCTGGTTTATTGCGATAAATTTTGTTCATTTTCTTTACAAACATAATGTTGTGGAAACCTAAAAACTCAAGTACTTATTTAGTTTAACAAAAAAAAATCACGACTCCATCCTTAAAATTGACTTTATTCCGATGACGTCACGTATTTTGTTTCATTTTAGCTTTGGGTGTAAAAGTGATAGAAGATTGGCAATGTTTTACTTAAATTAATTAGAAAATAAAATATTAAAGCAGGTTTCAAGTGTTATTTCGGTTTTAAACCTTATCAATAATATTTACCTACCGATGAAAGGTCATTCCATATTTTTTTACGATTCATTGAGCTGTGATTTTTGCAATTTTTGACGACACACTTCGGCATGTTCATTGTTTGACGGCCCACGCGTCATTAGATACTTAATCGGCCTAAAATGGCGATTCGGCCGATAAGAGCATGTGCCATAGCTGTCAGTGTGATGAGATATCCCTATATACTATAGTAAATCATACACAAACAATAATGCATTTTATATTTTTAGATTTCGATGTTGAGTCCCAAATTAAAAGTTGTTGTTGAAGCACTTATTACACCATCTGCCTGCCTCGTTGGTCTAGTGGTAAGCACGCTGGGTACTACCCACGAGGTCCCAGGTTCGAATCCCGGGTCGGGCCGCGAGTGTTTGAGTTTTTCTGTTTACTTACTCAGACACAGCTCCGGAGTCAGGAAGTTGGTGGTGTTAACACCCCCGTGCCTCGGAAAGCACGTTAAGCCGTTGATCCTGAGCCTGATCTCTCTACGGTCATGTCGGACTGCCGTCTCACCGAATTATGAGAGTGAAGGAACAGAGAGTGCACCTGTGTATTGCGCACACACTTGTGCACTATAATATGTCCCGCGCAGTTGGCTAATCTCTGTTGAGATAGGCCGCCGTGGTCAAAATTCGGCTAGGAGGTCATTACACCATCCTATTTGTAACTTCCAAACTAGGATCCTAACTAGGAAGGTACCATCCTAGTTAGAATCCTAACTAGGAATTTTGCATCCATAGTAAGTACCTGGCCGGGCGACCGAGCTTTGCTAGTCAGCCTCAGACTGTGCTCGGTGGTCTCAGATAAGTACTACCTTCTACTATTTATTGTACTAAAGGCAAACGTTAGCCATACTTATGAGAAATATATTATCTCAAATATTTACTATTACAATTTTCTTTTTAAACGTGTCCAAAAACTAAAAAAAAGGTTGTATAAACTAAACTAACATTTTCGTAATCAAGCGAGGTTCAAACCCCAAAAACATACTTAAATACCACAGATTAACCATTTGTACCATAGTACTATATGTATTTATAATGACAGATGACTTAGGTATGTATATTAGGTAATAGGTAGTGTTATTATTATAGGAAACGTGCATATTAGAATAATAACGGTGTTATTATAATATGTGCATATGGTTTCCGGTTACGTATCATTACAACTAAACATGTTTCAACTAATTTCAAAATAACTACGGTCGATTTACATATGTTCATATCGCCTATTGGACGACTCACCTAATGTTTAACTCGCATAATGTTGTTTAAACTAAAATCAATTGGACTAACGAACGATTAATCTAATGGTTGTTGAGACTATTGGATTTTTCAACTATGTACGAAATACCTAATTCAGCAAGCATGCAAGCATAATTTCATACATGCATGCAAATGGATTTCCTCGTCTCCGGCGCTGCGGAAAGTGCAGCCTCTCCGCCCGCTGTAACAACGTTCAGGCACCCAAGTTCGCTTCCGCAGCTTCGGCCTGGTCGCCTTAGGCACGGTAGCCTGAACCTTGTAACAGCGGGCAGAGGCTGCTCACCCACCGCGCCTCCGGCTTTTGAATTACACGGCGAAGGACCACGGCATGTCGGGGACAACACAATTTGTTCTTTAAACATTGTTATTTTGTGTACAAATATTGACAATGGAGAAATCAACAGTAAGTAAATCGTTAGTTAGTTCAATTAACCTTAGTTTCATTTCATTCATTGTAGTTAAATAAACCTTAGGTGAATGAACCATTGGGTGAGTTAACGGTAATAGATTTCGTCCATTAGTTATAACGAAAATATGTGAAACAATCTTTAGGTATATTAAACAGTAGGTCTTCCGACCGTAGTTATTTTGAAATTAGTTGAAACAACTTTAGTTGTAATGATACGTAACCTGGTTTCCAGAATGCTGTTGGTTCCAAAATGCTCACTCTTCTTTGCAGCGAAGCTGTTTTTAGGGTTCCGTAGTACCTACTGACAAGAAACACTTACAGTTACGTCATGTTCGTCTGTCTGTGCGAGGTTATAACTAAGACCGGTAGTACTAGAAAGCTGTAATTTTGTAGGTGTATACGTAACAGGAAATGTATGAATTCTAGGATTGTATACAACTCCTAGGAAATGTATACAATTCCGAAGCTATTTAGGAAATGTATAAAATATTGATTCAGAGATTATTTATACAAAATATCGTATAAATAATGCGTAATAACGCACACATCCTAGGAAATTTTATAAAATTCCAATATTGTATTAATAGGAAATGTATATATTTTTTTTTTAATTTATTTATTTTCGTTAACAAATTTTAATTTTATAACATTAGTAATTGGATACTCCTTTTAAGCATTGTAGGAATGCTTGTGCCAGGAGAATCCACTCTTCCATAGCTATAACTATTTATATCTTATGTAATCTTATGTAATCAGCTATAACTATTTAAATCTTAACATTTAACATTTCAATCTTAACATTTATCTTCTTTATTATTATAATGATGTACGTGTCTGTATCTGTGCGCGCGCGTGTGTATGTGTGTGTGTGTGTGTGTGTGTGTGTGTGTGTGCGTGTGAGTCGGTGTGTGTACGTGCGTGTGTGTTATGTTAAGCGTGGTAACAACTGTTCTGTCTCTTCATTATTTAATGTTTTTAGCCATTGATCCATAATAGTCTTGCAATCTTTGAATTGTTTTGGATATATATTTAGTTTCTTATTTATTTTATTATATAACAGTGCTGATCGATTATGGTATTGTTTATTGGCTAATTCAGATCTAGTTTGCGGCACTTGTATAGAATATTTTCGTCTTTTTGACAAATTATGTACTTTAAAGGAGAGAGATCTGTGTTTCCGAAGGATGATTTGCTTGACATAAAGCTTCCTAACGGAAAGTAATTTATATGTCTCATACAAGGTTTCGGTGGGATATCTCCTTCGTTTGAAATACATAACCTTAATCAGTGCCCTCTGGGCGATCTCTAATTTTTTAAACTTATTTTTGGCAGCCCCTCCCCATGCTGAGATGCAGTACGCCAGAACTGATTGTACAAGAGTAATGTAGGTATATTTCATGCAGGAGGTTTCTTGCGGACCCATGGCCACCAGTTTGCCTACCAGGAACAACATGACTCAGAGTTCTGAAAATCCACATCATTTTCCTGACTCTAGAAGCAACTTGTTCAAGATGAGGATACCAGGATAATCTCTGATCCAATATGATTCCTAAGTATTTAGTCTGTGAAACTCTATCAATAGTAGCGCAGTTGCAGTTTAAATTATTTAAGTTATCGTAAACATGTATTTTTAGGTTGAAGTCTTCACTGGGTTCGGTGCGTTTATCAATAGCAAAGCATATGTAGTTCGTTTTAGAGGTGTTCAGTGTAAGCAAATTTTCCCTTAGCCATTTAGCCACCTCGGCCATTCCGCTTTCAGCCGTAGTTCTAACGGAGCACCATGATTTTCCATAAAAGACCACAGCTGTATCGTCAGCATAGGAGAAGATTCTTGCATTATTGATCTTCATGTTGCAGAGGCCGTTTATATATATTAAAAATAGTGTGGGCCCCAAGATGCTTCCCTGGGGAACCCCGCATGTAATATCTGCGCCTGCACTAGTGAACTGACCTAATTTGACACTTTGCGACCTGTCTGATAGATATTCCCTGAAAAGAGTTAAGGGGATTCCTCTTATCCCGATGCTTTCAAGTTTTTGGACCAGGATTGGGACAGAGACGGTATCAAATGCCTTCTTAAGGTCCAAAAATACGGTTAGACACTTGTTTCTTGTATCAAGTTGCTCAGTTATTAATGAGGTTAGGCCAATTACAGCGTCTTCAGTAGATTTTTTTTGCCTGAAACCGAATTGTGAAGGGGACAAAAGATCATATTGATCCAGATATTTTAATAGTCGAGAATTCAGTAGTTTTTCTAGTATCTTAGATATAGCCGGAAGAATAGATATAGGCCTGTAGTTATTGATATCGTCTCTGTCCCCACCCTTGTGCACAGGAGTAATAATAGATTTTTTAAGCGGTTTTGGAAAAATACCCTTCTCAAAACAAAGATTTGCGAGATGTGCTATAATCGGAACCACCTCTTTTCTAGCAAATTTTAAAAAACCGGTTGATATGCTATCCCAGCCAGGCGCACTAGCTGATTTCAAGTTCATTAGAATTCGATTCACTTCATCAGTGTCTGTACCCAGAAGCACGAAGGAATTTGACTGTAAAGGCAATTTATTTGTATAATTTACTAAGGATGGTTGTATCTGCGATGCTAACTGTTTACCAATATTTACAAAATAATCATTTAAGAAATTGACAGACTCATTAGGAGATGATTTAATATTTAATAATTCCATGTTTTGGTTTTTATTTCTCTCTAAAAAGTTATATTTTTTATGTTTCTCCAGAGCTGTTTATTATTTGATACTGATTGTGCAAGTAGTTCTCTTTCATACGTTCTTTTAAATTTTTTCAGAAGTTTATTACAGTAGTTTCTATATCTCATATACGTCATTTTTAAGACAACATTGTAAGGGTCATTCTTAGAGTCTTTTTGTAACTTATTTCTATTTTTTATGCATCGGAGCATACCCGCGGTGATCCAAGGTTTTATTATACGTTTGCTTTTTGGGATATTGATTACAGTAGTGCTTTTATTTATTGAATCGGATAAAATTTGTATTAATTGGTCGGTTAGTAAATTAGGGTCGTTATAAGCAGTCAGGCTCGTTAAATGACTCTCTCGCAAAAGAACTAAAGCCTTTTCAAAGTGTATTTTTGTTTTAGTTTTAGCAACGGATAGGTTATTTTTTAATCTTTTTAAACACAAAATGTCGTAAAATGGTCAGTTGTTGATGTGTGTAAGATAGCGATACGCGCCAATGTTTCACTTTTGTTTAATTTAAGCATAAAGTGATCAAGACAACTGCCCTTTCTTGTAGGTATGGTATGCCCTGAAAGTATGCCATGCATAGCCAACATATTAAGATAGCTCATTCTGTTTTTTTGTTTATATGGCTTTTCAGTAGGCCTAGGTGCAATATTGATATTTATATCTCCCGCCAAAACAATATTTCTTTGTGATGTTAATGTTTCTAAATGGAAATTTAGTGAGTTTACAAAGCTGTCAGTATTTGTATTCGATGGCGAGCGGTAAACACCGAGAATGACCGTGTTCCAGACTTCCAGCTGAAGACAAGACGCTTGAGTTAGTTTGATCTCCTTAACAATATGTTTCAGATTATTTTTGACATACATCACCACTCCATCATTTTGGTTCAGGTGGCGTGTAGTGGCATAAAGATCATATCCACTAAGTTTAGGTACTGGTTTACTAACTTCTAATCTACTCTCATAATATATATAACATCCGTCTCAAACTTGAAGCCGGATAACGTGAGTAATAGGTCGTCAAAATTGCAATAAACGCTCCGAATATTCTGTGATATAACGGATAAGTCCCTTTTGTTTACAGAAATATATTTTTCTAGGTCTGAGCCTACACATTCAATAGCTCGTGCCATTTCTACGTTATCTATTACGTTTTGTGTTCAAAGTGAGTCACTCATGTGAAATTGTTTAGAATATAGCCCACGTCATAGTCAGTTCAAGGTGATACTTGCAAGATGCAATAAGCGATTGCATTAGAGATATGATATAGTTGTTAGAATGCAAATCAAATAATGACTGGATTAAGTGCAAGTAAAGATGAAAGAGGTTATTTGTGTTTGAGTAAAGTGATGGATAGTTTGTAAGAGTTGCTTGTAATGTGTGTAGGGAAGTGTACTTGAAGAGGTGTAGGTACTTCAGAGCAAACGATACTTGTTTGTTTTGAGCTAGTAGTAACAAAAAATATTGACAAAAAATAAGAAAAGAGTAGAGTATAAAAAATATCCTAATTCTTATGATTACGTACTGATGGATGGATTCTGGAGCGAGTCATTTTTCCGATAGTAATTTATGAATCTGTTCTTCGCTTCTTACAGTTATTATTGGCGAGTGGTCGTCCCTTCTGATATAAACTTTACCGTAGGCAGTCCAGCAAAATTTGTAGCCTCTTGATTTTACTTAGTCTCTGGCAAGAAAGTGTAGCCGAGATGCCTTTACTGTTAGATGATGCTCAGCCAGGAATATTGGGGTATCCTCTTGAGTTTTAAATCCGAGGTGCTTGCAACACAACTTTGCTTTGTGTTTGATGTTGAAGGCTTTGCCCATTTTTAGTACTTCCGTCTTTAGTAGTGTGGAGCTAGTTTCGACGACAATCGGGGTATTAGGCTTTTCAGCATTTTTACTGCGAACTCTATAAATGTCCTTGATATAAGCTTTGTCAAGGTTGCAGCCCAGGCTTCTGGAGAGATTTATAACCATCCCGACAAGGTCTTCCTTTGTTTCGTTATTTTTCTTGGGTACGTTTTTTATCTCAAAATTTGCCTTGCGACTGGCCATTTGTAGATCTTCAATTTTTTTTTCAAAGTGATGATTGTCTTCTTATCCTCCCTAGCCTGTCTTTCCAGCTGATCAATTTTTAGTCTATACTCTTCATTTTGAGCTGCCAGAAAAGCTTCTCGAATCCTCTATATTTGAATTTGATTGTTGTATATCCTTTAGTGTCTTTGTAAGTTCCTGATGCTTGCTTCCCTGACTAGCCAGGAAAAGGGACATCATTTCCTTGATTTCCTTTTTAAAGTCGTCTACTTGCATAGATATCGAATCATCCATGTCGTCTCGGCTTCTTTTATTACGCATGAAAACGTAATTAGGCGAACTCTTTTTGGTAGTTTTTAGCGGGCTTAGCTCAGATTCTGAGACAGATCTGTCCATTGAAGCAGCCATATTGTATCAGGGGTACCAGGGCAGCAGAAATCAAAGGAGGGTATATTTAAAATACGTTAGCAATGGCCGCGCAGAAAACAGGGCAGGCCTTGGTTCGCTCTTTCAAAATGGTCGCAGGAGAGGCGGTGTCACACGAAGTGCAGTACGCTAATTACCGGTCAGCGGGGTGAGTCATGACGTCGCGCGCGCAGGAGTGGTAATTAAAAGCTCTTACGTCACAGTGGGGGTGGAGCCGGCGCCTCTAGTTGAGTACCAGGATCACAGAAGCGTAGGACTTGAAGGCGCGCAGATAATCTCGAAGTACCAGGACAAAAATCACCTCTTCGATCTTATGCACTCCTATTTTTGTTAGCAAATTTAATTTAACCAATTTGTTTTAAATTTATTTATAAAAGAAAAGTAACACTTCGGTGGACACGTTAGCGCCTTACGGCGGTCCGGGGGGGAAGAGAATGTATTAAACGAACAAATTTGTGAATAAAATAAAAAAACGCGTTTTTAAATTAAGAATCAGAGTATTTATTAAGGGTCTCATTGAGACAGTAAATTATGTAACAATCATACAGAATACATAATATCTTTTGTCGCAAAGACCGCGAATGGATGTATGAGTTTGAACCGTGGTCCATACTCCATAGACAATGGAGCGATCCTTTTTGTACTGTATTTGGCTTTGACAGATGCGGAGAAAGAGAAGAAAGAGTGTGGGAAGAGAATGGACTTTCCCATAACATCACAGAGTACATCTCTGTGATGTTATGGGTTTGGTATACAGAATAATAATTAATGTCTTAAAAAACCCATGAATTCGAATTTCACTAAAAATTTAAAGGGTAAATCATGCAGAAACGAACAAAACACAATCACTTTTCAAGTTAACTTTAGTTTAGTATTTTCCATATAATTTGTGTTTTGAATAGTGTGTGGGAAAGGCCTATTCTTTATTTTGTTTTGACATATAACACTTATAGAATTAACTAATGAAATACTGGACTTACGACATAATTCCGAGTAACGACGAAACACAAAAAGTTTCGCACTAAAGAAAAAAAATTATCTGTAACAAATTTTAAGCGTTAAGTACGCCATCTGTATTTTTTTAGTTTATCTAACATGTGAGCTTGCTTTAAACACTTTCAAAAGTTCGGAACAATCTGTATAGATGGCGATATTTAAACTTTTGTGCACGCACCCATGAAGCACTCTGTGTGGATACCAAACTGTCCACGGACGTAAGTTAGTACTTTTTTTTGGGAACTAATCTATCCACGGACGTGTAAGTGGTTATAATAATTTGTGGAGTACATTTTACAATGGCGGAAGAAAAGTTTGTTTTCTCAGCGTACTTTGTAATAAATAAATGAGTTTGTTATAAAGAGCATGAAGCAAGTGAGTGCGATTTAGATAAGAAAGTTATAAAAGACTACCTGGAAGAAGAAATCTTGTAATGGGTAAGGAACGGTAGCATAAGAAGACGCTAAAGAGATACCTATTGTGTCTTATTATTATCTAAAGAATCCAGACAAGAACCACTGCGCTACTCTCAGTAACATTAGAGTAAGAGAGATAGAGATGTGGGGCATGGGAAGATTGTAAGGGGTTGGAGGAGACCTTCGGAGGGGCAAAGCCCTAAGACCAACCAAGAGATGTCTGTTATTTTACCTAGAGGCAATAAGGACAAAGACTACTTACAAGATTTGAGGTTGGCTGCATAAACTTGATCCTTTGCCTACCCAGAATGGAACAAAAAGAGCAGTCAAACAAATAATAGTGAAGTGTCGAAGAGGCAAGTATCGATCAAATTGTGTCGTTGCATCTTTTTCACAGATCGGACTTTACTCAAGCCATTTTTATTTTCTGGATAAAAAAATCTGTCATGGTAGATCAACTAAAGGTTGATTTCAATTTTTTCAGTGATATATGAATACAAAAATAAACTAATGAAACCGTTAAGGTTTCATTAGTTTATTTTACACAATTATTTTTTACAAAATTGGGCCAAACTTATTGTTAGAGACGGTTTACTTTCTCCCAAAACATTTTATTTTCTTTTATCCTTACTTTTAACATACATGGTTCCCTGACCAATCTATCTAACAAACCCTTACGCGTGAAATAAAACAGTAACATTGAAAAGTAATATTTAATAACTTACCATTTAACAAGGTTTCGCACAAAAGTCTGCAGTAGTAAATTTAGCGCAACGAGCACAGTCACAACTTCAGTTGCCAAAACGCGACTCTATGTTGGCAAAAAAGCATCAACATGAAGACTGTAACACTATCTATGATTTGTAATTGAAACCTCATGGAATTAATTACGCAAAAAATAGTGGCAGCAAATTTGATGTATTGGGCTAAAGTTAAACCCCAGGGCTAAAGTAACCCGCCTTTACAATACAATTTTTTACCATGCATACGTATAATCGCACATTTATAAGACGAAAATCAATCCCAAAAAATTTAGCTTTACAATATATTTTTCGTTATCATGTATAAGGTGTTTGCATTTACTCCATACAAAACTAAACATCTCCTTCAACGTTATTACTTAATGATCGACTACGGTATACTTACTACTTAAATCGATTTTAAAGGTAATCTACTATAAGATGATAATGCGGGCGCCGCACTATTTTTAATCGGAGAAGAGTCAAAAAGAGGTTATGTTTACATGTCTTCCGTTCACAAAAATTTAAAAGCCTATTTATTTTACATAAACTTAGGAACAGATAATTGATTATGTTTAGAAACATAATTGTTCGGAGCTTTGCTCGTTACTATTCAAATATGAGTTTAACAAAGAGTTCAGTGGACAGTGTCGGAATCTGTAGGCAAATACATTGTGGAGTTTGTCTAAGAAATCCTCGGCAAACGTCGAAACCAAACAGTATTTCTTCTCCAGCAATAGCCAGTAAATATGAGGTTATAAATGAAGATAATTCACAAGTAATTGAGAATACTGCCGACGAGATTCATACAGAGAGTCCATACCCAATACTCAGTGATGAATTTGATGGAATTAATCTTAAAAGTGAGTTATTATTTAAAACTGGTTTCGATTTACTAAATAATATGAAATAATATGTTTTACAATATACAATATGTTACAGGGGGAATATCAGGGGTCTTTGATATTGAAGACCTTGTAGAGTTACTACAGAGGGAAAATTCAAAAGACATATTTGTGGCCAGTGTGCCACCTGAAATAAACTATGTTGAGTACATTTGTATAGTGAGTGGACGTAGTAAAAGACATGTTTTGGCACTTGCGGAGTTTGTGAGGAAAGTTTACAAGAAAAAATGTTTTAAAAATGATCAAATCCCCAGAATTGAAGGAAAAGAGTCTAATGAGTGGATGGCTTTAGATTTAGGTAGTATTCCTGCTTATTGTACATATAATCTACATTAGTTTTATTTAAACTTTTAAGAAAATATCTTTTGTTTTATTTTCAGGCAACATAGCTCTTCACATTTTTTCTGAAAAAACTCGGGAAGCTTATGACTTAGAAACACTTTGGTCAGTAGGACCTGACCATGATGACCTTACCAATAAGAAGAGTAGTACCGATATATTTGAAAACTATAGTGCATTCTTAAAGGACCTTAAACCATTAGAGTAATAAGTAGTACCTAGTTATGTTTATAAAGAATGTTTTAAAACTCTTTTTAATTTTATTTTCATTCTCATATTACCATCCTGCCAGCTTAGAAAGGACATAATAATGTTAATTAAAAAAAAACAATAGTTAAAGTCTCATATAAAATGTTTACTTTTGCTTAATTAAACCATTACAGATACATAAAGTATGTAATTGTATATTGCTATTTTCATCTAAATTATATGATGATATTAAAATAAATGTATTATTGTTCCAATAAAATAAAATATATTGTCATAATGTTACTACTGAATTAATTTTGTCTAAGATCATAAAAAAATTTTCAATAATTGAATGCATATTAAAAAACAACAATTTGGCATAAAATTTATAACTAGCTTGAGAGTTTCTCAATGTAATATTACAATGTAATGTAAAATTATATAAAATTACAGCTGTTGACTAAGTAAAACATTCATACCACAATCACAAGATTCATATTTCAGTCAAAATGCAGTTGCACATCCTAATAATCTAAAATCCTAAAGTAGCATAGTTTTGGAAGCAACCTATATTAGTGCTCCTAACATGTTATTAAAATAATAAAATGGAAGCCAATGTAAGTTAATTAATTACAATCATAAATAAATTGAGTAAGTAGCAATTCTGTGATTAAAAATACTTTTAAATTATAAACAATTATTGGACCACATACAAGTCTTTGATTTTTGTGATTTACAATGATTGGTGTTAGAATTTGTAAAACTAAATACTTTAAATACATAAAACATCGATTGAAAAATAATACTAGTCCAAAGTAAAATTAATTTGTTTTCTAATTTTAATTGTGGATTTCTGAAACTGTGAAAACAATACATCACTTTAAAGGATTGTTTTCTCCTATTTGTGACAGGAATTTAAATGTTTTTTTTCCTTTTCATTAGAACATATACTAAGCATACCTACTTAAATTAATTCAGAACTAGTATTGCTTGCACCAATTGAACTGCTTGTAGTTTCTTTATTTATACTTTAAGCAAAGGGTTGGCATAACTAGCCCACCATTGATTTGTCATGTTACTACTAAATTAGACCAATTTTGAAAAACTTAAATACTTGGAACATGAGGAAAATACATTAAATTTTCATTATATCATTTTAAACCACTTACGGTAACTTACAAAACTTGCACAAAAAATATTGGCTTTATGAGTTTTGTTAAATAACAAAAGAAAATAAAAGAATACAGAGATATAATTAATAAGTAGGTATTTTCCTAAAACCCCCAGTTGACATTGTTTTTTAAATTGTTCTGATTTAGTAACATGAAGGAGAACAAATAGCCTTAAATGGATTCAATATACAAAAAATAGCAATTGATTGACAAATTTCCTGTTTGAATTTTGAAAGTTACTTTAAAAGTGGTTTCTGGGATTATACAGATTGGAATGTATTGTAGATTAGTCTTTCACATTTTGAATTTTCTGTATCTATCATAAATTTAGTTAGTAGGCAAGTAAATTGAAAGAGTAGTATCATATAAAGAGAGTTCTACTCTTAATAAGACTTTCACCTGCAAGCTAGTCAGATCACCAGGAAAGACCTTCAAATTAAATTCAACTGCCTTCTTCAGATCTAATGCAAACTTGGGTTAGTGCAAAATTTTCAATACAATACATCCTTACAAAGTACACAAATATTATCAAGTAATTTGTGATTTCAATTTGGATCCAAATTTGGCTCATGACTAATAAATTATGACAATATGGCCACACTTCGCCTTACCCCAGCACCTGAATTTACATTATCCAAGCTCGACCACTTTTTGATGCCATTTTTTACTATTTCTGCAGCAATTTTATCTTCCATGACCCTAGACATGGCCTCCAACTTTTGTGCCCTTTCTTTGCTCAAAGGTTCACTGGGGAAGGCCAGATCATTAGCCTCAGCTAATGTACGTAGATCAAAATAATACTTCGCATACACACTTGATGGTACATTAATATTGAACTGTAACATTTCCAAAAACTGTCTCTCTAGTTCATTCATATCTTCGACAGTGATATCTTTAAGAATCTGGCAGTAGTCAACATTCCAAACAGCTTGGTCATCCCACACTTTACTGGCTAGTAATATTGCACCCAGTACAATCCTCTTCCAGTTTGATGGAGCAATATCCAGCTCAGCACATATAAGAAGTCGCTCCAAATAAACCAAAGTTATAATAGCACATTCAGCAGTCAATTGGGCAGCATTAAATAAAGTTCTTACAAATTTATAAATTTGCTTATGCTCTGGGTTGTATTTGTCATAATCATCACTAACACCTTCCTTGCTGAGAGGGTGAAGTTTCTCATCAAAAATGTCTAACTTTCGTTCGGAAGTTCTATGTTTAATGTGGTAATAAATAGCCAATGCAACACATTTTACTGTATTTTTTAGGTTAGGCTGAGACACTGTACTATCATCTAAATAAATAGTAGAACAGGAACTGCTTTTTTTGAGCTTATTATCAGCAATTTGGTGTTGACTACGCTTTCTAGTCATACCATTCTCTATAGATGCTTTAGATCGCTCCATGAAAATAGTACCTGCTATAGGATCTTGAGACGGGTCAATGTCTCCATCATCGGGTTCCCTTTCACTTATGTGTTGGATATTATTCGAGCTCACTTCCCCTTCAGGAAGGTAATCGAGTTTGACGATGTCCTTCCTGATCGGCGATGGGCTCCGGTAACAACAGCAACTGTTTTGGTTACCCATTATGGAATGACAAACAATGACCGCTAAAGATAAGTTATTACCATTCTACACGTACGGTAACACCATTAGACACACATAAACAGTATGCCGATCCACAAGAATGACGAAGGCCTATAATACCTGAAACAATAGCAAACTGCATGAATAATCTACACGTTAGCAATGAATCACGGGTGTGTTAAGGTAAAACACTGGAAATATATAGATACCTTAACATTTTTGGGTCATCATGTTGAGATTACACATATTTTTCATGAAAATGTAAAGAAATCATAAAATTCTAGAGCGGAATCATTCATTCATTACTTTTTTGGACTACTTGACTGACTGACTGACATGACGTTTACCCAAGTGTCACTTTAAAGAAGAAAAGAATTTAAAAAAAATACTGACCACTATAATACATATACAGGTGTGGCGTAAATAGTGGTCCAAAACAAAGGTGTGGATACACTGTACACTGAAGCACCACATACCAGTATTTAAAAAAAAAAAATGTACAGGGTTTTCAAAAAAAAAATGTTTTTTAATTTTTTTAGAAATCGTTACCTTGCCTTACAAATTTGGTTATAATTTCCAAAAATGACGGTTTTTTTTTATCCATTTTTTTTATTATTATTGCTGATCACTTGTACTTAGTACTCCATTCGTTTTTTTTTTTACAAACTGAATTTAATAAAAAAAATAAAGTTTCTTTCAAAATTCAATACTCACTGCTAGCAAATCGTTTGACTTTCAATGCTTTTGGTGTAAAAAAATGTACCACGCTGTCAGTGCCCATTGTTTAAAAAAAATGCCCATCTTTTGCAGATTCTAAAATGGTGCAACAATAAGTGTTACGACTTACAGGAAAAAAATTATTGCTTTTCGAAACAAAAAGGAGCCCAATTCAGAAAAACAATTTATTTGAAGTTCAAGGGTTTACGAGGGTTGTAATTTTTTTCTGTGTGGTCCAAAGCAAAGGTGTGGATACACTGTACACTGAAGCACCACATACCAGTATTTTAAAAAAAATTATGTACAGGGTTTTCAAAAAAAAAAAATTTTTTAAATTTTTTTATGAAATCGTTACCTTGCCTTACAAATTTGGTTATAATTTCCAAAAATGACGGTTTTTTTTATCCATTTTTTTTATTATTATTGCTGATCACTTGTACTTAGTACTCCATTCGTTTTTTTTTTTTACAAACTGAATTTAATAAAAAAAACCCTGTACATAATTTTTTTTTAAATACTGGTATGTGGTGCTTCAGTGTACAGTGTATCCACACCTTTGCTTTGGACCACACAGAAAAAAATTACAACCCTTGTAAACCCTTGAACTTCAAATAAATTGTTTTTCTGAATTGGGCTCCTTTTTGTTTCGAAAAGCAATAACTTTTTTCCTGTAAGTCGTAACACTTATTGTTGCACCATTTTAGAATCTGCAAAAGATGGGCATTTTTTTTAAACAATGGGCACTGACAGTGTGGTACATTTTTTTTGCACCAAAAGCATTGAAAGTCAAACGATTTGCTAGCAGTGAGTATTGAATTTTGAAAGAAACTTATTTTTTTTTTATTAAATTCAGTTTGTAAAAAAAAAAAACGAATGGAGTACTAAGTACAAGTGATCAGCAATAATAATAAAAAAAATGGATAAAAAAAAAAACCGTCATTTTTGGAAATTATAACCAAATTTGTAAGGCAAGGTAACGATTTCTAAAAAAATTAAAAAATTTTTTTTTTTTTGAAAACCCTGTACATAATTTTTTTTTTAAATACTGGTATGTGGTGCTTCAGTGTACAGTGTATCCACACCTTTGCTTTGGATCACTATTTACGCCACACCCTGTATAATACATATATACTGAGGCTAGTTGACATCAGTGGTGACCTAAGAGCTGACAGCTACCTTGCTTAGCGTATAAGCATCGCTATCCAGCGCGGTAATGCTGCCAGCATCCTAGGAACCTTACCACAAGGACCCTTTTTATAATTTTTGTTTTTGTGTTGTATTAAGTACCTAATTTATCTTATTTTTAATTAATAAGTTGTATATATAGTTAGTTAAAATATAATTAAACATATTTATCATTATGACGATTGTTGACATGTCAATGACGATTTGAGGTTTCTGTTGCCAGTAAAATAAATTAGTTCCAGTTGTTTTCCGCATTATGGCGAGGTCCCATAATATATTCCTGGTCAGGCTATACCCTATCATTTGTGTGTGGCACTTATTACACCATCCTATTTGTATCATTGAGAAATGATTTGTATAGCCTGACCAGGAATATATGGGACCTCGCCATATTGCGGAAAACAACTGGAACTAATTTCTTTTACTGGCAACAGAAACCTCAAATCGTTACTGACATGTCATCAATTGTCATAATGATTAGTGTCAAAGTGCACGCGTAATCTAATGTTCGACCAAGTGCAATTTTTATGTGATAAAAATACCAAGAACTATTTTTCATTAAAGAAAAGTGGTTTAACATGTGTTGTAGTATTTTCGACTAGAAAGTCTATGTGATCACTACGGTTGCTTTAAATTTATTACTGATATAGTTGTCATCATGAATTTTTGGTACGTCCATATAGTGCGTATAGTGAAAATTGGCTACTGATGGCTACGGAGAATCTTTTAAAAACGTTTTTGAAAAATGATTACAATAAATACTTGGTTTGAGCTTTATTTTCTTTATTTCAACCCTGCTTGGATATAACAACTAAAATAGTTCGCAGAGTTTTTTAAGATTTCCTATAAATTATATAAAATTATGACAACATTATAAATAATATCATTTAGAAAAACAATGGATTAATGTTTCTTTTATCCGTTAGTGGTTTTGCAAAAATAATTGAGTTGTGGTCCAAAATTCAAGGCCAATATTACAAAGACTTATAGAACTTAATAAGTACTCAATTTGCGAGAGTTCTGCCGTGTTACATCATTGTAGAATCTGTTATTTATAAGGTAATAAAAATTAACAGGAATTTAATCATATATGTTTTTATGTTCAGTTGCCAATCTACGCTGGTATGGTTATACCGAGCACTGATCATGTAATCTTTTTAAGATGATTATTTACTGTCATTATGCGTCAAAAACTAAAGTGCTCGACTTTTTTTTTAAAATAAAGAGTGAGCAAACTCTAGTGATGTACGTGTATCTGATGTCGGAACGAATATAACCAATCCTTTTATGGAGTTATTTTTGATCGGTTCCGAACAATCGATACTATTTAATCGATACCAGTGAATCGCTATTCACTATCCGGTATAGATTGTATTTTATTGTTGGTAAATAAATAAAAGATTTCTGTTTGTTGCAATAATACTTTATTATACTGCTTTACGTTAAAGTATAAACTTATATATAATATAAACTAGTAACATAAAAGATCCATACCTATTAATAAAATACCGTAGGGTACCTACTCCGTAATATAATATAGTATGTCCCTAGTAAGGAGTAATATTGTGCACTCATATTTAGCCGTACCATAGCGCCAAGCAAGATACAGTTCAAATGATCTATGTATTAAATGATGCAAGCCTGTCTAATCACCTCAATGCCCGCGAACCTAACTCATATCTTGGTGCTCTAGCAAAGCTATAATATGGGCGGGCCCTCTAGGCCTAAAGTACTCCGACCTAACGGAAATATTATGTTTACATGTTGCAGCTCTATATAAGGAAAAAAATGAAAGAGATGTTGGGGCCCTATATGGGCTAATGTTCGATACACAGAGGCTTTTCTCAGCTCTACAGGCATCCGATCCCCTGCTAGTAACCTGCAATGCAACATACTCAGTTTAGTTGATTCAATTCTACATTGACTGCACAAACCAATTGCTCAGCTCCACACGAAAGAACGTGTGTGTGTTTCAAGCTTCCTCATATAAATTCAAAGCATGCTATATCTTTAAGCATAATTGGGGGAATTAATTTTATTGTGTATTAAGTACGAATCAAAATTCTCAGTCGAATTGCAGCAGAAGGCTCGAAAATATGAAACATTTTGCTGGTTTTATGTACTCCGAATGACATGCCTAGGATTTCTTTCTCATTGCTTGTATATGAGGAAGCTAGGACACGCACATCACGAAAGCAGTTTTTAGATTTAAATTTCAGTACTTACCGTGATAATGTGAAACAAGAGGATGAATGAGAGAAAACCAGGAAATCTTCCTGGCGGCACATTTAAGCTTAGCAGAATCAGACAAGATTTCCTTTCCAGGCTTCACAAGGCGTCTCAGTCCACTCACATAGCCACTTCTCATGCAATTATTTATAAAGCAAATGTTCGTGTTACTTATGCAATCGCACAAAACGCTAAAAAACATTGTTTCGTTCTTACTTAATGTAGAAAACTAATAAATTTTATTACAATTTCTTTGAGCGAGGAACGAGCCAGCTTTACTATTTGCCAAAACAGAATTTAATTTAGGTGCAATTTTTCCAAAAAGTAATTTAGCGGATGGTCCCCACGGTCCAAAAGTTTCGACGCCAAACGGCGCAAACACATAATCACTTGCAAGTGATGCATACTTGCGACGTTTGGCGTTTTCAGCTAACTCCGCCGCCGCTCTAGCTTTTAAGGCTGACTCCCTGAGATGACATGGGGCCAAAATATCAACGCAAGTTGCGTCCCAAACTAAGGCCCGACCCCGCTCCCAGGGAATGAGCGTAAGGCCATCGGGTCTCTTGCCATCATCACGGACCAAACCACGTGGTTCCAACGTGGAAGGAACATTGATGCTGGCAAGAGCTCTAATAGGATAAGTATAGCCATCCAACGCGGTAACGCAGCCAGCATCCTCGCCTCCTTGCCTAAAGGACACGGGTTTAATTTTGATTAAGTAGGTTTTAAGTTTATTTATTTTTATTTCATGCATGTCTTTGTTTTTCTTTTCTTTTATTAAATAAACCTGAACTTACAATTTTAAATTAATGTCACTTTTTAATAAAAAGACATTCGACTATGGGTTGTCAAGCAGACTTGAAATCGGTTAAAATATTCGTTCTTTTATGACACGTGTTAATCATATTTGAACTGGCGATGCATAAATAAAGAAAAAAAGGTAATGACATTTAAAAAAGAAAATGTCTAGGCCCCTAAAAAAATGTGTCAGTCGTCGAATCCTATAACTTACGTCAGGCTGATACCGAGGGTTGTCATTTAAAGTGGATTCGAAGCGCCGAAACCGAAGGTGCGGTTTATGGCTAGTTAAACTAAACAGTAAAAATAAATTATATTTTTTTTCTAAATGGGAGGCCTTAAAAATTGTAATATTTATACTAACTTTTGGGAACTCTTTCATATAACATTAAATTTATTCTGGTTAGAAATATTGACAAATAAAACAACACTTTTGGACAACTCCTTTGTAGGAGAAAAAACAGGTTTCGCAAATGTGCCGCTTGTGGCGCCCGCGACACTTTTCGTCACACGGACGAAGGTGAACGCGTGGAAAAACTCGCGCTAAGCCCTTTCTTACGCAGGAAGGAAACGAAAAAGTGGTGTGTTGACTGTGGTGGCGCAACACTATTTTAAAATGGCTGACCGCTGCTAGTTTTTGAGCACGCTTGTTGTTTTGGATATTTTTCACAATTTCTGTAAAGTCCGCTCTACTTTAATTGGTAAATGCTAAAAGTGAATTCTGTGTTGATTGGTAATTTTTCCCACTTGCTATTGATCTTAAATCACCACACCACTATATTGTTTTAGGCAGAAATGCGTCGTAAAAGTGAGCGTACCGCTAGTAAGAAAACCAAATCGCCCGAGAAGAAAATAGAGAAGGTGAAGCGTACTAGAACCCGTCGTAGAAAGCAGTCTACTTCATCAGATAATGAGTCTGCTGACGAAACAGCTCCTGTCCAAGAGGTGGAAACCGTGGAAGAGAAAAAGCCGCCAGGGACGCCAGTAAAAGAAGATAGTCCCGGGGAGCCTGATCAGGTATGGCAAGTGAAAGCGGCCGAGGGTGGCGATGCCGGGGAGATTCAAAAATTAAAAATTTGCTTGACACGTCCTCCTTCAACGCCAGAGAGGGTTGATCGATCTCCTCGTAGCAAAAGGAAGCACTCCCGCGCTACGAGTTCTAGTGACACACCTAGCAATGAAGGAGTCGACGACAGGAAGAAGAAACATCGATCGAAAAGATCCACCCACGAATTGAAAGATGAAGACAAAAATCATGACAGCCAAGATGAAGTTGATGCAGATATGGATTCACAAAACAAAGATAAATCTGATTGCGAAATATCTCAAAGCTCTGACAAAAAATCTTCCACGGTTTCTGATGATACACCTATGTCTACCACGAATGAAGATATAAAAGAAAAAGAAGATAAAATAAATGACTCATCGGAAAAACAGGACTCCCTAAACATAAAGGAAGTAGAAGATTTAGATATCAAAAAGACATCTGATGCTGATACAACTGTTGCTTCACCGAAAGTTGAAACAACAGTTGTTGCATCAGATTTAGAATTAAGTAAGACAGTAGATCCAAGCAGTCAAGATCCTAGTAAAGAGACATCTGAAGACAAGTCTGAGGTATTGGAATTACACGCTGAAGACAGGGGTGAATCATTGGATACTGAATTAAATGCATCCCAGGCAGAAGTTGAAAAAACAGCAAAGAAATCCGAAGTACAAGCCCAGGAAAAGGAAGCAACCAAGGATCAGGTAAGTAAAATAGAAGATAAAACTGACAAACCTAAGAAAACAGTGTGTGATTCCAATGATAATAAATCAACAGATGAAACTCGTGTTGTAGAAAGTTCTGAGAAATCAGTAGAGGTAAGAAAATCATCAATTGAATCCAGTAAAGATGCAGAAGAGCATAATGAGCTGCACAAGGAGTTGGAGTGCTCCATGTCTACTAGTTCTACTCAAGAGGAGAACATTCAAAATGGGTCCACAGCTCCTATAGTCATAAGTAGAAAAAGGAGATGGGGGTCTCGACCAAACAAAGTGACTAAGCAGAATTCTATAACAATCTCTACTGACATTCTGAAGGAGATAATACCTGATGTAAAGCCTGTTGAGTTCGATGAAGTTATTGAAGAGAAAAAATATAAAAGGGAAGTCACAGAGAAAGTTGAACGCCCTGTATTGCCAAAAATTGTTATAGATAACACGGAAAATGTAGAGCAAAACAAAAAAGTTACTGAAGATAGAGATGTCAAGCCTCGAGATTCTCATCTCTCATCAAACAGGAAAATATCTATAGTTAAGGAAGGTGATAGTATTATTGCACAGCCACCAAGTCCACCTAGACATAAGCAGTCATGCATTTTGTACATAACAAACCTGGTGAGACCTTTCACATTGCCTCAATTGAAAAATTTATTACAACGGACTGGTAGAATAGTTGAAGATGGATTTTGGATAGACAGAATAAAATCAAAATGTTATGTTAAATATGAAACTGAAGAGTAAGTAGAATTTAATTTGTTTAATAATGTAGAATGTTGCCTTTATTTTGTGTAAACTAATAAAAATATTTCTTTTCAGTCAAGCGGTTGAAACTAGGCATGCTCTGCATGGTGTAACTTGGCCTGTGTCAAATCCAAAGACTTTACAAGTAGATTTCTCTACAGACGAAGCTTTTGATAAAGCCAAATTAAATGAGGATGCAGATAATGCCCAGGCATCAACCATTCCTGGCACAGTTGAAGACTGGCTCCGTGAACAAGACATGAAGAGGGAACGGGGAGAACTGGTTAGTATTGTTTACCAAAACTTGCTTGCTGTTCAATATCTCTAATATTTTCTATTTCTCATTCAGATTTTTTATCTTTTTCCATCAATGGGTTGTCTAGTAATGAACTTTTGTCTAATAATTTTATTTTATTTTTTCAGGAGAAACCTTATGAAAGGAAAACAGCAATGCGTGAGTGGGATGTTGGTAAAAATGATAAAAACAAGGACAACGAAAAAATGAGAAGGCCTGATGATCTCGGACCTCGCATGCTGGATAAGCGACGACACCGTAGCCCTGAAAGAAGCCCTGAGCCAGGTATTATTTATTATAGTAAAAAGAACACTTAGATCACTTTTATAGCCTGAAAAAAATATTTAGTATTAATATATTTTTATAATCATTTACAGCAAGGAAATTCAAGAAAAAAGAAGAGGAGGCACCTGCCAAGATGTTGGATGATCTTTTTAGGAAAACTAAGACCGCACCTTGTATTTATTGGTTGCCTCTGTCGGCTGAAACAGTAAGTAATTTAAACCCTTTCATTTTTAGGGTTCTGTAGTCCTAACTAGGAACCCTTATATAGTTTCGTCATGTCTGTCTGTCTGTATGAGGTTTTGCTAAGAGACCGTTAGTACCAGAAAACTGTAATTTTGTAAATGTATGTGTACCAATTACGCCAGAAACGCCCGATAAAGCGGCTAAACTAACTTTATTACTTTAGCAGTAATATTTGTTGAACTTGGGTGTTGGATAATATTTCCCAAATACAAAATCCTTCAAATAAATTCTTTAAAGTGACTAGGATGAAATAAATAATGGTACTAAACCCTTCGTGCGCGAGTTCAACTCGCAGCTTTTTTTTAGGTTTGAATCATACCAAAAAAATAGATTAATTAAAACATAGGTAGGTTTTAATTAATCTATTTTTTTTTGGTAACTGAGTCCTCGCCTGCGGGGTACTGGCGTGCGGAAGAAGATGAGAATGGTGACAGTGAGCAGTGCGGGCTGTGGGCGCTGCACTTTGACTGGGTGATGTGAAGGATACTGAATTTCGATTTTTGGAATTTCAAATAAAATTACCAAATCAAATCCCAAGCGCCCGCCGCCCGCACCGTTCTCGTCTTCCCCCGCACTCCTGTACCCCCAGGCGAGGACTCAGTTATGCGGTCGGCCTATACTTGGATGGAATGTTGGTGCGATTGGATACCGAATCCTACTATGAATACCTTTGTTCCAGATCGCCATTAAGGAGGAACAGCGGCGCCAGCATATGGCGGAGCACGAGAGGCGCTTGCAGGAGTTGCGTCGCACCCACCGCCGCCACTAGCATGGTCCGTCCCACACCCATTCATGCCATCATACATACACAACACACGTAACACTAAACACCTCGATTACATACACACACTCATCCCTCAACACAAAACACACCCATTTTCATCTTAACCCTGTCATTCCGACATTTTTTTTCAGGTTTTATGTCTGTGCAGACAAACGTCTTATTTTTTCGCTCATTAGAGGAGCTTATTAGTTTTATTTTAATTGATAGCAGCATACAATATAGGTTTAAAGGCATATTCGACGCATCCGCGTGGACATAACTGAAGATGAATAAATGATTTGTTTTATACGAAATGTTATAGAAAGGCACGCTTGGAGGAAATCCTATGATTTAAATCGTCGTCGGAGTGACGCAGTCACTTGATCGATACGAGAAGAGAGGTTGTCGGGACTCCGCTTTGGGGATTCACTGCAGTCGACGCTGACTTGTACTACCGCGTAGCCAAAGGATGTTGGCGTTTGAACGACAAGAGCGGGCAAATGTCTTCTTGACTGTGCAATCAAAATTTTTTCGTGCTCCACCCTGCCTTTTTCGTGCTCAACTACATTTACAAGGCCTGTAAAACACGCCATTGACAAAATGACCCAACCAAAGAAAAATTGGTTACGAAAGAAGAAATGAACAATACAATGAACCGGATCAAAGACATACTTGGCAATGATACCATTACTTTATCAAATCTACAGAACATTATATGACATTTAATGAATTTTAGATACGCCTTGGATATCGGCATGTGCTTTAGTTTGGGAATTGAAATCGATTTTTGGAGTATAGCCTGCAGCATCGGCGATAGACACTTAGCGTGAGGTGGTTTTAAGATGTAGTCTGGTCCAATGTGATTAAGTTTCCATGAGAATTGTTTTTGTCAGCTAAATGTTATTCCATTGATGTTATTAAACATTTTCCTATCCTATATGCATTTTTTCATTATCTTAACAAGTCCCAGTAAGTAGTGTACAGTCGCCAGCAGTCGGACTGCACATTTTTCTTGCACAATCGCTTCTATTACAACTGTATCAAATGCCAGTTTTTATCTCGATGTGCTGTCGTCTGTACTTTTTTAAACCTTGAGCTCATTATGTCGATATTTGAGAGACCATTAAATTTTTTTCTCTACACTTCAGGAAAAAGTTTTTTTTTGTTGATACCCAGTACATACCCAATTAAAAAAAAAATATTGCGTTTCTTATCGATTATGTATTCTGTTTATTTATCTATCTATATCGTCCTATTAACATAATCAAATGTTGAACAATTACCGACATATCTTTAGATTATTTCTTATCTGGATAAGAAGGGCTAGTAATTTTATTAGATAACTAAGCCAGTTGTGTTGGCGGATTACGATCGCCAACCACTGTTTTATGTTAAGTTAGTGGTGTATTTTGAAAACTTCCAATATGGTGAGTTATCTCTAAGTATTTATTTAATTCAGTTATATGCTTATTTCGTTTTAAAAAAGTAAATAAAATCGTATCAATTCATTGTATACTTTACCTTATGTATTGAAATTCGATTAACTTATCTTAAAATGACATCGTCCCCGATTATTTGATAGCGGTAATATCTTCATTACGCTTTATTTTATGGCACAAAATTTTTTAAGTTTCAAGGCATTCTGTATTCTAAAGGACGAGTAGATTAGCTAATTATGTGACAGCGAAATAACCAAGGACGAAAATGTGTCCTTACTGGCACTGACTGAGTCATCGCTGCTACCAGTGGCAAAAGCGTAGAAAATTAAAAAAGTTACCTAATTCCAGTAATTTCACTTGATTTGAGTTTTAAAACCAATTTCATTTACACATAGTTAGGCATAGGTAAATTGTATTTTCTGAAGCGTTCGAGCCCCCGTGTGTGATGGGCGATGGCTTTGCCTCTTTCTGTAAAGAGTTGAAGATGAAAGAAAAGCCATCAGCAGCCAGCACAGTACTTAGTTAATAAATACAATAAATAAATATTGGACAACATTACATACATACATTGCTCAGATCCCAAAGTAAGTAGCTTAAGCACTTGTGTTATGGAAATCTGAAACAGCGGTGGTATCACAACACCTAGATCCGATATAGGTTCATTCATGTTAACCAGATATTTTTATAAGTCTTAAACACTAATGTGATTGGTTGGGGAAGGTAAGGGGCTCGTGGTTTGTATGGGTGGTGCTGGTGGCTGCTGTCGTGGCGCAAGACCCTTTCACACTGAACGAGTTTCTCACTGGTCAGTTTTCGCAGAGGGGCTTTGGCGCCACATGGATTTCAGGCAAGTACCATCATTTCACTATATTTTATTATAATATTTTTACTGAACTTTGTAAAAATAAGCTACATAACCTCGAACGTTTCGGCGAGTACGAAGGAGTTACACGAATTAATGCCACTGCCCCCATTTTATTATCGGAATTCGGAACATAATACGCAGGCAGGGTTTCCACCCTCAAGTCGTGGACATACCACTAATACGCACCAAACGTTTTAAATTAACGTTCCTCTTGCGTACGGCTGAGAGTGGAATTAGTTGTCGGCTGAACTGTTTCTTAAACATAATGCCTTTAGGAAAAGAGTGAATACGCTGTTACCAGTCAGATACTATCAATCCTTGCCCGCTACGTCGCCTACCACCAGGTGAAGTTGCGGTCAAATGTCTGCCTAATAATTTAAAAATAACTAGGTCATATGGGCCTCGTCTAAATATGGCAGCTCTCAGCTTACTATACTTATTCCCGACTGCCCGTTGAATCAAGGAATCGCTGATTTTTTGAGGAGCGAGTCTTGTCATCTAATAGGTTTGAATTATATGCTGCTCTAGACTAGATGGATAAGTCTTTTGCTTCTGCATGAGCAGAGTATGTGCATATGGCCATTCACCATAATTATGTAACGACTGCATAGAAAATATATAAACTTGTGTGATGATAACCAGCATATCAGGAGTATGTATATATACAGGGTGTGGCGTAAATAGTGGTCCAAAGCAAAGGTGTGGATACACTGTACACTGAAGCACCACATACCAGTATTTAAAAAAAAATTATGTACAGGTTTTTAAAAAAAAAAAAAATTTAAATTTTTTTAGAAATCGTTACCTTGCCTTACAAATTTGGTTATAATTTCCAAAAATGACATTTTTGGAATTTTTTTTTTTACAAACTGAATTTTATTAAATTCAGTTTGTAAAAAAAAAAAAACGAATGGAGTACTAAGTACAAGTGATCAGCAATAATAATAAAAAAAATGGATGAAAAAAAACCGTCATTTTTGGAAATTATAACCAAATTTGTAAGGCAAGGTAACGATTTCTAAAAAAATGAAAAAAACATTTTTTTTTTGAAAACCCTGTACATATTTTTTTTTTAAATACTGGTATGTGGTGCTTCAGTGTACAGTGTATCCACACCTTTGCTTTGGACCACACAGAAAAAAATTACAACCCTTGTAAACCCTTGAACTTCAAATAAATTATTTTTCTGAATTGGGCTCCTTTTTGTTTCGAAAAGCAATAACTTTTTTCCTGTAAGTCGTAACACTTATTGTTGCACCATTTTAGAATCTGCAAAAGATGGGCATTTTTTTTAAACAATGGGCACTGACAGTGTGGTACATTTTTTTTGCACCAAAAGCATTGAAAGTCAAACGATTTGCTAGCAGTGAGTATTGAATTTTGAAAGAAACTTAATTTTTATTATTAAATTCAGTTTGTAAAAAAAAAAAACGAATGGAGTACTAAGTACAAGTGATCAGCAATAATAATAAAAAACATGGATAAAAAAAACCGTCATTTTTGGAAATTATAACCAAATTTGTAAGGCAAGGTAACGATTTCTAAAAAAAGTAAAAAAATTTTTTTTTTTTGAAAACCCTGTACATAATTTTTTTTTAAATACTGGTATGTGGTGCTTCAGTGTACAGTGTATCCACACCTTTGCTTTGGACCACTATTTACGCCACACCCTGTATATACTACCCAGCCGATTTCGGCTACGGTGACTGCTACCGATTAATTATTTGTGGAAGAGCTAGGATCATCAGCTTTCGCATGTGCCCTTTGATGGCTACAGTATCCAATCTTACTAGTGAACGTGCGCGGGCAAAGGCTGCACGTGAGGACACCGCCGCCATAATTACCTATAACATATGGCTGCTGGTGGTTTAGCCTTTAGAGCATCTCGTTTGGAATCCAGTTCGGATTTCCTCTGCTCTTCAAAGTCATGAACTTTGCTCTTTACCAAGCTCCTCCACTTTAAAAGGTGCAATATTGATCCCCAGAAATGGGAGGAAAGACACTTTTATACAGAGTGTACCAAAAAGGCGAAATAATATTTAAGGGTATGTATGTATGTAAGGTGAACATTAAGAAGTAAAAGTTTTAGTTAAAAATAAACAACTTTTTTCCCATACTAAGTAAATAAATTGTTTTTTTACCGAAAGTGTTGACAACCCTGAATCTGCGGTCATTCGTTAGCGAACCCCCGCCCGCAACCCTCGCCCGCCGCACGATCAGCTGATGCGCGGACGCTGCGCGCCGCGACGCGCTGCTTTCTTACAGCCCGCCCACCCAAAACTACCTAAGTACCTACCTATTTTAGCTTTGATGGGAATGGGACTGAATGATAACGATAATCAGATTAATGCATTTATTTGCAAAATTATTTAGACAATAAAAAATAATCAGGTAGGTAAATTTCTTTATTAAAACTATGTACAAAAAACAGTCGTTAATGTTTAGGACAATAACACCAACTATGACTTTTACTTACATTCAAAAAGAACAACACATTAATTTGCTGTACCTCATAATTTTACCCAGCAAATAATTAAAACGGGAACAAATTCTCTAATGACAAGTTCAGACAATGTAGGTAACTAATAGGTATGAAGTAGGTAATTATTTGATGGTAAATTACTAGTACTCACTGTAAAAATCTACACAACATAACTACGACATAATTTGGTAACTAGTAATATTTTTATTGTAATAAACAAACATCAAATTTATTTCTTTGTATGATCTGTTTTGTGTTACATACTACCAACACTTTGTGCTTCACTACAAACGTAAATGACTTTTAGGAAGTTCGCCTTATTATCACTTTAAAAAAGCCTTCATATTATTATTATTTTACAAAAATGGCTCAAAATGTCTGCCACCGTGCTCAATGCAAGTAGCGACTCTGCGGTTCATCGATATCCTCACGTTTTGCAGCATCTGAGGCGTAATGGCTTGAAACGCTAGGTGTATTTTATTTCGCATTTCGTCGGCACTATTGCACTGCACTGCGGACACTTGGTTTTTCACGTAGCCCCACAAAAAAAGTCCATAGCGGTAAGGTCGGACGAACGGGCAGGTCACTGCACTGGACCCCCTCTGCCAATCCACTGAGCACCATGTCGTCCATCGAGATATTCCCGGACGCGGCGCGCGTAGTGCGCTGGTGCACCGTCGTGCTGGTAAACAATATTCAGGTACACTGACAGCGGCAAATCTTCTAAGTAATCGCCGCTGCTCCGCGAGGGGCCTGCCGTCGATGAACCGCTGACGATACTACTCGCGAGTACCATTGATGCTCCCGAAAGAAGCGCCCACGCATAAAATCATTTCATAGTATTTACTATTTGAATACGAAAAATGTTCTTCACGAGACATACTGATCGAAATCGGAAATCGAAACTCGTAAAATTTGGATAGCGACTGCGCAACGAGAACGAATACGAGCAACTAAAAAAAGTTGAAAATTGTAGAAAAAAAGTAGGGACATTTCGCAGGGTTCGATGTGAGTAATGGAAAAAACCCTTAACCTAAATTAAAGTTTCACTACTATTTTAAAGAAAGTAGGAATATCAAAACTTATTTTTTTAAGTTAAACGAAAAAGTAACTAAAGTTTTCAAATACACTTTTTTTTATCAAAACATTTTCGTAAATGACTTAAATTTTATCTTTTCGAATATGCGGATCCCGTAATATTTTTAATGATTTCTGGGAGGCGGGGCTAAGGCGTAGGTGATAGTCCCGTGATAGGATATTATTGGCTAAACGCATCGTTGCAATTTTTTCGGAACGATTTCTGAGACTGATTGGTTCGGCGCGCTTTGACTTTTGACTTAAAGGCGCCGCAGTCCACGTGGGGGTGAATTTTCAAAATAACAAGTTATTGGTGTTCTTCACCTTTCCGTCCCGAAACAAAAACGAATACAACTCGCATTACAATTTATCGCAATATTTAAATTGAACCTATAACTTGTTGGCATAAAATATCAGAAAAATGATATTTAAATAATGATAAGTCCAAAAAAATGTTCCAAAAGTCATTTCCCTCTGCGTTACTTTTACTGATTCATTAACATACTTACACGATACTTAAAATGTATCCCTAAATTTTCATTCATCATTTCTGATATACTATAATTACTGTCTAAACTAAGTAAAATCAAGTTATTTTTAACAAAACTTTCACTCTTACAATATTATTTGACCATTTGAAACTTTGTCATAAGATTTTCGTCATTAACTTCCATGAATCTGTTGAATAATATTTTGTTGAAGAACATGCTAGATCCGCGCATTCATAGTGGCTTCCCCGCAACCCGCCCCGCGCCTCTCTCAATTGCGGCCGAGACATCAACGAGTCTGCACGTGCTCCTAGTGAAAGTTCGCTTTTAAGCAAAATTGTGTAATTTTGTCATCAAATCACGTCATTAAACGACTAGACATATTTTTGGTAAGTATTTTTTTATTAATTACGCGATATGAAAGCTGCATATTACTTAAATAGTATTTTATAATTAATTTCAATCCATTTATTTTCCACTCAATTTGAGCAGGTTACGACAGGTTTTAAATTATTTCGTCATTTATCTCAACATCATTCCTAGCATAATCCTAGATGAGGTGAATGATATTTTCTGAGGTAAATGATATTTCTGTTGTGACGAATGATGCGCGGTTGAAGCTAATGATCTTGGTGTTAAAAATTGCTTATCTCTTTTCTACAATAGGTATATGTATATAAGTTATTTATATTGATATTATCCTTTATGTACCTATATAACCCCATGGTAATAATACGATGTTTAGACGCTATATGATTTATTTCTCTTCATGAGGTTATTCAAAACATAGGTACATTAGGTACATCCTATTACTTAAGACTTGTCGTAATCCTATGAGAGACTATTTAAATTAAGCTAGCTAGCTGTTGCCCGCGGCCTAGCCCGCATAAATTATTATTTCTGTATCCTACAGGAACTGTGCATTTCTTCATAAAAGTAGCCTATATTTTATGCCAGACTATAATCTATCTCTGTGCCAAATTTTATTCATATCCGTTCAGCAGTTTTTGTGTGAAGAAGTAACAAACACACACACCCTCACAATCTTTAACCTTTATAATATTAGTTTGATTTCTAACTTAGCTTTATTGCATTGAAAAATTGGCTTATCGCGCTTCTAATTTATGTTAATTTTTTCCGTAACACCATATTACGAGAGTTCGTTTTTTGTTTTGTTACGCAGGTGGTGACATGGCTAAAACAAAAGCAGAGCGTTTAGCCCAACAACGACTATGCAAAAGACGCAAGTATTTAGAAATATAAAACGATCCCAAATTATATGCGTTAGAAAAAGAAAAGCAACGTGCGAAATATGCAAAACGTAAAAGAGAAAAGAAACAGACACCTATCTCAGAAAAAAGCCCTCGTGAACAGAGAAAAGTGCGTAAACAGTGGAAGGAAAATTCTAAGAAATATAGGCAGCGTCAGAAGGAACAGACACCAGTAGTCCCAAATGTAGTAAATGTTCAAGATGACGAATTTCCCCAAGAATCGAACAACTATTCAGAAGATCCGATCGGTCTATTTACAAAAGAAGATTTAAAGAAAGCAGAAAGAAGGATACGATACAGAGAATTGAAGAAAAGAGTTAAATTGATAGGCGTTGTGAAAAATCAACAAAAGACGATTAATAAACAGAAAATGACTATACTAAGATTAAAATCACGTCTTAATAAAAGTATTGTACCTAATGAACAAACCGAAGGTCAAGAAGATGCCGAGACCTTACCGAAAAAAAGGATAAATATAAATCTTAATGCTTTGCGCAATTTGAAATCAAGAAAAGACACGAAATTCCGCTTGATTCGCCAGAAAGTGATAGAGTCTATTGAAACATTTTATAACGATGATGCTGTTAGTACTATTTGTGCTGGCAAAAAAGAGTATGTAACTAAGGACAAGAAAAGAATGCAAAAAATATATCTTACGGCTCCGCTGAAGATTTTACATAAAAAACTTCTGTCAGAAACGGATATAAAAGTAAGCTATTCCTTTTTTACTAAACATCGTCCCTTCTGGGTCCTTCATCCGAAACCTACTAACAGGGAAACATGTTTATGTGCTCAACACACCAATATGGACCTCTTGATACAAGCACTACATAATGCACAAATTATTGAGAAAAAGAACTCCAGTGAAGTAGTTTCATATTTATGTTGTGAACCTAAAAATGACAAATGTTTACTGAGTCAGTGCATCTCTTGTAAGGATAAAATATTGAACTATAAAGAGTATTCAGATGATTCGAATTTGACTTACTTAAGTGGGGTAAAACCACTAAAGATATTGTAACGAATGAAGGACTGAAGAAGAAACAAGTGCTGACAATAAAGGAAAAAATAACTACACAACCATCGACAGCAGTGAAAGAATTGGAAGCAATGTTAAGTCCTTTCTTTCTACACGTCTTTAACATAGAAGCACAATATAGAACAATGAAAAACTTAAAAGAGAATCTTACTGTGTGTGAAGCAGTCATTCATGTCGATTTTTCTGAAAATTACTCATTAAAGTATGCTGAAGAGGTTCAGGCATTCCATTTTGGAGGCAGCCGCCAACAAGTTAGTTTGCATACATCAGTCATTTATACTCATCATTTCACTGTGGGGACCATACGACCAATAGCGGTTTGTACCATAAGTGATTGTGTTCGTCATGACGCTGCTGCTATTTGGGCACATTTGATTCCGCTGATTAAACAAGCCGTTGAAATCAATCCGTTCATTACGACAGTACATTTTCTCTCAGACTCACCCGTATCGCAGTACAGAAATAAATATATGTTTTATATAATCACGCAAATTCAAAATGATTTTAAATATATTTCAAGAATAACTTGGAATTATACAGAGGCTGGTCATGGAAAGGGTGCCCCAGATGGTGTAGGGGCTGTCCTTAAGAGAACTGCCGATAGGATGGTTAATTTTGGTCAAGATGTTTGCGATTTTGATTCATTCTGTGAGGTGTTAAAAAAAAATGTGGAGAATGTCATTATCAATGTCGTAACATCAGAATCCATAAAAGAAAAAGAAAGACTTCTACCAAAAAATCTCAAACCTTTTCGGGGCACCCTTTCCATTCATCAGGTTCTTTGGGACATGCTTTCAAAAAAACTTACACTAAGAACTGTCAGTTGTTTCTTGTGCGATATTGATGAGTGTTGCATACACAGTAAACACCTTGGATTCTATGAAATATATAACAATACTAAAAAAGATAACAAAGAAGAATCAGAAAATGTAATGCCGTTAGCAGCAACCGCACGCAAAGATTATAAGAATAAAAAAATAACAATATTATCAGACATAACTTATAAATATAATGAAAATTTGTGGCATTTGGACAAACCATCTACATCTGAAAGTCAGTTTTAGATCAAGATAGTTTGGATGATGGAAAATCTGATTAATGATTATTTATATTTTATACGACTAATTAATCTATTTAAGAACTAATATTTGTTTTCTTCTACTTCAATATTTCTGAGCATTATATCAGACTTTATGATTAACATATTAACTCGACCAATTCTGTTATTATATAATTATATAATAACTGAATTATATGAAATATATTTAAAATTATATAATAACTGAATTGGTCGAGTTACCTGATCTAATATTTTGAACAACAGATTAATTTATTTAACTTAATGATTAAGTTTGATAAAATGCTCAGAAATATGGGAGTAGAAGAAAACATTAATCAGTCGACTCAACCAATTTAGTTTATTATAATTGAACGTATTAAATGATAAATGTTGACTATAAGACTGATTGAAACATAGAACTTATATTAAAGAATTGTGTAATGCGATGAATAACATTAAATGTAAAGTACTTACTAATCTATAATGTCAGGAATGTAGGGCTGTGTTAAAATCTCCAGAATGTGGGCGTATGACTGAACTGATTGACAGATTAATATAAGCATAAATAATGTTTAGAAAGACTGATTTATATAATTATTTAAGAACTATCAAAGAATACTTTGGTACTTTATATTAATTATTCCGGTGAACAATATTACAATTATTACATACAAAGACCAATTTTAGAAGTGTAGTGGTGTATTAAAATATAATGCGGTGGGATATGTTCGAATTGATTGACATAAACATTTACCAAAGTTTCCATTTTAGTTATAATAATATTTGTAATCTTTATTACAATGGACATAACATTGAATAATTCCAAATCAGGAATATTTTTGTGTGTTAAAACTTTTATGAAAGTATTGAACTGATTGTGTGCACTTATTACCTATATTTTGTAAGACTGATTAAAATCTGTTTAGGATGTGAACAAGAATATTTTATTATTGAGCAATGACGACGCGGTGTTCGACCAAATTGGTTTAAAATAAAAAGTATTGATTGCCAGAATGTCTTTTTACTCCTACATCATTTTCTGTTACACCTTATCATTTACCTCAACACGCTTTGTCATTTTTCTCTATATATTATCATTCACTTCAACACATTTTTTTTATTTAATGGAATAAATCATTAATTTACCAATAAAATTTTAGTTTAAATATATCACAGTAGTAATATTTAAGCAAACATCGTTATTTAGTTGTTTTTACTTGATTTTATTAATAAATTAAAAAATAACACCAAATCAGTTAAAATAATTCATAAAATGAAAATTCACCCGTGGACTGCATTGTTTGGTCAATGATAAAAAGTGCAGAGGAGCCACTGAGTTAAAACTATTGGTAGAATGTATTTGCCGAGTTACTGCTGTTGTGAAATTGTATTATTATTTTAGTTGTCTTTCTAACTTATTATTTTTATTTTTTAATTATTATTTCTAAGTCTGAACGGATAAAATAACGAACCCAAAACAATAGCGTAGCAGATTAATCAGACAAAGTAACAAACGAAGTATCTGCCGCTAGATGGCGTTATGCGCCATTAGTTCGCGGTAGTGTCCGATATCACCCGGTAGGTCAAGTAGTCGCGGTAATTTTGTCATATTGGTGGTGGTAATGGTAGAGCAAATGAATGAAATTCATTAAGGATGTTGATCAGTACTAAGTCATGCAGCACCAGAATTTCGAATAAAGCCCATCTACGACTTTAAACGCTTCATGATATCTCATAATCTCAAATATCGTCTTAAAGTTGTTTTATTAGGTAATGTTCAATAATCAATTCTTCACCAGTAATAACATCTTAGCGTTGCAACACAGTGAGAAACCGAAACACCTAAAACAACTAATTTAATGTTTATTAAATTAATTCAATGATCATTGAGAGGATCACTACACATTTTATGAAAGTTTCACATCAGTTTCCTACTTAATCTCGATTTATGAGTTTGTTTACACCTAACAGCTGATATTTAAGGTTGTCACCGATAAGTTTTTGTTAAAACTTTAGCATCAATTTACTCAGTGATTGATACTCGCACGAGTTTGTGGTTTTGCATAGGAACTACACATTTACTACTCTACTAATAGCAGTGGCAATAAATGTAAGGAGGTAGGTATTTATACTTACCTACTTCCATACTGTTAGTGAGATAGATAGATACCCATCGCCATTGATTCCGTGTATATGAGGTACCTTTATATCTAAGAAGGTAGGAAGGTATTTGTCTGTAAGTATAGTTACAGATTTACCTACACCTTAGTCTAACAAAGATGTCAGGTTCGATTCCTGCCTGTAGCACAAATCTGATGCTAAATTGCCATCACATGCATGCCTGAAAGCATGCTAAACCTGCATTGTAAGTAAAAGTCTACTAAAAACAAAACTTGGACCCAAATACTGACCTTTTTTTGTACTTGCTGATGTACCTAGTACCTAGTAGGTATGCATCCGCACCGACTGGCAGTGAAAGAAATAAATATTTTTTATGGACTGGTCTGACTGATCCGTGAAGGACATTGTCAACATCAAGGTAGAATCAGACCTTATTATAAAGGTTCTTTAGCCTTCCTCATGCTATTGATATTTTGTTGCTTTCAGACACGGAATTCACATTTACGATACCTGGTGAGCCCGGCATTCACATGTTCGATGTGCCTTCCCTGAACAGAAGCGTCCTAGTGTCTGGGGAGCTTATGGTTCGTATAGGTATTTTTACAATTAACTTAATAAGTACTATCAATGTTAGTACCTATAGTCCTGTCCTGCTTATCTGAGACCTCGCCTGCGGGGTACATAGACGAGAACGGGGGTCCTGAGCGGTGCGGGCGGTGCACAGTGGTCGATTTGAATTTTCTAGCAATTAATACATTTTTTTTTACAAGATTCAGATAACGCCCTATAGGGTTTTTAAATAATGATAATGATGTGGGTAGTTCGTAACATAAATATTTTTACCTAACCCTCACGCGTTTATCTTCTAGCTCAAAGTGAATCAACGTTTCCGGAACACTCAGTAATTTTTTTACACTTACCGCGACTTAATAAAAATAGTCCTGTGAAAAAAGTATTACATGTTGTCTGATAAAGGTTGTTATTATTGTTTCTCAAAGGTACCTACTATATTTTAACAGTATCTTTTTACGTAGTTACGAGTTGCAATGAAACGTATTTTGGTTTTATATGCTGCCGTTCCGAATATTTTAACTATTATTTAGAAAATCGATCTGCAATACATGGATTCTGGTTTATTCTTAATGAAACATTTTTTAATAAATACTTCATAGTATTAGCTATTTAAACACAAATTTTTAGCTACTAAAAAGTGCTAATGACTTAGTGGTGATTTTTTTTAGGTATTATGTCACTGACAAAAAGAGACTTGTACGAAGGTTGGCGACAAGGAAAAACAAATAAAAAGGAGGATTCGGCAGTTTTTGCATAAGTGACTAATAGATTAGAGAAGAAGATATAGGGAAATTACTGTATAAGTATCATGGGTGAGAATATTACTGAGTGTAAGGGAACAGGTACAAAACGTGGCCGACCACTGATATCATTTAGTGATGTTGGACCAGAAACTGTGAAATCTTTGGCATTCCCAATAGGGATGTACTCGGAGGAAGCCCTCGATTCATGGAATAAAGACTTTCGGAACTTACGGCAACATAACACTGGCAAGTTTAGTAGGGAAACAACAATGAGAGATTTGCTCAATGCTCTCCTTCATCACCCTTTATTATCATCTTTGTCGAAATGTATTGGCACTCGGTCATTTAAAGAACCATTAAACAATAAAGTTCTGCAGTTCCTGCAAGAGCCTGATTCATTAGTTTTGCGCGATGAAGACTAAAATCATTACGTACTCGATGACCAAAATTAATTATAAGTATATAAATCTAAATATATCATTAAACATAAATTAAACAAATCTTCGATTTTTTTCTCATTTCAATTGAGAACCCCTTCTTTTTAAAGTTGGTTAAATTGTATGTAGTACATACACGTGTTCGGTTTACCATTATAGTATACATATCAGTTACCAAAAGTCAGAATATAACGACATCGCATCAGATATGATTTTTTATGACGACACTATTTATTAATTCCTAGATAATTCAAATCGACCACTGTGCGGTGGGTGCTTGTGAGTTGATTGGGTAATTTGAATTGGCTATTTGACACCAACAATCGTTGACATACTTTTAATGAACTTTAAAAACGATCTTTTTCCATAGATTTTGTATGCAAATAGTAAACTAAGACGTCACATTTCACTATACTCAGTTAACTTACTTTTTATCGAGTTAAGCCTAATTAAAAATTAAATAATGCAGATGATGAATAATGCAGTTTAAAATATGCTGTTATTTTCAAGAAATAGGGTTTCGGAATTATTTCTGGATAGTGTCAAGTACCCAATACTGAAATTCGAAATAAGCATTATTTTCAAAATTAAAATCACCCAATCAAATCTCTGTTCTCGTCTACTCCCCTACCCCTCTCACTCGCAGGCGAGGTCTCAGATAAGCGGTCGGACTATAGGAATTGTGTATTAATCATAAGAATGTTAACTTAGTTTTATTTAAATTTTACTACATTTTATGTTATGAGTCTTATTAACATTTTGTTTTAGAATTTCCTTAACACTTCAAATCCTGTCCTCTCGGCCGATAGAAAATACATCTTAGCTTCCAGTGAAGTGCAGCAGGTAAGTCTAAGCAGTGCAAGAGTGATATTACTTGCCCTTATCAAATATTTATATATAAGGAAACGTAGAATCCACGTACATATTAGATTTTACGAAACATATAGCACGCGTCGCGTAGGTCACTAATAAGATTTTTTTTTTCATATACTTATCGTTTTATCGTGGCATCCACAATTTTAATTTAATTCACACTGTATTAACCGTATCGCCGCGTTATAAAAATATAAATTAGACGATAAAGATTAAATAATTCAACTGATAAGCAGTTTGAATAATACTGAAGCCGTAAAAATATATAGGGTGTGCTTCGATAGCTGACAATCGCCATACAAATTAGCGTTCCCCGGCAATATCCAGATGGCGTTGTTATTATTGCTAGCTAAGGCTTTAATTTTCGTGAAAGTGACGTATTTCGCTGTCGTCGAAAGACTCCCACGCTTTTAGCTTTGGATCAAGTACTTTAAGAAATCATAGATGGCGTCTATATGTATAAATAACATCATGCAGCGCCTTGGGAAGTCAAAATATGTTCTATTTTGATTTCCAAAAACACAGAAAGAAAGATAAATTGCGTAAATATTCCAAGGCTGTCACGCTGTAAAACTCGCACAAATTAACCTTACAAAACGAATTAATAATTATTCTATGAAATAAACCAAGGAAATAAATCATTTTACAGATTTTATACAGAGTGAAATCAAACGGGCGTATGATAGGGATCAATTCCAAACTTTTGGCTCTATTAATAGGAGGTCTATACTTGAAGAAAAAAAATTTACTTATGTTGGTTTTTTTTCAAACAACTGTAAAATACAAAAAAGTCTGGCAAAGATTACAGTTATAATTTTTTTTACCAGAATAATGTAGGTTGGCCTTTCGTTGGGTTATTCTCATAACCATCCAGCGTTCATCAAGTTTACTTCGAGAAAAAACCAAAACCCCACAAAAATTTAGCATTTACAAAAATATTATATCAATTTCTACAAGAAGTTGCCCATGCACGTTATTCCCATAACTTTAAATGATATTATAGGCGTTTAAAACAAAAGGTCGTTTTTTTGAGCCACCACATTTTCACCTTTCGACTATTTGTATCTAAGCTTTAGTTTGGCCGCTGCCTGTTTTTTTTAATAAATCGTAAAGTGGACAATGCTGAGCAGACAAATTCGCGGACATCCGCTAGTAAGTAAAGTAATTTTTATCTCTAAGTAGGTAATTGTTTGTATAAAATATCAAAGTTCAACCCTACAACCAAGTGAGAATGGCATTGAAATGTCAAAATTGTCGATTAACTACACCTATGGATATTGGATGAAACAGACAGCCACGCGACACTAAGCACCTAATTACTCGTAGGTATACATTGACGATAGAACTTCAACTTTATAATTATAATCTGACGTTAAGCAGTAATGGATAACAAACTGTCTCTTGAAGTCTCAGTTGAAACTTGTGCTTTGACATATTTAGGTTTTGTTTGTCTATGGTGTGCTATATCAGCAGTGTAGATTATCGAAGGCCTAATCACCATGAAATCCTGAGATAATCATTTTTTAAATTTTTAAAATTCGAATGACTAGCCTGTTGTCAGATTACGAAATCAAATATTCTAAATAAGTGCCATCTATTGAAACTAGCTAAATTTACCTCGTTTCCAGTCGTCGTTTGATGGTCGAGTGAGCCGTGCTGTTTAAAATATATAATAAAAACTGATATATAATAAAAACAGTAATAAGTCATCTAGTGAGATACAAATGAATCAAATATCGGGGAACGCATCTTATTATGGCGATCGATAGTCCTTATAATATATTCGTCCATGATAGTACCTAGATAGATACCTACACCTAATCCAGAATTTGGTTTTCAGGTGTATCGTTATTCCACAACTGCCAAATATGCGCTGTATGAGATTGAAACAGGGTGAGTACCTAATTTTCTTACTTATAGCCTGACCAGGAATATATGGGACCTGAATTAAGGGCGCTACGAATCCTCTTTATATGACAACACTTGATATAATCATACCAGTGTAGAGTGGCAGCTGTACATAAAAATACATTTTTTTATACGTGTACATTCATTTTATTTTTTTAGCCTGCTGCCTAATGATAACAGATTCTACGATAAAATTACACGACAGAACACACGCAAATTGTGTACTTATTAAATTCAGTAACTCTTTGTAATATTGACCTTGAAATTTTGACCAAAACAATTATTTTTCAAAATCACTAAAGGGTAAAAGACATATAATGTTATCATAATTTTAAGAAGTGTTGGGAAACTCTACGAACTATTTTAGTTATAATATGCAAGTAGGGTTGAAATAAAGAAAATAAAACTTCAAACAAGTATTAATTATAATCATTCAAATCTTTATTAAAATATGCTCCGTAGCCATCAGTAGTCAATTTTCACTATTCGCACTATATGACGTACCAAATATTCGTGATGACAACTCTATCAGTAGGTGTGGTGATCACATAGACTTTTTAGCCGAAAAATACTACAACACAATGTTAAACCACTTTTCTTTTACGAAAACGTATAGTTCTCAGTATTTTAATTACATAAAAATTGCACTTGGTCGAAAATTAGATTACGCGTCCACTTTGACACTAATCATTATGACAATTGATGACATGTCAATGACGATTTGAGGTTTCTATTGCCAGTAAAAGAAATTAGTTCCAGTTGTTTCCCGCAATATGGCGAGGTCCCATATATTCCTAGTCAGGCTATACCTAATGTTTTCCCCTAATATACAGTGTGTCCGGGTTTCGACAGGCGATAATTTATGGGCTATTAGATCATCAAATGTTATCGACGAAAAACCCCCATGTTGGGGGTCTAACTCCCCCCCTCTTGAAATGGCTGCCAATTTTAATTATTTAAAGAAAATGCTATTTATATGGATCTTCAGATCCATATAAATAGCAAAGGTGAAAGTTAGGTCGTAAAAGTTATGAAAATGATTTTTTGGAAGGTAATGCTATGGCCTACCAAGTGAAATAATGACCAATTCAAAATTATTAACCGTCACAGAGGAATAAGTTAAAAAAAATCTTGCTTAAAGTTTAAAACAGTTAAATCGTTTTTTAAACCTTTTACAAAACTGATTCCAAAAATGCAATTTTTGTGAAAAAGGTTTTTCTCAAAAATAAAAAATAAATTGTCAAAAACAATCATTGGAGTTATGTCTTTAAAATTTGGTAAATGAAATGCCCTTTATCGCTAGTCGAATCCCGGACACCTGTATATAGCCCGACCGCCTGTGACCTCGCCTGCGGGGTAGACGAGAACGGGGACCATGAGCGGTGCGGGCGGCGGGCGATTGTAATTTTAATTTTGAAATTCGAAACTCACATTCTTTTCAAAATTTTAATCACAACTGCCTTTTTATTAGTCAGACATTTGACCACAATATCACCTGATGATTATTGAATAATATGTAAAATAATTTAAAAGTTTATTTTATTACAGGCATGCATAAAAAGTTGAATTGTTTGTTCTTTTCAGTGACGTGACATACATTGCGGGTCACGAACATTTGCAACTGTGCATCTTCGGCGGAGGACACTCGCTGGCATACGTGCTAGACAACAACGTTTACTACTTGCCTGAGAACAGCAATGAAGCCATCCAGCTTACCTTCGACGGGATTCCCGGCGTCATATACAATGGACACACCGATTGGGTGTATGAAGGTAAACCTTATTTTCATATTTTCTCCAATTCACTATTGTGTCCATTAAATATATGGTCCACATAATCTGTGATGTCAAACAACGTCACTGCTCTGTCGCGGGTGCCACGCTTCATATAACTAAATTCCGCTTGCGTAAGCAAATCAGCAAGACTAAAAAAATCCTAAACAAGTCTTGAGTTCCCGCTTAAGACAATTGTTGAATTTTTGGTTGACATAGGGATTTTTTCTTGTAGAGGATGTCATGTACACCGGTCACGCCACTTGGTTCTCCACGGACGGCAGTTACTTAGCGTTCGCTAGCTTCAACGACACCTTGGTGGAAACGTACTCTTACTATTACTACGAGGACAAAACTGACCCTGATGATGTGTACCCTGAACTTGTGGACCTCAAATACCCAAAGGTGAGCTGTTAAACTTTAACTTTTCGATAAATATTCACAATAATTTTATTATATGACGACCGTCTTGATGTAGTCGTTCGCGCAACGGACTACTAAACCAGGTGGTTGCGGGTTCGAATAACGCAAGGGGCAAATGTTTGTGTGATGAGTACGAGCATTTGTACCTAAGTCATGGATGTTTATATGTATTTAAGTATTTCTATCCGTTATCCTAGTCACCATAGCACAAGCTCACGCTTAGTTTGGGGCTAGGTAATTGGTGTGTTTGTTGAAACAATTTATTTATTATTATTATCTTATCCATAATACTATGTGTTATGGGTAGGTATAGATTATTATTATTTAACCATACCTAGCGTTCGCTATCGATATTATTCAAAATGTCACAGCATCTTATTTTGATAAAATGTTTTTTTTCAAAGTCACTACTTTCGAATGGCTCACTGGCGTTAAACTTATCAGGTTGGTCGAGTGAACCCAACGGTTCAACTGCGCGTGGTCAACCTGACCTCTTTGGTGGCTACCGAAGACAGGAACTTTTTGACCCTGGAAGCACCTGAAATAGTCACCGAAGACCACATCCTGGGCGGAGTGATATGGGCCACGGACAACGAGATAGCTGCCCATTGGCTGAATAGGCGACAAAACCAAACTGTGCTGAGGATCTGTAACTTAGACACTGATGTCTGTGATGTGAGTTTGTTTTATTGTTTTAGTCAAGGTATTTCCTCTCGAGCAGAGGCTGTGCCAAAGAGCGAGTTCGCCAGATTTATCTAAGAAGCTACCTATATATCTGTGCACTTTAAAACTTCGTTCAAACCAACGTACTCACAGAGTTGCTTGCAGGCACATGTGCCCAATGAGCGTTATTTCCGACAGCACGCTCTATGACTATCTTCAAGGACATGTCGTACCTATATTAATCCATAGTCAATTAAGTTTGTATATTAATCGATCACGAATAAAAATAGACAAACACGCGAAAAATGAACAATTTAGTGGTCTACAGTCCCTTTTTATTTTTAGCATAGAAACAGACATATTAAATGTCTAGAAATAGGTTTATCTTAGTTCGACGCACCTCGATGTTAAGCTCATTGACCTGGCTCCCAACCCTCCATTGGTAGCCAGGTTCGGATCTACATCTGCTTGAACACACTTCAAAAACAGTGAAGGTTAGGTTATTCCAAAAAAAAAAACGAAATTTCGGGTCCCGCATCGAAATTAGGTCCCACATTGTAAGTCGAAATTAATCGTTGTAACTATATTTTTAGGAAGAACACCGTGAGCAACCCAACGGATGGGTCCCCATCGCGTTACCCCGCTTTAGCAAAGATGGATCCTACTACGTCTCCACTCGTTGGTCACAGCCCCAAGCAGATGACTACATCTGGCAACACCTGTACCTAAGTGTGAGGGTCAACGGCGCCATCATCTCTAGCTCTATCACACCTGGACTGTCGACTGTCAACAACTTCGTCGGCATGGACGAGAGTAATGTGGCGTAGTAAGTTCAAGAAATTTAACTGTAAATGGTTTCTTCTTGATGTTTTTGAGCTAGTATTAGCCCGCAATACTATACGCAAACAGAAACGCAGACGGAGCAATAAAACGTGCAAATAAGACAGCGCATATCATGTTCTCTCTCGCACTTACAAGGTTTATGGGTGACGGCACGAAGACGTAGAGGTGTGCGTTGTTTGGATACGTTTAACTATCGATTACAACGTATTTTTATTTTTTTAATTGATAACATTGATTTCAAGAGAGGTATTAGAAATGTAACAAATGAAATTGTTTGTTAGTAGTACTTGTTTTATTTATTGTCGAAAGAAATTATCACTTGAAATTATTGTGACGTATCAGCAATTAGTAGTTACATATTACGCTCAACTAAAGAGAAACCTATTATTTAATTATTTTCAAATACCTTCGATACATTGTTTACATTAATTATTATGGTAGGTATATAATCATTACGTATGATTAACATCTTTTTTGTTGTGTACACATTTGTTCGCGATGACTCACATACACATTGCATTTTATCGATAGCTTAGTGACTTTGCGCGTGCGCATCTCCTTATAAAAAGTGACTTATGGCCCCGCCTGCCACGAGTCGCGCATAGTATAAATCTGGCAACACCTCTACTAGAGATCTAGGCTGAACGCCGTTATCTCCAGCTCTATGACGCCCAGGGCTGTCAACTGTCAACAACTTTGGTGGCATGACGAGACAAATGTAAGTAGCATAGTAAGCACTAGAAGATAGACTGCAAAATGGTTCCTTCAACGTTTATTTGATTGCCGGCCTAAGTAGACGGCTACATAATTATGATAACACCTGTACCTTAGAGTGAGTTCTTGGCTTACTCCTACGCCCGTGTACCCCGCTAGCGAGGAGTCAATTATGCGGTCTACCAAAAGCCGGGCAAATATTTTTTATGCCTCTGTTCATATTTTTATTCGCATACTACGCCAGACTGCCAATAGGACCAATTATCCTTTTTTTTTCAAACCTTTACACCAACTTTTAAATTTTCTTTCTGTGCATCAGGCTAGGTCCTAAGCACTTATTATACCATTCTGTTCCCTAACTTTGTTATTAGGATACTAATTAGGCATAATCCTAAGCCGTGTAAATAGGATCCTATCTTCAATTACATCTTTCTTTTTCAAAACTAGGAACCTTTTAAAAATATAATGGTGTAATACGTTCTTTACACCCTATCAAATGCGATCAACATCCTTTTCATGGTAATTTCTTACAGCTACTTCACTCGCACAGTGGCCGGCGCGCCTTGGCGGTCGCAAGTGCATCGCGCCGGCGCGGGCCAGGCTACCTGCATCAGTTGCAATATCGTCATGCCTGACGGAGGCGTGTGTACGTGGGCAACGGCCAGTGCCAGTACCGAAGCCAGATACCTAGCGATTACCTGCTCGTCGACACACGAGCCAGCAGCTACATTCATTGTAGACGCTATGGTAAGATTCCTACATCTATGTGCCAGTTGCAATACCGTAAGTAGGCCTGTGTACATAGGCGACGGCTAGCGCCAGTACTGAAGCTAAATATGTACTTGGCGATTGGCGCCCGTTGCCGCACCAGACATCAGCTCTATCTTTATAGTGGACGCTATGGTAAGGTTACATCTTTATGCCAGTTGCAATATGGTGATGTCACTACTTCTGACATATGTACATACCTGGGCTTCGGCCAGCGCTAGTACTAAAGCCAAATACTTGGCGATTACCTGCTCGTCGAGGAATGAGCTATCAGCTACCTTCATTATGGACGCTATGCTAAGGTTACATCTATGTGCCAGTTGCAATATCGTCATGCAGGATGGATGCTTGTGTACGTGGGCAACGGATAGCGGTAGTGCTGAAGCCAGATACTTGCGATTACCTGCTCGTTGACGCTCCAGACATCAGCTCTACCTTCATGGTGGACGCTATGGTCAGGTTAGGTATATCTATGTGCCAGTTGCAATATCGTGATGTCAGAATTAGGCGTATGACCTAGGCTTCGGCCAGCGCCAGTACCGAAGATATCTGGCGATTACCTGCTCGTCGACAAATGAGCCATCAGCTACATTCATTGTGGACGCTATAGTAAGGCTACGTCAATGTGCCAGTTGCAATATTGTAATGTCAGAAGTAGGCGTATGTACCTGGGCTTCGGCCAGCGCCAGGTCAGTACTAAAGATAGAAACATGGCGATTACCTGCTCGTCGACAAACGAGCCCTCCGCTACATTCATTGAGGACGCTATGCCGTTATACCTTCAAATTGTATTAAATATGACTGAGGCTATGGCCATGATGAGGCCACGATATGACAGACAGAAGTTCTAAGCATGCCATATATTGAATAGCGGTAGCGAGATAAAGTTTTGATAAATTTAAAGCCTAGTGCTGCAATTTGGGTAAGAATGTTTAAGTATAATACATTATTTATTTCTCCAATTATTATGCTTCAAAATAATAGGGCATGCCTGAGAATGTATGTAAGGAATCTGGAGATGGCGACAGACATGTGGCTAGACAGGTATTGAGAATAAGTATTTATAATGTTAGACGTAATCAGTATTTTTCACTTGAACCATTTTCAAATGCCTATGAGTTCGTTTGAGTGATCGCATGACGTTACTTTTGCTTCAACACATACTAAGTCTTATCCCAGCGTCTTATCATCAAAGCCTAACCTAACCCCTTTTTTACAGACTGCCGAAGTCCTCTACACCTGGGAGGACAACCAAATCGTCAGGGACCGTCTGAAGACCAAGGCTCGCCCGGTCAGCATCATCACAACAGTTCCCCTAGAGTCTGGTCACCCGGCCCCGGTGCGTCTTCACTTGCCGCCTGGTATCGACCTCAACGACACCACCACCAAGTACCCCATGGTATACTACGTGTACTCCGGTCCTAACACGAATACGGTCTTCGACTCGTTCACAGTTGGTAAGTTTGGAATGACGCAAGATATTGATTGAATTGCTAGGCGATTTCAAACCTTAAGAACTTTGAAATATGATCGAATTCACTTTAAGTGCTAAAAGAGATAGCGATTGGCGTTACTTGACTTGTAATTAAAACCTTTATAAATAAACAAACAAAGCAACTATTAAACTTATGTTAAATCCCCTTTAAATAGGAACTGGGAATTGATATTCACTGTTAGCCTGGGAAAATAACACACTTATTGTGTTTTTAAAAAGACACGAAAAGGAACAAGTAATGCTTAATTATTTATTTAAAAAACAAAACTCTCTACTGCAAAATTTATTTTATTTTTGGCATGGTCTTTTAACTTGCTTTCCTTAGATACCCATATTGTTATTCTTACCCTATTTCACCTTATCCTCCCCCCTTTTTTCGTTTCCGGACGCCATTTTCAAAATTTATGTAGCCTATCTCACTACTACAATTCTGACATGTCAAAATCCGTCCAGCTGTTTGGGCTTGGGCTGCAGAGCGTGCCAAAAAGTGGGCATACATACGCTCGAAAAACATTACCCAGTGCTCTCCTATGTTTAATTGTTAATGAAGATAATGCCTCGGCAAAAAAATCTAGACATCAATGATCCAAATTGTTCAATAAAAAAAGATTGTCTTCCTTAATTCCGATAAGTATACTTAATATTGGTTTCGTCGTCACAGGCTACCACTCGGTGATAGCGACCAACCACGACACGATTTACATGATGGCCGACGGGCGCGGCGCCGGTCTGAACGGACAGGACATTCTGTACTCCATCAACAACGCCCTCGGCACCGTCGAGATTGATGACCACTTCGTTATTTTAAAGTAAGTCCTAAGTTGTCGTACAATTCAAGGATTAATTGTGGAAGTTTTTTCATATTTCTTTCTGCCGAGTAGTCAAGGATAGGCAGGCTCTATATCTTTCTTATAAAACATCTTGTTTTTCTATAATGATAAAAGTTACAAGCTTCTAAAAACTTGTTACATTAAGGGGGTGCAGTGCGAAGCAAGTCGAGTAAGTCTAAACGATCTTCAAACAGAATCGAACTTATTAAGATTAGTAATTGGATCCATTTGCTTTAAAGTTTTAGACTTCATGATTTAATTAGAACAATAGTTTTATTATGCGCAATAACATCAGACATTTGTGTTAAAAACTGAAAAGTGCTCATATTTTCTTATTTATATTTTATTCGTGTATATTAAAAAGATGGAGACCTGCGGAATATCAATACAATCATTTTCATGTACAAATTATTGTTTCATGCGTAAAAATCACCAAGTTTTTAAAAAAAAATATTTTAGATATCAATAGCTACAAGTCATGTTTATTATATCACTAGTGGTTCCCCGCGACTTCGCCCGCAAGAGTTGGATTTTCCATATAAGCTTTCATCCCCCCTTTATATGTTTATATCGCGACAAAATGTAGCCTATGTCCTTTCCAATGTCTCGAACTGTCTCCATATCAAATTTCATCTCAATCGGTTCAGTGGTTTAAGCGTCAAGAGGTAACAGACAGACAGACAGACAGACACACTTTCGCATTTATAATATTAGTATGGATAAAGAATTTGTTTCAAATTTCAACAAGACCAGGACCTTGTGCAATGATAAGGCTAACGTAAATAGGTTGTTAATGTATTTTACTAATTCAGCTCATCGTACAAGTGATTTAGAAATACGTTATTTTTTTCAATTTCGTACAGGACCCCCTTAAAAAATAATATTCGTTTTGAAAGTTCCTTAACTCCTTATACGTAAAATAGCTATAATATTTGTATTTATACAGGTGTGATATTCCATACGCCAATTGACATTTCAGTTTTACTACACTGCAATAATATGTCTATTTTATGTTTTAATTCGTAGGTGTGTAGGTACAGTCGACAGCACGTCAGGGTTACCCATTGAACTCGAGAACAGCTTTTATTGTGTTGCCAAAAGAATCTGTTTCAATAACACCCTGTGGCGTGTTCTAATGGTACTGATTTACCCAATGGTCAGAGGTTTGAATACTTTGGGTACCAAAAATCTAAACAGCTTGTTGTGTCATTTATTTTAGGCAAGTGCTTGAAAAGTATCAGTTCATTGACCCCGAAAAGGTGTCCATCTGGGGCCACAGCTATGGCGGCTACGCGACGTTGCTGACGTTACTGCATGACGACGACCACCTCTTCCAGTGTGGCGTCTCAGGCGCGCCAGTCACTTCATGGCTCTACTACAGTAAGTAACTTGTCATAATACGCTCTAAGAAGACCTTAGTTCGTGGCAGCCATCTCGGGCCTCAGCTATGGCGGCTACGCGACGCTGCTGACGTTCTGCATGACGACGACCACCTCTTCCAGTGTGGCGTCTCAGGCGCGCCAGTTACCTCCTGGCTCTACTTCAGTAAGTAACTTGTCATTCTACGGTCTAAGAAGACCATAGTTCGTGGCAGCCATCTGGGTCCACAGCTACGGCGGTTACGCGACGCTGCTGACGTTACTTGATGATAGCGACCTCTTCTAGTGCGGCGTCTCAGGCGCGCCAGCTACATCCTGGCTCTACTACAGTTAGTAACTTGTCATAATACACTCTAAGAAGACCTTAGTTTGTGGCAGCCATCTGAGGCCTCAGCTATAGCGGCTATGCGTCGCTGCTGACGCTACTTCATGATGACGAACACCTCTTCCAGTGCGGCGTCTCAGGCGCGCCAGTTACCTGCTGGCTCTACTACAGTAAGTAACTTGTCGTACTTCGCTCTAAGAAGACCGTAGTTCTCGACAGCATTCTGGGACCACAGCTACTGCGGTTACGCGACGCTGCTGACGTTGTGTGATGATAGCGACTACCTCTTCTAGTGCGGCGTCTCTGGCGCGCCCGTCACCTCTTGGCTCTACTACAGTAAGTCACTTTTATATCTTGGCTCTACAAAGTGGCTTAGCAGCCATGTGGGGTCAAAGTTACGACGGCTACGTGACGTTGTTGACGCTACTTCACGATGGCGTCCACCTCTTCTAGTACGGCGTCTCAGGCGTGCCAGTCACCTCCTGGCTCTAATACAGTAAGTTCTGATTAGAATGTAGCTAGTTTTGTTGACACATAAAATGAGCAAGGTGGATTTAAGTGCTTACTGGAGTCGAAAACTTCGTATTCTCAAAAGAAATTAGATTTATCGACAACAATATGGATTTATTTTATGAGTAATCGTCATTATTTAACGTTTATGAAACTAAAGTTATTAACGTAAGCCTTATTGTGGTTAACGAAATTAAATTAAATTTCGCTTTCAAAAATTGGTCGACTGTGTCATGCGGTGGTCTTTTTATGAGCAAAATTTAATTGAATTTCGTAAATAAAAAAACTTGCTAACAAATTGCTTAAGTCTAAAAATAATTATATCTTATTGTGATGTTAGTAACAACAAGCCGTGCTTAATTGACAATAACAGACAAGTGGAAAAAACATTTTATCAAAGAAACAAGAAATGATCCGTGAAAACAATGTACCTACGCACGTCCAAAGAAACCTAACAATGTCACAACTACCTACTTACTGGCTACTTCACTTATGAATAACACAATAATTAGGTTTGTTAACAATCAAGTATAAGCAAGTTAAATGTATGGATTTTATTATTTTATCATTGGAATCATTTGGATCTGGATGACATTAGGCTCAATTCCAATGCGCCCTGTCTAAGATTAAATTTAGGTTCAGTCTATCTCTTTCTCTATCAAACAAACGAAAAGAGACAAACTACAATAATTTAGAAACGTCAAATTAAGTGACGCGATTTCTAACGTATTTGTACAAGTTTTTGCGTGTTTTCGCGTAACTTTAGTCGTCATCGAATGACATCCCTACTAAATTGTCTATGGGTTCTCTAATTTCCTTAGCAACGTACAGCTGTTTAGTCTGACGTTTCTAAATTAATATAGTCTGTCTCTTTTCGTTTGTTTGGCAGAGAAAGACACAGACTAAACCTAAATTAAATTTTAGACAGGGCGCATTAGAGTTGAGCCCATTATTCAATGTTTAATAGATAATTGATGACATGTTATGTTATAAGAAAATTATTAGTAATTCTTAATGTAGTCTTAAGTATTTCTACTACCACAGTATAAACAATAGTACAAGTGCAGAAGGATCCCTTCGCAAAATTATTTACATAAATAGCGACTCTTGCTACGACACAATAAACTGCAAATTCAGATCGTGACACTCCAATAGCCTACCGATATAAACACCTAGATATAAGCCTCTTTTAATTACGGAGTGAACCAGGGGCCCAATTCTCACGACTTCGATATTATTCGTATATCACATACGATATTTATCGAAAAAACATGGCGAATATCACAAATTTAATATGTTACGTATTCTCGAAGTATGAAAATGTCTGATATTTATCATATTTTGTGATATCCACTATGTTTTTTTCGATAAAATTAGTATGTGATATAATATCAAGGGCGCGAGAATCGGGCCCCAGGCCTGCTACAACTTTCGTGTACCCTCCAGATACCATGTACACTGAGCGCTACATGGGCCTCCCGACCGAGGAGGACAATCTCTCGGGGTACCAAGCCGGCGATGTGACCCTTCTGGCGGAGAAACTGCGTGGCCACGACTTCTACATCATGCACGGGAACGCAGATGACAACGTGCATTACCAGAACGCCGCCAAGCTGTACACGGCACTGCAACAGCTAGACATCCCCTTTGAACAAATGGTAAGGCGATCTTGTTAAGACTAACCATTGAATAAATATTAATCAAAAATATTTAACAAGATCACATTCATCGCTTTGATCCCAAGTAAGTAACTAAAGCACTTGTGTTATGGTAATGAGAAACGACGGTAGTATCACAACACCCAGACACGAGATAATATAAAATGAAAATGAAAAATATTTATTTCTTTAACAATAATTTTAAATATAACTATGGAGAGGACTTTTATAACTATAAAAAATATGGATTTCTTTATTGACCCGACCGGGCTTCAAACTCGGGGCCTCGGGAGATGGCGACACATTGAAATCGGTGTGCACGTCACCCGACCACGGAGGTTGTCTTTTAATTAAATGGTAAGGCAATCTTATTATGACTTGCATTACCACCCTTTGAACAAATGGTAAGGCAATCTTATTATGACTTGCATTACTACCCTTTGAACAAATGGTAAGGCAATCTTATTATGACTTGCATTACTACCCTTTGAACAAATGGTAAGCAATCTTATTAAGACTAGCAATGCTACCCTCTGAACAAAAATTTTAAGGCAAGCTTATGACTAGCAATACTACCCTTTGAACAAATGGTAAGGCAGTCTTATTATAACTAACAATAATTGGAACTATTGATAAACGGTATAAATAACAATGGTCGAAACGAGGCTATAAATTAATTAGAAATTATTTTGTTGTATCGGTAATAATAAGTTACTACCAATGAGTACTACTTAAAATATTTAAGATATTATTTGCATTAACATACTAAATTTTTGATTTGCATTACATCAATATTTAAGTATGTTAATACTAATAGTGACATTTAAATCTGACGATAATACTCTCATCTGAATGTCATTACAATAACATTTAGAAGGTCTTGAATTGTACATGTTTTTTGTAATGTTGATAATTTCTGCGTATCTACTATTTTTTACGACATCTACGACTATAAAATACCGTAGTACCTAAGTAAGTTCCGTAGTAGCCCGTTATCATAAAATAAAACGATTCCGTTGTTTTATATTCTAAAAAAAACAATGGTTAATGGGTATAGGTAATAACAACACGCACTTTAAAGAATTTATACTAAGTATTTTGTATTCGGTACAAAATTATCCAACACCCAAGTTCAACGACTATTACTGCTAAACAAATAAAGTTATCTTAACCGCTATAGTTTTCCTTTAAAGTTTATGAAATGCACTATAAACATGTTTTTTTTTCGATTTTTCAAGCCAGCAGTTGAGCTTTTAGAGGGGGAGGGGACACAACACTATACTTCTATGTTGTCTTGGCTCGGGTCTTAGTGTGATGGTACCACCGTTGTTTCCCACTGTTGTTTCTGATTTCCACGGATGCTTTAGCTACTTACTTTAGGATCTATCAATGTTGTCCAATATATTTATTTATATTTGAACATTTTTTTTCTTTGCAGTCCTATCCTGATGAAGCCCACAGCTTGACAGGAGTAAATTTGCATCGATACAACACGATGAACAAATACTGGCAGAGGTGCATAGGTATGCCTGAAGCTAAAGTTTAATTTCTGTAGTACTTAAATACCAAAGAATATCTACAGACATCTGCATCAATATAGATAAGATTGTGTTTCATTTGATACCGGTAGTTAACTGATATTTGGAGTAAAAGTTGTATAGTAGATTGTCTTGCTCAACCAGTTCAGTGCATGATAATAAGATATGTAGACGTCCTTGATTCATCAGTAAAAAATGCATATAGGTAGGTTTAACACAGAGCTATCAATACATCGTCTCGTAATATAATTGTTATTGATGCCGTCTTGTTACTGTTATTTTTTATATTTAATAATAAAGATGATTTCTACAATTTACTTTTGTTTTCACTATTTCTACAACAGAACAAATATGAATAAACTCAGTAGTTAATTACATAAATATTTGTTTCTTACGTTTACGCGAATTGTTGAACTCATTAAAACACAATTTTACGGATTACTTCGCGATTTATTTACATTTTATTTTAAACCTGACGTTTCGAACACTTTACAGCGATCGTGGTCACAGGGAGACTAAGGTATTATTTGTCATTACAAAGTTTTGAAAAATTTTAACTACCGTCACTCAATAATATTAATTTACGTTCCTATTTACGCAGAAAGAGCTAACCGTGTCTTGAGATCTTGCAGTGCTAGGTGTTGCTTTGGTTTTTGCTAGAATAGGATCCCATGCCGGTGGAACTTAAATATAATTATAAATTGGTATAGTAATATATAAAGCATTATCGTGGTTCTGACTTGAATGCTACATCAATTAGGTAATGGTTATCATTATTATATTACTTAAGGTATTATTAAGAAGTGATATCAGCGAATACTACGAACCAATTTAAAAACAGACTTGACAAACATATACAGGAAAGGAAGACTAAGCTATGATAGCGAGCTATGGTATCAGAGGCTTTATTCCGGTTGACGATGTCCGTATTTTCGAATGTAGCCGTCCCTTTCACTCACTACAGAATGACAACGCGAACGAGCGTGATGGCTAGACTCGCAAATACGAACTTCGTCAAAAGGAGTAGCGCCTCAGTTGTTTCAACTGCCTGTTTGCTTATAGTAGATTGTTATACAAGGGATGAAAGTGACAATTCCACTCGAGAAGTTTATAGCTCAAGAGTGGAATGGGTGCTTTCACCCGAGTTAAACGTACTATTTTTCATTTCGTCTGTGAGGAAATCGAGGGTATCGATAGACTATCGATAGTTGAGGCAAAAGCAATAGTATCGATAAGATATCGATAGTATCGATAGACTATCGATAGTTGAGGCAAAAGCAATAGTATCGATAAAATATCGATAGACTATTAATAGTTGAAGCAAATGCAATAAAATCGATAAAATATCGATAGACTACCGATAGTTGAGGAGAAAGCATCAGTATCGATAAAATATCGATAGTATCGATAGGCTATCGATAGTTGAGGCAAAAGCAATAGTATCGATTAAATACCGATAGACTAGCGATAGTTGAAGCAAAAGCAATAGTATCGACAGAATATCGATAGTATCGATAGTCTACCGATAGTATCGATAGAAATGATAGTATCGATAGCTCCGTTAATATAAATAGTATCGACACATAGCAATACTATCGATAGTATCAAAGTTCAATACTAAAACACTATCGAAAGCTGATACAGCTCTGAAGTCTGACTATTGCAATAACTATCGATACTCTCGATAGTGGCCTTTTATTCAAAGTAGGAGTATAAATTAGGAGGGAAAAGCTATTTCCCACCCGGCTATCTACACATGAAAGTTCAACTTTCCGAACAGGTGAGATGAAAAATAATAATAATAATAAATATTTATGGAAAGGGGTAAGTAATCAAACTTGCATGCTAAAATCGAAGTACATACAACCAACAACGGTCTGACGTGTGTCCGAGACATTAACAAGATTACCACAGATTAGCTATTTGGACTACAGATTACTACCGCCTAACTGAGTCCTCGCCTGCAGGGTGCGGGGGTAGACGAAGACCTTCAGCGGTGCGGGCGGCGGAGCTTGTAATTTGAATTTTGATATCGAAATTCACATTCTTTTCGGAAACATCTATATTAAATCAAAAGATTATTCTTCATTTAATGGACAATAAATTTATGTTAAAGTTTAAAGAAAACAATAAGTGGATGGGACGACGACGACAGCAGGTTTTATATATATTATAAATTTGGACCTGGCGACGATACGAGTCACTACGAGGAGTGCGTACCTACGGTGTGCAAACAAGTACAAAATACCCGACTGCAAATTGTATTTTCGAAATGTTTGTTTCACTAGCTTTCATATGGTACCTCTATTGTTATTCTTACCCTGTATTACCCTACCCCCCTTTTTACCATTTGGGGACGCCATTTTAAGAATTTACGTACCCTATGTCACTATCACAATTTTGTCAAATTCAACGACAACTCACATGTCAAAATCCCTCTAGCCGTTTGGGCTATAGGGCGTGCCAAACAACAGTACATAATACATTCATAAACATAACTCTCCTTCCGCAGTCGGGTAAAAAACATCATTTAAGCATATTTCATCATCATTCGCTTGCCCTGTTCCCATTATATATGGGGTCGGCGCAGTATGTTTTTCTCTTCCATACAATCCTATCACTCGTCATTGACTCATCCACTCCTTTCACAATCATATCATGCTTTATACAGTCCATCCATCTTTTTCTAGGTCGGCCTCTTCCCTTCCATCCACTAACATTCATACTCATCACTCTTTTTGTCACATGATTCTCCTCTCTTCTCATCACGTGTCCATACCAAGATAAACGGTTTCCCGTCATCTTTTCTGTCACAGGCGCCACTTGCAAACTTCCCCTTATATATTCATTTCTTACTTTGTCCATTCTTGTCACTCCACACATCCATCGCAACATTCTCATCTCCGCTACATGCAGTCGTTTTTCATCCATCTTCTTAACGGCCCAGCATTCCGATCCGTACAGTAAGGCAGGTCTTATGATGGTCTTGTAAATTTTGCCCTTCAATCTTAAGGGCATCCGTGGATCGCATGTTGTTGCTGTGACCTGCCTCCATTTCATCCAACCTGCGTTGATTCGATGTTTAATGTCCCTGTCAATATCGCCGTCATTTTGCACGATAGACCCGAGGTACCGAAATAAACACCGTATAAATAGGTACCCGTATCATTTAAGCATATTTATGGAACTTAAATGTTTGTGAAAGCTAGTATGCTGCGTAATAGGTATCACATTCCAGCTAGGTCCAATCTCTTCGTGTTCGGGAAGGACTTGTAGTACTGTGTAGTACCTACTTGCCAAATATGTTTAGGATATTCTGAAGATTCACTTTGGAGTGCGAAATAACACTAGTTACTGTACTACAAGTACATTACCTAGCAACCATCTTCCCTTAATAACGGAACTCCAAGTGTGATGGCAATTTAATATTTTTTTAGTGTAAGTAATGACAAACAAAAATTTAAACTGCTGAAAACCATTCGAATAGTTACTTAGGGCGTTTAAAGAGTCATGCTAGTTTACTCACGCCCGTGGGATTGAAATACCTACATAATCTGTGACGCCAGGAATTATTATACATTTCCCTGCGCTGTCGCGGGTGCTACGCATCATAGATTATGTATCTCAATCCCGCGTGCTTGAGGAAAGCCGCATGATTCTAAAGACGCCTTTACTTGTAGATCAGAGAAAGCGAAGGAAGATGTCACTTGACGGTCGTAGTTGAACAATATTACAATCGAAGTACCCAGGCCCACGCTACTCCAAAGTATCTCAGATCACCATTGTTCACAGAACCATTTCTCCATGGTCGATTTTTTGGAGCATTTTGTACCGACGACACTATATCAAGCTAACGGTATCTTAGGTCGTTGTAATGTGGGCGATATTTCGATCGATCTGATGTGCTGGCGACTGTTCCTATTTATTCCGTGGTTTGACTAACATTTGTTGAAATACATGTTGGTTTTTTCATGACCATGTAACTAGCATAATTATTTTAGCCATTTGCTTGTAAGAAATAAATGACTTATTCAAAAACAAAACCATTTAGTATTTGTAGAAATATCAAACAAAATCTTATAGGTATTTACTCGCATCGAAAATAGTAAAACTCATTTGTAAAAACATAATTTTTGAAAAAAACAAAACACCCGACTGCAAAAATTTATGTATTTTTGAAATGGTATTTTTACTAGCTTTCATTTAATACCCATATTGCTATGGTAAGGAAAAAATCAACCCCCTTTATTTCCATATGCGGGCGCCATTTTAAAATGTATAAATATAGCCTGTGTCACTCTCACAATTTTGACAAATTCAACGACACGACTTATGTCAAAAACAATGCAGCCGTTTGGGCTGTAGGGCGTACCAAACAATTATACATACATACATACTCTCGAAAAACATAACCCTCCTTCCGCAGTCGGGTAAAAAGGCGTTTGGTTTACTTACTAGCAGAGTAATCTGGTATATTTAAACTATACATGTGTGGTATGATCAAAAATAAAGGGCTGTCGGGCCAGCCTATTGGCGATTTTATATTTAAAAGAACAGAAACTAAAGATTGGACCAACATTTTTTTACATGAATACTTACTTGGTACATACCTATGCCCAAAAACTATCATTATTGAAAATGAAGATATTTATTGCAGTGTTTCTTGAACTATTTGCAGGCATGGACCCCGTCAAAGAATATTTTAAGAGAAGAGAGCAAGCCTTATTAATATTTTTTCTATTATTATACTATTTCCTAATAATTATGTTAAGAGTTAACTGGCCTACTACGGATCCCTGATACACTTGCTATTGAAACCTTGACATATTGTATAATTGTATGAAATGCCGCAGTGTTCATATTATATTCTGTAGTCCGTAACTAAGCCCATTAAATTGGCTAGTCAGCGTGAAATTTCCTTAAGTATTAATCCTTAAGATATTTCTGCGTTGTGACAAGAGAACAAGCAACACATGCGCATACGCATCTTTGAATCATACTCAGCGCAGCACCTAAACCTCGTGTTGCATAGCACTTTAACACTTTAAAATTACCTATCGCATGTTGCAAGATAACACAAAACAGTGTATTGTGTTGCTATTATTTCGATCTAGCATATCACGACTGCAGGGAAGATGTTATGAAGTAAGTAATTTTGTTGAGTAGGCCATTTACTTATCATTAGCCAGTGTTATATATATATGTAGGTACCACGGTACTTATCTGCCTGAAGCAGCATGTTACCTGTAATAATATAGGTTATGCTGCCAATATGTAATACCCAAACATAAAGGTTCATCTAAGCTATGTAGGTATGTCTCATCAAAAGTAAATGATCCCATCTCATCAAAAAATGGTCTTTGGCTCAAGTTTCAATTTCATCGGTGAGTTTTGTCACTAAAATGCACGTATCTGGATTATTTATAAACATTCCCATAACACGGTGTAATGTTGCTATCGTTGGTAGGTTATGGTAATAGTTCCGCATTTTTCAATGACTTGATTAAGTAACATTTTACATTTCCTTAAAAGTGCAATGGGTGGATTGTGAAAATCGTACGATGGAATGGCGTGGTTAAAAATAAGAACATGATATTATTTTTGTTACACAAAGCTTTTATTGATAAAATATCAATCTGTTTACAGATAGCGATCCTGCTGGTGATTTCACAAGTGTTCAGTTTATTCAATTAAATAATGCTACCGAATACTTAAGAGGTCACGTCTGATTCTTAAGAGGTCGTTATCCGTCTTGGACATTGACCTGATGCGGTAAAGTGTCTGTGACGTTACGGTGCATCAGTCATCTGGGTTACCAACTGCAATTATTGGAAAGGTTCTTGTATAAGAGCTCACATAACATCATAACCCACACGACAAACGGTGCCAATAGTTACGTCACAGCGGCGGAGGCTGTGCGTGCGCGGATATCTGTGGTTTCTGTTGCTAAAAAAAGATTGCTGATTGCAATAAAAAACCATTCTTAGCTGGTGTATAAAAACTACATAAAACAAAGCCAAGAGTTGTGTAATCTCCGATCGTCACGTTTTTTCCTGGGCTATATGGCTAGAGCATTGACGGAGATGTTGAATTCTGGCTGAACGAGTTAAAAATCGGACAATAATATTTTTATGCAGTTATATAAATGAAAAAGGCCGGTAAATGAAATGACATCGATTTAAAAAAGACCTACAAAGGTAACACGGGCTTAAATCAAAGTCTTTTATTTTCGATAAGCAGTCAAGATATCATATACCTAGTCTGTCAGTCAATGACCCCTCAGCCTCGCTTGAAGAGAAGGTAGGTAGGGTGATTTCTCATCATGACTAACGAAGGCCTTTGTCTATTAGTGGGACATGAATAGGCTCCACTAAACTTAAGTATCTTACAATAGTGAATGTTTCCATTCACCAGCCAACTTCCGTGTCTCTAGATGAAATAGTATATGTTTGTTTTCTAGATAAATACATTTATTTATACTTACCTCCTATCCCTACTTTCTTAAAGCGTTTCCTAAGTGTTTGTATGTATGTCTGTAACCTTTTCACTAAGATCATATAAAATTATCCAAGCCTTGATCTAAGTCTAAACCTTTTACCGTCTTACTCGCTCTCTGAACCGATTTTGATAGAGAATGACGAAGGCTGCCTTTTATCATGATAGTTAAACTTTAGGAGGATGAAAGATTATATGGGAAATCCGATATTTACACAGGCGGAATCGCGGGGATCCGCTAGTTTTCTGTTTGTCTAGTTACTTACGACGATTCTAATGCAAAATATGAAGGAAGTTGCCTTGGTTCACTGGTGTACTAGCACAGAATTAATGATAGTACAAGTGTACTAGCCCTGTTGAGCCGACACTAAAATTCAACTGCTGACATTGTTCCTTTCATTGCTAGGTCCGCTTGTTATCCTATCAGGAATTGAAGGTTATAAATTGTCTTCTATTTTTAGTGGAGTAGTTTTATAAACAACACAACTGTTTCTATAAAAACCATATGGTTTGAATAAATATACCTAGTTTGTATTGGAATAAAATGTACCTACTTAGTAACTAGTAATGATGTCTGTAGTAAGTAGTAAGCAGTTATCAGTCCTTGGCTCATAAATATCGGCCCGAAAAGGAATTACTTCTCGAAGACTTATAGGTCAAAAGGTTTGATTACTTTTATTTGTTTTCACAGTGCGTGCAACACCGTTTTTCCAAAAAACAGTTAAGCGTACAAGTTAACGGTACGCCTTCTTACTGGCCGTTCTTAACAGTTTTTTGAACTTCCTCAACTTGAATGTCGATTTGATGCCGTTGAATATCACTGAAAATATTTTTATTTCAATACCTAATTAGGAACAAGTTGTAGGATATTAAGTAAGATTAAGAGAGGTAAGTAGCGATCGCACGCGCAGTCAGTGACCGGTCGGCCCCGCGTATGCCCGTGCCGTTCTCGTCCGCGTGTGATGCGATCTGATTGGACCACTTATTTTTCATTGACGACGACTTAACGTCCTGTGAATCCTAGTGCGATCACGTAATATGGTGAGTATGAATGGAATGTGAAGTGTGATGAAAAGAGTGACTTGTATTTTTATTCAATAAAGAAATTCTTTGCTTAGGTAAAGTTGGAAATGTGAGGTTGGTGGTAATAAACAAATTTAAGTGCACAGCTAATTACAACAACGTACTAGAAAACAGTTCAATTTAATCCAATCTTTTAGGTGTAGTACCTACCTACGTATGGCACATAATTAAATAATAGTACTTCATTAAAGGTTCGCCGTATTTTTTAAATAACCTCAAGTTTACAATGCGTATATTTTTAAAAGAAATTGATACCTTCAAAATTAATGACTAACATAATAAAATTCAAAACGGAAAATAATAAAACAACACCAGTGTCGACAGGTCCTATATCAGTCAGAGAAGTGACTTTATTGTTATTTAGATTGACGTCATGTTACACGAATTTTTTGATAATTGTTTTTTGTTAAATACTCTCCGAACATTTTTTCTATGACGACAGTGTTTATTTGCTCATTTAAGATTGATACTGTAATGATTTCGACTATTAAATGGTCAGATGAGGTAGGTTATGCATGGGCCTACTTAATTATTTAGATGTTATGCTTATCAGTGGCAGTAACGAGTATATACCTATAAAAGAGATATAATAATAATAACACCTCGTACCCCGACTCCCGAGGGCCCGGCTTAATTAATTTGGCCCTCGCCTATTGTGCTTGCCTTAACCGGCCGGCCAAGAGTGGAGATCGCAAGAGCAGAACCTATGCTCCAGGTTGGAGGTGTAAAATGTCATAACGCCGGGGGCTTGCTGGCTGGTGCGCTCAGCACTGGCCACCTGTACCCCGCAGACTCACCTCTCTACCTTAGCCGCTCACACCAATGTTGTGCTGCCTTGCTACCCACTTGGTAGCTATTATAGGCGGCCCATTTAGTGAGTGGCGAGTCTGCCGTGATTATCGAGATGATACATTAGATATGGCAGGCGTCCCGTTGTCTCATCAATATCCCGGCAACCAGTCCAGCAATTTCCCATCCATAGAACCAGTATTAGTTCCCATCTTCTCCACTATAGTCCTTGCTCCTAGCGGGTGCTGTCTTTGGCTGTATCTTCTTAATATGGCTGGCAGAGATAGTATCCACTAGGTGTACATATCCCAACTCATTATCGTATCTCAAAGGGGCCTCTTCGTGTTGGATCCATATCCCCACGTACGCCTTCCAAAAGGACCGGCCTCGTGCCGTGATTTCCCGCAGGAAAGATACAAATAATAATAATAAATCTTTATTTCATCTTAAAAGTAAGTAACAGGTTATCTAATATGCAAATGAAAATTTAAATTACATATGAGCTGATCAATATTTAGATGATGATTATTAACGTCTGTGCTAGTTAATATTTTAACTGTGTTTTTTTTTTGTTTTCTTTGGTCTGCGAAAAATTACCTTATATGCTTACTAACGAATGCCCGGAACTTCGTTTGCGCACATGTCGAATTTCCCAAACAAACCTCCAACTTGAATTTCCAAAAATCCACCTGTACCTACGTGCCAGATAAACGTGCATAAAAGGTCGTTCACCTTGACAGCTAAAAACTTGTGACACGTAAAATTTGTCTTTCTAACTTGCGATTATTACGACTTTTGATTTTTGGGTTCAAGGTCGACCCGTACCGAGGTTCATTTGTTAGACAGATTCGTATCGCTACGGCTTATAGTTAGTGTCGCCGCGCTTCGCATACTGGCATGCAGTGGTACACGGGTGACAGTGTGCAGGGGTAACGGGTTAATGACTTTTTATCAACTTATGCACCGTTAAATGGCACGGACTAAAAAGAAACATGGTGCAAAATTTTAAGTTGCTACTCGTAGTAGTTTGGGCTGTGCGTACATCATATGACACTCAGACAGTTTGCTTTTCTTATATATTTAAAAGAAGATGGCTGTTCCATTTGACTTTATCCTCATAAACACGACTTTACGCACTTCCTAACACAATACCGCAATTGTCATTCGCGAACTCCTATGTGATTATCCTACCTAACTAAGTACCTTAATAATTTCATATATTGACGTAAAAGTGACTAAATAGCAGTCTATCTACAGGGTAAAAGTGATTAAATAGTAGTCTATCAACTTTAAGAATTGTTCTAGCTCCTAATCGTTAAGGAGTTATGCCTTCCATCTCCAGCTCAGCAACGTGAAATACTTGAATGGTTATAGAAATTGCTAACAGGTACAATAAGCATTCCTAAAGGCAGTGTTTCCCACGATTTTTCTGGGATTCCATCACCAAATCCTGACTTGGCGTTAGGTAAAACTTTTGCCAGAATGTATCAAACAAGTACTTCTCTGAAAACTTTTCTTTTTCTTTGAGTGAGACACGTAAATACATACCTACTCGTAAATAGGGGGATTTTGTCGATAACATTTGATTAATTCATGGCCCTTAAATGATCGTCGGTCGAAACCCGAATCGAATTCAAACCGGATAAAACTGAGGATACCTCTCGTAGCATAAGCACATTTATTAAACGTAATTTTTGAAACTTGAAGGCAGTTAATTATTATGACCAAATTTGAAATGAACCAAGATTTGTTGTTCTTAATTTTCATTTAATTTTGGTTTTATAATTTATTTACCTTACCTTTAATTACATTACCATGAGCTAAATATTACATTACATAAATACCTAGGTAAATCAAGTTATGATTAAGATAAGTGAAGTAACACAAACGTGCAGATTAGGCAGAGACATCCGATTCCGGATTTAGGTACCTTTAGTTTTTCCTGATTACTAATGCTGTCTATTGTGATAAACCTTTGGTATTATGTACACACGCATATCGCGTCTCTCAGTCAGTATAGGCTGTTGTAGACACGTTTCACCGTTCGATTCCTAAGCGTTAGTGCCCCTGAATTTTAGGGTTCCGTACCCAAAGGGTAAAAACGGGACCCTATTACTAAGTCTCCGGCTGTCTGTCTGTCAGTATGTCTGTCTGTCACCAGACTGTATCTCATGAACCGTAATAGCTAGACAGTTAAAATTTTCACAGATGATGTATTTCTGTTGCCGCTATAACAACAAATACTAAAAACAGAATAAAATAAATATTTAAGGGGGGCTCCCATACAAGAAACGAGATTATTTTTGGCGGTTTTTACGCCATATAATAACGCAGGAACAGGTAAACGCTTAAAATTTTCACAGAATATCAAAATGTATATAAACTTTAATAATTAAATCAAAATAATAAAAATATTTAAGGGGGGCTCCCATACAAACGTGATTTTTTTACCGTTTTAAAACTAAAAAGATCGTAATAATATAGTCTAATGTTGTATAGGTACTTAACCCTTCGTGCGCGAGGCCGACTTGCACTTGGCCGGTTTTATGACTAATACCACGCTTATTGACCTTTTACTTTTGCCTTTATAACGTGTAACAGAATAAACACGCATTCTCATTGGAGTTAGGGGGTGTCTAGTTTTTAAATATAGTAATTAAGAAATGCAGACATAGCTAGATTAATATCAGAGAGATGTTCACTTCTCTGTTTTGTAGGTACTTTATAGCTAATACCTACTAATGTACTAATAATGTTAAAAAGAGGAAAGATTTCATTGTTTGTTTGTATTGAATAGGCTCCGAGATCCGATACAGAGATAGTTTGAGACCCTGGCCTGGGAAGGACATAAGCTACTTTTTGTCGCGATATAAAATCATCAGGGGAGTAGAAGTTTGTATGGAAAATTCGACCTTTGGCGCGGGTGAAGTCACGGGAAACTGCTAATCTATACATATAATAAAACTGTAAAACCGATGCGTCTGTACATTGAGTATTTTTACTAAAAACTAATTGAGGGTGATGTTAAAATAGTAACAGAATAGGAATCTACAACTTTTAATTTTTTTGTCTGTTTGTACACGCTAATCTCCGGAACTACTGAACGGATTTGAATGAAACTTTTTTTATTGTGTAGCTATTGAGTCTGGGCAAATACTAGGCTATAATTTATTTTGAAGATCGGAGTACCTGACGTGGAACCTTAGCAGTACACTTAAACTTATAGAGATATAAAAGCAGCGCCTTAAGAAAAAGTATTCAGCGTGATGAGCATTTTCTATTAACGTACACAAATTGAAGATCTGGAGCAAATGATATGGAACCCTAGCAGCTTAGCTCAACTATAAGATATATGAATAGAGCGCCTTAGGGAACATTGTTCAGCGTGATGAGCACTTTCTATTGACGTGCACAAATTGAAGATCTGGAGCAACTGATATGGAACCCTAGCAGTTCAGCTCAACTATGAGAGATATGAACAGAGCGCCTTTAGAAACATTTTTGAGCGTGATGAGCATTTTTTATTGACCAAATAGTTTTTATTAACAAATTGAAGGTCTTGAGCAACTGATATAGAACCCTAGCAGCTCAGCCCAACTATAGGAGATATAAATAGAGGGCCTTAGGGAACATTTTTCAGCATGATGAGCACTTTCTTTTGACGTACACAAATTGAAGGTCTGGAGTAACTGATATAGAAACCTAGCAGCTCGGCTCAACTATAAGAGATATCAATAGAGCGCCTTAGGGAACATTGTTCAGCGTGATCAGCATTTTCTATTGACGCACACAAATTGAAGGTCTGGAACAACTGATATGCTTAATTACTTAAGACTGATTTTCAAACTCCCAAGGTAATCCTACTGTCTCCAAGTTACGATCTGGTGACGCAAACCTGGAGAAATCGAGAGAATCCTTTAGATTTTATAGGCATGTATACTATATATGCTACAACACTCATTTAGGTATTTAAGCGTTTACATTCAGGAGTCAAAATTTGATGGTGCTGACCTTAACGCTAAGTAGTTTGTGGAAACTTTCACCACAGATAGTTTGTCGAAATTTTGTTGAATTACTGTATTATTATTAAAAAGATCAAAGTAAATTGGCACTAACTGCCTTCAATAAAGTAAACTAAAAAGTTTAAAAATACCTTTACACTTTTACTAAGAAAGATATAAGACAAAATTTAGATTCGGAGTCGGTGTCACTGCCATGCGAAATTTTCTTACCAGAGGAGGATGGCGAGGTGATAGTAACCTATCTAAAAAAGAGTGCCTATTGACCTTGATTTTCCATTCCTCTCTTCGCCTTACGACATGGTAGACTGAGAGATCATGATAGCTCGATGGCGACGGGATATACAATATTTTGTATCATCGATTCCACGCGTAAATGCGAAAGTGTGTCTGTCTGTCTGTTACCTCTTGACGCTTAAACCACTGAACCTTAGAAACCTGGGAAGGTCATAAGGCTACATTTTGTCGCGATGTAAAATCATTAACGAGGTGAAATTGGGGTTGTAAGTTTACATGAAAAATCCAACTTTCGCCAAGTCATAGAGTCCACGCGTACGAAGTCGCGGGCAACAGCTATACCCGGCCCGGCGAACCTTGATCCCTATGACAGTTCATGTAAGTGATGGGTCGCGTGTCGATGAAACTTAACTTTTTTAACCGACTTCAAAAAAGGAGGAGGTTATCAATTGGACTTTATGTTTTTTTTTATTAACCGACTTTAAAAAAGGAGGAGGTTATCAATTCGACTGTATGTTTTTTTTATTTATTTTTTTGTGGCTATGTTACCGCATATCTCAGTCAGTTGTGGACCGATTTGAAAAAAAAAATTGTTTACCTAGAGGCTATACCTTCTAGTTGGTCCCATTTTGGTCAAGTCGAGATCTGATGATGGGATCTTGGTGTAATCGAGGAAAACCCTTTAATTTTGAAGGCACGTATAGTGTTTTCGTACTAGTATCTTAATGTTGACATGTTGTTACGTCTGATAGTCATTATGTGGAGCTGAGCTGATGGTGGAACTCCTTAAAAATTGGGAGTTTAGTAATTAAACCACCAGATGTTTTGTCAGGTACTGTATAGGATGCTAACAAAACAAAGTCAAAGGCGCAGCTCCCTCCTTCCCCCTCCTAAGCCCTCCCTCCCGCCCCCAACAATAAAAATATATAATTACTTCAAGAAATATATAATAACTGCAAGAAAACAATTAACTCTTACCGCTGAAACGATGGATTTGATAGTCTGAGTACCGAGAATAGTTTTTATCCCCAAAATCATTTGTATAGGGAACCCGATGATACGATATACAACAAACTAAATTAAAAATGCTATTAGCAAATCTTTAAATGTTCTTCTTTAGACGGTCTTTCTTCTCGTTACTACTTTCTTCCAAATGACGCTGTCGCATTTGAACAGCGCGTTTAGTAGGTCTACCCATGTTGCACCGTACAATAAATTTTAATTAAAAATAGAAAAAAAATAATAATAAAAAAACAAAAGCCGACTTCGAAACTGACTACAGTGTTAATTAAAACTAAAAATTTTATAAACAAATTTAAACTAAAAAGTACGAAATAATATTTAAATGACCTAACTGTTCTACGGAATTGTACAAGAAACCTATTTCCAATTTATTATCTGTTATTTTTTGGAGTCGGTGCCAGAAATTCTAATTCTAATGTTTTTTTGCAAGTAAGGACAGGATTAGGAAAAAGTTATTGGCGTCGCTGAAATCAGCTGATTTATTTAAAGGCGGTATCACTTCTCTCAGAGTCGTCATAAAAAATGTGGATTTCGGTATGGAAAGTGTGACAAAAGGAAAGTGTTAACGGAGCGGAAGGTTAAAGCACTGATGAGATGTGATTTTCTACGAAAAATAAAGACTATGAAGAACTGAGACAATGTGGTTTACCTGGACGAAACGTGGCTCAACGCCAATCACACAGTCCCCAAAATATGGATAGACGACACAGCAAAATCCTGTACCAAAGCGCCAGAAGGCAAGAGTCAGCGTTTGATTATCTGCCGTGCTGGTACAGCCAAAGGTTTTGCGCCTAATTGCTTGTGGGCCTTCAAATCAGTTAAAACGACCGATGATCACGAAGTGATGATGGATAATTTAAATGAGCCCCACCATATTTTGATGGACAACGCCCCATACCATTCCGTCCAAGTGAATAAAGCACTACCAGCAACAATAATAAAGGGTAAATCCTCGAGTGGTTGCAACGCAATGGTGTGGCAGCTAACATTCAAATGTTCAAAAAAGAATTGGTCAGACTTTTGAACCTGCAGAAACAGCAAACAAAGCGGACATATTTTTTGGATGAAATGGCAAAATCCAAAGGTCACGCAGTGATTTGGCTACCGCCCTACCACTGCCAATATAATGCTTTAAAACTTTGTTTTGATAATTGGGATCGAGACGTGCGATACGACAGCATTGTAGATGAGCCGTAAGATAAACGTAGGCGACAGCAGCTGCAGTTCAGATTCCAAGTTCGTGACACAAACCCTAATGTCATTATCAGATTCAAATTAAAATATATAAATAAATTATCGCTGAACAGCTTTTGTTTTGTTTGGTTTTGTCCTACAGTTAATTTTTAATTCACTTAGGTATACAATCGTGAGTGCATGTATGCCGCGCTCCATTCTATTCAATAGAGAATGTACTAATACTTAAGTATGAAAAAGCAATGATACTCATAATTTATCTCTTAATTATGCCACACATGAAAACTGATACTAATAAAATCTAATCTTAAATAAAACAAAACCTGGTGTCCCCAGAAATATTTTATAAATTTGAGTGAAATAAAAACAATTTCATGCAACTTTTTAACATTCAGCTCAGCACCTATAACTTAAATGATTATAAATCATGTACACTCGTTTCCACTATCGACATTTGTTTATCGATATTTTTCCGCACTAGTCGATATCTTCCGAACGAAGTAACTTTTGCAGGACGTAAACGTAAAGTCTGATTGAGATAATTTCTTGTAAATGTTAAGAATTGGTATAATTCCGACGGAATATCATTGTAATGGCATATATCTACCTTACCTTAATAAATGGCATTTTTAGAAGCCTCCAATTCAATACTAATGTAACGGTGACGCCACTACAATGTTGTGTCGTAAGGATAACTGTCAATGTCATAGGGATCAAGGTTCGCCGGGCCGAGTATAGTAGCTAATAAAGGGGTAAGTGATTCTTTTTTTTTTGAGTTGTATTTAAGCATTAGAATAATTCCCTGAGTTATAGTGCGTGAATTTTGTAACATGTTAGGTAGTATATTTCGGAACAAAATTTTATTAGCTGGCGGGAATTCGTGAATGTAAATACAGTAGGTAATTGATTTGTTCCGATGCGCGATGCCGTAAAATTGCAAACTCCACCGCAGGGATTTTAATTCTCAACGGATGTTGTCATTAATGATAATAACGGTAGGACATTTATTCAGCTGTTAGCTGTTATTATATATAAGTATTTTCAGTGAAAATGTGAAAAAGTCTGGCGCAATGTTCGGTCGTCATGCGACGGATATTAAAGCGAAAGAGGCTTTTAAAACTGTACCTAATAATTTTGCAAAATTTTTAATATTTTTAAAAAATAATTTGTATAAAAAATTGAGAATTTTGAAGGCAAATAGATAAAAAATTGAATTTCCATATTTAACTATTTTATCTGACATTAAAAATGTCGTATTTCAGGATTTTTCAGCCAATTAAACAAACCAGATAAAAAAAAACATCAGTAAAAAGCTACCTACATTATTTCTGAGTGCCATAGGTAATGGGGATATGGGAGTATTTTGAACCCTGGTATCCCGGAAATCAGCTCATAAAGGGGTGAAAAGGCGGATGAAAGTACCTATTAAAGGTAAATCGGATATTTTATAAAACCGCTAGTCAATAATAGGAAAACAAGTCTCCCAAACGAAATTCTAAGGTTCGTAAGTACTTGCAGTTAATACCTAACTTTATATATTTTGTTTCACACCAATTACCTAGCCCCAAACTAAGCGCGAGCTTGTGCTATGGTGACTAGGATAGACATACTTATACACATTTATAAACATCCATGACTTAGGTACAAATTGCTCATGCTCATCACACAAACATTTGCCCCTTGCCATATTAAAATAATGATTTTTTAATTAATTTTATTTTGCTCTACAAGGTCAAATGTTATTTGACTAATTAACACCACACGTGCGATGCTCAATTGTTGATTTTTAAAAGCAATAACAGAACAAATCATCGATTTCACGGCCATCAGATTGTTCCTCCTAAAGAAGATATTTTAGTTTTACAATCCATCTTGGGACATAATGCGAAATTGTTTTTGCTTTCTATTATTTTCGTTGTATGGCTGCCAACTCGGGGCGAGGCTTTTTGTTCCGTTTTGCGGAGTGATATTCTAGCAAACCCTATCTAGGTTGGTATTCCAACGCTTGGAGAGTTGCAAATTGACATTGACCTGTGATATATCGGCCGGGTAATCCGTTATGTGCATTTATGCCATAGAATTTGAGGCTATTTTGAAAATAAAAACAGAGGGCCACTTGATGAAGCTCTTTCAACATTGCTGTTTTTCTGTAATCTTAAGTAGGTAGATACCTAGAATATTTAGATATAATAAATATTTTGTAGGTAAATACCTAGGTATCGACTTACCTTTTATAATTATATCTACCTATACAGCGGCATCCGATAAGTATCACATAATTCATACATTACTAGGTACCTACCTACATTTGCTGTGTTATGCGTAGTTATAGTATCAAGATATTGGTTTTTTTTACCCGACTGCGGAAGGAGGGTTAGGTTTTTCGTGAGTGTATGTATGTAGGTATGTATTTATAATTGTTTGGCACGCCTTACAGCCCAAAAGGCTGGACAGTTTTTGACATATGAGGTGTCGTTGAAGGTTGTCAAAATTGTAAGAGTGACATAGGCTATATTCATTTAAAAAATGGCGCCAGCAAATGGAAATAAAGGGGGAGGGGGATTGATATTTCCTTACCATAGCAATATGGGTATCAAATAAAAGCCATTAAAAAGACTATTTGAAAAATATAAAAATGTTTGCAGACGTGTGTTTTGTTTTTTCAATAATTTTAATTAGGTACTGCAAGGGAAATAATTGCTTATGAGGATATGATGTAGGACTGCTCAGCTGCAAGTACGTATAGCTATTTGATTCACATTATATTGGACAAAATTCAAAATATTTTGAGGAATTTGTTGGACCTTTGCGTAGGTACCTAAATATTGTGTCAATATAAATAAAACGTATCCTAGATTCTCCTCTTAAATTTTTTTAGGTTAGTAACTTAGACTTACTCATTTCTGAGAGGTAGAAACCATTTTCTAGCGTTTGCTAGTATTATTTTACTAATAAGTAAAGCGTTACTAATCATTAACAGAGAAACAATATTTATGTACATTCATTCATCTCAATGTATAATAGTGTTGTAATGTCACAGAAAGACTCCATATTTGTGCAAAAAACTTGTTTTACCTTGATAATGAACCTGTTAATATTTAATTAGCCGTTAGTTGTGTGAATTTATTATTTAGAAATGGTTGTTATTGCATTTATGCGTTATACAGGGCGTGTTTTCATTGTCGTCATATTCATTCATCCATACCAGCCTATTGCAGTCCACTGCTGGACATAGGCCTCTCCAAGACTGCGCCAACTTTCACGGTCCTCCGCTTCTCGCATCCAGCCACCACCGGCCACCTTCCTTAGGTCATCGGTCCACCTAGCAGGGGGGCGTCCAACGCTAAGTTTCCCGAGACGTGGTCTCCATTCGAGAACCTCCTACTCCAACGCCCGTCGGTTCTGCGATAGACATGACCAGCCAGCCATCACCAGCCATCTAAACAGCTAAATTTAATATCAAGGCAGACATGCCTTGATGTTAAATCTACTTACACTTATTTATATGCTCTGTAGAGCACAGTCGAATTGTTAAATGCAGTCTTCAATCTCCATACAATAAATGTGGTAGTGTATGTCGATGGTAATGCTGCGAATTATTTTTTAATCATTCAAGGATTACGATGATGTCTTTATAATAGGTACCACAAATTGAATAGTAGCACTTAGCACTTACGAGTGAAGTAGGTATAGAATTTTAAATTCACCTTCTTTAATTGGCGACTGTCTGAAATCACGCCCTGCATTTTGGACTAAAATTATTCGGTTTGGGCTACAAAAATGCATTATTTTATTTACTTACTTGTACCTACTTTTTGAGTAGAATTTTACATTGGGGGCTATTCTTCTAGGAGGCCAGAAGTGTGCAGGTGCTGCTGATGGCGGCGATTCTGTGCTGCCAGACAGAATCGTCCCCGTTCCCTCAGCGAATCCTGAAGCCGTTCACTTTGGAAGAGGTGGTGCCACTTAGGGACTTCTACCCTGACAGGCTATCAGTGCAATGGATATCAGGTAAGCTGAAATTTTCATGATCGTAGAACATTGACGGTGTATTTTGATCAAACTTTACCGAGCAGAAATTTGAAATATTTAAGATAGTTATTGTGACTGTCAACCGTTATTAACCATTATACAGTCTGCTGCACCTTCTATGTATCTATCAAATGTTTAGTAAGATAAACTTTATGTAAAAAATATGTTATAAAATTTTATGAAGACTATTAAAAGTGGTCCTATGTTTTTAATTTAAACTTTTACTAAGGCTGTTACTTAAAGTGAACAGCCAAATTTTAATAAGTGGCTTCATTCATTTCTTAATTTTTTAAAAAAAACTTACTAAACTGATTCAGAGCATGTTCGTGAAAAACCTAGTTTTTCTAGTCTTTCCCTTACCTGCTCTTGCCCAGCATTTACTATGAACTTTTTGTTACAGACACAGAATTTATCCGTAGAGAAACGGGTGCAGGTATACTAAAATTCAACGCGCTGACTCACACCATGGCCACGATAGTGACCGAAACGGAATTGGTGAGTTTTACGATTTTTTTACAAAAAAGTTAAAACCGCGTTACACCTATGCCTGGTGCTTAATTTGCATAAACGATGTGTCTGTGTCACTTTAGAAAATAAATGATTCGATTTATTAAAAAAACAACAACAATAAAATGACAAAAGTTATGTACCTTTATAATAATTTATTGATTGTAAATTCTTATGTCTCTCTTTATAGTGGGCGGTTTGTATACAAAAACCCTAAGAAAAATTAGGTACTCGAAATGTTATACTATTCAAAATGCTAAGATCTTAATTATTGAGGAGTTATACTAGTAGGTACTTTACCATCGGTTTTACTTTATCATGCTGCGTACCAAGGTCAAGAAAGTAGGTTCTACTATATCGCATATTTAGCAATCCATGTAAAACTTATACATTGACCTTATTCCAGCAGCTATTCTGTCTGCCTTCCTGAAAATAAATTACGATAAAATACACCAAAATAGCTATAAATATAGTGCTATAATATCAATAATTCTCTCGGTTTCTACAAGGCCCCGTTTCCAAAAAAACCTCGATATACTATAGTTATGTGTCATTTAAAGTTGAGTCTTATGATATTAGATATATTTAATAGCTTAAATAAAAGTACCTGTCATGAATATTCTTTCTTCGTTACCAAATTATTTAGACCGTGGTTACATAAATTAACATTTTGTTGCAGTTTAATTTCAACAACCAAATGGTATCGTCATTCTCCGACAACGGAAAGTACATACTTCTGGCCTCCAACAAAAAGAAGGTAAGTAGATACATACTTGCATAAGCAGGTAGTAAACTGCTTAAGATGGATTTAGCATACTCTGCGTTGGGTTTTAAAATACAGATTTTGTTACCATTTCTTACCTACAGTAGGTTTAATTTGTTGGCTTGAGTAAGTGACCAAAGCAAAAATGTTTATAATATTTTTGGTTAAAGTACATTAGTAATATATATATACTATTTGCTTCACATTATATTAATAAAAATTAAGATAAATTATTTAAAACAATACAAAAATAAAAATTATAAAAAGGGTCCTTGTGGTTAGGTTCCCAGGATGCTGGCAGCATTACCGCGCTGGATAGCGATGCTTATACGCTGAGCAAGGTAGCTGCCAGCTCTTAGGTCACCACTGATGTCAACTTGCCTCTTGGAAATCTCTTTGAAAAAAGAGATAGCGTTGGGACCCCACGAACCCAGTGTTTCGATTTTAAACGGTACAAAGTGGTACCGGGAGTCGATCTGTCTGTACTTGGTTAAAGTTATATCTGATATAAAAGTAAAATAGTCAGCATATTCGAGTTATGAATGCATAACTCGAATATGCTGACTATCTTACTTTACTTAACTATGGTTAAGTCAGCATATATAGATCCCACAGCTGGGAAAAAGTCGCACCTCAATTATGAGTTATCCATATTTGAGTAAATTGACTTATTCTGTCGGTCACTATTACTCACACTGAGATCTAAACTAATAGGTACCTAATTGTCTCAGAATTTAGTACTATAAATAAAGATTGAAGTCAAAGTCGAACTCGGCCTCAAAAATATAAGTAATTGAATTTGTATTTAAAATATTATTATATACTACTTACTTACATAACTGTTGCACCTAAATGATTAAATACTAATGAACAAATGTAGCATCATTGGAAAGCCAATTAGTATCTAATCGTCTCATTAAAACCATTCCAATCTAAGCGCGTCTATCTAGATGACAAAAACCGGCCAAGTGCAAGTCGGACACGAAGGGTTCCGTACCATTATCTATACATCATTAGATACTATAATTATAACCTTAATAAAGGTTAAATATTTAAATTTAATTTAAGTATTTATAATTGAAGTAGATATATAATTTAATATTCTGTAAGCGTTTCAACCGTCTTCCTGTTGGCGTTATTGATATCCAGCAAAAAACGATAAAAAGTCACGTTTGTTGTATGGGAGCCCCCCCCCCCCCCTCTTATATTTTTTTTTTCCGGTTTAAGTATTTGTTGTTATAGCAGCAATAGAAATACATCATCTGTGAAAATTTCACCTGTCTTGCTATCACGGTTCATGAGATACAGCCTGGTGACAGACAGACAGACAGCTAAGTCTTAGTAATAGGGTCCCGTTTTTACCCTTTGGATACGGAACCCTAAAAATGATTCTAACAATCTCAAGGTGATATCCAGATGACAATGTTAGATTCGTATCACGTTTTCGTGCTGAAGGTAAGTATGTTTCGTGTGAAGTCACCATAAGTTGGAACCTATTAGGAATATTTTTTTACATCGGGACGATCTGCTTAATTACCCATGCATGCAAACGATGCATATTTCCTCTACTTATAATTTATGTGGCATTAGGTATGAGAATGTTACACACTTTTTGCTTGAAACGATTCTATCTATTGAATGAGGTGAGATCAGATGAGAAGCGTTGATTGAACGTGATAGAAAGACGAAGGGGTGTAAAGGAGTTTTACTAGAAAGTGATCTATGCGTGCTTTTCGGGATTCCGTAGTTCCCTTATATGTTCGCCATGTTCGTCTGTCTATCTATCGGTCGGGAACATAGATCCTTGGCACAAAAATGGTACCTAAGTAAGTACAAGTACATAAATTCGCAGACCTCCGTGTGGTCGTGTGGTTCGCACGCTGGTTTTCATGGGGTCGCCATCTTTGACATCCCCGGTCGGGTAAATACAGGGTTACATTGCAAAGGGGTGCCAATTTTTTAGGAGTGTCTCAGAATCAGTAACTAAATCAAACTATGCAAATAAACAAAAAAATAATTTGCCAAATTTAATTATTCCTATCCGCTGTTAAAATTCCAATGGCGGATAATTTAAATTATTTATAATAAAACGCACGCACGATATCTGCTTAACGATGAACTTAAAAGTGCAATACTAAATAAAGATGCGCCAATTTGGCGCACCATGCGCCAAATTTGCGTTATCTTTCTATTTACTTTATTTCCGGATATTTTAAATTCGATTTTAATCGAAAAATACGATCATTAAAAATAATTGCGATAAATTGGTTTCTTTATATTGTTTCCTAGATCTGATATTTAAATTTTGGTACCCCTTTGCAATGTAACCCTGTATAGTAAAACATATTTTTCTATATTGTCTCGAGTCTGTGTGTTGTGGTACGATCGTTGTTTCTGATTTAAATAACACAGGAGCTTAAGCTGTTTCTTTGGGATCAGAGCGATGTAAGGGATGCTGTCCAAAATTTATTTATAATATCAATTAAATCAATCATAAAAAAATAGAAAACAAATGACATTTAAGGACGAAATTTTAGGTTAGGGGATGTTTATAAATTAATTTAACTTAATTGTTTTCATCGATATCGAGATATTGCGTGTAGGTCTGTTAATAAGAATATAATGCAACTTCTACTGAGCGTGTTAAAATTATAAATCAGTGCAAGAGCAGGCTTGCTGCATTTACAGTCGATCAGGTTATCCATATGAACCACGAAAACAGATTTTATTACGTAGAGAATAGAGGCGGTCTCAAGATCAACCTGTATAGTTTGATTTGCGGCTTTGTTTTCTGACTTAGAAGGGAACTTGAGGCTGCGTGATTTAGTTATTGGCTGTTTAACATTTTATTTTATCTATCACTTGTGTTCCCTCGGCGACGCTCACTTCATTAAGGCAGGTCAAGGCATCACAAACCTAGTTTTTGAGTGACAGAGACACTGCATTGTATTTTATAATTAATGTACTGTGTCATTAAGGTTATATTAATAATAGTTTTATTATGTGACCGTGTGAAATCAATTTATTTTTTACATTAAATGGTATTGTTATGTTTCAGGTATACCGTTACTCGAGCATAGCTGAATACTCAGTGTATGACCTTGAAGATAAGTAAGTGCTTGAATTATGATCATATTATTAATTAAGTTATTTAAAATGGTATTTTAAAAGATTATTATGTTTAAGTGCCTTTAATTTTTCAAGTCATTTCAATCAGAAATCTATAAATTTTCTTATTTTAGAAAAGTATAAATTCAGTAGGTAGGTATCCGCTAGACCTTCATTTATTTAATTTAGTAGGTACCTACGTATTTAGTCGTACTCGGAGACTTTATTAAGTTTTAATTTCGTGTAAAAAGTATTATTTTGTCCTTTTCTAAGATGCTATACAATGTGATATTATAAGTAGTGAAAAAGACCGCGACGTTCAAAAACGCATGAACTTTGCATGTTATATTTCTGGTAACACTTAACATAGGTGGGAACAGAGACTGTTTGGTTATAGCGGTAAAATTAAAACAAATTGATGTGTCTTAATTATCCATATTTTTAATAATTTTGAAGTGAAAGTTAATGATGCAAAATTAGATACGTTTTGCATTTTTTTTCGAATGCTGCTAGTGCTCAAAGAGATATTTGTAATGTTTATGGGGAAGGTGCTTTGTCCAAAATTACTGCAAAAAATGGTACAGCAGATTCAGGTCTTAATTCTGATATCTCTCGTACTGTCAGCAATAAGATAATCTAAAACAAACTCTTAAAGAAAATCGCCCAGAATTGGTGTAGTTTTTCACCAGGACAATGATACCGCATACATCTTTGTCGACTTAATAAATATTTATTGATGGACCTTTGTTCGGAAGTTTTACTGCATACTCCTTACACAGAGATAGCACGTTCAGATTACCATTTGAGTCTTTCTAAAATTAACCTATAGGTACTTTCTGTAGATCTAGAATCATTTGTAGAAATTCAGCAAGACGGCAAATCTTACAGCAATGAGTATAGGAAAAAATTCCGAAAACCGAAAATGTGGTCACATCGTTTAAAAAAATCGTTGTACGGAACCTGCAGTGCTCGAGTCCGACTCGCACTTGCCGGATTTTATTTCTTATCTAAGGAAATATCTAAGTGTTACTTTATAGTCATATTAAGAGTATTAGGTTAATAGTTTTTTTATATTTTTTACACTCGCAGTATTCTTATTAACTTATATAAATAAGTTTTAGGTTAGATCATAATCAGCCACAGGGTGTCTACCGTGACAGGTAGACACCCTGTGGCTAACCGTGGCATCCAGCTTGATCCTGTGATTCGTTGGTTTGGATATTTGGTGACAAACACAGTTGGAATTTTCGTGTCTTTGCTAATTTCGTTCTCAGTCGCAGTGCAACAATCTCTGTCTTATTAAATGTTGGACCGATCGAATTTTATGATAGCGGCCGACTCATTGCAAAATCCACTTCGCGAAATGTGAGTGGTGCAGACGCCGCTGGCCATCAGACATTTTATTTCGAAATTTATGTCTGGAGCGTGAGTGGACTTGCTTTTTTAAACATTTTAAGGAACGCGAAACATGCAAGGGTCAAAGGCACCCATAAAATACCAACTTTGCAATGGTGTTTTGCTAGGTATAAAGTTTTCCTTATATGGATACCGTATTTATGTAGATATCTACAAACATACAAACAAATGTACTTAGAGGCCTATGGCGTTGAATGAAACGATCTATTCTACTATACTTATATTGTTTTATAAGCAACAACATTTTGATCTCTGTTATATATTTAATAAGGCTTTTAAAGCACCTAAGCGGGTTAAAAAAACTGATCAGTAGACAAAATTAAATTAACACTAAAATGTCTTTAAAGCGAACTTTAATTCTAGATGATTCATGATATGTTGTCATTAGGACAGTTTTAACAAGGAATTTTTAATTTCAATATAAAGGTTAACAGATCCCTCCTGCAGGACCGGATTTGGAGGTCTGGATGCCCTGGTTCAACAAAGGAGGCCCCTGAATCCGATAGAAGCATAGCCCCTTAAACCCGTTAAAAGGATATTTTAAGATAAAAGGTCCGCTTGTCCTGCCATAGACATTTGTTTTTTTTGTAAGTTATTGCTACGGCAGTAAACCGTCGCGCGATGTTTGATTTCATCAATACTCGTACTTTGGGAAGTCGTTTCGTGTCGCGGCTTGGCTTCGAGTTCCACTCGAAGACGGTTGATGAATTTTCCAATGCAGGGGTTTCTGAATATTATCAGTTCGCAGCGCACCTTACAGGTTTACTATGCAGTTGCGGCGCCCTAATCATGGTATTCTTTATATAGAGAATACAAGTTTATCAGAATGATACAGTCCGCGGCGCCCGTGGTGTATTTCCACGGCGAACAGTTTGGGGTAAAATGTAATTGTAAAATCATCTACGCGTTTGTCCTAGGTCCCTTCACAAGATAGGGCCAGGCCCCCTCCAAGTAGTGGTGTGGAGCAATGGCAGCGCTCTCGCGTATGTGTACGAAAACAACGTGTTCTACCTGCCAGACGCCTCCAGCCCTGAGAACGTCCTCCAGCTCACCACACAAGGGGTCCCTGGGGAGGTTTACTTCGGAGCAACCGATTGGATTTATGAAGGTAAACGATATTTTGCTTGGTATCGATTTATTTAATCTTTTGAACAAATGGCAGTCCACCGAGCACATAACCTATAGAGACGAAATGTCATTAATTTTGTTTAAAAAAATTTTTGTCAAAATACCTTGGCTATGCCTCCGTTTTTTCCTCGACCTATTTTGTAAAATAAAAACACTTATTTCTTTACATATTTTAATATTTTAACTTCAATGTGTTGTTTAAAAGATTGCTATTTATGATGAAATACAAATCATTTAAGTACAAAAAAAGTACACTTAAATTAATACTTTTCATATAGTACCAAGCTATCAAAAGTTTCGGAGAAAAATCTCCCTTACTTCACCTCTTTAGGTTACGTGCTCCATGTGTCAGTCCTAATGCGAAAAGCTTTCTCTACCACTCAACCATAGGTTCTAACAGCTTTTTTTCACATGCAGAAGTAAATATTTCACTATAGTCTAGCTGGAATCAATATTTTTCACAATAATCTGTAAATAGTGTTACTTTTTACATTTAAAATTTACTTACCTACACTATTTAAAGAGTTTGATAAATTTTACATAAGTAAATATTATCTTACCTTCACCTGTATCTACCAGATGGCATTTAGTTCTGAATTTAAGTATAACAATTATTACCTATTGTAGGCAATACTCCAAACTGCAATTGAAAACCGTTGAATTTTGCGTACGAAGATACGTAATGGACATTGCTTTTGACAATATCTGTCTATTGTTACCTCTACAACTTAATTTATAGTATTGCGTACGTGTATAATTACACTCGCAGATTGTTAAGTACTTATTTGCTTTACGAATGTGACGTGAATTAAACATGTTACTACGTAAAGAATAAAATTTAATAATTAAGCACACGTGTACTAATAATGTAGTGTAGTACATAGAACAATGTAGTGTTATGATTTAAATGTAGAATGAACGCAGTGTGATATTATCTGTTGTAATTTATGCATTTGGTGTAAATTATTTGCTTTATATAATCCAAAGCAGGTTACGAGATGTTTCCTGGTGTATAAAAGCTTTACAAGCAAAAATAAATGTGATTCCTACTTGGTATGGGTAGTTTTATATTCTAGGGGACAGATTTGGAAGTGGAGTTAGAGCTCACGGTGCGGTAGTTAAATGTAAGAGCGTCATTATAATAATAAAACAAACAAATTACGACGCCTGATAGTTCCCGAGAGACGAGAGAGCTACATATTTGAAAACAACGTCCGCCGTAGTCTTACTTAATTTGATGATTTAACTATAGCAACTAGGTACATTACTCGTAAGTGTTGCTTAGCCAGGTTTCTAAAACACTTCAACGGTGGTTATCTAAGTATTTCAGTGTTTCCCAAATGGCGGTGGAACCTTGGAGTCACAGGCATTCTGGGATCCATCAGAAAATATTGCACACAAACATATTGCGACAAGTAGGACTGGAACCCACGACCTCTTGCTATCCGGGCGCATGCTTTCCCAACTAAGCTACCGAGGACTTTAGGAGGACGGTCGATAAATGTATATGTGCAATCGGTATTTACTTATCTAAAAAGAATTGCTTAAATCGTCAAGGACATACGAGTATTATGAGACTTTCATTATTATTTTTCTTTTCAAGTCAGACAGACATGAATAAAATATATATTTACACTACAAGTTAAAAAAATAAGGCTAATTAAGGTTCTGTTTTGTAAAAGAATCGGACATCTAAAGTTACTGGCAACTTGGCGTTAATGACAGTGTGTTAAGTTACTTATAGTTAGTTGTTTAAGTTGGTTCATATGACCCATCCATTTTGGACATGGGCCTGTAGTCTATTATAGGATGTTTACCAATATTATGTCTTTGCAGAGGAGGTGTTCAATGCAGCAGAGGCGATGTGGTTTTCGCCTAGCAGCACCTATTTGGCAATAGCTTCCTTCAATGATACGTTGGTAGAGTCTGCCATCTACCCCTACTATGGAAACGCGTCCGATCAGTACCCGGAACTTGTGCAATTCAAGTATCCAAAGGTTGGTGCTTTCTTTATCCACCTTAAAAATATATGTATCATTTTCCCAAATGTTATATTGTTAGATCAATGTCAGTCATAGTAAAATTCCCCATGTCAGGCAGGTCGCGTCAACCCTAAAGTTGGTCTCCGTGTCATCAAACTGGACGACCCCACCACCGAACCCTGGATCATACCAGCACCAGTCGACGTCGTGGGCATTGACCACATCCTGGGCAGAGTCAACTGGGCCTCTGACCAGAACCTCGTCGTACTCTGGCTGAACCGTCGGCAGAGCACCAGCATCCTAGTCAACTGCGACCTTAAGCAAGACAAGTGCAGTATGATCAACGAACACACAGAGCACAACGGGTGGATCGACATCCGAGAGCCGTTCTTCGACAGAACTGGCACGAAAATGGTGGAGGTTCAACCTCTGTACCACGAAGACCAGAGGTTCCTTCACGCCGCACGCTTGGACTTCAATACGTTGACCGTTGAAGACTTGAGTCCGGGGAATTCGACTGTGACGAATATTTTGGGATGGGACCAGGATACGGATACAGTGTACTATATCGTGTCGCCTGCTGCGGTCCCGTGGCAGAGGCAGCTGTGGGCGACCACGCGCGGTGTCGTGCGGTGCGTCTCGTGCAAGGAGCCGGCGTGTCACTACACTTCCGCTGTGTTCTCTGAAGCAGCCAGTTTCGGTATCGTGACTTGCAGCGCAACTAATGTTCCGCCGAAGATATATTTGTACCAGTGTCAGGTAATTTCTTACATCTAAATTTTATAGCTTGTCAATTGTTTGTAGTCAAGCGCCCGTGGATTCTTAGCTTTTATCTCCTGGCATCCACATTTTTTTAGTAACATATTTAATTTTTACTTATCATCATCCAATATAAGCTTAGCTCTTGTCGGTGCAGTTTTTTCCATCTCTCTCTTCTTTCTGCCCTCTTTTGACCTTCTGATACGACACGACATTTACCTTTTCTTTCTGTTATAGTTTTGATTAAAGTGTCGTGTCGAGTCAGGCTTTCCACTATTCGTCCCCTCCTACACTCTATTGTTTCTATTAATATCTCTTTTTCCCTCGCTATAGACAAAACTTCTTCATTTGTTTTCTTCTCTGTCTAACTTATACGCTCCATTCTCTTCCAGAATTTATGTCAATGTATTGTTTAGTACCGACACTAACTGCCATCAAAATATACGCCCGTATGACATTAATATTAATATATTAATATCTACATTGGGTGTTAGCAATGTGTAATTCAATTTGAAATTGGCAGTCTTAAAAATAGGCTTATGAGCCTTAAACAGCGTTCAAAGGTCTTTTAATAACACCGACCATATTTTTAGGATGACACATTCACGCTATTAAAGGACAATGCGCAACTGAGCAACAGGCTAAGCTACTACAAGCTGCCAATGCCGCTGTTCAGTGTTGTACCGCTGGGGGAGGACGTGACGTCACACGTGAAGCTGCTGCTGCCCCCAGACATGCAGAAAGGGGTGCAGTACCCGATGGTCGTGAGGGTGTACGCTGGCCCTGGGACTACGAGGGTTAAGGATAATTACGACTTGGGTAAGACCACACATATTATAGAAATGTGATTGAATTGCCTTAAGGATGCTGTATAAAAATGCAAAAACGGTAAGGAACTTAAGATCACTTTGTTTGTCTGTCTATGCACAAAATAGTGTCGCACTTGGCCGCTTATTTCAATTGCTATAACAATCCATACTAATATTATAAATGCGAAAGTGTGTCTGCCTGTCTGTCTGTTACCTCTTGACGCTTAAACCACTGAACCGATTGCGATGGAATTTGGTATGGAGACAGTTCGAGACCCTGGAAAGGACATAGGCTACATTTGAACCACTAGTATTTATATGATTTTAATATTCGTTTTGTGTCATTGTCGTCATGCTATTTCAGACGAAACTTTAAGACATGACGAGAAGTGACATGATGAACCCATGCGAATCCTAAGACGTCTTATCTTGATAACAATTAATTTAGATAAGACTTTTATTTATATGTATAAAACATATATATATTGACCAAATTATAGGTGTGTAGAAATAATATGAAAAGTAAATTCGTTAATTTTCTTGAGCTTCCAGAATCTCTCAAACATGGCTGCAAGCATATTGTTATCTTAGTATAGTTATCTTTATTTCCAGAATTCTACAACATGTACTTATCGTCGAACCGGAGTTTTATAGTAGCGGCGATCGACGTACGCGGATCAGGCGTGATGGGCGTAGAAGCGATGCACGCAGTCAACACCGCCCTCGGCACCGTGGAGATTACCGACACGCTGGCTGCTATTAGGTACACGCTAAATACACACTACTATCCAACCGGAGTTTCATAGTCGCGGCCATCGACGTACGTGGATCAGGCGTCATGGGCGTCGCAGCGATGCACGCAGTCAACACCGCCCTCGGCACCGTGGAGATTACCGATACGCTGGCCGCTATTAGGTACACGCTAAATACACATTACTTTCTATCCAACCGGAGTTTCATAGTAGCGGCCATCGACGTGCGCGGATCAGTTGTGATGGGTGTAGAAGCGATGCACGCCGTCAACACCGCACTCGGCACCGTGGATATTACCGACGCGCTGGCCGCTATTAGGTACACGCTAAATACACACAGTTTACTTGAAATTATTAAGAGGATATTTAAATTATAAATCTATTTACGAATAGGAGATTCATAGTAGTGGCGATCTAGCGAATATGCGGTTTGTGGTTCGAAAGGCGGTAATCGGAAGGACTATAGACAAGTAGGTAGGTAGATACTAAACGTTCCTCGTAATGTTCGTATCGACCGATTGCAATTTTTAGGGCATTTAAACTAGATATCTCAAAAACTAAAAAAACTGACTCCAACCGTGACGTGTGAGTTGTTGGTGCATGAATTTCCAAAAAGCTAGGCCTGTTGTTGACGACAAAACATTCTGCAATTCTCGCTTCTAAAACAAACTGTACTGAAATACCTACCTACCCTATGACGAATGTGCAAAACCTAAGAAGTAATTAAGTATACTTAACAAGTCCTTGATACTAGAACATTTTTTACTACAGCAAAATTGACAGATAAAATTATTTAGACTAGACGGTACCTATAATATGAATAAGCTCTGCGAGATATTTACACATTTTAAAAAAAAACTTGTACCTTTTAGGCGTCTAGTGGAGCTATACTCCTTCATCGACCCGCAGCGTATCGGCGTGTGGGGCTGGAGCTACGGTGGATATGCCACCACTATGATGCTGATCCAGGATGACCAGAAAATCTTGGCCTGTGGAGCCGCTGTTGCTCCTGTCACATCATGGCTGTATTATGGTAAAGTTCTTTTAACAGAAAAAAAAGCACTGGAACAAAGGGTCTACTCTCGAACGCGACATTGCAAGTAGGTACTAGCGTATCGGCTGGATTTGAATATACGCTTGCGTCGCCTTATAGAGTAAGACCCTCCGTTTAATTCTATATTCGTTACTTATACCTACTTTTCGTACATAATAGTACCTACCTACGTACTAGGTAGTTTCTCATGTCAAGGGGTCGACATGCAGACTTATGCTCTTTACGAGTATATTTGGACGTGATACCTGATCTCAATACGTCTTCGTCTTAATGCGATAACAACCATATTTATGAGTTGGTACTTGGTATGAATCAAAAAGATAAATAACTTAATGCAAACTGATAGGTGATTGATTTTGCACTGTTTGGGTTCACTTTATAATAATTGACAGGTTCAAAGGTGTCCTTAAGTGTCATTTACACTTAAGAATTGCGATACACAATGCTAATGGAAAAACAAATAGATACCTAACTTAAATTGTTATTGCGCGTCAGTCAAAATGTTGCAAGGTGAATAGAAACTCATTTTAAATAGGTACCTACCTACCTACTTGAAAGTAAGATGTTGAAAGAACAACAAATAAAGTCTAAATATTACCTAGTTGTTAATCCCTACTTGTCAACTACCAATCCGCACTGAGCCCGCGTGGTGTATGGCTCGTTCGTACCTCCTCATGGTTGAGGTGAGGCCTTTGCCGAGCAGGGGGATTGGGATCTATTTAAGTAGGTTAACTTTACTTGTCAACTAGTTGATAACAAGTAATGTAAATTAAGATACACCTAAGCTGGTTTTTGATGGAAATTTATATGAATTTTCATGTAACTAAGAATCACTATTGTCATTTAATTCTACATAGGTACACTACGAGAGACTATGAGACACGAGTGATGTTAAAAATAGGTAAAGTTTGTAAGATTGCTTGTAGAAAGTAATCTATGGAACTACTGAATCGATATAAAATATTTTTATAACTTAAGCAATTTGTTTGCAAGCAATTAAAATGCGAAATTTATTTTAATTACTGAATCGATTTTAAAATTATTTCTCTAATAGAGAGCTACATTATCCCTGGGTACGTACCCATACGAAACCGGGTCCATATATGTATATTAGGTACAAAGCGGTAACCATGACTTGCGCATTTTAATTAGCCGATAAAAATGTTTTTTTTTATACTGGTTAAGGAGCCGACAAAACTATCTGTTGATAGAAAGTCTGTAGTCTCCGGCGCGTCTACCAGTACAGCATAATTTAATACATCTGCCCACAGATTCAATCTACACAGAGCGGTACATGGACACGCCAGCTGGCAACCCAGTGGGCTACCAGCGGTCGGACCTCACCGCCTTAGCGCAGAATCTGCGCGGGCGCAGGTTCCTCCTAGTCCATGGCACTGGCGACGACAACGTGCACTTCCAACACAGCATGCAGCTTGCGAAGCAGCTACAACACGCTGACATTGCTTTTGAGCAAATGGTGAGTGAAAATTAATAAATTGGTAATAGTCGTTTATTTGTGCATGTAGATTAACAAGGGCATGAGTACGTATGTACAGAAATAAAATGAGTTATTTTATTTTATTTAACAGTTTTCGGGAATCTTACAGCTAGGAATTAAATATTTCATACAGTAGAAGAGTAAGGCCATTTACAAGTTTCCACTTATAGTTAATGTGTTAGTAATTATGTACTTAACATCACTACTGTGCACAACATTCAATTACCTACATCCAAAGAACAAATCGCTCAAAGCCTTTTTAAGTGTTAAGACACTATGGTGGAAGAGGTCTAAGGTTAGATGGTCATTAAGCTCATTAAAACTGTCAGCATATACCTGTCACCTGTTTAATGGGTTTATTTTATTTCATACGTCCCAAAATAAGCCTAACCACTTTACCATATGCTGAGAAGTAGAAGGACAAGAAAATCAGTTAGTAATAGATTAAAATGTTAAATGTCATGTCACTTGCGGTCTGAAGGAAATCGCTGAGATTTCGTCGGTAAACCTGAATGAGGAAGTCCCAAGTATCTAACAATTAGCATTTAATTCAATGCGATTTTTTTCTTCTTCTGGGGGCCTAACTTGGTCGTATACTGTTGGTGTGTGAGCCTGATGATACTGTCTGACATGGCACAATGAAATTGACGCTGCTACGGCGTGAGGAATAAATGAGCGATAGCGGGATGTCTGAGAAAAGGACCTAAAATAATCAATGGTCTACAGTGTTATCTCTAAGATTTTGCTGAGAATATAGAAGATCTCCCAAAATGGTATGTAGTTGTAGGTATGTAAAAATAAATAAAAACCTACAATACTTCTGTGTTCTAGCTCAAAATTAATATCCGTTGCGAAAATTTCAATTGTCAGTCGACAGAACATTAGTTTCGGCTAGTTAGCTCATTGTCGCCCCGCCCGTAAAGTTAGTGCGCACTTAAAAATTAACTGCTAATTATGCAGCCCGTCTCGACTCATTTCAGAATGATGCGACTGGCGCGTGAAGAACAGTTAAGATGGATGCCTCGACGTAGATCTATGATCTTTATTTCATGGTTTTTATAAAAAAAGACATTTATTTGGTAGAAAATGCTTCTCTGGAGTTTTAAAATAGCAGTTCCGAAACTCCATATAACAAGCAGTGGATATAAAGCTACTTTAATATAATAATTAATTATACACATTTCATGCAGTAGGTATCTATTCTCTTGAGTCAAAGAAAGAAAGCTCATGTTTTTACCTGAGGCTTTTACAAGTTATTATCATTGACCAAAGTTAGCTTTAAGCTATTCTAGTTGAGCATGTTGCCTTGTTTCCAGCTTTGTTATAGAAATACAAAACAATACCTATCTAATATTGACGTACTATACATTAACTCCCGAGTGACTTACTGCCGTACTCAAAGTCAACTAAAGCTAATCCTTCATTAAGTATCAATACGTCCCTTTCTATTTTATTGATAACGAAAGTGACAGAACGAGACTTTATTAGAGATTCATTTTAATTTACATCTCTGAGTGAGGCAGTTAGACATTTAAATCGGTGGGAAAGGTGGATATTTATCAATAAACGTTCTGCAGCTGATTATAATGTTGAACCTAGATTTTGTCGCTTATGGTGATCAGCCGGACAGGCCTAACTTGAAAGCAATTGCGATTGCAATTTCTTCTTCTTCTTTTTTTAAAGCATTAAGTTAAAGCATTAAGCAATGACATATTTCGAAAGCTTTCATTAGTTTAGATAGATATCTGTTTATAAAAGCGATCGTCGCTTTCATGAAAATTATAATCTATTGCAATTTGAAAGCAATCTAGTTAAGCGGGGGCAGATGGAAAAAATACTACAGTAGGCTACTGTACATTCCGACTCTTAACATTGCCCTTTTCATTTGTTTAAAAAATCGTTTGGTTACAGTTGAATTTATTTTACATTTAACTTTTTAATTTCCAGAGCTACACGGACGAAAACCACTCGTTATTCGGCGTGAGTCGGCACTTTTACCACACACTCGACCACTTCTGGACGGAATGTTTCTACTCCCGAACGTAGTTGTAGCAAATAAATAAGACAAGAGTACGCGAAACAACTTTGTGTTACGCAAGTGGGTGGAATTTTTAAACGTTTTTGTCATTGGACTTTATTAGGTTAAGTAAAATGCAGCAAGAAGCAACGACTGAAACAATGGTGAAATAATTTGGTAGTTAAGGAACGGCAATACAATAGGTATTAGATGAAAAACAAGTTTGAACATATAAAATAAAACTTGGATTAAGTAAAGCTCGTAGGTGCGATTTAAGCCTTAGCTCATATTTAAGCTTACAATACAAGCGTGTGTGATGATCTCCAAATAAACAGAATTATCTCGAATGCCTGATAATTACAATAGTCATTTAGGATATTAATAAGCTAATTAGGGACTTTAATATGTTGGAAGAATAAATAGAACCTATAATTTATAAAACAGAATATTTAATTTGTAATCCCGTTCCACTTCCAAAGTAGGAAACTCCGTAATAATTGATCTTTGATAAACGTTACTTGAACATTTGTCGTGTCGTTTTTATACAATATCTAAAAGTATGGTATATCAAAACTTTAACTAGAAAATATAGCCTGACCAGAATTATATGGAACCTCGCCAAATTGCGGAAAACAACTGGAACTTATTTCTTTTACTGACAACAGAAACCTCAAATCGTCACTGACATGTCACCAATTGTCATAATAAATAGTGTCAAATTGGACGCGTAATTTAATTTTTGACCAAGTGCAATTTTTGTGTGATAAAAATACCGAGAACTATTCGTTTTCGTAAAATAAAAGAGGTCTATCATGTGTTGTAGTCATTTTCAATAAAAAAAGTCTGTGTGATCACCACGTTTTCTTTAAATTATTTACTGATGTAATTGTCATCACGAATTTTTCGTATGTCATGTAGTGCGAATAGTAAAAATTGGCTACTGATGGCTACGAATGATATTTGTATAAAATTTTTTAAAAATCATTATAATAAATTCTTGTATTGAGTTTTATTTTCTTTATTTCGACCGTATTTGGATATTTCAACCAAAATAATTCGTGAAGTTTTCCAAGGTTGTTTATAGTGTTTAACAATATCATTTAGAAAAACAATGGTTTCATTTGACCGGTAGTAGCTTTGCAAAAAAAAAATATATATTCAAAATTTAAGCCCCATATTACAAGGAAAAAAAAAAGAAAAGATAAATGTCGGCTCGTATCAGGAGGTTAAGAGAAGGGCGGAAAGCAGAGAGGAATGGAAAAAACTCCACCGACAAGAGCCTAGCTCTTAAATTTGATAACGATTACAAGGAGCTGTGGTGCTTGTGGCGCAGTGGGTGGTGTTTGTGGTGCAGTGGCGGCAGCGCTTTCGTAGTGATACCAAAAGTTAAGCAACCCACGGCGCAGTCGTGATTGGATGGGTGACCATTCCGACCATTAAAGTGACGACCATGACAAGCATCTCCGTGCTTCGGAAAGCACGTTAAGCAGTTGGTCTCGGCTAATATCTGTTGGTATTAGTCGTTAAGACTAGTAAGAGGCCCTAGGGCGGCTTGAGAACATCTGACAGTAAGGTTTGTCACTTGCCTTACAGACCCCTCCACCAATCCGCACTGAACCCGCGTGGTGGAGTATGGCTCGTTCCTCCTCATAGTTGAGGTGAGGCCTTTTCCCAGCAGTGGGATTATATAGGCTGACTTTACATTACAAAGAGCTACTAAATTTAATAAGTACTCAATTTGCGAGTGTTGTGTCGTGTTCTTTTATCGTATAATCTGTTATCATAAGGCAGCGGGCTTTAAAAAACATGAATGTAAACATATAAAAAAATATGTTTAAATGACTGCCTCGTTGGTCTAGTGGTCAGCACGCTGGGTATTATCCACGAGGTCCCGGGTTCGAATCCCGGGTCGGGCCGAGAGTGTTTGGGTTTTTCTGTCTTGAAATTACCCAGACACAGCTCCGGAGTCAAGAAGTTGGTGGTGTTTAACACCCGTGCCTCGGAAAGCACGTTAAGCCGTTGGTCCTGCGCCTGATCTCTCTATGGTCATGTCGGACTGCCATCTCACCGAATCATGAGAGTGAAGGAACAGAGAGTGCACCTGTGTATTGCGCACATACTTGTGCACTATAATATGTCCTGCGCAGTTGGCTAATCTCTGTTGAGATAGGCCGCCGTAGTCGAAATCAGCTAGGAGGACATCGTCATGTTTTAATGTTCAGTTGCCAATCTACGCTGGTATGATTATACCGAGTGTTTTCATATAAAGAAGATTCGCCCTTAATTCAGGTCCCATATATTCCTGGTCAGGCTATAATTTAAATATTATGTAAATAGGATAAACAAGCATAAATGTATATATGTGTGTATCCACTTGTGTATCTAGCACTGGTATCTACATAGACATTCTTCTTATAAACTCTTTTAACAGATATCTTTACTCTATGAGAAACTTATGACAGCAGCAAAATATGACAAAATCAAATTGGTTTTTAATCAAACAACATTGCTTATTGTTCTAAATTCTTCGTAAAATCTTTTCTTAATGAATATACATATTTTTGTTACACATGAACATTTTTAGTACAAGCCTATACAGGGCTGTATCGACAATATGGCCTCTGACAAGAAGATGGTATGTAAGGGAAATGGGATTTTGTAGAAGGCATGAGCATCTCATGAAACATAACATACCTTTGTTCAAGGATGTCGGAAAGATCTCCAGCTATATTAGACTGCGGGCCAGATTTAGAAGACCGAGGAATTTGTGCAGCAGATCCTTGTAACGCCGAACTATGCTTCCCGGAGCCTCGAGTTGTTATAATCGGCGCTGGTATGGCCGGCATATCAGCCGCTGCCAGGCTGGCGCAGCGCGGCATCAACAATATCGTCGTCCTAGAAGCCTACGAAAGGTCTAAAACATAGAACTTGCAAAACTTATTGAACAGTTATTGAGTCTTTGGTTTATTTTCCTATCCCTGCTCCGCTAAGACATTTCCATAGGAGCTGCGTTGAGCGAGGTTAGGTAAATAAAGCGATTCTATTAATTTATATCCAACACATCGCACCTCCCATCGAACATCTCAGGTCAAAGCGCAGCCTTATGCGTGAACAATTCATTTCAGACCCGGTGGACGTATTCATTCTTGCTGGCTCGGAGATATTGTCGCTGAACTTGGGTCTCATTGGAAACCAGACAATGCTGTTACGCACCCAGTATATAGACTGTCAGCCTCTGAAAGCCCGCCTCGTCCTGGAGTACCAGGAGCTGAACATACGAGGGGTCTCTTCAACAGGATCGTCTGCGGAAAAATGCCGTTTCCCCTAACTATAGCAGCGTACCACAAATTCCGACAAATTGAAGAGGAGACAGCACAAATATACTGCTTAGGTGGAAACAAACAGCACGGCTCTCTGATAAACTTTATGAGTGCACGGATCCAGCAAGAACTGCACGAATATCCTGAGGAGCAGCAGCATGATGCGGCAAGGATCATGTTTGGCCTCGCTCACATGCTCAGTGCTCGGTGTGGCGACGACACGGCCATGTTATGCGCGGATCATATCGGATGTTTCATGAACATGCCAGGGGGAGACGTCCGCGTTCCTCTGGGATTAGTTGGAATATTGGCCCCTTTATTGCGCCAGATACCGGAGGGCGCCATTCGATACTGCAAACCCGTTAACTGCGTATACTGGGGTACATCGCAAAAGAGTGGCTACCGGGCTATTGTAAGCACCACAGACGGCGAGGAATTCCCGGCTGACTACGTCATAATAACAGTTTCCCTCGGCGTATTAGCTGCTAACGCGGCAAGAATGTTTTGCCCCGCACTACCAGCGTCAAAAATAGATGCGATGCGGTGTCTGGGATTTGGTTATTGCAATAAAGTTTACCTTGAATATTGCAGACCTTTCTGGTACTGGCATAAAGGTGACTTAGATTTCAAATTCAATCCAGGTGGACGCAGGGATTGGACTAGCGGCGTGACCGCTATTGAAGCTGTCCCTAATAGCAAGCACGTATTGTGTGCATGGATTGTTGGTAACGAAGCCTTGACGATGGAGAAGCTCGGTGACAAAGACGTAGCCGAGGGGTTAACGCAGCTGCTGAGGATGGCTACAGGGAATAATTTTATACCGTATCCTATGACGATATTGAGGTCTTATTGGACGACGGACACTTTCTTTAACGGTGCGTATTCTTACAATCTTACTTGTACAGATGGCAGTGCTCAAAGAGCGCTGGCGTGTCCTTTACCTGGTCCCCGAGAGTCGATACCACCGATTTTGTTATTCGCTGGAGAAGCAACTGTCCCTGGTCATTTTGCGACGGTGTCTGGAGCAAGATTGAGTGGTGTTAGAGAGGCAGAGAGGATCGTGCAGTTGACGGTTCAGTATAAAGGACCTCCATTGCCCATGATAGAGTCGAAACCAAAAAAACAAAAAGCGGCTAATTAGAGTTTGTTATTTTATTCACGAGTGCAATAAGCGTTGGGTTGGGTGTTACACGTCAGAGGGTGCAAAATATGAGTAAAGTTTTGCGCTTGGTTGTTCTTCTCCTTTAATATTTTCATCCAGAGTCATATCTGCGTAACTACTAACTTATCTCAGACAACTTTTGCAGGACTTCCTGTTGTTAGTTTTGAAACTCGGATGATACTCGTTCGTAACTTATTTGATGTTTTGCCTTTTACCCATGAATTATGTATGTAAGCCATCCCTGGTAACAAATACTGCTGTTCATTGTTAAACAAAGTGTTACTGTCAAAACTAAAACTAAATAAATAAAACTTTCTATTTTACTTCTTGTTAAAATTTATAACTATAGTTGGATAAGTTAGTGCGCGACCTTCCTGTGGTCGCCAGAGGTGCGCGGGCGAGGCAGGCTAGGAGGGACGGTGATGTTGCGGGGAATGGATTTGCTTTGACAATCGCGTCTGATTGGCACTTCTTCGCCCCCCGCCTTGTGAAGTGCAAGGAGGGTCGCGCAAGAACTTGTCGGACTATACATACCACAGCTGTAACATTGTAAGTGTACAGTGATCCATATCAGATTTAACGTTTTTGTCGCAAAATAACCTCTATTCCAACTGCTTAAGAGGCCACAGTGTTTACCTTGACGTGCTGTCGTCCGTACAACGCCAACCCCCTTCCTAATAAAGATTTTAACATTGCAATAACACTTGATAGGTACATGAGACTGTAATCTAAAATGTTTGTCTCCATTATATCATTTCACCTATAATCTGTCATTAATTCCAAAGTAAAGCAATGTCAAAATCATTATTAATTAGTAATGACCCCATTACTAAGTAAGTCTGTGTCTAATCTAAATATTATTTTTATACCCTATAATTAGTTTGAAATGCTTACATGTATGCAAGCATTTTCACAGAATACATGATATAGGCGCAATCATGACCAAGGCGCTGCCGCCACTGCGCCCCAGCACCAGGGCTATCTATCTACATAGGGACAAAAACTATTTTTGAAGATCGGTAAAATTAAATGATGATGTTTAGGTGATGTTAATTACTTGGTCAGGAATGAGAGATCAAGTTTTGTTTTCGACTTACTTAGAATTGAGGACCGATTATACTTACTTCCACTATATGATTTCCTGTAGGTTCATATGTACAGTTGAAAACATAAAACTGTGTCTATTCAGTTATATGAGGGATTTTCTGACAGTTAAAAATTTTAGTTTTATTTTATGTTGATAGATGGCGCTATTCATCTCAGTTATGTAAATATTGCGTCAAAGTCATTGAGCATAAAAAAAAACAATGTAAGTATTATTAAAAATTAGCGACTTTCAACTTTCAACATGCAGTTAAAAATAAAATTTAATGAAAAAAAACGTCTTGATGATCACTAGTTACATGTCAGTACGCGTGAATCTAAAACATACTAAGCATAGACATTATAACATAATTAACTTAAAATTTTGTGGGTTAGATGAATCAAGGTTTTACTTAATAAATTTGCCTGCTATGATTTGTTACATTACTATAGTCCGTGCCATTTAAACTTGCACAAAAGGTCATTGACACCCCTGTACCACTGCTCGCCTATACGGGATCGCGGCGAACCAAAACACAAGGCGTAGCAATAGAAGTCTATGTAAACAAACGTTTATTGGTACGAGACGACCTTGACCCGAAAAATTAACATGTAATACAAACATTTGGCTACTGCATTACAAAACAAGCAATATGCCGAGGGACAGCCGACATTTTATGTAACTGGACATGAATAATGAAATAAAAATGGTTGCATCATTCATTATTAATAAAAAAAAAATTTTCTATATCCAGCGTTATTATTGCAGGAGCAGTTGGTAGGTATTATTCAAAAATTCAATTTTTTAGGAGATATGTTTAACCGATTGAGCTAAAATTTTGCATACACGTTTAGTTTGAATGACAATGCATGGTAAGATGTGTGACGTCATTCTTAATTCAACATGGCGGAGCATCCAAGATGGCGGGCTCGTTATTTTCAATGCATTTCTACAATATGGGTATGAATATGAAATGAAAGGGTTTGCTAAGAGTAACTTAAAAAATAAAGTGACGTTACTAAAAAACAATATGGTCGACTTCTCAATGTACTCCTACAATATTGGTATCAAATTAAAGAGCTTGCTAAGAGTAACTCGATAAATAAGGTGGCGTAATTCCAAATCCAATATGGTGGACTTCTAAAGATGGCGGACTAAGTTTTTTTTGCTTTTGTACAATGGGTATCAATTGAAAAGGCTTGCTGAGAATAACTCAATAAATAGGGTGACGTCATTCCAAATCCAATATGGCGGACTAAGTTTTTTTTATCTTTCCTGCAATATGGGAAGCAAACGAAAGGACTTGCAGATATACGACTGTGAAGAAAAGGGGTTTTCTTAGAGTCCTCGATTATAATTATTGAGGTTGAATGTTTTGAGTCTGAAGCATTGATAGGTAAACTTTGACGAGTTACATTTTGGTGAGATAAGCGTCAACAGCATTGGTTTGCCTGTCTAGGAGAAGGATAACTTCAAATCAAACTGGAATTGTGTTTACGCTGCGTAAGGCTTAGCTTGAAGTAACAGTAATTAGCTTGAAGCTAACTTATGCCTTACGCGGCGCATTCCTCCTATTCTTCAACACCCAAGACAAGGTGTTGTACCCAGTCGGGTTATAAGTTATGTCACAAATACTTATTGCAGCTCAATTTTAAAGCAGATATCTTAAACCGATGAGCCGAAATTTTGTATACAGGTTTAGCTTGGATGACAATGCATAGTTAGCTGTGTAAGTCGTCTAAGACGTCTTTGATGAGCTGACGACCATTTTAAAAAACTCACTATCTCGCCGTGATACCTACTTGCGAAAAAGTATTTCAGCGGAGCAACGACTCGCTTTTCGCAATTTCTTCTATTAGGCTCATTTTGTGCACGTCCTAGCTCCTGGACTAACTGCATTCGACGGTCAAACGCGGCTAGCTGTCAACATCAGCCGGCGGCAGCCGCCAATGCGTCGACAGCACGTCGACGGCATGTCGACAACTAGCCGCGACTTCTAACGGTCGGCTGCAGTTACATACGTCGACAGCAAACTGCTGTTCGTGTGTAAAAGCTCTAACAATCACTTTATACTTAAAAACATCGTTTAAACTTGTGTTCAAATGGAATTACCTACGATGATAGCAAAACATATTGTAAAGGTAAATTATACAAACTAACCTGCTTGCGGTTCGAGGATTCTTTTACGCCTCTTTTTATTCTTCTCAGGTTCCATCTTCACTTATAATAAGTAAAGAATGGAGAAAACAGCAACAAAATAAAACAAACACAAACGTAACAAAGAACAATAACAGAAACTTATCAAAAAATAACGAGTGATAATAACACGTGAACACTTCCGAAATTCGTAATTTAAAAAAATCGGTTTATGCCGCACCGGTCGAGCCATTACAAAATAGCGTACAGGTATAGCACCCCTGACCTTTCAAGCCACTAACGGTTAAGTGCAATAAGTCATAATTTATCATTTTCGGAGTCAAAATTATATAATGATAAATATCTATGAATGGTCAACTACTGTTAATTCTTTTTGGAAAAAATGTAATTTCTAATTATTGTGTTTATATTTGTGGTAAAAGTAATGTCAATTAACCGAGTTTTTAAATTAAAACCAAGTAACTGCTTAAAGACTTTCAATACGTAAATTAAAAGAAAATTTATTTTAATAACTAAATCTGTGTATTATTTACAAAATTGCGAAACTATTACTTAAATTTTGATGTTTTAGAGTTGTCTCGTTCTCGGTCGGGCCGTGGTATTATGAAATCAGCGATAGGTCGGGATTATCGCTATTTTATACGATGAGCGACACGTGTCGTAAAGTTTGGGCATTTTTTGGTACAGGTGGGGTCAATAACCTTTTGTGCAAGTTTAAATGGCACGAACTATACTGCGGTATCCTAAATCGAGGATCTTGGATGTCGAGTATAATAATAGTTATCATAACTCTCATTCGCGATGTCATACGGAAAAGGCATTTCCAGCTTCATCTTGATAAGTTTTCGGTATAGCTTATTTACATCCATTGTGTTTTTATGCAGAGGGGCGCGCGGTAAGGGCGGGATTGCACCAAAGTGGTAACACGAGGAAAGAGATGTGTTTTAGAAGATATAGAATTTAATCGATGTAACATCATGTAAGTAAGTATCTAAATTAATGTTTTTTTTTTATTGCGACCGATGATGGATCATTTGTGACTAAGAATAAGTACAGTCTACTAATTTTTTTTTTAATACCCAAATCGTAGTTTTTAGGCCTGATTCCCGAATGGTGGCCGCAGCCGTCGCATGTTAAAAAATACCACTTACTAGATAGGTAAGACTTTACTTAACAAAAATGTGGGGCCTTCAAATTATTTTACGATCAATTAGGTTCCCTAAAAATTGGTAACCCAAGGTTTAGGGAATGCTTAAGCAGGCAGGGAATGCTTAAGCAGGCAGTGAATGCTTAACTCTACGCCTTAGTCGTACCATGCGATTATATGCTCAGTGTAAGCAGCAGCAATGCGCATTCTAGTAACTTAGTTGTTCATGGCACATCTCTCTTCGTCTCGTTTTCGCTTCGGTGGACACCCGACCTTATCGGAGTTCTGAATTCGGCAGCGGGTGTCGGGGTGGCCAGGTTCAACTTTACAATGGCTTTAATTTCCTCTTATTGAAGTTTATTTGTTATATCACTGAAATCTGCAGTTCCGGTCACGAATTAATTTCAGTAAATTGCGGTTGCTCCTGTTTGGAGTCGCTGCGACGTGGAAAATTGATTTGACTGAAATCGAAATATTATACAATATTTCCTCTTAATTGATGTAAATAGTAGGTCGTTGATGGATTACCAACTTTTTACAAGCATGTGTGTACATAATGTTTAGATAGATATATTCTTTATTGCAACTAGAAAACACATAATTAACAAACAATATAGAAAATATTGTAGGCAGTCTTATTGCTGGAGTGATTATATTTTTTCTCAACCTAATATCGATGATAAGTGAACTACACTATTTTATTCAATAAAAGAAAATAAACACAAAGACATGCATGAAATAAAAATAAATTAAAACCTACTTAATCAAAAATAAACCCTAGTCCTTTTGTCCTAATATCTGTATTTTTCCTCCGCTTCTCACTTCATTACGTAAGCTCATTGCCAACGCATCGCTTACATTAGTCTTTCCACAACTATTTTATACAGCTGATATCATAGGTAAGTTAACTAAGTACCAAAATTACAATAGCACCAACGTGGGAAGGCGAATGTGTTAAGGCGGAAAATATAGGAACCCTTGTGATAGGGACATAGAGAGCTTAGTTTTTTATATCCTATTATCGGCTTATTTCTTGCAGATCCTACTATTCCCAACACCCAGTCTGAGAAGCAATAAATAAAGAACGCAACAGTAGCCTACTTAATTAAGTTACACACACTCGCATGATTGTACCTACGCTTCCTGTACACATACAAATTCTCATAACACACCTAAACCATCGACCTTTTGCTACCTACCTAACTGCGCCAGACACCTTCTGGCGCAGTTAGGAAATAAGTTTATATCTGTGGAGTGAAGTACGTGCGCCATGGTGTGCGACTGGTGAGTCGTGAATATGTATGTATTTAATCCTAAGAATTTAATCCTATGGAGTTTCCCATGCCATGGCGCACGTACTTCACTCCACAGATATAAACTTATTTCCCGCCAAGGTACTGTACAATAACTGCTAAGGTGCAGTTAAGGGATCGAAGGGGGAAGAGCATTGCTAGCTATTTAATAGACGAACTTACTTATTTCTAGGCATAAAAGTCTGTGTTATTCGAACATTTCAACCATGTTTTTACATACAGGGTTTTCCGCGTGTGATGTGGGTTGCGGAAAACCCATTTTACCAGCATTTTACAAAAGGAATATTGAAAAGTCTTTAGCTTCAAAGCTCAGTTACCAATTATTAGAGCAGTTATCTTCTATTCTCTCTCTCTCCTGGGCGGACGCGATCAAGTTCATCAGAAAAGGAGGTAAATTGAACAATTTTCACTAAAACAAAAGGGAATCTCTCAGTTCCTCAGGGCTCAGGTAGGACGAGTAAGATTTAGGAAATAAAAACCGCCTTAGGTAACAAGTCACGTTTATTAGCTTGTTCAAAGAACTATACCGCTCTAATAAGAATGAGGGATCCGGGGTAGGAACATCGGCAGAGACTACTAAACAACGTAGTCCAGGGAGATCACTACTTGGGTTAGGTTCCGAAATACCGGGCCAGTTGTCAGGAGACTGCGTCAACCACAAAGGTGAAAACCAAAGGGAGTGGTCGATCAGTCGGGTGACTGACATACCTCTCGATGCACAGTCACTAGGGTTCATGTAGCCTGGGACGTGCCTCCATTCACTAGATGTAGGACTATTATTAATCTGGGAGACACGATTAGCCTCAAAAGTCTGAAGGAGGTAAGGAGTGGTTTTTAACCAACACAACACGATTTTACTATCCGTCCAACTATGGATTGAAGTCAACACAGACGACCTTTGCAGACAAAGAGCGACGTGATGAAGTAATTTAGAGAGGAGGGTAGCTCCCTACAATTCCAACTTGGGAATTGTTAAACGGGTCCGAACAGGGGCAACTTTAGATTTAGCCATAACAAGAAGGACGGAGCCAACACCAGACGGAAGTTCCGCACGTAAATAAACAGCGGCAGCATATCCCAATTCAGAAGCATCACAGAACCCATGTAGGGATAAGGAGGAGGAACCTCTGGGAAGAATATGTCGGGGAATGGCCACTTCGATTTTCCAGAATTTTTCAACTATTTGGGACAGCGAGACTCCAGTCATGGGGGGTTCCAAATCAGTAAATCCTCCATAAACAGGATCACACAGGACATAACCAAATATCGTCGATGTAGCAGTAAGGCCATCAGGGGACACAAACAACTCGGACCTTAAAAGGCGACCAATGACGTCAGCTCCAAGAAGTACACTTATAGTACCAGGTTTGTAAAATAAAGGGTCAGCAAGAGGGAGGTGCTTAGTACAGGTAATTACACTTTTAGGTAAGTCTACCTCTGGGAGGGTACCAGCAATCACATCAACAACTATTGCACTGGTGGAGATTTCTGGAAAGACAGAATTAACTGGCTTAAATGAAAAGGATACAATGCCCGGGGAATTAATTGCCTGAACATTACCTATTCCACGAACAGGAACTGGAGAAGGAATGATAGGTAAGTTCATGTGGTCAACAACAAGCTCAGTAGTAAGAAGGCAGCCCTGAGCACCAGTGTCACATAAGGCACGCGCATCCAAGAAAATCAAGACCTTTTTACAGAAGACGAGTACGAAAAACTACATAGCCCTAAACCACACCAACCACCGAAGCTGTATGGTCTGCCTAAGATACATAAAACTAACGTGCCGTTGCGACCAATTGTCAGTCAGATAGCTTCGCCTACTTATGACCTGGCAAAGCACGTAGCATCTGTGTTACAACCTTTGGTGGGAAGGACACCGTCTTTTGTAAAAGATTCTCGCCACTTTGTCCAGATTAAAAGCAACCTGAAATTGGAACCAGACGAGATCATGGTAAGTTTTGACGTCGAGTCACTTTTTACCAACGTCCCAATTAAAGAGTGTTTGGACATAGTAAAGGACAGGTTGAGTGACAATGAAATGCCTTTTAACTATATTGATCTGCTGAAGAACTGTCTTGATGGCAACTACTTTCTTTTCCAAGGTCAATATTACCTCCAGATTGATGGCGTCGCAATGGGAAGTCCCGTAGCCCCTGTACTGGCTAATCTCTGGATGGAACATTTTGAAGAAAAGGCGCTACGCCTTGGCCCGAAAACTATTAGGCTTTGGAAAAGATATGTGGATGACGTTTTCAGTATTGTAAAAGGCGGCACACAAGAGGTAGATCAATATCTAGAACATCTTAATTCAATTCATCCAAAGATGAAATTTACATGTGAATTAGAGAAGGACAAATCGTTGCCATTTTTGGATGTTAGAGTAACATTGCGATCTGATGGATCACTATCACACTGTGTCTATAGAAAGCCAACGCACACTGACAGATACCTACATGCGACCTCACACCACCACCCTAGACATTTACAATCCGTTATGACGTCACTTATAAACAGAGCATTTGACCTCTGTGACCCTGAGCATATAAAGCAAGAGCTGGATCATGTTCAGGAGGTACTACGAAATAATGGATACAAAATGACAACAAAACATTTGCAAAGACCGATTAAGAAAGGTAAAAGTCCAGGCGTAAACAGACATCCCGCATTTTTACCTTATGTGAAAGGAGTAACGGACAAGGTCGGTTCCCTATTAAGAAAATACTCCATACCCACTGTTTTTACTCCGAGATCAAAGGTAAACAGTATATTGCGCACACCAAAAGATGTCTTGCCGTTACAAACTCCGGGTGTGTATAAAATCGGTTGCAGCTGTGGTAGTTCATACATAGGCCAAACAAAACGGACGGTGGCTGAAAGGGTCAAAGAACATATCGCCGCTGTGAAAAACCGACAAATAACAAAATCAGCGATTGCAGAACATTTACTTGAGGCGGGCACTAATCATTGGATTGAATTTCATAAAACGCAAGTCCTCTCCACAGATCGCCACTATTATTCAAGAGTTGTGCGTGAAGCTATTGAAATTAAAAAACATGTTAATTTCAATAGGGAAGAGAGTTACAAACTATCTGCGACATGGAATCCAGTAATTAGCATTACACATCCTCGTTTTGGGTCGCAGTTGAGTAACCACCGGAATACGGACGCGGCGGCCGGTTTACAGAATAGGGACACGGTTAGCGTAGTGTGCAGCGGCGGTACGAATTTTTGTTAATAATGTGAGGGTAAAAGAATATGAATCTACCCCACATACGGAGTGAAGACATCGCAGTTCTCCAGCCAGTCTGCCTGTGACCACGATCGGTGCAACCCGGTCGAAACGTCAGGCAAAAATTAAAGGTATATAATGTTTTACCTACTATCCGTCGCGTTAATCCCCGTTTTAATGTGTTCTAATAATGAAACGCGAAAGTTTAAGAGTGATTAATGAATAATAATGTTGTTTTATTTACCAATAAAGACGTTTTATATGAAATTGCCTTTTTGTTGCCATAATCCTAAATAAATAATACCTCATGCCAATAGGACCCATAAATATCGAAACCTCCTTTGAGCAATTAGTTGAAGAAGTATATACCAGTCATTACGGTCACTCAGATACGTCGAGCCGACCTTGGCAAGAGTAAAATCTTTAAATCCACCTACTTTTAATCAATAGGTACATTGTCGATAATACTTACCCTAATAATAACTCAGGGGAACATGTATTCCTCCTATAAAAAAAGGTTATTTAGAACCCGCTATCTCCGGATGGTTACAACCTAGAGCCTTATTTTTTTCTTTAGTGAATTTCTTAGATATTACTCTTAACAATGATCTAAGTTTCGTTACTGGCGAAAGAAAAAAAAATGTGATGCCAGGGGCCCATACTGCAGGTTGCATTGCATTGCCTCAAATTGAACAATTTGCTCAATTCTGCATTCAAATATGACATTTGACACCTAAAAGAAATGTGTGCTCGGAGCATCAAATTCGAATCGCCGCGCAGTACGAGACGACAGGTATCTCTTTTTTTAAATAAATACACTGTCAGTGTTTTCATGAGAATAAATAGAGAGCGTTAGGTTTTTCAGCCGCTGAAAAACCTTTTTAAACCGTCAACCTGTAAAAGCTTTTGGTTTCCAGCCCTGCGCACTTCATCGGTCTTACTCAGCGCTCCTTTCAATAGAGTCGTTTAATAACTCTCACTATGAATGGATTGTGATAGTGTAATAGTGATGGATGCCGTCTGCCGTAGAGACGAATGCTGCTGCTGAACGCTTGCTCAGTTCGCACTGACGAATGACTTGCTCGAATCCGATTGATACCAAAATTCTTGACTACCTATATGATATGTATGTTACTGAAAAGGTAACACTTTTATTTATCAAAGTTACAAGATCATTATCTAGCCACTTTGATGACGGGCAACTAATACAATTTTCAGATGACTGTGAGTGAATAATCACGCAACGACGCAAAAAGTGATTCTTATTTTAGAAACAAAAATATTTTTGTTGTGATGGCGCCACGGATAAAACCAGTAGTTAGCACCGCGGTGACAAACTGTCAACGATTAGTCGTGATGAAAAAACCGTTGCGTAGGGCATTCACACCGTCGCAATGTCACGGGGCGTCTCTCCGCGGCTCTGCAGATGGCGGGCTGCGGGGCACGCAGCTAAGAACCGCCGAGACAGAGCCCTACTCTCTGCCCTTATTTTTGCCGCTCCACTGCTTCAAGCCTGCATCCCAGTCCGAGCGATAAAGACGCGGACTGCCGAAAATACGAACTACATCTCGCAGAGTAGGACCTTAGATGCGTGACGCAGCGCGCAGGACAGGCCCCCCGCGGTGCGTGACTCCCCGCCGCGATCTCCGCACGACGCCTCTCAGATACATCGATTTCGCGTGGTGCGTGAACCGAGCTCGGCCGAGGCAGCTCAGCCGAGCGCGTGGTGGTGCAAGCGGTGCGTGGCGCCGGTGCAGGCGGTGCGTGGTGTGCGCGGCGCGTGGCGCGCGGGGCGAGCGGCGAGCGGCAGCCGCCCGGGCGGCGGCAGTCGCTCGGAGGCAGGCGGGCGGCTCGCGTCGCCCTGCGCTCGGATACTGCACGTTGCATCGCTGCGCTCGCGAACGCGCGCTGTGCTACGCGACGCGCCGTCTGAGTGCGTTCTGCACACATGACTGTTAACACTTGTGCGATTTTCATTCATCCCGCAACTGTTTTCCGGCTTTTCGCACGCACCCGGCCCTCTTCGGGCGCTCGCACCTATCCTTAATGGTCCTGGTTCTTCTGACGCGAGTCCCGAGCGAAATTAATTGAGCTGAAAAGGTAAGGATGACGTGAAAATTATACAACCCCCATTTTCATTTGTTTCATATAATAATAAAAATAAAAAAAAACTGAAAACAGTCATGCGTAGGTGAAGCGAGATTTACGTGAACATTCTCCATTATTAGTTTTTATTTAAAGTATTTTCGCTTTACACTTTTCTACTATTGATTCATGTAAATGAACTGCGTAGATTATGTTCATTTGTCCAGGACGCATGAGGTTGTGGTGCGTTTTATCTTATACAAGTTGTCACGAGGGTGAAGAGAGCAGTAGTACTGGCCTGTTGCCAAACGCGACCGCGACACACATCTTTTAGTAACGAAATATTTCAGAAATATCTGAGATTTTAATGTTAGAAAGAATTTTGTCGCGGCGCTGCAGAATTTTTCACTCAAGTCTTTTGCCTCGGAGGAGAGGCGTGACGCCGTGTGCGTTTTTGTAGGTTTTCTTGATCAATCACAAAGTACCTATTTCAGCCCGAGAGGTTTCATCTCGCATTTTCATTTGAATATAAGGGTACAAGGCTTCGCTACATTCGCACGCCAAAACAAATTACAATCAATATTCATGAACATGTTTGCATCGGTAAGTGCTTCAGAAATGATGTGAATTTTTACAGAGTTGTCAATAGATATCGTGTATTACTTTCCCGCAATTCTATATGAAGAATGTGAAAACTTCTCAAGTTGGGGACCGTTATCATAGAATTTGGTCTTTGATAAACTTTAACCTAAACTTATAGCCATTTTCCCTATGTTGAGTGTAGCAGTTATTCTGATCGTTGGTACTTTTGCTAACTTGCGTTTACGACATTTTGTTTACTCACATGAACTGAGAAGGTAATTAATTAGTCTTTCCACATGATATAAGAAGGTTTGGCTTTTTAGCTAGGTACACTTCAAATTAAGAAATTTAAAATAAACATTTTATAATTCTATAAAAGTTTTCACAATCGATACCCTTCAGATGTTATAGGGCCGTTCGAAACTTTTTCTCTTGAATTATATCGCTAGCTCGACGGCGCAGAAACTCGATTGCTGATCTCGCCAAACTACTGAACGGCAAATTGTCATTTCGATTCGAGAGTTGCTGACGTTTTGGCCAATTTGAGAGCTATCCCAAGAGATGCAATTTCCTCTAACGCCTAATTGGTCCCGGGGCTTGCTACTACAAAGCTAGTTAGGCAACTGGTCGTGCCCACTCGTGCCCCGAACGTTTCTTGTGACCCCAATCAATTACGTCATGTCTAATATAACTGATGCCGAGATTGCCCTGAAGAAACTGAAATAGGTGGGGTCTGCTCGGCGGATTTAGTGCCGCACTTTGTATGAGGTTACTTGGAGATTTCATGACAGTCATTTGCCGCACCGTATTCTATTCTGGCTTGCCAAGTATTTTTATATCTTAGCTATAAATACAAAAATGAATTATATATATATGGCTTGAATACGTTTCGTTGGTCGGAGAGATCTCGTTATACAGAAATTTGCATCGGAAAAGCACCATGGACGCATGTTAAGACATTATACATTAAATATTTATTTGATTGTTATCCATACTAATATTATGAATGCGAAAGTGTTTCTGTCTGTCTTACTGTTACCTCTTAACGCTTAAACCACTGAACAGATTGAGATGAAATTTGGTGTGGAGACAGTTCGAGACCCTAGAAAGGACATAGGCTACATTTTGTCGCGATATAAAAACATTAAGGGGGTGAAATGGGGGATGAAGGTTGATATAGCAAATCGAACTCTTGCAAACGAAGTCGCGGGGTACCACTAGTGTTTAATAAATCATTCCAGAACAGAAGATCTGTGGGTCTCCTGAGACTTACAGCTTCAAAATCAATTTTTGCAATTCCCAAAAACGTTTATAACTTACGTACGTGTATACGTTATCTTTGACAAGTACGGCTTTGTAACACCATTCTTGTTAGGTCAATAGCTGAAAAGTCTCACTACTTATATCGCGACATTATGACAAACATGAGTCAACTCTAACAAATACAAATATCGACGAATTGCATTGACTCTACCTTAGTAAATATCGATGCTCGTAGAAGGCACATCATTTTGTGTAAGGACGCCTCCAATTTCAAGCTATAACTGTCTCGGGCGGGATGCTCGGATCAATGATTAATGAATCTTTGATTATCTTAAGGAGTTTGCCCTTAAGTAGGTTGTAGTAGCAAAGCCCCGTTTTGAGATGGCTTAATTGGTATTTACTGTTTTGTTATTCTTTTATTACATTTACTTTACGTTATAACTGAGACTTATTTCGAACCAAGAATTGAAAACGAATAGAACATAGAGGGCTATTTATTAAACTGTATGCCAAAGATTTTATTTTACACAAAATTATTTTCAGTTTACCTAAAGTTGGTCTTTGCTTCTTTATTTATTGTAGATTTTACATGCTATTTTTATTGGTTAACCTAACGTAAACCAAAATTAGTGAGATGTTTCTTTTAAAGGTTTTGCGTGTTTAAGACTTTTTGAACCTAAGTTTAGATATTTTAGAATAATCACGATAAGCTAGGATTTAACGGTTTTTCTGTCTTGAAAGCAATTAAAAAGATTAGTCTTGATTTAATACGTTTGCGTGAAATGTTAGATTATTATCAAGTCTAAATATAGCACTATGTTTAAAAATAAAACGATTTGGTGAATCCGTTCTTAGTTTTAACAGAAGTACCTTCACGTAAGACGGACGAACAGTTACTAGCTAAGACGGCGCTACATTTGACGGCGCTATATATGATCATTTTCTACTATTAAATTAGTACTAGTAATTTTTATGTTTCCGAGTAGGCGTTTCTTTGAAAACCGATTTAGGTATACTCTGCTAGGTTTTTTTACACATTCCCATCAAATATCGATTATTCTGTTATTTGAGATGTTAAAAAATCGATCGAAAACAAGAATGGTACATAAATTCAGATAAATGGTAATCAAGCAAGTAACTCAATATGCGACGCTTGTCGGCACAAATTCATCCGAAAAACAGTTTCGGGGAATCGACAATTGAACATCGCGTCACGATAGATCTGTCTGTTATTCATGACGACTGTATTTCAGAATCCACGCTATCCCGGATGTTAATAAAAAATTTATTGTGAGATGAAAGCAAATCAATATTGAAACTAGCTTTGTGAAGGGCTCAACGTACGTTGGATCAGTAGAAATTTTTATTCTAAAAATAAATATTTTCCGGAAAATTGAAAGTGTGCTCCAATAGCCGATGTTATTACAGGTGCAGTCCATTTTGTGACGCAGCTTTTACTCGCGGAACTGCTTGCATGGATGGAGTACGTTTTCGCTAGCTCGTACTAGTTCTTAGAAAAAGAAATTATTACAGACATGTTGACTTCATTACATTCATATGTTTGAACATGGAAAAATTTACCGCCTGGGCTGGGGGCCGGGAATAAAGCCCGCGGTATTATTCAAACGAAAATAAATGACTTTACTTATTTTTGTAGGATCAGTTCAAGTTAAAATCTACGTGCCTGTGTAATAATAATAGGTTTAATTTCTTCGCAGTTTCTTCCGTCATGCGGAGCTGTACTCCCGGGAATATTTTTCGTCGTTAACAGAATTAAAAGAACTACCGTTGGTACGGGCCGTCAGATCGAAGGCACGAACATGCTCTGATTTTTTAAATACCTATGCTGTAATACATTCTTTGACTATGGTCAGACATTGATTATATGGCTCGTGACTGCCTCGTTAGTCTAGTGGTCAGAACGCTGGGTACTATCCACGAAATCCCGGGTTTGAATCCCGGGTCAGGCCGAAAGTGTTGGGTTTTTCTTCTTGAAATAACACACAGCTTCGGAGTCAGGCAGCTGGTGGTGTTAACACCCCCGTGCCTCGAAAAGCTCGTTAAGCCGTCGGTCCTGCGCCTGATCTCCCTACGGTCATGTCGGACTGCCGTCTCACCGAATTATGAGAGTGAAGGAACAGAGGGTGCACCGTTGTATTGCGCAAGCGCTTGTGCACTAAAATATCTCCCGCGCAGTTGACTAATCTCTGTTGAGATGGGCACTGTAGTCGAAATTCGGCTAGGTGGACATTATATGGCTCGTGAATATTTCGGCAAGGCTTCGCAATGTTTTTCAATCTACGGCACTAGCAAATCGACTCCTTCGAGGTTGCGAAAATTTGACAGATCAGGTTAGGTTGATGTGTGGCCCATTGTACGTTACCTATGCAATTATGAGTAGGGATCGAGTATTTGATACGTATGTATTGAATGCTGGGTTACCACACTAGTTATGATGTACTTACTGCCGCACTCAGAGACCTCATTTAAATTTAATCTATAATTAAGTATTTTTCTGACACTTTCCTTGTCAATGAAATAGAAAAGGATTGCATGAGACCTAATAAAGGATTAACTTTGATTGCCGTCTCTGAGTCAGCTAAATAGATACTCTATAATGCACATCACACATAGAATACATTATCAAAATTTTCGTACAATTTAGGTACCTAGTTATGCTGCTAATTATGTATATTAATGATACTTTAAACACGGTATACTTATTAACTAAGGTTTTAGTTTGCAAGGTGAGGGAGTTCTGTGCTCTAGAGTTTCATTAAGAAAGCGTAGCGAGACTAAACTTTGCTAGGTTTGGTACATATTCTTACTCATACATAGTTAAAGTTATTATAGAGGCAGGTTTACACGTACCTAGCTCTGTTGGATCGCGAATGCGCTCGTTACCGGCTCCAGTGGAGCGACCCTCGAAAAGAGCCTTTACACCACACGCTATTACTACCAACAAGATGTTTGTTAGAAATATACTAACACCTACATTTTTATAGGTAGGTATGTAGGTACCGATTTTTGCACGAAAAGCTTTCAAATACTTACGCACCTCCAAACCATGGAATATTATTGTAGCACTTTCTTAGATTAGACTGAACGAACAAATCCGTCCAGCCACGAATGAATAGTCACTGTGATATCAAATTATTTTGACTATGATAAACAGGTGACATAGTAGGCACACCTTCCTACATGAGTAACTCGATGACAGCAGAATTAGATGCAATACGGCAGATAGATATAACATTCCAAATACACGCCATTTTTCTGCCGAGACGGTGCCAAATATTTTGCGCCATGTCTCGTACACGTATGTATCTTCACCCCAAACGCTATGTCCTTGTCCACCAAAAGTGAATAAAATCACTTGCCATAAATTCTCTCTGATGCTTCCCATAATAATATGAGAATTCTTGGCCACAGTTCCCGAGTATTCGGATACGACCTACTTCCAGCTAATATTCAAATAGATAAATCAAGTGTCTAGTCCTGGGGCTTTTTGCACGGTGAAGATTGATGAGGAATTTTTTGCAAATTTCTTTGAGATGTTGATGCGGGAGTGACGTCAGGCTATTGTGATACAGATGATAATATGGCCGGTGGAGCGCTGTGGTTGCACACTTAAATATTTCCACTGGATCCCTGAGTCATGCCTCACTCGTAGTGGCTCGGAACGGTAAACAACCGAATGGAGTGGTACAGGAAATACTTAGTCTTGTTTAAAATACAGGGACCTTCGACGAGATGCCATCTTTCTAGAAACTACGCTATCGCCAACTAAATGTCAAAATATGTTAAGTCACGTGATGATTTGATGGCTTATGTCATTTTTATACATTTTGTTAGCGATAGCGAACTTTGCTTTAGAACAGATTGCATCTTGCCTACGGGCCCATGTATATTACGGAATGCCTTAATATCAAAATTAGGTCAGATAACGGATATTTAGTTATATACATAGACATAAAAATAAAGCTTTGGAATTTTGCACATGATTCCCAATTTCAAGAAATTCCGGCGTACTTGAGAAAAATTAATATTTTTATTTACCATTTTCATCATTTTGTATGAAAATACGAGTATACTAGTATTTGATGTTTAGTAGATGAAGGCTTAATCTTTAGGTACAGATTAGTTACGTCGTGCCTTACGATATGCTGACTTTTTTTAGTTGAAATTCTTACCATTTTTGAGATATACCTACTCTTAAATATCAAATTTTTGTTTAGTTAGGTATAATCTAAAAACTTTTTACTAAACTATACTTGTAAATATTTCAGAAACCATAATGAGTTCTCTTTTTTAATGGTTATAAAGCTCCCAAAAATAATAAAAACTTATAACCAAATATCGCAAATTGTTTTTTTTTTCCATAAGTGCAAGATGTAACTAAACTGTACCTCAAGGATTATCCTTCAATTATTGAACAACCTGAATATTTTCTGTTTATTAACCAACTGGACTAATTCCTCTCCTCCACCCTTCATTTGTCAGCAAGAAGGCGTTGTGTTAAAATGATGGATTAGCTTTTAATAACACAATCCATTTGTTTCAGATCTCGAATGCGTGCCGCGTAAAACGGAGCGACATTAGAACTTTTAATCTAAAATTAAATCTATAATCGAGAATAGTCGGGGACATACACTCTATTCTAGTGCGTAAGCGTGCGCTTTTCGAATTTCGCCAGTTAAAATAGTTTTCATCTTAAAGTGCCTATCAAGGTTCGTTGTAGTTTTTAAATATATATTTGTATATATTTAAATTGGTGTTAGATATTCAAATATTGAATTAACTGTGTAGTTTGTGTGTGGACTACATCGCGTTTTGACTGGTCGTGGACGGGAAGTTGGTGGAAAGTGTTTTTCGAATACACGACAACAGCAACATTGACTCTCCTGGCATTTTATAAAGGTAAGCTTAGTTTTATACATTGTGTAATATTATATAAATAATATTTCCTAGTATACCTATATAAATAATATTTGTAAAAATATTTCCATCGGATACATGCGGATACATTCCCTAAGTATTGATGAAATCGAAGTCGAACGCTGGCTTACTGGCGTGGCAAGCACTTACAAAAAAACGTTGACTGACTAACGTCCTCCGTAGCTCAGTTGGTAAGAGCATTCGGTTGGTAAGTCCCACCGGATGACACAGTCGATAAATTTTTGTGAGCTAAATTTAATTGGATTTCGTAAATAACTGCAAACAAATTGCTATAGTCTAAGAGTTATCAATTATAATATTTCGTATGTTTGAGAAAGAGTATAACTTATTAACTTACAATCAGAACTGATTTCGCATGAAACGAGATAAAGTTTCTGTTTCTGTCCGTGTGAAGTGCCGACACTGGCGTTCTAAGGTTTTTATGTATATCACTGTTCTAAATTAGTGTTGTGATTGTGACACCATCAGTCTAACAGCTTTATTTTTGTCTTTTTAAAAGCTGTAATATTTTAAGCACTATCGAGGGTCGAGTTCAAAGACGAAAGAAATAAAGATATTTACGCGTCTCGCAGCGAACATTGGCAACTATGAAGACACAACACGGAGATACAACAGAGGCTGTACTTCGGAACACGTTGCCCGTATTTTTGGCTATAGCTGTCGCGCTCATGCACACTGCCATAATAGCACGGGTGACAGGGACGGCTACAGTCGAAATCGCAAACAGCGTCTTACAGGGTAGAGTACTGCTATGATTTAGGGCGACTACTAAAATTCGTCTGTTCTGAAGGTCTCTTGCGTGAATCAGCTGCTTGTTAACGCGTGTTACATTTTAAAATGTACGAATAATAACGGTATTATTGGATGTACTATGATAATAGTCATGTAGGAAAAATGATAAATCATGAAACGCCTTCCGAAAGTTACAACTGAACTAATTGAGAGGCAATGATTTTGTAAGTAAGCAAGTTCTTTGGTGTCAAATAGATCAGTCGGTCCTGTGCCTGACCTCTCTTCGGTCTTGTCGTAATGCTGTCTCATCGAACTACGAGAGTGAGGAAACATACGAGCGCACATTCGTATTATGCATAAACTATACAAATAACTCCCGCGCAGTTGGTTATTTTTTTGTTAATATTGGCCGTCGTTGCTGATATTCGTCTAGGAGTATAAAACAGTGTTTTCTCTGTATCGATGACTTGATTGATTAACGGTGACGTACTCCTTCATCTGCATGTCACGCTTTCTTCCTTATCTATTTCCTTGTTTAATATTAGGGCTGATAGTACTTACTATTAATATGTTGGCACTCTTCCAACAGTCGCGACATTCGCACTGGCCTTCGGCAAGGCTAATTATTTTAATCACAGTATTATTGCTCATACTTCTAACTGAGTATAGTCGTCCAAAAGTGGACTAGAGCTTTATCTACACACAAAAACATATTAGTACTAGGCTCGGGTTCGCACAGGTGCAATTTAAAAAATAAAATACAGCCTTGGCACCTAACAATAATGTGGCAGAGAAAGATTCTTTGAAATCGGTCCAGTAGTTTTTATTCTATTCGTTACTAACAAAAAAATAAAAATCGTTCCTCTTTAAACGAAAAAAAAAACAAATGCTGCTTGGACTTCTCACAATTACGAAAAACAATGTCTATAAATTGAGTTTAAGTGTCATATTAAGTGCAACTTAAACTTTAATCTAAGTAACATAACAAGATCTACAAATAGTTACACTAGGTATCTAACATTTAATTTCTTAAAAAATATTTTTTTTTGCCTTATGAGACTAAAGTCAACTAATTCATGCTGCCAACACAATAGTAAACCAAAACAAATATGACACCACAAATACTCAAAAATCTAGTGCTTACTTTTTCTTTCATAGTGTACGAATAGACGTAACTACCTTTTTCTTAATAAGCACCTTACCCAAGTATTTGTGTAGATTTCTCATTAAGATAAGTTGTTACTAATTTTTACCTACAAGTAGGTACCTAGTTACAGGAAAGTTTCCACGTTTCAACCAATTATGAAGCTGTTACACAAGAATTTGGTTTTTGTGCTCGCAAGTGTAATGTCAATTTAATTATTCCATTATTACTTACTAAGCAATTAGCTCTCTCGCGAATGAAAATATAATTTTCAGTTGGAAATTCCGTTTCCTACAAACTACGTTTTATGTTCGGTTTTATTACTGATGATTTGGACGACTAGTTAAAGCAATTTGTTACCTATTAAATGTAGGGTTTGTGGTGGGGAAACGAAAAGGAAGTATAAGAGTGACGTTCACGATGGATCCTGGGCAAAATGGCCTTTTAGTAGGAAACTAAAGGGCTAACAAAATTTTGTTGACATTTTGTTGTTATGCGTCTAGGTTATTTCAATCGTATGACTGAACAATTAGTTCACATGGCCGTCAGACTGCCCCACTATGACCTTCAGACCGCCTCTATTCCCTACGTAATAAAATCTGTATTCGTAGTTCACACGGTTACCTGACGTGCTGCCGCTGTACGAATGAAGTACTTAAAGTCCGTTTTTCATTGCTTGTCAAACATTGTAAACAATCTTGGCATTTTTTAAGGGGGTGCAAACAGCATCGAACTTATTAATATTAGTAGTTAGATACATTTGCTTTAAAGTTTTAAACTTGATGATTTAAGTCTAAAACTTTAAAGCACGAAGGGTTCCGTACCATTAACTTACAACATTAGACAGTAAAGGCAATTTTTTTTTTAAAGTTTTTACTGATCTTTTGGAAAAAAGTATATAATAATATTAAAAATAATAAATTGTTTCAACAAACACACCAATTACCTAGCCCCAAACTAAGCGTTAGCTTGTGCTATGGTGACTAGGATAACGGATAGACATACTTATATACATTTATATATATATATATATATATATATATATATATATATATATATATATATATATATATATATATTCTGCACGAAAGTGAGAAAATTACCGTATTTCTAAGTCACTTGTACGATGAGCTGAATCAGTTAAATACATTAAAACAATTTATTTACGTTAGCCTAATCATTGTACAAGGTCCTGGTCTTTTTGAAATTTAAAACAAATTATTTATGGTATAATAAACATGACTTGTAGCTATATATAAGGGCATTTTTTTCGAAAACTTGGTGATTTTTACGCATGAAACCATAATTTGTACATGAAAAAGATTGTATTGATATTCCGCAGGTCCCCTCCTTTTTTTAGGGTTCCGTAATCCGCAAAGGAACCCTTATAAGATCGTTCTGTCCGTCCGTTCCGTCCGTCCTAGTCTGTCACAGCAGAATATCTTCTACGTTTATGGACTGATTTGCATGTACCTTGGTTCGAGGATACTTCACATATAGATCTCATTTTAAAAAATACGAAAAATTAAAATCACCCCTTTTAGGGTTTCCTCCCCATACATGTAAATGGGGGGTGAATAATTTTTTTGAGTGAACCCCCTTTTGTGGGGTATCGTTGAAAAGGACTATGAAAATAATGTAGGGTTTCCATGCAACATTTTTTATCAGCTTTACCATTATATATATATGTATATATATATATATATATATATATATATATATATATATATATATTAATTATAATTTCAAAAGTTTTTATCACAGGATACCCGAAACAATTTTAAATAAGAGTTTCCGCGCCTGTTTCTTTACGTAAGTGATTTGAAGTTTATAGGTCCAAGACTTTAGAAACTACAGGGGGGGGGACACTGTGTAGACTTTGGCGGGCTATATCTCGCAAATGGTAAAGCTGATAAAAAAATGTTGCATGGAAACCCTACATTATTTTCATAGTCCTTTTCAACGATACCCCACAAAAGGGGGTTCACTCAAAAAAATGATTCACCCCCCCATTTCATGTATGGGGAGGTAACCCTAAAAGTGGTGATTTTAATTTTTCGTATTTTTTAAAATGAGATCTATATGTGAAGTATCCTCGAACCAAGGTACATGCAAATCAGTCCATAAACGTAGAAGATATTCTGCTGTGATAGACTAGGACGGACGGAACGGACGGACAGAACGATCTTATAAGGGTTCCTTTGCGGATTACGGAACCCTAAAAAAAGGAGGGGACCTGCGGAATATCAATACAATCTTTTTTATGTACAAATTATGGTTTCATGCGTAAAAATCACCAAGTTTTCGAAAAAAATGCCCTTATATATAGCTACAAGTCATGTTTATTATACCATAAATAATTTGTTTTAAATTTCAAAAAGACCAGGACCTTGTGCAATGATTTGGCTAACGTAAATAAATTGTTTTAATGTATTTAACTGATTCAGCTCATCGTACAAGTGACTTAGAAATACGGTAATTTTCTCACTTTCGTGCAGGACCGCCTTAACTAAATTATCCATTTAAAATATAGACACAAAAATTACATCCTAATATGGTAGTTTATTGTTTAATTTATGCAGCTTTTAGAGCTGTTAGTATTTTTTTTCACCAGTATTAGTTTTAAAAGTCATAAAAAAGGTTGTTAACAATGTTTGACACGCAAAGAAAAACTGACTTCAGTTAGATGTACTTATATCATGTAACAAAATATTACAAAACACATGTAATGAAATATGTTCCATCATGTAATAGCTTTACACTGTTTACATTAACACTGCAGCGCGGAAGTTGGCACCGGACCAACTTGCCTGTAATCTTAGTGTTAATTATTTGCCGTGATTATTTCCCTGTACGGCTTATTTTGTCAACAGACTATTTGGTTTGCGTTGAAATGTACAGTCGTGTACGAAAACAAGGTGTTTCTGCAACTAGTTTGGAATAAATGATTTATGTATGGGAACAATTGTAAAAAAATACAGTATCAGGTCATAATTTATGTCAACGTCCCAACAATAACGATTAGAATTAGATGCAAAGGTAGCTGAGTGGTGTACACACCGGTTTTCGAGGTGTCGCTATCTATGAAGTCCCGGGTTCGATCCCCGGTCGGGTCAGTATATAAATTCATATAATCTATATTGTCTCGCTTCTTGGTGTTGCGGTAACACCGATGTTTCTGATTTTTAATAACCATTGCTTTAGCTACGTACTTTTTAGGGATGTGAGCAATGTACATATGTGCTTTTTTTCTACCAATTATTCTTTATATTGTTCGTTAAGAAAAGTACTTGTCCCCTTGATGATGGACACTTGTAGATGCATGCTACTTTGAAGTAGGTAGCTGGTACAAAAAGTCCTGCTTGTAGACCTCTCAGTTAGGGGGCTGTTTGTTTGCCAAATTGCAAGTAGGTCTTAAGATAAAATAACTTTAGGTTTAATTTATCAATGGAAAACTTAAATCCAACCCTGAAACACTTTTATTGTAGATTACGACTAAAACTTTGTATTTTTATTAAAAAAAACAAATAAGATCTACTTTTTGTACTTGAGTATACCAAAAAAGAATCCGCTTTATCTTAGTAATGCCCGCAGTAAGACAACATTAATATTTAACCTGCCTGCTGCTCAGTGGCTTGGCTTTGTTCCTGGACTGAAATGAGAAAAAAACTTAGCTGGGAAACAACATTGTACGCAAAGTGTAGGTACTTATTGCGTTGCGTGTTGTTATGCATTTTGTTTTAATTAAATGTTTATTACAATGTGAATATTTCCACATCATGTTTTATCCACGGAACACTAAAACCTTTTGCAATTGTAGGTTTGGTTTTTAACATAACATTTTTGTATGACGTACTAGTGGTTCCCCGCGACTTGTATTTTCCATATAAACTTTTATCCCCCATTTCCCCCCTTAATGTTTTTATACCGCGACAAAATGTAGCCTATGTCCTTTCCTGGGTCTCGAACTGTCTCCATACCAAATTTCATCTCAATCGGTTCAGTGATTTAAGCGTCAAGAGGTAACAGACAGACAGACACACTTTTGCATTTATAATATTAGTATGGATCTCCTTAATCTTAACTTCAGTATAATAATTCAGATTCAAATGCATTTTGTGCCAAGTGCACATAAGTACTCCTACTCATGACAGCGGGTTCTAAATTTTCAGTCTATTGCTTCAGATATTTACACATAACGTGGTTAAGACCATGCCAAATCGTTTCATAACATTGGTAAACATATTAGACAAATTAGTGTACAGAATACGCGAGTGCTAATATTCTACTCGGCTTTATAGTCGCGAACAATGCGATATTATTGTGCCTAAAGTTAGCCCCGGGAATGGGCGCGGCTGTAGGCTTCAATCATAGTGCGGAAATGGAACGTAATTTCCATTAAACTCACCTGAAATGGAACGTTTCACTAACGTCACTGGCACTACAGCGTGTACTCCTTTGCCGCTTTCTGTTTTGTACAAATATGCCACTTTGTGTGTAGTGAATGCTGCATCACGAATCGCTATCACAGAGAGCCGTGTTGCTCCATGTTAAACAAGTGACTACTCCTTCGCGAAGATTCGATCCGAAGGCAGCTGCAAAAGTTTGCGGAGCGGGGTATCCGCATAACAATGCTGAGTGCATTGTTTTGTTGAATAAAAGGCCATCTTTATACGCAACTGTTTTATTGCATCGATTTGTTCGTGTCGGAGCGTGTATCTCAGGTGCGCGAGCTTAATCCTAGGTTTTTTATTCGAGTGCTTAGTTTTGTCTAAACATTTCAATTCCGAGCTCTTGCTGGCAGGTATCTTTCCATAATCACTTGAGTAGCAGGTTTGGGATCGAATAAAATTGTTTACAGCCTATGCAGCGCGATGTTAACTAGGTAGGAAGGTAGAAGTAACCTACTTTCTACGTCTACTGTGGTAATTAGGTATTGAAACAATAGTTTCAAATTAATGAGCATGTGCATGCTTACCTACTCTGATAATCTCTTCTCTCTCTTTTGCTCGTAATAAATAATCTTTAGAATGCCTGCACTCTTGCTCGTTTATATTACCTACAGTGTCTGTTAAAGACTTGCAACTACTACTTTTTTTGTGCTTTTATTCTTCTTTTTTTAAACATTGCGAGGCAATGGCGGTTAACACCTAACAGTAGTGGCTGTACTTGGCAATTAAGTACTTGGAACTGTTTATGCTTACGACTTAGACGGTTATTTTGTTTGCATCTCACTCCGGTACGTGCTTGCTTTTGCATTAACCCATTCACTTCCCACAAATATACATCTGCAACAAGTTACTGGAATTAGAAAGTTAACGTTGAGCTAATGTTATTTACGTAGTTCAAGTTGATTTACGTGAACTTTGAAAGTTGTACAAATCTGCATTAATATGTTTCTGTCACGCGTTTGACCGAATTTTAAATCCTTGTCCGGGCTTATTGCCTATCATCATGTCATATGAAATTGAGCCCAAGGGGAAATGTCACTGCCGGGAAAATAAATTAAGGCCATTTTAGAAAGCGTTATTTTTGACAGTTTGAATAGGCAAAGAGAAAGCATGGCAAATATTTTGAATCAAATTAGCTTTAGCAAGTAGAGTTTGGTAATTTGTCACTTTTTATTTTTGGTTGTTAATTTAAACTAAGTAATTATATGTGTTCGGCGTTTTAAAGTAAAAATTTGTTTAAGTCATAAAAGTCATAAAAGTCATTTATTTATGTATGTAGGCCCACAGGGGGCACTTATACACGTCCCAACATATTATTTTTTAATCCCTACCACTGCTTCGGGACAAATTGTGGGCTAGTGCTGAGAAGAAGCAGCGCAAGAAACTCAGTCACTATTGTCAAAGCCTCTTTTAAAAATAATGTTTAAATACAGAATGGTTATTTAGATACATAAATAGTTTGATAAATAATAAACCATTTTTTATCTTTAACGCAAAAGAAAACGGCGTTTGTTTTCTTTTATCAATTGATAATTGTTTTAAGATGCGGTAGATATGTTGTTGATGGAGAACCATTCCTGTTGGTTTGCCAAAATGCCAATTCAAACACATATTAAAAGATCACACCTGTGAAAAACATGTGATAGAGACAGAATATTAGACTCATATTCTGTCTCTATCACATGTTTTTTCAAGGTCACTCCGAGATGTTACTGTCTATAAAAATTGCAAATTAGTCATTTCCGTTGAAAATATAGTTTAAAATAGTACAGTTACTGGCACATTAGGCTACACATCATCACATATAATCTCCCCAATAGAACTGCATGGAATGCCGCACTGTTTAGCTGGTAATGCTGTCATATTCATATATGTTTTTTTTTGTAAAACACGGGTAAAAAATAAGGTCTTAACAAATAAAACTTAGAAGTAACTATGTCCAAGCTCTGGGGCATACAATAATATTACAGGGGTATTAATTAAATTAAATTAATGATTTTTAAATAATGTCAACAGATCTTATGTCAAGAATTCATTAATGGAGTAAAAACATTTAGCACTTAAATATTCATACAATTTAGATCTAAAAATATCAATGTCATTTGTGTCGTATTGATTTCGGTATTTTATGTATTTTGTTGTAAATACGAGGAGCATTTATGAGCTTTATTGCACACCACACACAGTATACAGAATGGTACTATTTAGGTGGTCATATTGCTAAAAACAATTTCTTCCAGACAACCTTCGGGTAGAGGGCAGTCTATAAATTGAATTGTGTCGGCGGTGAAAACTATAAACATAAAGGGAAATGGTATTGAAAACTATTCCCGCATAATAATAAATTCTGTTCAATACATCCGATCGTCTATGTACACGACACGTGTTGCGGCTCCATGTGTACATTGTGCATTTGATATTACAATTTTACTAGAGAATGCAAAAGGACATTATTGGACATATGTTTGCCAATAAGCAGTGTCGCTTACAATCTGAGACGTGTGTCGTTGCGACGGGTGTACAGCTACATAAATGCTACATGTAGTTACTTATCGGGATATTAGGCGAAGCGAAATCCTTTGATCACGCCGTATTCTTTCGGATTCAGAAAATCTCAAGAATTTTATGACTCTCAGGGCGGTTCAGGGAGTGTCTTTTTAACAGTTTAAACTCGTTCGCCACATTTTTCATTTTACGAAATTTACGATAGTGTAATAAAAGCATTATTTAGATCCAAAATCCATGTAAATTCAAAAGAGTACAGTCCAAGGCATCCCGGGAGGACTGTTCCTCGCGACTGCATTATCCACGAATCGTTCCGTCCCGTTTACTTATGTACTAGGTAAGACTGAGACTGCTGAGACCCTACTACTGTGTCAGACGATGGGTGTATTTCGTAGGTGTATTTAGACGTTCATAATTTTTCTCGGCCTGTTGGCTTAGATCAATGTGTAGTGTTTCTTTTATCAGGTTGAAAACTTTATTTTGTCGTATGCAGGTAGGTACTGCTCATATTTCATTTGCGAGCACCAAAGTATTTTTAGAAAAGGGGAGATATATATTGTTACATATCTGGATCTGTAAAGTCATAGTTTGTGCAATAAAGCTTATGTAAACGAACATATATAAAAATATTGTGAATTATAGAACCTGGCCACACTTGCACTTTCATATCTACGTGCTTTACCTGCTATTTAAAATGTACTTAAGCTCGATATATACCTACTATTTGTAGGTTGGTTAGTAGACTGTTTTGCTATTGAGACAGATTTATCAAGTTTTGGCTACGGTTTTTGCAGATAGTTAGTAGGTGCTAATCGATTGCTTTCATATTGCAGATAGTAATAGCTTTAAGGAAAATAATTTTTAATATATTAAAAAATAACAGTTTATTAAACACTACTGTTGCCCGCGACTTTGTACGCGTGGACTCGATGATACAAAATATTTTATACTCCCGTCGCCATTCAGCTATCATGATCTCTTAGTCTGCCATGTCGTAAGGAGAAGAGAGGAATGAAAAATCAAGGGCAATAGGCACCCTTTACTTAGATAGGTTACTATCATCTCGCCATCCTTTTCTGGTAAGAAAATTTCGCATGGCAGTGACACCGACTCCAAAACTAAATTTTGTCGTATATCTTTCTTTATCTTAGTAAAAGTGTAAAGGTTTTTTTTTACTTTTTAGTTTACTTTAATTGAAGGCAGTTTTATTCGTTTGTAACAAAAAAAATTAGGTAACTTAAGTTTTAGTGTTCAAAAAAAGTCAGACTCAAAAAACCTCCCTACCGCAATAGATTAATAATGCGGTTTAGCATTTATTTATTGTGTCCCTAGCCTACTCAAAGGTCGGTTTGTAAGTTACTACTATCGTAAAGTTATTATTATTATTAGGAGCATGTCGTGTCCCACTGCAGGGCAAAGGCCTCCCTACCCTTTCTCCTATAACGTAAAGTAAGTAAGACTATTCTTATACTCGTAGTTCAATGTCCGTTAGTTAGTGATAAATATTTTAAAAAATAGTGCCAATTGACTGTGATCTTTTATTTATAATACAGAAATTCAACAAAATTTCGATAAACTGTTTGTGGTGAAAGTATCCACGAACTACTTAGCGTTAAGGTCAGCACCATCAAATTATGACTTCTGAATGTAAACGCTTAAATACCTAAATTAATGCTGTAGCATACTCGTATATGGTATACATGCGTATAAAATCTGAAGGATTCTCTCGATTTCTCCAGGTTTCCGTCACCAGATCGTAACTTGGAGACAGTAGGATTACCTTGGGAGTTTGAAAATCAGTTTAAAGTAATTTAGCATATCGATTGCTCCAAAACTTCTATTTGTTTTAGTTAATAGAAAATGCTCATCACGCTGAACAATGATCCCTAAGGCGCTCTATTCATATCTCTTATAGTTGAGCTGAGCTGCTAGGGTTCTTTATCAGTTGCTCCAGACCTTCAATTTGTGTACGTCAATAGAAAGTGCTCATCACGCTAAACAATGTTCCCTAAGGTGCTCTATGTATCTCTTATATTTGAGCTGAGCTGCTAGGGTTCCATATCATTTGCTCCAGACCTTCAATTTGTGTACGTCAATAGAAAATGCTTATCACGCTAAATAACTTTTCTTAAGACGCTGCTTTCATCTCTCTTAGTTTTAGTGTACTGCTAAAGTTCCACATCAGGTACTCCGATCTTCAGAATAAGTTATAGCCTAGTATTTGCCCAGACTCAATAGCTACACAATAAAAAAAGTTTCATTCAAATCCATTCAGTAGTACCGGAGATTAGCGTGTACAAACAGACAAACAGACGTACATACAAACAGACAAAAAAATTAAAAGTTGTAGATTCCTATTCTGTTACTATTTAAACATCACCCTCAATAAGTTTTTGGTAAAAATACTCAATGTACAGACGAATCGGTTTTACAGTTTTATTATATGTATAGATTATTACTTATTACTTTCAATATACATATTTTATTAAGAAGTATACTTCTATGATCTAGTAGCTCAATAGCCGCCTACTTATGAATTATCTACTCTCTGCATTTTGATTCTGCACTCTCGATCGGGAACTGTCGATCGCTGTTCCTAAACAACAGTAGCCTATTTCATCAGGCTTAAACTGAAATGCGCTAGATCCGATTATGCGCACATCGTCTTCCAGAATAGAGCCTCACTCCCGACTGCATTATCCTCGGATCGTCCCATTCGTTCCGCATTCTGGGCACGTACCGCATCGACAAAAGGATCCTTCGGCGCATCCACGTCGCGTTTTATATTTAATTTCAGGACTCGTTTAGTCGCGGCCTGTTGGATTCCCTTGTTTGAGATTTTAAAAAATAATTAGCTCCTGCGTTAGCTGCAGGGCTTTGTTTTATGAAAATTTTGGAGTTTACTGAAGGATTTTTTGTTTTGTTATAAGAGCGCAGAGATCCTAAACGGTTATGATTAGTTATTATGTGTTTAATGTTTAATATTATTGAATTTATGTACACGTTGACATTGTAAAGCTAATATTAAAGTAGACATTGTGATCAGACTTGTGAGTAAATTGAAATAATTCAATTATATGTGGTCCGAACGTAGGTACAAATAATTCATTTATTATTTGAGGACAACCAACTATAATTAACTATACATTTCACGGCCTTAATTATAGGCTACATGTTGTGTATGTATAGAAACATTGTCGAGACAGCAGAGGTTTAGTTATAGGGTCCCGTTGTTACTATTTGGGTACGGAACCCTAAAAATAAACCAAATAATACATGTTTAGTACAACGAGGTAGTCGTTGTACTTTTATGTAATAAATCGAAATCGAAAAGCGATCGCCTGAATTTACGTAGCGAATAAGACATACCTACATCAACACAATTTTTGGGTGAACGTGGCAACTTACTAAACTCAGACTGGATCCTGTCTATAGTGGAGAAATGACCTAGGAATAGGACCTATGTCCCAAAGGATTTGCCTCGAACAGCAAAAACACTGCGATAATATGTAGTATATTTTAAAACAAGTGAGTAAAAATGCTCATTACACACGAGACTGTGGGTTGCAGCCTGAGCCGTAGGCGAGGGCGTAAATCAGCCAAGTGTCTAGTGAGCAAGTTGCTCACGCTTTTTTTAACGTACCAAATGTATGGTGGTTGATTAGTAATTACATATAGCCATACAGCCTACTTCAATATTATAATTTTACTAATAAAATGCATATATTTTTGTAACGAATTCTTGCTATTGTGGTGTTCTTCTTTAATTAGGGACACAATTATTTACTCCAAAAATGCAAATGGATTTTCGGCGGCATAAAACCTCTTTGTTCTTACGAATAAATTGGTATTATAAATTGAAAATTCTTGGTTTACACACACATAATTTGCAGTTAGGTACTAACTTGATTTTTTAGGGATTATTCAATTACGCACTAGTGCGTAATATTATTATAGCCCTAAAAACGATGTAACTCGACTCACTTTACGAGCAAGTGTTTTGAAAATAATAAAGTACTCAATAGGTACACAATACTGGTAATGCAACGAACCTGAAGGGTAAGAGAGTGGCATATATATATATTATATATATATATATATATATATATATATATATATATATATATATATATATATATATATATATATATATACACTGTTTATTTATTATTACTAAAATTATGAGCAAAATACACAATTTGTTGTCCATATATCACTAAGATATATTTGACCCCAGTAACTCTCTCGGCTGTCAGTACAGTGGCCGACACGCTACGAGTTTAGACTAATTCGTGGCTTGAGACCAAAGTCCAGGGTTTGCAATTGGGCCGGGACATTTTATGAGCAACCCTTTGAATTACGTCCATGTCACATAATTGTATAACATGAGCACAAAGGCGTCCCCCGTGAGTGGAGTAAGAAAAAAAATATATACTTGCTACCTGTACTTTACTAATACCTAAGACATAGTTTTTAGTGATAAACTTGCGTAATAGAACCACCAATAGCATGATTTACATAAGTACGCGTCTTCAACATAAGGAGTCCCAGCCAGCTCTCACCGGCACAGGACGGCACTGCCCGCCACTGCTCGTACCTACCGCGAATGCAAAGGATAGAATCTAATAAGTAAAATGAAATCGCTAGAGGCCCATAATCTGATACCTTTCAACGAGCAATTATTGTATATTTATTTATTTATATATTCTGTAATTTGTGATCTGGAAAACGACTCTAACGATTTTCGGGGGTGAAAAATCGATCTAGATTAGTATCATGATTGGGAAAACGCGTAATTTCGAGTTTTCATGAATTTTTTAGCATTGCTTCACTGAGAATATGGCCGCTAATTTTGCAACGGTAAACATGAGCGTCGTGGCCGAGTGCATAAGACGTAGGACTGATAGTATGTGTCTAGGGTCCAAATTTCGCTCGATGACGAAACATTTTTTACTTATGTTTTTTTTTTATCTATCAAGTTTATAGCTTTTTTTATTAAATAGTAGTAACCGACCAAAGTTCGGTCGCCCAGATACAAAATATAAAAAAACTGAAATCATTAAAAGAATTAAGACCAGTTGGGCTAAGATGCACAACATCGTTAAATTGTCGTTAGACATAAGAAAATTTGTCATCGTGTCTTATTTTATCATTTTTCCTAACATGGCAACCACTTACGATAGAAATACTTCCCACGAGAAGCCTTTATCCACACGACCACAGATTATATACAACATTTCGTTGATATTCAATCATTCGTTCAATTTTACTACCGATTTGGCTTAAACACTTAATCCCAAGCACGACTATCGATTTAAAACTAAATTACTTACATCTGTTTTTGACATGACATTGATAGTTTTGACAGCCGAGTCCCTACTCTAGTTGACGATGTCCGATAGCCATCTCGCTCGGTAGCGATGTCATTCTGGCGTGAGTGACAGGGACGGCTAAAGTCGACAATACGGACAACGTCAATCGGAGTAGGGCCTCTGTTTCATAAATCAAAGTCAAAGGCGTACCCATTAATATTTTCCAACAAATTGTGTTATTAAACTAACAAATGGAAAATAAACTAATATGATCATTTACTTTTAAAACTGTGATGTAATATAGGTACAGATTACTTATCATACATGAAAGCGCACCTGGGTTTTGCTACCTTCCTGAGTCCTCAAGGAGCTGCAAAGGTAGAGCAACCAGTAGGATTACCTTAGGCCTATATTGATTGAACGAACTGGGTCCATATCGCTCAATAGAGCAGTGAAAAACAGTAAGTATTGAAGCATTTAAGTAGACATGCAACATTTTGTCATAGAGTGTTTTCTTTGGTATTTGAAAATTTGGTAGTAACTAAACCAACTATACCTACATACTTAGACGTTTAAGTATGCACAAAAAGAAAATACATATTAGTTTATTAAATAATAATATGTGTTTACATTGTATTTCAGGATTTAATTTTGGAAGGTACGCTGGAACAGAACAAAATTGGATTCAAATGTAAGGAAAAGTTTATTTCACAGAATACTTGTAGTAGTACCAACATGCATCACTTTGATAGTAATTGTGAATAATTTTTGATCCCTTCAAGCTTGTGATATGTTAGTAAATATGCAGGTTCTATTGACATGTTCATTTGATTGTTCATAATTATTATGATTTAATTGCTTTCAACATTTTCCACCTTTAATAGATACCTTGAGTCACCTGTAACAAAATCAAAAGATGTCATGAAAAACATAGTATTAAAGAGTATGTATTATTTTTCAGAAAATGTCATCGCAGTCAACGTTGACTTGTAAGAAGCAGTGGAGACTATGGTGATAAGACTTATCGTATTAAAATTTTAAGAAAAGGTTTATCGTTTGTAATACCTTATTATTATTCTATAAAATTACATATTATTGTTTATTTGACTAATGATTTTTCTTCTTCAATTAATTTTACTTTTATCCACCTTTATATATAATAAGGTATATAAGTATATGGTACGTAGGTAAAAGTAGGCTCCCCATAAGTTATTTAAAAGCAAGTTAGGCGCAGATATTGACTGGAATACTTTTTAGTGCACAAAGCTACATTAAGGAAGTTTACATATCTAAGATATTTTAGTGTGCAAGTTTTCACAATTTATTTCACCGATTTACATACACTTAATATATGCTTCCTACTACTGGTCCTAGACTGTAGACACTGCTTACAGTAGTTTGGGCTTAGCACAGAGAGCGGTGTTGTCCAATTTGCTGTTGTTTTCATGGGTCAAAAGGAGGCAACATAGGTAGACCCTAAGAAACAAAAATAATGATTACCTAACCTATCCTACCTATGTCAAATAACATACATTATAAAAGGTTAGGTTCTGTTTTCAATACAGTATTTTGTAAGTTTATAAAACACAACAATAACAGCTATTCTTTGCTTTTGTGTAGGTGAAAGAGCTCTTTGTGATAAATGATTTCCGTAAGTGTTCATATTGGAGATCTCACCTTCAAATAGGCTAGATTCTATAAGCCTTCTAGCCGCTAGAAGGCTTATAGACTAGTTGGGGCCAAGCTAAGCCTGTCAATGATGTGAAATATCAGTATCCATGGGCTTAAATATTCGCCAAAGTGACTGAAATACACTCTCAAAAATCGACTTGATCGCAAATATCACCGATGCGTTTCTGTCGTATTTCTTACACTGGTCGTTCGTCATATGCGTTTAACACAAAATATATAATGGTATTATGGTACGGACATATTTTTCGCCTTTTACACAGTTTTTTACCGACTTTAATCAAGTTTTTTCCTTTGTCGTTAGCACCAAGTGACCACGATAATATGTCATGCGAAAATGTCAAAAATAGATTAAAATAGACAAATAAAAGAGACTCATGTTAGAGTGTGTAGATAATTTTATCGTTTTCTATCGTATTTCGTATTTTGACAGTTAGACATGACATAAATGGCATGACATGTTAGCAGCGGTAGACTAATGATATAACGCTGTCAAAATACGATAAACGGCCGCGATAATGATATGTTGTTTAACTCATGCTAGGGCCACAGGTAGATATTGCTAGTGGACTTTGATATCTCGTTTCTCTTGTAAAATATGATAGCGCAGAAAATCTTTTCGGAGTGTTAATAATAATTGGGGTTCAGTTACAGGCGCTTTCAGACGAAATGCACTCTTTGTCTACTGCCATGTCCTAGCGAAAACAATACAATATGTCTGTGGTCGCACAAGTGGAAAGACAAAGAACTAGAACGTTAAAATTCGAAACGAAATATCATAAATTTTTTTGGTGATTCATAACTATGAATCAAAACTGAAAAGGACACGTCTTTTTCAGTTTTTGTCAGATGTTAGGATCTCTTTTTGTTGATATAAGTATACTACTACATCCCACAACTAAGCAAATGCATTTAAAGTAGTTAATATTATTATAATTTCTGGTATTGTGTGGTGACGTTATTACGTAATAGCAATTCCCCTGAAGAGATAATACTATGAGACAATTTATTGTTATAAATATAAATGAAAACAGAGCTTTTGGAGATATTTTACAGCCTCAGATTATTATGAGATTAAAACATGATATTTAGCTTGTTACTAGTCAGACATGAGACCCATTCTCGGCCGCATCGTCGCTTATCATTAAGTTAGATAGAGGCCAAATGTCTCCCACATAAACTAAAACAAAACGTGACTATTTCTCATTTTTATGGCTACGATTTTTTTTTTTTCATTTATTTACCATATCAAAAAAACATTAAAGACATTGTTATGAAAGTCGCATTCTGAAACCACTGAGGTTTGTATTGACACGACCTGAGTCGACGTTTAAATTAAATAATAAAAGTAGTAGGTAAGAATTAATAAATAACAGTCATAATAAAACTACTTAACAACCAAAAAGGAGGAATCGAGAAAAACGCACATCTGCCAACGGATCTAATTATAAGTTTTCTAGGAGGTATAATTTTAACTTTCGTTTTATATTTTTCATATTTAAGCTATCGCGCAATTCGGTAGGTAACGTGTTTATCAGTCTTGGAATAATAAAACTCGCCGTTCGCTCCCCGTACATGTTGTTTGCACGACTAGTCTGTAGCTTACGACTGCTTACCGCGCGCGTACACACGGGGTGATTTATTGCCTGTTTTAATGTGTCGTCAAAAAAGTATTTTTTTAAAAGTACATATTTTAACTGCGTATGGACTGGGAGAACACTACAGTGCTCGAAGAGCGAACTGTCATCATCCTAAAGTTGCCGACGGATTATATCTGAATCAATGTTTTTTAAGATTCGTATCTGGAGTGTGTATATTTTATTCAAATAAGTGTTAAAAGTACGTCCATAACTTCCTAAACCGTAAAGTATATAAGATTCTGCAAGAGAGTGATACAGCATAAGCTTTACATGGAATGGTATTCTCTTTCTTAAAATTATAATATTGGCCAAAAATTGCCTTAATTTGTTGCAAACATGTTCAATATGTTTATGCCATGTAAACTTACTGTCGATCTGTAGTCCAAGGTATGTTTGTGTTGTGACAAGATCTATAGATGGGCAAACACATGAGTTACTCCTGGAGGAGTGGAGGCAACTATGATCGTGAGCAATTATGCGCTTTGATAAGGTAGTCTTGACGTAGGGTGACTTTATGTGTAGCAATTTGGTTTTACCCGAGTTAAGAACTAATCCAGCGTCATGACACCATTTTGCAAGCATATCAAAGTCTGACTTTAGCAAATCACACGCCATATTCAGATCGTCATGAGCAATTAGTAAACATGTGTCATCAGCAAACTGGTAACACGAACAATGGCTTATGTAGTAGCTCATGTCATTCACATATGACAGAAAAAAGAGGGGCCCAAGGACTGAGCCTTGTGCTGTGCCTTCTGTTACAGATATTGAGTCACTACATACGTCATTAATTTTTACACAAAATTTCCTATTTTTTAAATAGTTCGCACACCACTCCAAAAGAGGTCCCCGTATCCCACAACTATCCAGCTTAGTGATGATTAGCTTATGGTCTAGAGTGTCAAATGCCCTGGAAAAGTCAATGAATAGCACTAGTACATGTTTTCTGCAGTTCAAATATCCATTGACTTCATCGGTTAATTTCATCAAGAGGTCATTTGCACCCTTCCCCACTTGAAATCCGAACTGGTTATGGAATATAACGTTGTGAGTATTATAGAATTCATGAATTTGTTGACACACATATTTTTCCACTATTTTGTCAATTGATGATAATAATGTGATTGGTCTATAATTCATGTAATCATCTCGTCTTCCCTTTTTGTGAACTGGTCTAACGCATCCTATTTTTAATTCATTGGGATAATCACCTGATTTCACACTAGAATTTATTAGGTTGGCTATGGCCGAAGCCCCTTCTGTACCCATACATTTTATGTCGAAAACCCCGATATTATCCGAACCTGGTGCTTTTTTAGAATTAAGGTTTTTTATTATTTTATTTACCTTTTCACTTGTTGCTTTTTGGAAGTATATACTAGAGTTGATTGGAGTGCAATTATTATGACTTAGCAACTTATTATTACAGGCGGGGATGATGTCTTTTACTGCTTTATCAAATCCTAACGCAAAATTATTAGCGATATTTTTTAAACCCTGTCCTTCAAAAGCTTTTAAAACCACTTCGTCCACAGATAATGACAAACGCCCAAGCATGTTATTTATAATGAGATAAATTTTTCTCGTATTATTAAAATTTTCTTGAATATTTTTAGTATAATATCTATTTCTTTTATATTCTAATACTTTGTGTACTTTATTACGTATTTTGTTATACTCTAATCTTAATTTTAAGTCAAATGGTTTCCGTTTCCATAAACTAAACAATTTATCACGTTTTTCACATAGTCTATTAACGTTGTCATCGATCCACGGTAATTTATAATGATTTTTTGTACTATGTTTGTTCGATTTATGTGTAACGGTACAAGTGGCCGCATTTTTAGCATTTTGAAATGATTGTTTAATATAGTTATATATATCAATAGGCGATTCGTTGCAGCTTGATTGCAACCATTTTATGTCTTTTATTTCTTTGTAAAGAATATCATAATCAATTACTTGCCTTAAAACCTCCCGTGTGTCAGCGCGCGCAGAATCTCCTACGCAAGCAAGTATGATTGCTCGGTGATCGGCCAGTGTAATGTCTAGCGCCACGGCATACGGATTAAATGTGGGGAGACGTGCAAATATGTGGTCGATGCAAGACTTTGTGACAAGGTTTAGCTTTTTTTCAATCCTAGTGTAGGCAGATATTCCACACATTAATCCGTACTCGCTAAGCAATTTGAAATCGCTTCTCTATTACTATCATGCAATATATCTCAACTAATTATTGTCAGTCGTAGGATGTCCACTGCGGAATATAGAGCTTCCCCCCACGCTTTATATACGAGTATAAACCTCAATACTCTACCACTACTCTACAACTTAAGCAGAAAAAAATTGCATGCTCAGTTTAGAATTATGGTATGTGAATTCCATTTCTTCTATATAAATTGAAAATTAATAGATTATAAAATAAAATTGGCTTTTACCCACATTGCGAGCAAATCTTAATAGAAGCGCTAATTCAAATTCCCCTTACATTAAGTAGGTAAATGTTTGCATTATGCATAAAGTTAATGAAGTTACTAACTACCTAAGGGCCATTAATAATCTCATAATACACTTGAGTTTCATTCTGTCGTTATGGCAAACGAGCGGAAGATTTTTACGTGATGGGATTAGCGAACGAAATAAGGTACAATAATATGATTACTACCTCACCTTATTTCAAAAATAATTTCAAAAAGTGGCCAGAAAATTTGCTGAAGCGTTTCGTTATTTGAAAAATAAATGTGAAAGAAGAGGTATCCGATGCCATGACGCGTACGACGTTTATTAGAAAGGTTGATGAACTAAAATAATATTTTGTATGAGCTGTCGATAAATCGACCTCATAATAGAAATTAAGAACTTAAAAGTGGTTTCGTAAATAAACGTGATATTATTTGTTACGCGTAGCCCTGTGACGTCACCGAGTAAATGTCAAAACGATGACCTACCCGCGCATAGTTCAATCTCATTTCCTTCGCTCTATTGAAAATGAATACCTGCCGTTACCTCAGAGAAAACTCTTCATCGCGACTCGGCATACTATTATTTTCTTATTCATTTACTAAAATAATGTTAACTTTTCTATTTGATTAAGGTAAAGATGCACTTAGTTCATGTTGAAGGAAATTGAAAGCTGGATTCGCCTTTCTAGATTCATTCATTTTAAATCTTTAAACCACATCAATATTAACACTTTCATCGTCTTGTTGCTTACATCGTCCTATCGCTCTTCGCTGCCATAATCACTAGTCCTCTGTTTTTCTTTCACTCACTCGTTTGCGTTCCATTTCATCTAACACTCACTACCTATTCCTATATGTTAAAGAAAAAAATTCTTTGTGCATTATTAGGTACTCGTGTGTGTAATTTGATTCACTCTGATGAATATTGCATAATATAAACAAGCATAATTTATCTTTTTTTTTGTAAATCATCGTAATAAGATTATTTCCCACGTTAATTGATATTGGGACTATACCGTTTTAATCATGAGAAAGTTTATTATATTGTCTTGAAATGACTCGGAAACACCCCGGAGTCAGGAAGTTGGTAATATTAACACCGTGCCGCGGAAATCACGTTAAAGCCTTTGGTCTTGCGCCTGATCTCTCTCCGATCATGTCGGACTGCGGTCTCACCTAACTACGAGTGAGAGTGAAAGAACTAAGAGAAGAGAAGATAGTGTACCTGCCTGTGTATTGCGCACACGCTTGTGCACTATAAATGACTTGCGCAGTTGACTAATCTCTGTTGTTATTGACCTCCGTAGTCGAAATTTGGCTAGAAGAACATATTATTTTGATTTTTTCCAATGACTGAACAACTGATCCTAGTCTCGTTGACTATAACGCATTTAACATACAACACATAAACCGTTCAAATTTCCTTTTGACGACTGAATTTGCTTTGTGAATGGTAATAGCCTATTACATTTCCCATATCACAAGGACAATAGCCTTTTTAATACCATGCAGGTATTAAATTCTTCAACACTCATTAAGATGATTTAAGGCCCCGGCCGGAATGCGTTAGGGGAGGCTATTTTCGCCCCCATTTTTGAGATACGGATCAATACTGATGTTTTACTGCCCAAATAACAATCTGAATTCTACCTTATCTACGGCATAGATTTTATGCGAATAAGATCTTTACAAAACCCTAAATTAAAGTCCTATAAAACTCGACAGACTGCGGCATATAAACATAAAAATAAAATAAAAGATACCGAGAAGTTCATAGTTTTTGACATAAAAAAAACTGTGAACCTGGTATACTAACCAACATATTTTCATATCGTATAGTTCGTCAACTATGTACGTCAATCCTATTTTAGGCACAAAACGAAACCTTTGTCAGTCAGCAGGTAATCCGTTGTTTTTGCAAATGATTTGCGGAGGGGGCAGGGGGGAGTGACGCACGCACAGGCGGGGCGGGGGTGCGGCCGTTACGTCACACCGCTGACGTCACGGCTACGAGCTACGAGGTGCTACAGGGATGCTACGGACTACGGCGTAGCAAACGAACCGTGCTTCATGGACTTTGCTTCTGTAATATGGTTGATAAGGGGTCTTGAGCTTTTAAAAGGCTGGTCGTCGAAAATTCCTTTTATTCCTCTACCGTGTGCCCACAAATATTTTTAAAAGTTAATTTACAACAACTTTTCTTATAGACAAAGATATACTTCAAAATATCTACTAAAATATTTTTTTCTAATAAAGGAAGATATTGCAAATAAGCTTTTTATTATGTCCTGAAATGTCGCTACTTTGTAACCAGGCTGCAAAGTTTACATTTTTCATACGAATTAACAAAAGCCAAAAAATTAATGCAACTGTACTTAAAATTGGACCTACTGGTATTATATCTGGCAAAAGCTTCGTTGCTAAGCTATAAAATGTAATGGCTGTATACTTTTTCTATTCTATTGAGTTTAACTGATACATCTCTCCGCTCAGCTCTCAGCTCAGACTCCAACGTAGAGTACAGTTTAACCACGTTCGATTTTTTTTATACTACATATTACAAAAAAAGATCGTAATTCTTGGGAACTTGATTATTATGAGATCGATTTATCGACAGCTCATAAAAAATATTATTTTAGTCCATCAACCATTCTCATAAACGTCTTACGCGTCATCGCACCCTATACTTACCTTTTCTTCCACAGTTATTTTTCAAATAACGGTACGCTTCAGCAAATTTTGTGGCCACTTTTTGCAATTCTCTTTCAAATATGGTGAGGTAGTAATCATATTATTGTACCTAATTTCGTTCGCTAATCCCATCACGTAAAAGTCTTCCGCTCGTTTGCTATAACGACAGAATGAAACTCAAGTGTATTATGAGATTATTAATGGCCCTTAGGTAGTTAGTAACTTCATTAACTTTATGCATAATGCGAACATTTACCTACTTAATATAAGGGGAATTTGTATTAGCGCTTCTATTTAGATTTGCTGGTAATGATGTGAGTAAAAGACAATTTTATTTCAATCTATTAATTTTCAATTTATATAGAAGAAGACAGAAAATTGTCTCAATTCACTTTTAACTTCACATACCATAATTCTAAACTGAGCATGCATTTTTTTTTCTGCTTAAATTGTAACCATAATGCCTAGTTAACTACAACGCACCGTAACGTACATAAATTATAAAAAAAAACATGACATGTCGGTATTGCGCTATGGTAACAATTACATTATAATGTCTAAACGCACAAAAGCACTTACTTAGAATGCAATCACTTACCGCTAAAGGAGTAAGCTGCTGCCAAAAATGTCAATGGCAAAGTAAACCTATGCCCATTGCCATTACACTGATTTACATGAGTTTGCCTTTTGCCTCACATAGCGACCGCTATCCAATCAACTTAAGAGGCAGCACAGACTGCAATTCCATTATTATAGAAATGCATAAAAAGTGGAAAATCATTCCGTATAATGTAAGGCCCGGTGCAATCATAAAACCACAGAGCTGTATTATGCTAATGTGCAATAATAGCCGACTGGCAACTGAGTTTTAATATTTTTTTTTAGGTAATACGAGGTGCTTGTGGCGCATTGGCAGCAGGGCTTTGGTAGTGATACCAAAGTAAAGCAACCCGCGGCGCAGTCGTGATTGGATGGGTGACCATTCCGACCATTTAAGTGACGTCCATGACAAGCATCTCCGTGCTTCGGAAGGCACGTTAAGCAGTTGGTTCCGGCTAATATCTGTTGGTATTAGTCGTTAAGCCTAGTCAGAGGCCCTAGAGCGGCTTGATAACATCTGACAGTAAGGTTTGTCACTTGCCTTACAGACACCTCTCCACCAATCCGCACTGAGCCCGCGTGGTGGAGTATGGCTTGTACCTCCTCATAGTTGAGGTGAGGCCTTTTTCCAGAAGTGGGATATATATAGGCTGACTTTACTTAGGTAAATACGTATGTGTTGTAGACAAACAAAACCAAAAACGTACAGAAATAACGAACTAATTGACGTACAGAATGAAATCAGTGAATTAAATTATTTTAAATATTGGCGAACTGAGTTGTAGCCATCCTTTAGATTAGGTACAACCCTTGTACCTACTATTGAAGAACAAGATAGGCTTTTATTATTTATTTATTTAAAGTGGGTTTTCTCTTGACACAAGACTATGCCAGACGTGGCGTAGACAGAGTTGACGGTGGAGCGAGCTCACCCAGAAGGTTGTGGCACTCCCACTCACCGACGGAACACAGCAAGCTGCTTGTCGCCGAGCTCCGGTGAGAGGGTAATAGCTACCAGGCGGCACGTAACAGAGCACCACCGCTGTTAGGATCGTTTAGCCGCCATCACAAACTGTAGTTTGTGATGTCGTTGCCGGGGTATACCGCTAGGAGGTAGATTCTTCACCACCGCAGGTATAGCTTAAAAAGTTATAATCCTGCATGCATTTTAAATTACTACTCTTGAATACTTACTACACCACAAACAGGTGGCATAGGGGTCACAAGTGATAAATTATTACCATTCATATTTAATTATTCTATGACTACGATCTACTCATGTATCAAAAGGCATATCTGCACATTAGCACCTATAATAGTCCCTGCTTTTAGCTATGACCTTCAGTGTTAGCATGCCATTCTGGTTGCACTTTAAATAATGGATACTGCTCCCAAAAGGCCAAGCTAAGCTCTATGGTTCAGCATTAATTTATTATGAAGTAGCACTTAATAGTTGACACTTATCTTTATACTCGTACAATCTTGACGTAACCGACAACCACTGAACTAATTGTGTTACCTATATTACTATGCTGTTAAATTTAAATTTGCGGTTTTTACGATTTTTGACAAAGTCGCGTTCGGCGCTCGAGGTTTATTCATTGCGTCAACATAATAAACAAGTCTGCAAAAAATCTGAACTACCGGATTTGACGCATACTCTGATGTATAAAGTTACTGGGTCATATTATAATAATTAGTTTTAGTAAGTACTTATAACATAATATCAGTACTACTTACCTACTAAGTGTACCTGTTTACTTTCATTATCTCTTGTTTTTACATCCAAAATTCAAGCCGCATAATCTGCTTATGAGTAAAATAGTTTATCTTAATTAACTTTAAGTTAAAATTAGAAAGAGCGGGTCTTAATGAAAACACATTAAGGTTTACGGCGCGCCTAGCCTTTACAACTATGCATAAGTTCAGGGTACACACGGCCGCACGTCAGGCTACCCCACTTTGAACTTGAGACCGCCTCTAACCCCTACGAAATAAAATCTATTTTCGTTGTGCCGCTGTACCTGACGTGCTACCGCTGTACATACACTGAGGCCCGCACTAGTAAACGGAACTCGGAACCAACTGTTGTGAATGGTTTTACATAGATATATCCAGCATAAATTAGATGTTTTTGAGTGATTAATTGGAAGCATATATATAATTACTACTCCTAAGGACAGTCTGCAGAAGACTGTCCTTAGGAGTAGTAATTACTAAGTTTAACTTTAGATAGGTAACCTAAAAGTTCCTTGAATGTGTCTAACAGAGCGTGAAGCGATTTTGTTGATGGGATTTTACTTCCTGATTTAAAGAGGATTTTTGTGTTTGATTCTAAAGGCATACAACTACTATCAAGTCGTGCATTGCCTATGTCAGCTTAATTTCTTGATTGATGTTTTAGAAAAGCTATAAAGTTTTATACGAATGATTATCTAAATGCGATCCCAGAATCAGTCTTTAAAAACCGGCATAACACTAAAAAATATGACTTAGTGCCAAAGCCATTATAAATTCTTACTTCGCACTAAAATATCTTGGACTCAGAATGCAGTAAACGAGCGTTTTTGAGTTTGGTGCATTGTTTTTACAAAATTAAATTATACACACATTAACACTGTCCAGGGATATACAAAACATAGTATTATTTTATTCAAAATCCCTTGACAGTGTTGGTTAGTATATTTCGTTCACAAAAATTAATCGACTGTGTCATCCGGTGGGACTCGTACCCTTTGGTCAAACAAACTAAGTGAAAAGCCGTGGGTTCGTAAAATGTTGCAACTTAAGTTATAAAAATAATTATTAGAGCTTGGTGTTTTATCGTTATTCACGCATAAAAATTAAGCTAGCAATAAACCAAGCGTGGCCGTGGCTTAGCTAGCACTTTGTTAGCGGTCCTAAAACTAGGTTCGAAACTAGGTACGGCTGAGTAATACGGGTCTTAGCCGGCAAGCCGTAACTAAGTAGAAACATCATTGAAACTTTTGGGTGGAGCACGTAAGTTTATTATTAGTTGCCGTTACCTGCCGCTCATCTGGCTGTATTGATTGCAGCTGCTGCAAGTTGGTCAATTGTACCATACCAGGCCTGTGTATCTTCCCGCGTAGGTAGCAGAAACGTACCTACGCGCGGCGACCCCTAGGTAAGGGCCTAAACAAGTTGGGTGTCGCTAGCCGGCAGCGACACCCTCCCCCGTTTTATTCACCGGCGGTGCGCGACACTAGGTTGCTGGTTGAACGAGCGCGAATAAAGTCCTAGAAAGATGCGCTAGATGGCGTAAGTAGCTTCTTGTGGCAGTCAACCCTATCGCGTTGCGTGATAGTACGTCACTGAATAGGTTTAGTGTATTATGAATCATATTCCAGAGTTATAAGAATGAAATTATCTTGCAATGTATTTTTGTAGGTGTCTACACGAAAATGTGCTTGAGTCTGAGGCGAACTGAATTACACCATATCGTTGACAATATTAAGTAGATATTTCTTTGAATTTTATTGTAAAGTCATACTTCTGTACGGAGTACTACTACTTATTCTGTGACCATACACATAATTCCGCCATCTTGGCCAAAATGTAAGACTGGTTCTTGTTTAGATGTAATTAGTAGTGATTGTTTTGGGTGCTCGTCAATTTATCCTAGCTGAATTTCGGCTATGCTGACCAATCCCAATAGAGATTAGCAACTTGATTGCTTTCGAAAATCGCTTTCTAACTGATGCGTCGTCAGTTTAAAAGTCTGCAGATGCGAAGGAGATGTAAAGTGCACAAGTCTTTACGCAATACAAAGGTACACTTTTGTTCACTAATTCTCATAGTTCGGAGAGACAGCAGGCCTGTGTATCTTCCCGCGTAGGTAGCAAAAACGTAACTACGCGCGGCTACCCCTTGGTAAGGGACTAAACAAGTTGGGTGTCGCTAGCCGGCAGCGAAACGCTCCCGCGTTTTATTCACCGGCGGTGCGCGACATTAGGTTGCTGGTTGGACGAGCGTGAATAAAGTCCTAGAAAGATGCGCTAGATGGCGTAAGTAGCTTCTTGTGGCAGTCAACCCTATCGCGTTGCGTGATAGTACGTCACAGAATAGGTTTAGTGTATTATGAATCATATTCCAGAGTTATAAGAATGAAATTATCTTGCAATGTATTTCTGTAGGTGTCTACACGAAAATGTGCTTGAGTCAGAGGCAAACTGAATTACACCATATCGTTAACAACATTAAGTAGATATTTCTTTGAATTTCATTGCAAAGTCATACTTCTGTACGGAGTAGGTACTAGTACTTATTCTGTGGAGACGGTCAGGGCAAACAGGTATGAAGTGATATAAAAAAATTCGAGAAGAGAAAAGGCTCAAGTAGATGCTGAAAACATAACGTAATAACTAATGTTCCTAACGTATAGGATAGGATAAGTTAACGTTACGTAATTAAAAACTAAAAAATTGTTTTACTTAAATAAAATTATTAAATGTCTTCGATCATTAAAAGCTTTAACGACGTTTTTAACTAAGAAAATTTGTGTGCACGTTACTCACAGCAAGAGTATTTTTTGGTGTGCAATATTGGTTAACATTCGGGGCATACACTGCAATCTCACTAGCTCCAATGAGCCAAGATGTACCTAGATTAGCCTGCTTGTATAATGTAGGTACTGCATCTATACAGGTGGAGGCTACACGTGCCAATCTACAGGGTTGTATGTAACCTAGATATAATGCTAGGTGGTCTAATAACAAGGCGCTTTTAGGATAAGAAAAAGGCGGACCTAATTGATAGACCGAGTAAGTAATTATGCAACTGAAATAGGATATTGGCAGCAGTTTTAGGAGTTCTATGAAAAATCATCATCATTATTTATTTGTTAACACATGCTTATGTTTATATTTCCACTACTATGAAAACAGTTTTTGTTGCGTAGGAAAAAGAGGCGGTCTCAATGTCAAAGTAGTAGTAGTAGGAGTAGTCTAACGACCGGCCGTGTGTAGTTACAAACATAATATTTTCTTTTGTTGACTGCCTCGTTGATCTAGTGGTCAGCACGCTCGGTACTATCCATGAGATCCCGGGTTCGAATCCCGGGTCGGACCGAGTGTTTGAGTTTTTCTCTCTTGAAATTACTTAGACACAGCTCCGGAGTCAGGAAGTTGGTGGTGTTAACACCCGCGTGCCTCGGAAAGCACGTTAAGCCGTTGGTTCTGCGCCTGATCTCTCTACGGTCATGTCGGACTGCCGTCTTACCGAATTATGAGTGTGAAGGAACAGAGTGTCCACCTGTGTATTGCGCACACACTTGTGCACTATAATATGTCCCGCGCAGTTGGCTAATCTCTGTTGAGATAGGCCGCCGTGGTCGAAATTCAGCTAGGAGGACACATTTTCTTTTATGCTTTTGAATCGTCTCATAAAGCTTTCGGTAGATTTTAATGGTATTAAAATAAATAAATAGGTTAGACCCTTCTATATTTCTGCTACTGTATAACTAAGTATCGTAAAACCAATCTTTTTCTTTAGGGAAAGATCGGTCGACCACAATATTGAGAACAACCATAATATGAAACGTTGATCATTAACTGCATACTTACGTTCAAATGGAAAATCCGTAGTTCGGAAGCCGCATATACTGAAAATTAACAACGATTTCGGGACTTGCATAATGACCACGGTATCCGAAAACGGGTTGGCTTCACCAAAATCGTATCCCATATGACCACTAATGATCGCATTACGGCAGAATTTCACTCTGAGAAGGGCAGGTCTTGGTGTAAGTTGGACGAAAATCATACAAAACAAACCAATATGAAAAATAATATAAATAAATCAATGATTAAATAATACATTGCACCTAAACTAATGAAACGAATAGTTTAAATGGCACAAGTGGATAAGATAAAATTAAAGATCACTAAAATAAAGACGTAAAGACACGTATCTTTTATCAACTTTTCCTTTCGCATTTGACCGAAAAGCGAACCACTGCATTTGCTGATTTGGATGATCAAAACAAAAAAGTCTTTTCAAACGCGAAAATATACCGCGTAAAATTTGATTCCCTACAGCTCCGTAATAAACGTTAGTATGTACTTCGCAGGATGTTTTATTTAATACGACGCCTCGGCAAAAGTTCAGTCACCTCATCTGCATAATTGCAGCGTCGAGCCACGTCGTCACGTTGCTGTCACTGCGGTCACAGATAAAGTAATCATCTGACGGGGATTAACTAGCTATTTGTCAGTATTGAATTATTAAACGGCGGTAAAATGTTGTTACATACCGGACTTCGATCAAGTACTCTGATGCGGGGTTTGTAAATGTGGTTCTTTAGTGCATAAGAGATGAGTCAATCTCTTTGGATTAAGTGCTATTTAGTTCAGCTCAAAGAGAGAGGTCTACGCCACGTCTTAGTCTAGAGTCAGGAGCTAATCCATTTCACTTAAAAAAATGTTTGATGAAAGTTCTTGTACTTACGTTTGTAATGTTTTTGTTTTCAAAATCAATGAGGCAATTTTGTAGAATTATTAATGAAGCATCTGTATTTGATTATACACAAGGTACAATTATTATTCATTTTTCATTTGTGATGTTTTGAAGGGGCGTGTAAAATTACACCTTGCATACTTATTTCCTGCATAAACACTTGTAACTAATTTTCCAAGAGCCAGACACAAAAGGAGAAAGATTCTTAAAAATGTTTTATGGTTCCCTTGGCAAAATGAAAATCTATTAGCGCCGTTTTGGTCGCCCTTTTGGTTCGTTAAGAGTAAATTGTTCACCCAATTAAAACTTTGTTACACAAACACCGCGGCAAAACAAACTGGGGTTAGGTGTATATGAGCTATGTATATTTTTAGCACACCCTGTGCTTTGGGTGAAGTAGGTATTTCCTTCGTTTTAATGAATGACAGATGGAATTGTGGTACACGATCAGTACTTCATGAGTTTGATGCATTAACTTTTGACTGACATGACTGTCACTGTTAGTTACCTCGTAGTAATTTATACTATTCTAATGTTTAAATCCACTGTTTTCTGTCAAAGTGCTTTTTAGATATAAAAATGTCTTAAATAACTAACGCCTAACAAAATCGAAACTTAAAATTGGCACAACTTTGGCTTTGATAGTAAGATAAATGATAAGTTAACTGATAATTCGTTACTGGTAAATAACAGGTGACTATTTATAACATTGATTGCCGTATAATTGGATTAAAGACCTCTAAATGATGCCAAAAGGGGACCTGAAAATGTTCCGCGGCTGTAAGTTGTATGCAATATCTACAGGTATGATTAATCGATCATGGCATCATGCATGGCACATAGCATTGAAACAAAACCGCCTTAAAAACACACTAAAAAGTATGAAATGTGAGTGTTCATACGTGTGACTTATGTTACGTACGTCTATGCTGGCACCGACTTCTTTCCTCGTTTCTTTCACTTAGTGATAAAAAAAGTTATTTCAAACCATTTTTAAAGGTTGTGTTTTTTAATAAAAAAAACGTAATAAGTACGCACAAAATCTGAAGATTTCCCTCAATTTCTCCAGGATTCCATCATCAGATCCTGAATTGGTGAAAGTGGAACCACCTCAGGAGTATACGCTTTCTAATAAAAAAAGAATTATCAAAATCATACTACTTTTTAATCTAAAAAGTTATGCATTGACGTACATAATAAAAAAATACGCGTTGACTTGAGAATATTAATCGTTTTTATTTGGTACACGGCAAACAAAACACAAGGAATTACTTAAACATAATAAATTGGATTAATTAATTGATATTATACATTATAAATGGAATGGAATACTTTACTAAAAACCATGTGCCAAAAAGGTCCCCGCCCAGTATAAGTCGTGACAAGTTAAAATTGTATAGAACCTCATCAGTTTTTAAAGGCTGTTTAGAATGCCATGTTGCTGCGACAAGCTCAATATTAATGTTTGTCAAAATTGGCAAAATCGTAGCTTATAAACGAGTTTGCTCCGATTTTGAACGTCATCCAATGCACTTTACGATATCTGCACAATCACATCAAAACTTACTTAAGGAAATCAATTTATTTCACCGCAAGTAAGAAAGAAAATAGGCAACAGATAGAGATTTTCAATATCTATCAAGTACTTACATAGATTGAAAGTTGTGTTTCTGATGCAATAGCATTACCGGCGAACTGCATCCGTATCTTGTTTCAGTGATCTTGTTTAGAACATATGACTTTGGACCTGTACAAATGCGAAAATAAACAGCATTTAAATTTACTGCCTCACTTAAGTTATAGTGATAAATCCGTCAGAATTTGAGTAAACGGTAATATGTAATTATCTTTATTACTACCAACCATTATCAGTAGCGCTTCTCGACGCTTTAGAAGCCATGATAAAAGTTGCCTTCTTAATAATTATTCGTGTTACGCACATCTAAGGCGTTTGTTAAGTAGAGCGATAAGGAGAACCAAGACTGAATTCAGACCTTAAAGAGTTTTTGTCAGACAATGATTTAAAATTATAGTATCAAATGATATTGATAATAGTGTGAACAACGATTATAAGGATCAGCCACTGTGGACCAAAATGCTGTAAAGTAAATAAAAGTAACGTTAAACAACTTGAACGTTACTTGGGCTGTCTACTTTACTTACTAACGTTACTTGGGTTGTCTACTCTACTCCTATGCTTCTCTCGTTTGCTAGATAAAACTAAACTATACAGGTGTATACGTAACTTTAGATATTGGGCTCGCTGTCTTGTACTGAAAACGAAATAGGTATTATTGGGACATTTTGACCGGAGGAAAGCAGTTGTGTTTCCTTCCTGGCTCAAACGTAGATAATCCGTTTTTATTTGCCGTTCGGAAACGGTTTTCAGTTATTTTTCATTTTAATTTTACGAGAAGAAAAACGAAACGTACATAGTATTAGATATAATACTATATAAATAAAGCAGGCTTTTTAATTTGCACCCTTTGACAGAATAAATTATAGTAAAAGCCCTTCTTTGGTGCATGTACTACATAACCTCCTAAAATAATCCAACAGCAAATGTAACACAATTAAATACAACTAGTGTGGGACGGTAGCAAATTGAATGAGCGGGACACGCGAAATAGCCATTTCCTTGGTAGGTGGGGATCACAGGCGCAACTTGCTGGGACTTTGATTACTTTATTCAGCTCAATGCGAGGCAGCGCCCTCTCGATGCTAATGAAACCACGATGAAAAGTGTTTGCGATAATGGCCGGTCGAAAATGTGGTGGTATCAAACTTTAGGAAAACGATTTATTTTTGTCAGTTTCAACTGTATTGATGAAGCAATGAAGCTTTGGTATAGGATTGCATATCTGGGTTTTCAATATGAAATAAAATGAAAGTCTCGATTATTTCTATTAAAACAACCTACACTTTTTAGGGTTCTGTACCTCAAAAGGAAAAAAGTAACCCTTACAGAAGCACTTTGTGTCTATCAAGACCCTATTTCTAAAATTAACATAAATACTTAAGGCTGCGGTCTCCTGAAACTGTGATAATAGCTAAATACCATTTCTATCGATTTAGCTCCAAAATTGACGGAGTTTCATACAAACGTGCACCCCTTCTTTTTTACCTCCTCGGGACATGAATTTCCACAATTCCTTTCTTAGTGCAACCCTTAGACCTTTTAAGGAACCAAAGTGCCCAATTTGGAGTCTCTAGACCCAGCGACTTGGGCTGTCCGTTGATATTTTGTCAGTCAGTCAGTAAGTCATTAAGCCCGTTTTCATTTTTATAATATTTAGATTAAGGTACATGGTACGTCTTAATAACATTATTGCTTACTTATGTTTGTGTATGTAGAACCTTAAAAATATTCTGTAGGTAATATTGCTTTGTGGTCATGCCGTCGTAAAATGTCAAACGGGTATAAATAATTCCAAGGGTTTGGAGGCTGTTAATCACATTCGTACCTGCTGGACCCTCCCTTAAAGCATTGGAAAATTAATGTTGACATTTTCTTAATTAATTACCTGTCATCGAAAGCTGACCTTTCGTCAACTGTGACTTAGGTTAAGCCTTTTTCACTTATTTTTGGTTAATTAGTAGAGTTTATTTTACATGCTCGAAAATTAAATTGATTGGCCAAATGTTTTTACTTTGCTACGTACATATTTTTTTTTTGATTTGATTTTAATTACACTTTAAGATTGGCTGTATATATTATTTAACAAATATATTAAAGACTTAGTCGGAGTTATTACAAAAAAAATTGACCCGGTTTAAACTAGGTCTAAATATTAGCCGACAACAAAGGAATGAATGACATAATTGTGACATAACATAATAGAGAAACGCTTTTGTAATTGACTAACTAATAGCTTAGCCCTGTCTTAAACCCGGTACAAAGTTTTTGGAATAACGGGAAGTATGTTTAACTACTAACCTACTCGTTACGTACATAAATGTAGTTTGTGTGGTTGCTGCCGCTGCACATGTTCGTCAAATTCCCTAAAATCTTAAATGACTACCGTTAGTAAAGTCAGCCTATAATTCCTACTGCTGGGTAAAGGCCTCACCTCAACTATGAGGAGGTACGAGCCATACTCCACCACGCGGGCTCAGTGCAGATTGGTGGAGGGGTGTTTGTAAGGCAAGTGACAAACCTTACCGTCAGATGTTTTCAAGCCGCCCTAGGACCTCTGACTAGGCTTAACGACTAATACCAACGGATATTAGCCGGGACCAACGGCTTAACGTGCCTTCCGAAGCACGGAGATGCTTGTCATGGAAGTCACTTAAATGGTCCGAATGGTCACCCATCCAATCACGACCGCGCCGTGGGTTGCTTAACTTTGGTATCACAACCAAAGCCACAGCTCACAATAAAAATCAGTATCCAGGCTGATGTTTCATAAATGACTTTTGAGCGCGGACTAAGCCTGCCCAGTGAATTTTAAATGGAGAACAACAAAAAAAGTGTATCCCAGATATGTAGGATTCAAAAAGTTTTGTATTCGTTTTCGTAGGCAATACCTGAATAAGCCAGAGAGACAGAGGTCTGACTTAGCTGGCTAAAAGCATTTCTAGCTAGATTGTTTATTCGCTTGGGCATTCGTTGGAGGTCTTTATTAACAACTCAGATAGACATTACTGATTGCATGGGTAACATAAAAAGTTGCTGATCATTTTAGTAGACTACCCCACTTTGACGTTGAGACCGCCTCTATTCCCTACGTAATAAAAACTGTTTTCGTGGTTCATATGGTAGCCTGACGTGCTGACTGTACTTCGTCTTAGTTAAATTTTCTTACGTTACAATGTTGACAATATAAATTGTTTGGTGTACTAAAATATTTAGCTACTTGTGATGGTGACGTATAAAAATAATGAATTTTTTTCTCCTAAACCTATGAGAGGTGTCATTCTTTATCTCCCACTTATTTTTTCGTCATGTCAATGCTTCAATCCGAATTCAGATCAAAATTATGTAATAACCAGTGCCACGACTTTTACAATTTTACGTTGGGACTTTCACGTCATAACTATTTTGTATCCCGACGACGACGTTTGTATGCTGGCGGATTTCTTACTTTGCCTGTGACATGTACATTTCGTTGCGGTGCAACAAAACAAAAGAGGTTGCTTGTCTCTGTTTTGTGCACTTTGTAAATCGTAGCTGGCAACATTTGCGTATGAACAACTCAACAACTTACTTTGTCTGATGACAACAGTAAAGATTGAAGGCAACATTAAAGATAGCACCGACTTTATCGATACCTAGTTCAAAAGTTTCATTGACATGTCTCCCACTTGCTTGTTTAATAATTCGGGAAAAAAAACTTGGTGCGAACATTATTTATGACAGAAAATCAGTAAACAATGTAAAACTATTGATTTATTCGCTATTGCACAAAGAAAGAAAGTACAGCTGCCGGACTTTATGCCTTAAGGCTTTCTCAACCAGCCAACCGTTGGGTGAGGCAGCAAGTAAATAAAATAGGTACTTTTGTAAAAAACTAAGTAAGTGCATCCAAGAAACTCATAATAAGCAATGCATCTCTATGTTTTTACCATGTTAATAAACTGAAATAAATGAAATTAATGATATCATGATATCAAGTTACATCTTAACTCAATTCTTTGTTATAATTTTATCTTGTTATGCAGTTTCATTAAACCTTATTTTATATCAAACTATAATATTATTACTTAATATTTAAGTGCATGCCCTCGCAAAACCAATTTGCGTGTTTAAATTGGGTATGGATCGTTTTTAACTTAGGAGTGGTAGCGTAAACTTTGAAGCACTCCAGAAAATTTTGCTTGGAGAATTTAACTTCGCAAAATGAAAACTGACATGATAAGCCCTCCTGACAGTTGAAGTATCGGAGCAACACGTGGTTTCAAGAGCATCTATTACACTGTTTTATACGAGACTAGCTGTTGCCCGCGACTTCGCCCGCGTAAACTACTATTTCTGTATCCTACAGGAACTGTGTTTTTTTCCGGGATAAAAAGTAGCCTATATGTTATTCCAGACTATAATCTTTCTCTGTGCCAAATTTTATCCATATCCGTTCGGTAGTTTTTGCGTGAAGAAGTAACAAACATACACACTCACACACTCACAAACTTTCGCATTTATAATATTATTATAGTGGGAAGTGGGATAAGAAACTCTTTATTGCACAGACACACTGATCGATGATCCCACTGCTGGGCCAAGGCCTCACCTCAACTATGAGGAGGTACGAGCCATACTACAGGACATACTCTACCATACAGGCTCAGTGCGTTTTGGTGGAGATGTGTCTGTAAGGCAAGTGCCAATCTTACTGACAGATGTTATCATGCTGCCCTAGGACCTCTGACTAGGCCTTACCACTAATATTAATAGATATTAGCTTAACGTGCCTTCCAAATTACGTAGATGCTTGGCGTAGACGTCACTTAAATGGTCGGAATGGTCACCCATCCAATCACGACCGCGCCGTGGGTTGCTTAACTTTGGTATCACAACCAAAGCGCTGCCGCCACAAGCACCTCTGATTTTGAGCGTTTCCATTTAGATAAACTAGGCTGAGGAATTATTACCTACTATAACCAGTGTTTCCTTTATTAGTAACCGAGTTCATTTTAATTAAAAACACTTGTATTTAAAAAGCTCGATTACTCGAACAAACCTACTCAAGTACAACGATTATACCGCATCTCCACGCGCCGCGCCCTTAATTTTCAGCACATAAAGATAGCGTACCGGGATCAAATTTACCGGTCGACCTTTACACAGGAAAGTTTTATCTCGTCTTCGTGTGTGAATCCTCTGGGGCGGAGTGTGGTAATTTTAATTAAGCATATTTACCGGGACGGGCGCGTCGGTCGTCGCGCTCCGTTATAAATGTTGGTCGTAAAGGTAACGAATGTGCGAGCGAGCGCTGCTTTGTGCTTAGGGATGGGACTGGTTGCTTGAAGCCAAAAATGTTTTTGGGTCCAAGCTCAAAAAATACCTAGCTTCTTAGAACCATTTATGGTACAAAATTTTCAATGGAGCGAATTATTACTAGAAATCTTCGTTTGCTGTCGAAATTTTATGCCTCAAATATTTCTCCTCCTTTTTAGCTCCCTCTTGAACTTTTATAATAGTTTTCAGAAAATCCAAATACGTAAGAGGAACATCATAAATTCATTAGCTTGAAGTAAGTAAATAATACTAAATACTTTAAACGTATATTAACCGGAAGCTTGTAGCAGATAGCCTGAAAATTATAATTTACCATTGATTGCCAATGTCGAATTTTCCTATAGAAACCTCCACTTCTCTTTTCACCCCCTTTTAAACGAGAATTTCAAATGATTTGATTTATGAATGATTTTAAAATAAAAGTTAACCCATGTTCTTTTCAAAATAAGTTTATACCTTTTTTTAAATATGTTCAGCGGTTAAAATGTGAAGAGACAGACAGACACCATTTTGCATTTATTAGTATGGATATAACAATCACTTAAAATCTACATCCCTATATCTCTGAGTCTGTGCTCTCGCGTCGGCGCTTCTCTCTTCACAGCAAACTGCCTCCAGCCGACACGACACGTGATATCCACCTGCGACTTCTTCCTTCCTGTTTTTGAATAGTGTCGGAGATTTAGTATGCATTCATATTCTTTTTGCGAGACTCTTACGTCCTACGTCGCGTGAAAATAGGTGAGTCATTTCTTCTGCTATTTCGAGTTTGTAGTTAATTTGGGACCGAGTCCCCGAACTGTTTCAGAATGATTTATAGAGTACAAGTACCCTTTTTTGGATTTTCAGTTATAATTGGAAAATTGATGAATATTCTGGTATTAAAAGGTGTTTTCAATTAGAGCACATCTATTTTGCGAAGTTTTTTTTGAATAAACAGAAACAAAACACGGAACGCACTAAATAGAAACCAGCTATTCAAATTATCATTAGGAATTTATTATGATGATGACCTTACGTCCTTTTTTTACCTACTTAGTAGGTACATCAAAACGTTGATGAGCAGAAGAAGAAGGAAAATTGTCAGCACATTTTCAATTAAGTAAAGGCAATCATGAAAACATAAGCCAGAGAGAAGTACTCGAAAAAAAATATATTTTGTTATCTGTTAAAAACCACCTCATTTCGCTGACTGTCACAGAAAAGTGAGATCTCAAATAACGATGATTGGGGGCGACACGACAAGAGAAAAAACGAGGAACGATTTAGGTCAATCTCTGCAAGTCAGCGAAGATTTAAATTCTTCAAATACTAAGTTACGTGGGCGGGGATCGTTGAATTCCCTCCGTTAGTATTTGGGTTGGGTTTTCTTCGTACGAATTCGGCAAGCTTCTGAAAGTCTAGGAAAATTGAACGCAAATCCGATTTGTCCGGATGCCGGAGTGAAATCTTTCTAAATTTGAAATAGCACCTATGCACTGGCCCTTATCTTTAGCTGAAAACCTACTAGAGTCTTGGGAATTCAATGTTTAACAGTAAGGTCAATGTTATTAGCAAATATAGTACCGGAATAAAATAAGGTAGGTATGCCATGGAAGTTAAAAAGAAAAATGGCTTTAAAAGTGACGTCTGGAAAGCGTCAGTTTAAAAGCCACTTTGAAATTCAATTAGTTAAGCGGTTTGTGTTATGGAACTTGCATAGACTAACAAATCTGAGCCCCACGCTCTAATTGCATTAAGAGATGAAAATAATTTTGTTTTGAACAAATATCTTTTATTAAACTAAAAGATCAGACCAAGTAGACAACATTTACCCCAGTGTTTATTAAATACATTTGCAATCCCACAAATGAAAATGTTGAGTCGTATTTTACATAAGTCAGCAGTCGGCACAGCCAAAGGTTATAGGTTACACAGCTTATACCGCAGAAGGAGCGTATTATCCTTCCACATTGTGAAGTGACTTTGGCGCAATAAATTCCGAAGTTCGCACTGGAATTACATACAGGGGTCCTACTTTAGAAAACATTGTCCGTATTTGCGGATCTAGCCATCACGCTTACTCGCACTGCCATGCTGATAAAAGTGACGGAGACGACTAGACTCGAAAATACGAGTCAATCTCATCCTCTGCATCTGAACCATCGGAGAGCAAAATTACTATCCTATCCCCTTATTCATTTGCTTTTCCTAACGGATCCCCCAATCGTTTTTCGATGACAGATAAGGCCGTCAGAAAAAAAAGGGTACAGAACATGCTACCTACCAAAAATGTGCTATGCCCGACCAGCTATCTGAATCCTCACTTGCGAGGTATAGGGGGCGGGGGTAGATGAGAATGAGGACCATGGGCGGTGCGGGCGGCTGTCGCTTGTAATATGAATTTTGGGGTTCTGTAATCCGAATTTTGCTTTTTTTTTCAAAATTGATATCACCCAATCAATAAGCACCCCTGTGATGTACAGGGTTGCTTATTGAGGCGATGAATAAAATATTTATTATTGATCCACTACACATGAGATCCGATGGGAATAAATATTAGTACAAAGAAACAAATTCACCAGAGTATCGGTTCTAGAGGATCGGATTGGAATAATTCGAAAATACGGACATTGTCTCACAGGGTAGCGCCTCAGAATAGGTCGAAGTTTCGGCAGCGCGGAAGAAACATGATGATCTATTTGAATGAATCGTCGTACAGTTTTGAGAACCTTTGTAATGGTTTAAGCATACCTTGTCTTATTCTAAGATTTCTTAGATAAACCATACCTGAAAGGAATGTTTATTTCTAAACGTCTAAGCTCTAAGTATTTAAGCATCTTAGATTTTTGATAAATATTTACGTGAGACAGTTAGTATTTTAGACATTCAAAATTATGTAGCCATGCTTAATACTCATTTATTACATCAGACTGTAAGTACTACGATATACCTGCTGTACCACCACAAAGTATGTAACACACGCATGAATGAACCTATCAAAAGCTGTTTTACAAATGGCTTAATTATGGCCTTTGTTAGTAAATATTGAGCGTCCATTAGAGCGTGCTAATCAGATACAAATGTCCAATGCATTGTTAACTATACAATGTGTTAGGTAACCAACCCGACAAACTTAAAGGGCTTCTTCTACATTCAATTTTAATCATAAAATGTCCCATACATGTGGGGTGAAAACCTACACGATGACCAAATTATTAAAATGCTGCATAAAATGGAATGCAGGGTTGAATTTTCACCCCACTTATATAGGACATTAAAATTCACTGTAGAAAAAGACCTTAAAGTTTGTCGGGTCGGTTCCCAAACACATTGTATAATCATGCAACTAGCAGTATTTGTTATTGAGTTTATCACTCGTCAAGTAGAGTTTACAGTATTTTTGACGTTGCGTAATCCATACTAATATACTAATACTAATATACTAATAATATTATAAATGCGAAAATGTGTTTGTCTGTCTATCTGTCTGTCTGTTACCCCTTGACGCTTAAACCACTGAACCGATTGAGATGAAATTTGGTATGGAGACAGTTCCCTGGAAAAGGACTTAGGCTACATTTGGTCGCGATATAAAAACATTAAGCGGTTGAAATGAGGGATGAAAGTTTATATGGAAAATCCAACTCTTGCGGGCGAAGTCGCGGGAAACTACTAGTTAAATATATTTTTAACCGCAATCTCACCTGATGCGACCGAGGCGATCTTTAGAGACGTTGCGGCCGTGGATTGGTCAAGTCTGTCTCGAAACAGTCTATTATATATTACATTCACTCTTTTTTAAAAGGAATCCAATCAGTCAATAGTGCTTAGGAAACATTTCAGCCATCAACGAATACCATTGTCTTTAGCGGTGCAAGAGGAACGTAGATTGAATTCCCCTCAACTTGACATCAGAAGGTTTCATTTACGTGAAGATCATTTAAATTTTCACATTATTCGCTCTGGTAATATAGTGGTTAATATAGGTACTAACATTTTTATTAGTGTCACATCACTAGCGGTATACTTATCTTACTCTACTTTCTTCTAAAACGCCATTTTGCACATCATTCAATTGCTTCTAGACCAGTTTTCCTTAAGAAAAACAATTTTCGGCTACCGACCTCTGTCTAAAAATAGCAACGGTCAATTTCTGTTTGGTCAGTCAACGTAATCTCCTCGGTAATTTGGGGCGATTGCGTGGGCACAGGAGATTCCCCTTTATCTTAAGCTTGAAGGGTGGGGAAAGGGGCTAAGCCTGGCCGCTGCACCCCGGGGTAAGCCGATCTCGCGTGAGGTAGAAAAACACATCGGATAGGTGGTTGTTTGTGAAATAAAAGGTGTATTGTCTATTGAAAATGAAACTACGGGTTAAGTACAAATATTAAATGACAATACAAACACACATACGAACAAATAACAAGGCTTAATCTTACGACATATTAAGATTATTTGGTGATGTATCTCCTGTAAACGTACCTGCTCAATGTTTCACTGAGAATAACTAAGTTATGTAAATACCGCATCGCATCAACCTTTTCAAGTCTGTAAAAATATCTCAAATTATATAAAACTCTATGTGATCAACATTAGGTTGAAATATGGTTGCAGAAATTGACAGATCCGGGTAGGTTGACGTGGGGCCTAATCTACTCTAAGGTAGGTACTCTCACAGCAGAATTCGAACACACGTGCAGTCAAACCGTCTTTAATCAAATACGTACGTCTGAATTAGGCTGAAGATGCACCGATGCGATTCTATTCTACGTTCCGAATACCTTTGACGCCTAAGGCTATCTAACGCTGGGTCTAATCCCAAATAGCAAGCGTGCTGGCTTTGTTGACACATCCTACAGGACTGATCGGAATTTCAAACATGTGTTTCTTGTTCGTTCGTTCAAATTGACTGAGGAATGTGTGCATCCTGTAAGATCTGATGCTTGTAAAAAGCGGATAAGCTAAATTGAGATTTGAGTCAATGTAATGAGTTGGTGGTGCTTGATTAATTTTAGACGGATAAATAATTAAATAATTGTTTCAACAAACATACCAATTACCTAGCTCCAAACTAAGCGCGATGCTATGATAACGGATAAACATACTTATATACGTTTATTAACATCCATGACTTAAGTACAAATGTTCGTGCTCATCACACAAACATTTGCCCCTTGCGGGTTCGGACCCGCAACCGCCTGGTTTAGAAGTTCGGGGCGCGAACCACTATACCAAGACGGACGTCAATGTTGATGTTGGATTTATGTTGCGATTCATTAATTCTATGATCTTTTTAGGTTTTTAACATCGTAGTTTTATCTTTATTAGGTGAATTTAGGTGCTAACAAATGTAGCGTTTTGGTGATTAAAGACTGATTGAGGGCGTGTGGACGCCAATTTTTACTGGTGTTTTACGATGTGATTTTTTTTATTAATTTATTACCCTCGTAAAATTTTATGCCACTTTATTTTTGTGCTTGTCAAATATTTATACGATCTAATTAATTTTTTGCGAGCTGATGATCACATCGAACCTTTGACGAAATAATGAGCATACACAATACCTCACTACAGTGAGTGGCAGCAGTTTATGTATTTTTTAATATTTTACCAAATAGAGTAACGAAATAATATGTTTGTGACGTCCCGATGATTTATCTTTCTTTTAATAATATGAATTTAATTTTCAAGACGCCAATAATTAACATTAGTAGTGAGCCAAAAGCTGGCAGCTACCTTGCACAGCGTACAAGCATCGCTATCCAGCGGGGTAATCCTGCCAGTATCCAGGGAACCTTACAACAAGGACCTTTTTATAATTTTTCACATAATCGTGTATAATTTTATTCATTTATTGTTAAGTTGTATATATTTCTTCAAATGTACATTACCATTAAAACAAAAAAATAAGGAATATTTGGCAATTGGCGTTTTGGCATCACTCAATAGTGATGTAATAAAATATTTTTTGGTAGGCCTGAGTTTACGTGCAGCACCTAATCCCGTGGAAGCAGCCATTACACCAAATCATTTAATCTTTTGTTACAGCACTTTCAACCTTATTATTATACGCCACAGCGGAAAACCATTCATTCTGCGTTATCTTGATGACGATTTGCGTTGCACGCGGTTTTACCTGCCCCAGTGCCGGGGTTAAACTATTAAGATGCAATCTAAGTGACGCTCCGAAATTAGGGTATAAATGATTGAACTTCCTATCCGGTGGGTTGTTTACGCCAAACGATTATTGCTGGTTGGACTTACAGTTTTGTACACTTCAGTAGAATCACCCCTGGGAGTCAGTATCTATTTTAACTTAAACTATGTTTTGAATCTTTTTTTAATGGAAATCAATCCCGATTTTTCACATTTATTGCATTTATTGCAATGAGCTACGGATGGCGTCCAATTTTAACGGACAGAACGGAAAGGAGCAGGTTCTATGTTCACTGTCTGTAAGTTTTATTTTTATTTTTCCGAAATCAAATTGAATTTCACTCACAAAAATTAATCAACAGTGTCATCCGGTGGGACTCGAACCCACGTCCCTTCGCTCTATATTCGCATTATTTTTCCGTCGATCGTGGACCGATTTTCATTTTTTTTGTCGGCTGGTAAAATCTCTAGGTATAAAAGGTGAAAATAACACATTTATATTGCGCATCAACTTCATCGCGTAAACTAAGCCTCTATTTTGTGATAGGAAAGAACGAAAGCGTGAATTTAGAACTCAAACGATCTGATCTGCTTACTTATCTTAAGTGGTGTACATCGTGGGGGCTCAGAGCTACAATACCTTTAACTACTTGTGTGCATCACCTGTTGCAATGATTCAGTGGTGTGCTTACCGTATCTGCCTCCTCAATGGTGGCAGTATTGCGATGATAGGCACTGCACGTGCCTCAATGCTCACCCGGAGCTATTTAGATGCAATCTGAATGTTGGTGGTGCCGACGGCATTCTATTACGGCCGGCACGCGAGCTTACTGAATATAATTATCACTTATAGGTGCAATGTCGTTCTAGTTTCGATTGGTGGAATGTCGTAACTCCTTTTGAAATTATACGAGTAAAGTCGACAGTTTTCAAGCTAACCCACCGTGTTTATGTCTAAAAATTAAATACCTATACATTTTTTATATAGGTAAGTAAATATTTTAGTTGTTTATATATACTTTATGTAGATACTTACTTAATTTAGTGGCGCAGCTAGCGTTGGGTTTACTCCCCGGAATATTTCCAACAGTTGGGTTTTTTCCCAAATTCGGGGAAAGTATGCGGAATATTTCCAATTCGTCGGGAAAATAGGTTCTGTTAAGTTTAAATATTTGAGACAAGTGATAATAAAGTTAAATCTTCGTTATTAAAAACAGGAAATTCAGAAAATAAAACGTGTAGGTTTGTTTTCTTCGAGGTGTCTTGGTGAACATACTTAAAGTCCCGAGTGTGGTAAGTGAGCTATCTACCGAATAGTAAAAGAAAGGCGCCTCTTTTTAATATCTTTTTGCTCGTAAACTCAAAACCTGCTTGTTTTATTTTAAGACACATTCATTTAGATTTTTTTTCCATACGTCCAAAAGTGAACAAGATATTATACAAAGTATCTGATTTGATAACAAGTTCAAAAACTTAATTCCATATGCGGACAAATTGCGCAATACTAATTTAATGTTTAAATCAAATAAAGGCGATTTTGCACATTTAATAGATGAATAGAGTATGAATAACAAAGTTATGTTTGCGGATGTTAAAATATGCTATACAAACATCAAAAAAAGTTTTAGATCGCTAGCATAAACTGATATTATTCTTTAAATTTAACTTTTTCATTAAAATGTTTTGTTGTGTGTTTTCTTTAAATAGAAAAATCCTTTGAAATTAAGAAATAGAACTAAATTTTAACTTTCGAATAACAAAAATTGAGTAATTAACCATAATGTAATTGTAAGAGAAATTTGATATAAAAGAAAATACTGTTTAACCAAACTTAACAACAATTTATAACGACGACATATATAAATAAAATGTTTATATTCAATATAATATAACTCCTCCCCTAGCTCGAACACATGCGGAGATCCTCCTGGGCATGCTAAGGTTTAAGTTATCCAGCATTTCTTGGGGTAACCTGTCCCATTCTTGAATAGCGGCTTCCCTGAGGTCTGGCACTGTCTGAGAACGTGACTGACGGTTCCAAACAGCTCGCTTAAGAGCATCCCACGCGTGCTCTATTGGGTTTAAGTCAGGCGAGCCGGTAGGCTAGTCTAACCTTGTTATGTCGTATTTTCGGAGAGCAGCTAATTGTATATTTTTAAATAAAGAATCTTAAAAGAAGAAGAAATCATAATATAATCTACCGTAACAAAAAAGATTTCGATTTTTCAGTGATCGTAAACTTTTTTTGATGTGTGTGTATTTAAAAACTATACTGAATTTATAAATTTAGTTTTTTTTTACATTTTTAAGTAAGATATCTTACCACTTTAGAAGTGTTTTCTTTATCAAAAAATTAGTATTGCGAGATTTGTCCGCAGTTGGAATTAATAGTTTAGTTAGTTTTTGAACTTGTTATCAAATCAGATACTGTGTAATATCTTGTTAACTTTTGGACCTATAGAAAAAAAACTAAATGAATGTGTCTTAAAATAAAAAAAACAGTTTTCGAGTTTACAAGAAAAAAAATATAAACAAAAGAGGCGCCTTTCTTTCACTATTCCGTTGATAGCTTACTGCGAAGCCAAACTGTCGTTTCAAATGTAGAGATTTTACTATGATCCTGTTACTTTACGTCGAGATTTCCCCAATCCTTCTCAAACGTCTTCATCTCTTCACCCATTCGCGACATCGTGGGTACAGTAATAGGAAGTATACTACAGGATCGTCGAATCTCAACGAAAAAAAGACTCAGATAAATCTAAGCATTAGAACATGCAGTTTACGTTTGGTGTAATAAAACTGACAAACAGGCAAAACTAGCGTGGTCCCGCTGTTATGGTTTTATGTAAGGGTGTGCTACAGGCGTAAAACCATTGTTACAGTAGCTTAATTCTCGCATTTTATTAATTTAAGTCCACTTTTGAGTATTTTCCCGCCGAATTTGAATATTTCTCAATCTTTCCGTTTTTTCCCATACTTTCCCGTATTTTTCTTTTCCATCCCAATTTTTTCTTTCCCTTGCCCATCGCTAGGTGCAGCGATCCAGCGTGGATCTTGATCTCCGACAATAAAAGGCGCATCTCTTTCCGATTCTGCGCAATCTCTTGCCAATTTGCACTTCGGAGTTCATGCAGGTCCTTTTCCACTTTATACTAGTTATGTAATAAGAAAAAAAATGAATTATTTTTTTTAAATAAACTATGGTCTCAAATTGACTGATTGATAAAGATATCATGGTTCAGAACCTTATTTTTATTACGATGGGATTGTAATTTACCCATCTCAAAATACCAGGCAAAATACCTACTATTCAAAAGTTACATAAACGTGGATCTAATACCAACAAGATTGCGTTAGAACGAAAAGTTAAGGTAAACAGATTATGTAACACAAAGTTACGCTTACACATTCAAAGGATCTCTTCAAATCTGTTTAATCACCTTACTCCATAATTCTGCCGGGCTAGCAAATAGGAAGTACCCTAAATCTGGGCTCAAGCTCATAAATTGCCGCACTAAATTGCGAAAAGAAGTCCGCGCAAAAGGAAGAGTTGCCATTAGTTGTTCGCTGTGGAGGCGTGAGCTACTTCTTCTTTACGTATGTTCTAAAGTTTTAATTGCAAGCCGACTTTAATGTAACTGTCTGGGTGTTTTAAAATACGGATAGATAATACGTTACGTTCGTACTTAGATAAACGTAGCCTCCTAACCTTAATGTGCTAAAGTCACGCTATTACGCGTAGTGCTCCAGGGTTGAGGGTTGTTTTGTGTAACTAGACAGTGTTTACGCTGTCGATATACATACACAGATATTATGAACTCCGTGATTCGTTGCGTGATCACAGAATATAATGTTAATTATAAAGTTACGATTCGTTTCGTAGCAAGAAAGCTACGGCTACGGTTTTCGTAACACTTTCGTAGCTATAACTAAAGAACAGCCATAGAAGTTATTACAATGCCTTTTTTATGGTACAAACTTCAATTTAGTAGCAAATAAGGCTTCGACAGCACTTGGGTACTAGCTTATAATATCGGTAACTTGGGTCAGGCCACGTTGCATTTACAATTAGGTTTTTATATGGCTTATACGGACGAGGGCACGACACGACAAATACTGTAGCATCGTATGCAGTTGGTATAGGGGTTATTTTGCAACACTAATATAGAATCTGATGTGTTGGTTACTGTAACTTGGTAGCGTGCGCGCTTTACAACCTGCAACAGTGCAACAGCACCGCCCATTGCACATTCAAGGACCGAACCTATTGTGGGTTGACCTTCAATTACTACTAGCCTCGCTCGTATGGCAAGTCTACAATTAAATGTACTGAAATAACATTATGGTTTATTGGGTTATAAGTAGAGCTATTCAGTGTTGTTAAATACAATCTCTATGTATATTATATTCAGGTAATCCAAGGTAATCTGCGGTATTATTTTCGGTTTTGTGAACTTTATTGTACTAAATAGCTATTAGATGGATATCGCAGGGTGATTATTTTATTTATTATTAAATCAACCGCTCTTGCATACATATCTTAAAGCTATACTAACATATTAAGCTTACAGCCACTGCCAGATTTACATTTTATCAGCCTATAGGAAATAAAATGATTACCATGTTTAATAACAATTTAATTATTTATTTGGGACAACAAACAGCATTTATTAGAGGTGTTAGTGTATTCCAATGAGCCTTGTAAGATAGAATCATGGATAAAATGTAAGTTCATTATCTCTCTTTCTGTGGTGAACTTACAAAAAAGAGACAGAATACATTAAAAGAACGTCAGAGTTAACATCTGACAGTTGCTACGGAAATTAAAGAATCCATAGACAATTTAGTATGGCATGTCATTCGATGACGACAAAAACACGCAAAAACTTGTATAAATACTTGTAAGAAATCGCATTACTTAAACTGAACTTAAATTCAATGTTAGACAGAGCACATTATTGGAATCAAGTCCATTATTGGCTTGTAGCGGTGACCGAGATGTCCATGGGTTTGATATGGTCAGCCATACCAAACCCGTGGACTTCTCGCTACTACATATCTTTATTACTAACCTCAAAATACCCTTTAAGTTAGTTGGTATTAACTAATTTTTCATTCAGTATTTCAAATAAACTCTATTAGCGTTATAACAAAGTGCGGCATCTCATTAGTGTGTAAGTAGGTGGGTAATTAAATTAAATTGCCAGCGAGTTATAGCAAGTTTCGCACGCGGCACTACTTGCTCGTCATCTCGTTAACACGGTAAATATTCAAAAGCACCTACCCTGTTATAAATGAACGCGCCACTACTTGACGTATTAGACTTGATGTGGAGACACTAAGGGTCGAACTACACTGAGTGACTATCTAACTCATACATAAATACCTTCAAACTCAGAGTGAACACTAAACAGGCTTCTTCTGGGTGAGCTCGCTTCACCACCGACTCTGTCTGCGCCACGTCTGGCTTAGTCTAGAGTCAAGAGCAAACCCATTTCGAATAAAAAAAATGGGACCTCTACAGATCGAAAAGTCACTTTTTATTAATAGGTACTGTAGGTATACAGTACATACATACTATTCAAAAACTTTTATTATAAGCACAATGTAGGCGTTCTTATTGCTGGGAGCAATCATCTTTGGACCCCATCTTTGACGTAAGCCACGCGGCCACGTACGTTCTCGTACCCTTGAATTTTCTGAAAATCAATCATCAGATCCTGACCTTCTCCAGAATGTAACGAATACTTTTCTGAAAGCTGCATCAGAGTCAGTTCAGCCAAACGTTTGATAACCGCGGACAAACATACATACATGCATGCGGATCAAACTGAGAACCCCTTTTTTAGAAGTCGGGTAAATACAGCTTAAAAGTGAAAAAGAGCAGTAATACAGACAGAAATTCTAACAATCGTGTCCTTCCTGTGTTAGTATAGTGTGGCTCTCACCTAAGCGTAAACGTCGAGTGTATTATAGTACTATAAGTAGGTTGGCTGTGCGGTGCTACCCAAGCGCAACAAATGATCTGCCTGGAAATTAACTTTACGCAGTTAGTTACTGTTCAGTGTAACAACAGACTTTTCATTTGAGACATTAAAGGTAGGTAGGTTTATGTAGTTGATCTGTAGTTTATTTTGTCGGGTTAGAAAGTCAGTTGAGGGGTTTACCCGGTGGTTTCCCAAGCTAGATATCTATTCAAACGTAAAATTTCACTGCCGCCCTGGTTGCCCCACCATTATGCATGTTTTTTAAGGAAATCCCATCGTTTTTAAAAGCTTATGGCACTGATAAAAATGTTGAATTACACGATTTGGCTCTCCTAACTTAAAATACTGAGAAATATACAAACAGACTTTGAGAAAAAAATATAATTAAATTGCCTTATACGTTACTAATAGACCATCGAAAACACATCATACTAGGTAATAGTTTCCAAATCATTACAATTCGTACATATAAACTTTAGTGCTCCACCTAAAATTCACCTTACTTTTAACCCCTGCTTTTAACCTTTTGAATGCCTCAAGCCTCAAAAGCCGCAGATAAGAAAAGGTGAGTGTATCGATTGCGCAGTCAGATGGCGCGGGGCGCCCTCATCGCATTACCATAGAATAAATAACCCAACAAACGAAATTATCCCGGAATGAGGTTAACAGCACTCCCGATACTAAATACGGACTCCTTTTTGTTTCTTTCTCTGTACTACTTTCAGAGCACTTAATAGCAATAGAAAAATAAATCACCAAACATAACGGTATTTTACTATGGGAGCAAAGCAATACACTTACGATGCGAAGTAATACAAATGTATCCATAGTTCTAACATTATGTGGCTAAAAGACAACTTATTTTATGTGTAGCTACGATAATGTAATGAAACTTATCAATAACAGCTAAAGTGCTTTAAATCACTTTATTTGTGCGGGTACATACCAAGACCGCACGCACTACAAATATACACATACTTACATGGTAAAAAGTTATACTAACACGCCACATGCATAAAAAATGTTTTAGCAAATTTGTACTGCTATCGGTGCGCGTGTGGGAACACTGTCACAGTGCAAGTGGAAGGGTCGCTATTAGCAGCATTTAGCTCTCGTAATGTAGAAGTAAGTAGATTTTCGTTATTGCACAAATAAAACAACCTACACAATAAATTAACAATTATTAGCAGAATCCTCTGCCTCGAATGACTGCCTCGTTGGTCTAGTGGTCAGCACGCTGGGTGCTTTCCACCGAGGTCCCGGGTTCGTATCCCGGGTCGGGCCGAGAGTGTTAGGTTTTTCTGTCTTGAAATAACTCAGACACAGCTCGGGAGTCAGGAAGTTGGTGGTGTTAACACCCCCGTGCCTCGGAAAGCACGTTAAGCTGTTGATCCTGCGCCTGATCTCTCTACGGTCATGTCGGACTGCCGTCTCATCGAATTATGAGTGTGAGAGAATAGAGAACGCACGTGTGTATTGCGCACACACTTGTGCACTATAAAATGTCCCGCGCAGTTGGCTAACCTCTGTTGAGATAGGCCGCCGTAGTCGACATTCAGTTAGGAGGACTTTATTATTAGCAGAATGTGCGCAGTCTTATCACTGGGAGCGATCTCTCCCAGACAATCTTTGGATAAAGGTAATCAATAGAGAGGGTATAGAAAAACAATGAACACTTAGTGTAAAACTAAAGGTGAGCAAACAGATGCTTGGCATAAATATCCCTAAAAGGACTCACAGGATGCTTGGCTCTACTTCAAAGGAAAAGCTTGCCAATACCTTTGAAGGGACTGAGTACATACTACAAAAGTGAACTTACCGACCCTATGTCTACTGTGACACGGACGAAGCGTGAAAACCTGTCATAAAGCTCGTAAAGCAAGGGTTTGATTATGAGTCGAGATGACGTTTACACGGCGCGGCATGAGATTAGACACGCAACGTGCCGCACTCCAGCCCTACCTGTTGGCGAAAATGGATGGGAAATGGTTAAGGCTAAGGACTCACATAACAGGTGTGTTAAGATACTAATATTTTAATCATTTGACTGCCTCGTTGTCAGTTTTTTTGACTGCCTCGTTGTCAGTTTTTTTGACTGCCTCGAGTCAGAAAGTTTGTGGTGTTAACACCTCCGTGCCTCAGAAAGCACGTTTAGCTGCACTCTACTGTCATGTCGGACTGCTGTCTCAATAAATCATAAGAGTGAAGGAACAGAGAGTCCACTTGTGTATTGCGCACACACTTGTGCACTATAATATCTCCCGGCAGTCAGCTAATCTTTGTTGAGATTGGCCACTGTAGTCGAAATTCGGCTAGGAGGACATAATTACAAATCTAATTTTCAGAAATCGAATCTTTTGAGATTGGCATCTGTCGGTAGGTCTAGGTAGGTAGGTTCATATTCCAACAAGTTCATGCACGACCCTCCTGCGCCCCCGAAAGACGTGCGGAGAAAGAGTCACCTCCCGCACGTCCTCACGGAAGCGCCGATATCAACCGTCCCCGCTGACGTCTATCACACCTCGCCCCGCACCCTTGGCGACCGAAGTAAGGTCGCGCACCAACTTGTTTGCGGACTAGATGCATAATATTTTTTATGTCACACTATGTCTGTCTGTGAAACGATTGCAACGATTGACATACCATGCCATTAATACGCCAAACGTTTTTAATATATGTTCCTATTGTACGTCTAGAAAGTGGAATTCCATGTGAAGTGTTCACTAAACACTATGATCTAGGTATACTTTCAAGAAAGGGTCAGTCATCATGACTTTTCTCGACCGCATCGGAGAATACTAGCCAAAGCAAGTCTATGGTTCTTAGATACAAAAAATGAGAATTTTAAACTGTATTGCTTTGCATTAAAACACAAAATCGGCCACCTAAGGGTTAACAGGTTTTTAGTTAAAGGACGGCAGAAATGGAAGACAATATTTTTCGTAACGAATATCTATTGACGATTTGCCGATCACTGGCAGCTTTTAAGTTGAAATAAAGTTACTTATATCTTAAAATATTATTTGAAGCTTCGTTTTGCCATGCCCTAAAATGCACTATCTATCTTGTATGATTAAAATGCTAGTTCCCCCTTTATTTTTTTTACTACTGCCGTATTTCTATACGTTGACAGGTTCAGATTAAACCGACACCGACATTGCAAGACAGATGAAAGAAGTGTCAGCTTGTCAGCACTGGAATTGAAATGTTCAATCATCCAGGGAATAGAACGCAGGATGGAAAATCTTTAAGAAAAACTTTTAAACGCAAACTGGGTTCAGTCAAGGCTTTGTATTATTAAAAGTGTGTGGACTGTAGAGCATATTCCACCCTCTTATAATCAGATTTGAATTAATATTTTCCCACCCATAAGACCCGAGATCACCAATTTTCAAACAGTCGGTAATCCTCAATTGATAACTAATTTGACAGAATTCCCATACAAAATATGTCAAATAATGCTAAACCGGCTGATTAAAAATTAACTATGTGTTGGTGAACTCCAGACATAGATAGATAACATTTTATTGCTCACCACAACAGAAAAAACAAAACAATTTACACAGAAAGATATAAATTGTGGGCGGTTTAACGCTATATAAAACCTATTAGTAATGTCCTCCTAGCCAATTTCGACTACGGCGGTCTATCTCAACAGAGATTAGCCAACTGCGCAGGACATATTATAGTGCACAAGTGTGTGCGCAATACACATGTGCACTCTCTGTTCCTTCACTCTCATAATTCGGTGAGACGGCAGTCCGACATGACCGTAGAGAGATCAGGCGCAGGACCAACGGCTTAACGTGCTTTCCGAAGCACGGGGGTGTTAACACCACCAACTTCCTGACTCCGGAGCTGTGTCTAAGTAATTTCAAGAGAGAAAAACTCAAACACTCGGCCCGACCCGGATTCGAACCCGGGACTCATGGGTAGTACCCAGCGTGCTGACCACTAGACCAACGAGGCAGTCCTAAAACCTATTAGTATTGGAGAATTAATTTATTTTAAAATGCCCTTATTTACTTATTGCTGTCACTAGTTGTAACGTGTAACAGAGTTTATAAAACCTTATAAACTAATTGAGTACAAACCCTTTAGGGTGTAGCTACTAATTTAACAATAGGTATAAACCTACCAAGTGAATAATGATCTAAAAATAAATATTATGCTCTAGTACGACTAGCACTATTATATCTAGGCTTACTACTTACCAATTAATTTACCACTAGTGTTACCAGAGAGAGGCTAGAGACAACTTACTAAAAGAGTTTCCTGATTTATCCAAATTAAATTACCTATGAAATACATATCTTTGTAGAAATCACTAACTTCAACGTTTGCTCATTTCAGGTACGACCTCACGCACGTGCACCGAGATTAGAGCAAAAAGCATCAAAACATACACAGTAAGTACACACCAACTGCGAAATAGAATATCAGCTTACACGCTAACAAAGTAGAGCGAACTCCGCACACAATTTTAGTCAAGCTAAAATTTCGTTCTAGTTTCATTATCTAGCCGTAACCGGTAGTAAAGAGTACACAACGCAAATAAATACACGTCACGGGTTTAAATAAAGCGTGTAGAGATAGCGGCGTAATATTTTTCACGGGTCGCGTGCTTGGCCGGCATGAACCGAATGGTGAGTAGCCGTAGTTAGATATACAGGGGGTTCATATTTTTCTACTCAACCGGAAATGAATCTAGTTTAAACAGAAAATAATTGTAGAAAAATATAAATAAAAATGTAATAAATAATATAACGCGTGCGTTACACGGTATATTAAAGAAAATATTGTTCCTGTATTCTAAAGTACACTGAACCATCTCCTTAAATGCTCGTTCTTTTTTTTAACAAATACTTATATGCTCCATGGTTCTCCACTGAAAAAAGTTTAAATCTATTACCAAGTTGCAGGTGCTTGTTAGCGCAGGGCTGCCACCGAAGCGCGAGAACACGCGATACCTAGGCTCAAGATTTGAACACAGATTTTTTGGTGGGCTGAACTCATTTCAATTTCACCGGGTAGTTTGCTGAGTAAAACCTGAACCAGACTGAGTAGATTGTTGAACAATATAACTTGGTACTCATTACATATTTTATTACAAAAAAAATGTCGGAATTTAATAAAATGAAAAAAGACGTGTTTCTTATAAAGTTATAAAAAATGTCATGTCTCATGCTGTCAGTAAATAAGGCAAATTTTGCAACGAAAATTGGTAGCATAATAGCCTCTGTACTTTCACAGGCTTTTAACGACTTTTAAAAAAATTAAATGTCGCAGAAAAATGTTCCACGTAGTTTAGTGTAGTCCCACCCTTATTCACGTCTCGACGAAAACAACGTTACTATTGAGCCGCTCCTGCACTTTAATTGATAACTTCACACAAACATGGCCGCAACGTACAGTCGGCAGCACGTCACGGTATACCTGCATTTGAAATACGAAAACAGCTTTTAATACATAGGGAAAAGAGGCGGTCTGAAGATCAACATGTAGAATAGTTTGACTAGCTAGTGTGTACGTGGGGTGAAGTTCGCGATTTGTTTACAAAAGAGGATTTGGTGTTACAAAGCGATTGAAGCACTCAGTTATTTGTTTTCCTCAATGCTTTAAAGCCTTAGGGGCGATATTTCATATAAAACGATTCTGCCTGAATAATAATTCAGCGATCTATATGAATGAAGTTTTAAAATTTGTCGTTTTGTTTTTATAAATTAGTCTAGATTATTATGGAAACATAAATAATGATTGACTTCATCTAAAACACGTTGTTATAAAATAAGTTGTACTTCATAATACTTCAGTGTACTTCAAGTACCAACTTCAGTGCTAATTATTAAAGTGCAGAAATACTTAGAAGTCCATTGGCTATTTTAATTTAATCAACTGTAGTCGTAAACTGTAAGCTCAGTAGTTGGATTTAAGGTCTTCGGAAGTTATACGAGGATCGTGAAGTGGCTTTTACACTTAGCGATTTTTACAGTATCAATTTTTACTTTACAAAATCATTTTTACTTTCCACTGCACGTAGTTATTACTGAACCTACTCGTATGTAGAACCTACACAATCTTTCAGTATTTACTGCTTACAATCCTAATACAAAGAGTCGATTTAAGGCTATGAACAGAAACACGCAATGTAAAGGACTCTTTTATCCTTTACCCATTCCCCATAGGGTTGTCGCTGCTGATTGCGTATGTTTCGCCTTCTCACAGGGTTGTCGATTAATCCGACTGATCCTTCGTGTTCGATAAGCGTTCTGCACCCGAACATGGATGTATTTCAAGTCAATATATTCAGCAGACCTTTGTTTATGGGCTTATTTAAATTTCAAAAAATGGTCTTTGAATAGGGTCTAGTAATAAGTTGTAGGGGGTGCATTTAAAGTAGTTTAATAAGCAAGTACAGACGGCCACAGTTCAAACTATCCCACTTTGACCTGGAGACTGCCTCTATTAGGGAATAGAGGCGGTATGTAGGGACGTAATAAAAGCTTTTTTCGTAGTCTGTAATGGGTAACTTGACGTGATGCTGACTGTACGCAAAGAGTTGCATAATTTTGCATAGTGATACTAAGAAATTAAAAAAAAACATTAAAAATGAAAATGTTACACTTACATCAAACACCAGTGAAAGTATAACTTTTCTCTGATTAGGGATTTAAAAATCATTAGGGTGGACTGTGCTGGTTTTCTCTTTTGAAACATGAAATTGGAATCCTCTTTTTGGACGTTCTTTGTTGTAGGTCTGTAATTTTTTGTAATTTAAAATCGCCAGCCTATTTAAGGAGCAATATTTGAATTCGCATGCTATATTGCAACATGTTAAGAATAATATAATTCTTTGCTATTTTTTTCTTTAATCATCAATTTATATTTAAATTAAGTGGCTTTTAAAGTATTTCATAAAGCTTTTTTCAATGTGGTTAGTCAGTGCATTTAATTCGAATGTAATTATACAGTAAAATGATCAGTTGTTACACTTATTACCTATGGAACTGCTTACTGACAATTCATTTTGTATTTGACCATGAGATTATTCATCCATAAACTTTCGCATTGCATTAACAAAATACATTAAAACAGGGATTAAGTAAGTATATTTACAAGTAAATAAATAAATTGTTTCAACAAACACACCAATTACCTAGGCCCAAACTAAGCGTGAGCTTGTGCTATGGCGATAATATACCAAGACGGGTGAAACCCAGTCTATATACTTGGCAAATTACTTAGTAGTACCTAAATGATGTTTCACCTGCTATCGATCGCGGTAATCACTGATCAAAAGTCAAAATGGCGAATGGTTCACCCAGTGGCAAATAGCTGAATCTATCTGCAGCCAGCAAGATTGCAGGTCCTGAGAGCCTCGCAAAATTACCGCTGTACAACGAAAGTCCATTAGGTTTTATGGTTCAGTCGCGAGGACGGATAGCCGGCTGAACCGCTGAAATTAATTAAATTCCGACTTAGAGCTTGTACGGATTGGGTGTTTTTAAGCACGTTTCACGCTTTGTGTTTTATTTAAAATTGTGACAGTATCTTTATAATACAACAAACTAAAACAGTTTTTTTAAATTTAATTACAAAATACTCGTGTACATACTATAAAATGCTTAAGTTTTTACCATTAAGATACTCGTCGAGTGCAAGACTACTTACTTTCTTAACCATACAGCATCACTCAAAACATTATGATGTATGAGTGTGTAAAGTTGCGCTAAGGACTATCATTTGATTCAGAAGTTAAGACAGTATTCGCCAGAGTTTAGTGATTTTTGTTACAATAAATCCCGTCTTGCATCCTCGCTCGATCATCATCGCTTACCCGTATTTCAGGAGAAATGTGCATTGAACGTGGAAAATTGAGCGTCCACCCTGCTCCAATAACGCCCAACCTGTAAACGCCCTTAAATTCCACCGAAACCGAGTCAAAAGTGAAAAGAGTTATTACAAGGCGACGGTGATGTAATATTTGAGTCTGTTCTCGACCCGACTTTCTAGCTCGAATGATTGGGGCGAAATTTTAATTTTACGTGCGGTAATCACCTCACGAATTGAACATTTTGCAAAAGAATTTTGACAAATGGGACAACAAACGTTGATGAAATTAAATATGGATGTCAGGGTGCCACTTTGAATGTTTTGAATTTTTATCAACTTAAAAATATACTTACGTACAAACTGGAAACCATGTTACATTTTTAAAGGATTTCTTACCTTAACTTTAACATTTTTAGTACTAAGAGCGAAATTACCTAATTAATAATCATCATTTATTTATTTAAGTTCACCAGCTGTTATACACTAATATGTTTATTAATTGTACTTTTTATTAAAAACAATACTTTAACTTTCAAATTTACAAAATCAAAAAACTATAACCCTCCTGGCTAACCCTTTACATATGTCAAAGTCCTGCATGCTTGTGCAATGCTATTCGGTTCATCATTCAAACTTGAACGTCCAACAACAGTTGATTGGAACTTCAAACTGCATTCGCAATGTAAGGAACTGGTCGGAGTCTGCGTTTTGTGTTTTAGCTATGGAAACTGCTTATTCACTTTACAACTTGCCACTGCAATGGTTACAACTTGGAAACATCAATTATTTCTTGCGAGGTTGTTGAAAAAATTATATATTACGATCTTCACTCCAAAACAGTACTTACCTACGGAAAAGGTTAATTTGGTTGTGTCATACAACAAGCTTTTTCATGCACCGTACCTACCTTTTATGCATATATAATTATAATTGTTTTCCTTTACCCAAAAGTTGGCTGGAAGAGATCGCTCCCAGCGATAAGACCGCATAAATTGTATTTAATGTTAATTTATTATATTTTTATTTAACTTAAGCAATTATTTTGCAAGTTTTTACGAAATTAAATCAAATTTCACTTACAAAAATTAATCGACTGTGTCATCCGGTGGGACTCGAACCCACGTCCCTTCGCTATCCGGGCGAGTGCTCTTACCAACTAAGCTACGGAGGACGGTTGCAACTTGATATAACAAATCGGTTCATATTGTATTTCCGATTTCATAATCCAGGCCAGGAATTTCAATTTTAAGATCCAAGTTATGTGTAGGTAGTAATTTGTGAACCGGTGGCAGGTGACACAACTCATTTCTGTGGCGCGCAGGCTTCGTTTATTAAAATTCGAGCAGTAAGTTCGGAACTTACGTAAGTGTGACATACGAACGGCCACCACGCCTACACCGGCCTACGTTCCGTCCGAAAACTGTGGATTTTTACGAGTAAACTTTCTTGATATAACGCCGAAGCCGAGCCGTTAGGGGAAGTGATTTAACTTGGATTTTGCATTTGGACAAATAGCTCGTTTTTTTTTTTTATTATGTCAAGATTTTACTTTAAACAAACTTGGCTCGCGGTGTATTATCACAATCGAGATTCCTTGAATTATTAAAATTAATTCCGTAGTTAATTTTTATCACAAACTATTTTTTTTATCCTTTTGCCTAAATATACGGTTAGGCTAAAAATTTAAAATGCAAACTACGCGTATTTTTAAACCTAAGTGGATTCTTTCACTTCCATAACGCGCGCAGTGCTCACCTCACCACTTCCTTTCCTTTCGAATGATTCACACGGTATATTTTCTGGAGAACAGCTCTTTGTAAGTGTCTATCGAATCGAGTGAAAAAGAATGGCCGGCTGATTGCAGGGATCCTACTCGAATAAACATCGTCTATTCTTTCAAGTCAGGTGAATATCGCACACTAGGCAACTGCCTGCCTGCGCTCGGACAACTATTCGACCGATCCAAACGATGAGCGAGAAGCGAGTAGAGCTAAAAACTAGAAACGTGTTGGCGAGTGGTCGCTGGGCTATAAAGCGAATGTTCTTGGGCGACGGCGATAGAATTTGAAAGACAATTTGACTACTATACCTATATTTGATAGCTGAACGAGTATCGCCGAGCAAGTTTATCTATCATAGCAAAGTGGTAAAGCAAGTTCTCGTCCGCAGTGTGAACAGTCAGCGATCAATTATTAATTTTTGTGTTTACACGGAATGTATATATATCTATTGTCATTTCTTAGGCAAAAAATCACTGATAGTTACTCGTGTACTTGTCGGCTGTAAAACAACTGCTGAGAGATGCCACAGGGGCACGCGCAAAAAAAAAGGAAGAAAATACAGATTTAGTGTCACAGAGTAAGACCTTAGATCCGTGCAGAGGTGTAGAGGTGCCGACACGAGACACAGGTCACTCCACAGTACTCCACACCTATTTGTTCCGCCCTCAGCGCGGTTAGATGTGACATTCGAAAGACGTAATCTCACTCAAAGCTTTTCGAGATTAAGGCTTTGGATATTGACTTTTATGTACCCAGTCTAGTACCAGTACAAAGGAATCGTAAAATCAATAATTACATCGTTTTGTTTAGTCTTATTATTATATTGCGCAAAGAGATTAAGACAAAATATAGAAGGACAAGGAACATTTCGAAGTGAGTCGAAATTGGTTCGCGCGCCGCAAACGGCTCAGTATAAATCACGACTCGACCAACAATTCCGATAAATTATTGCACAGGGGAAATAATGCCGATACAAAAAACAACGCTAGTTCTTGGCCGTGGCTTGAATGTATAAATTGCTGAACTTATTTGCAAATACTAATAACTTAGATATTACTCGCACTTACTCAACTTGCGCTATGTTTTTGACTTTTCTTTTTACATTACAACAGAATTGTGTCTAAACCATGTTCGCGTGTTTTATACGTTTACGAATTTTATACCTAATAATGACTGCCTAATCAGCGAGATTATAACCATTTTATTGTAGTTGACTATACGGTCGATAAATTTCTTATATGAAAACTGTCAATATTTTTTATTTATATTTTCATAATTTTATACCTATCGTATTCCCGCTAACTAATGATTCATTTAGCGTAAATCAAATTTCCTTGCAATAACCTAGGCAATCTATTCACATAGACATGATAATCAGACAGCTTTATACGCGACCCAATTGGCCCGTAGTCATAAATCACAGGCTTAGTAGTCGATCAAACAACGATTACTCGTAACTGCGAACCGAATTGCACAGAGAGTTATTAACGCAGTGGATCAATTGACATTACATTCAGCACACGTGGCAAGCCAGAGGTGAACAGCCATGTCAAAGGCCGCACTAAGTAATTTCTCGCTCGTTTAAGACTCGGGAAGGAGAGATACCCCAATACATTTCTTATTCCATTGGCAGAGCAGCTCCCCCCTGGGCATGATCTACCTTGGCAAACTTGGAAGTCTTTAAATAGGCTGCGGACACAAGTCGGCTAAAGCAAGGAGAACATGCACCGATGGGGTTACGCTGCGGACAGCGAATGTATGTGTGGTGTCTCTCCCCAGACAATGGCACACCTATTGTCATGCCCTACGTGCCGCTAGGGGGAAGTAGACCTGCACACGTGCGGACCTGTACAACGCTACTGATAATGCTTTGTTTGTCGCCGAGTCGCCAGTATCGACACGAAAAGAAGAAGAAGATTAAAGTCATAAAGTCATAAAAGTCATTTATTTATGCATGTAGACCCACTGGGGGCACTTATACACGTCCCAACATATATTTTTTACCTACTACTGCTTCGGGACAAATTCTGGGCTAGTGCTGAGAAAAAGCAGCGCAAGAAACTCAGTCACATTTGTCAAAGCCTCTTTTAAAAATAATATTTTGATACAGAAATCAAAATTTTACTGGTGCGAGCTGGTCCACACTTTGACATCATTCAAATAATCGTCTACCTTATAATAAGCCTTTGTCATTAAAGTATCCTTAATTAATGATTTAAGTTTATTAATTGGTAATTCTACAATATGTTGTGGTAATTAGTTAAAGAAATTGATACATTTCCCCATAAAAGACTGACCAACCTTTTGAAGCCTGAATTGTGGGACTGCAAGTTTATTTTTATTTCTAGTGTTAAAACAATGTGTATCACTTTTCTTTGTAAATAAATGCAGGTTTTTGCGCACATATATAATATTTTCATAAATATATTGAGAGGCTACCGTTAATATCCTTACCTCTTTAAAAAAATCTTTTAATGAATCTTGAGGTTTGAGGTTAAAAATAGCACGTACGGCCCTTTTTTGTAGTACAAAAACTGATTCGATATCAGCAGCTGAGCCCCACAGTAAAATACCGTACGACATCAAGCTGTGGAAATAACTAAAATATACTAGTCGGGCCGTTTCAATATCAGTCAAGCGCCGTATCTTTTTTACAGCAAAAGCAGCTGAACTAAGTCTTCCTGACAAGGCCACGATATGAGGACCCCATTGTAGTTTTGAATCTAAAGTTATGCCTAAAAATGTTGTTGAATCTATAGTATTTAGCAATTTGTCTTTTATCAAAACATGTGTTGAGGCCTGTCTGACATTTGGCATAGTAAACTTAACACATTTAGTTTTATTCCCGTTAAGTAATAGGTTGTTAACGGTAAACCAATGTAATACTTGTGAAAGAGTATTATTCACATCGTCAAAAGTATCTTTCCCCCTTGGAATTTTGAATATAAGTGAAGTATCATCAGCAAATAATACTATATCACAAAGATCTTCCACAAAGTGTGGAAGGTCATTTATATAAATTAAAAACAATAAAGGTCCCAAAATCGATCCCTGGGGCACACCCATTGTCAGAGGTGCTCCAGAAGACTCAATTCCATTGATGCAAACTTTTTGCGTTCTACTTGTTAGGTAGGATTCAAGTAAATTTAATGAATTCATTGAAGCTCCATAGTGTCGTAATTTTAGATTCTATATTCGTCCGCATTTTCGAATCATGTCTAACAAGCCAAGCCCCTTTTCTAAGATGAACGCGTATTTATTTTGTTCATATTTTTGAATCCTGTTGTTCTAGTTTCTTAAGATAAGCCCTTTTCCAAAAGTGGCGAGAAAAAAGGCTAAGGCCAAAGCCAAAGTCAGATTTCAATTGAGTGATGAATGTAGCGTAGAGGTCGCTAAGGAGGCTTAATCTTTAGCCTGGAGTTCACCAACATACGAGTATGTTTAATTTTTAATCAGACGGATTAGCATTATTTGACATATTTTGTATGAGATACCTGCCAAATATATCGTCAACAAAGGTTTACCGGCTGTTGAAAAATTGGTAAAACAAACGCTGACGCTTGAACTGTCATGATGGCATGAGTGATAGCACTGCTTATAGCTGAAAAGACAGTCAATTTATGCTGGACGCTGTTGCCACGCCCGACATCCTTAATTTTATCTGTTTTATGATATTTTTGTTCGATATCATTTGAGATCTTTTGACACATTTGGGTTAGCTGGTGTGTGGCCTCTTGTACACGTCAACTGGCGGTACTAAACCGAAGCAGTCAACGGATTAATTGGCGCCACATGTAGTCGTTTGCATTGTGATATTCATTAACAGTATTACCCAATAAATAACTGATGTGGCATCAAATTGTTTGCATGGCTTTGTTATTTCCATTTAATGGCCCATACGCAAATTTTCAGACCATTTAAACTCAAACTTACCTCACTCAGTAATCATGTTTATGGAGGTTTATTTTTGATACAACAACCTAGTTCATACGACTTTAAAATAAACAAGTTCTTACCCATATTCATGTAATTTTGACCCGTGTGACTGAATACAGTCGATCGCTCGAGTCGCTCGATTCTAAAGTGCCCTGTCTTAAACAAATGTTATGTTCAGTCTATTTCTTTCGGTGCTAAACCAACGAAAAGAGACATATTACTATAATTTTGAAACCTAATTAAGGGGTCCTGCACAAAATTGAGAAAATGAACGTAATTCCAAATCACTTGTACGATGAGCTGAATTAGTTAAATACATTAAAACAACCTATTTACGTTAGCCTAATCATTGCCCTAGGTCCTGGTCTTGTTGAAATTTGAAACAAATTCTTTATGATATAATAAACATGACTTGTAGCTAATGATATCTAAGAGCATTTTTTTTCGAAAACTTGATGATTTTTGCGCATGAAACAATAATTTGTACATGAAAATGATTGTATTGATATTCCGCAGGTTCCCTATCTTTTTAATATACACGAATAAAATATAAATAAGAAAATATGAACACTTTTCAGTTTTTAACACAAATGTCTGATGTTTTTGCGCATTGCGCAGAATAAAACTATTGTTCTAATTAAGTCATCAAGTCTAATACTTCAAAGCAAATTGATGTAATTACTAATATTAATAAGTTCGATTCTGTTTGAAGATCGTTTAGACTTACTCGACTTGCTTCGCGCTGCACCCTCTTAAGTAAAGCGATATCTTACGTACTTTTCAAGTTATTGCGTGTTTTCGGCTTACTTTAGTCGTCATAGAATGACATCCCTACTAAGTTATATATGAATTCTGTAATTTATTAGCAACTGCTAACTGTTTAGTCTGGCGTTTCTAAATCAATGTAGTCTGTCTTTTCGTTTTTTGACCCGAGAAATAAACGGCTTGAACTAAGAAATCATCTTAAAAGCGCACTTTTGAATCGAGCCCAGTGTCTACCGAGAGACTTGTATTTTTAAGCCTACTACTACTAAGCCTCCGCTGTCTGTATGTATGTCTGTCACTAGGCTGTATCTCATGAACCGTGGTAGCTAGACAATTGAAATTTTCACAGATGATGTATTTCTGTTGCCGCTATAACAACAAATACTAAAAACAGAATAAAATAAATATTTAAGGGAGGCTCCCATACAACAAACGTGATTTTTTAGCTTTTTTTGCTCGCTATCAATAACGACAACAGGTAAAGGCTTGAAATATTCACAGAATATTAAATTGAATATTATCTTTAAAAATAAATAATTAAATTAAATAATAATCATATTTAAGGGAGGCTCCCATACAACAAACGTGTTTTTTTTTCATTTTTCGCTCATTATTTATAATGGCAACAGGTAGACGCTTAAAATATTCACAGAATATCATGTTGTATTTCATTTAGAAAATAAATAATTAAATCAAAATTTAAAAAAAAAAAATTAGGGTGCTCCCATAAAAACGTGTTTTTTTGCCTATACTGTCTAATGTTATAAGTTAATGGTACGGAACGCATCGTGCGCAAGTTCGAACCGCACTTGGCCGGTTTTTTTTTTCATTAAAATTTAATTCCTCAAGTAGGTACACTAGGTTCGCCATCAAGGAACTTATTAAGGATTTGTTAAATCTACCTAAAAGATTCACCTAATACTTAAGTATTACGGTTCTTCGTCCAAACAATGCTTGATGCTCGATCTCTTTATTTACCAGAGGCGATTTTCCATGTTATTGTATGATGTTTATTCAGCATGCGCTTACATTGGCATTTTATTGGCAAAGAGATCCATAATACAACACATAAGGAAACATAAAAGGCCGAAGAATAGGAGCGAGAAAGATACAAGGAAACCCTGGCGCCGATATAAGTCACCCTTCGTTATTTACGTAACAGAATGCATTTAGGGAATGAGATGGCTCAGCAGATTTTCTGTTAACCCCTAGTATGTCGCGGGAGGTCAAATAGACGTGAAAAATACACGTGAAATCAATACGATTGTGTAGTCAAAATAAATAACTCCTCGCTCCGAAAAGCCAATTACAAAGACACTACTAAATTGTCTTCTCTAGCATTTCCATTGTCTAAGGAATGCAATGGAAATGACCGAGTAAAACTGGTATAACAAAACATTGAGACCCCTAACAAAATCGGTTTGAAAATAAATGTTCAAATACGATACGATATGATAATAATACGAAACTACAAAAATAGTTAATACGATTACCTACGTAGTCACTTTTTATAGACGTTTAAAAACAAACTATAAATTCAAGTTTGATTGTGCGCATGGAGTTTTAACTTTTTAGGTAAACTTTGTAATAGGGTTTCGTTATTTTCTTATTAATAAAGTAGGGAGTAAGATGAAGCTTCAGAGATTTAAAAAAATAATTGTCTTTTGATTAGTCATTATCACTTTTCTTTTTTACTGCTCTCAACAAATCTAAAAGTTACACACATATCTTGTGTGAATGCTTTTTTTTAATTAACTGGTCAACGAGGCCTTCCTTCATCTAAAAGATTAATTTCATCGCGGATTAGTTTAGCGTTCACGTCGGTTTGAGCGTAGTTCGGCCGAATTAGTAGGATTGCTTGCTTCGTAACTAAGCGGCAAGCCTGATGTGGTGTATTCAGGTTTATTCAGCGAGAACTGCTGCGATGGCTGTGTCATGCCTAACTTGTGATATGTGAGAGACAAGAATCTGATAAATCTTTCAGTTTTCATCATCAGGTTTGGATTGTGCGCTCGCCGGACAACAAAACCAGCGGTTGCAGCGGGTTCGAATCCCGCAAGAGGCAAATATTATGTGATGAGCACGAGAATGTGTACTAAATATTGGATGTTTATAAAAGTAGCCATAGCACAAGCACATGCTTTTAATTTGGAGGTGAGGTGGAGTTATTTATTTTTTATAATTATCATACTTAATCAACTTGGAAAATCTGTCATCCATCTATCTTGCTGGCTCAACAGTGTTGCAGTGTACGTACTTTGCTCACTGCCACATCAATTTACCTATCCGCAAACGCTTTGATCGCTGGATAATCATATTAAGGCTAACATCGACCCGCCAAGGGTTGATTTCACCTATCTACCGTTGCTTCATAGGTGCTTCTCTTTGACCAAAATGCTTATTAGACTAAACATCCGGCTTGTTTAAGTTCATTGGTTAGGGAAAGGCATCCAGTTCAGTAGTTTAACCTGGCACATGATAATCTTAATATCTTGTGGCATAGTGAATCAATAATACGGCTTACATCGGATCATGATGCTACCAGCTGTGCACAGTGGGAACATACTGATTCCTCATACAATCATACCCTATAAAAAAACCTTACCAGCTACACTACCCGTCACCGCTGACCACTAGCATGCCTCGCCCCCCACACCTCTGGCACAATAGATAGATTTGTTTTCTTTGACAATTCGTTTCAATTTTGACAGCTGTCATCCGAAATGATAATCTCGTCGAGCCCTACGATTTGTCCCTACACACCAGTAGTCTTGGGTGGATAGTTTCCGAGATATTGCCATTTTAATTTTAATTTTATTTATTTTATTTTATTTTATTTATTTATTAACTTTCTTACAACTATCATTACAGGTAATTTTGATAGCTGTTATCCGAAATGAAGATCTCGTACAGCCCTACGATTTGTCCCTACACACCAGTAGTCTAGGGTGGGTAGTTACCGAGATATGGCCGTTGCAATTTTGACAGCTGTGATCCGAAATAAAGATGATTTTATACATGTTTCATAAACTGACAGCGAACTGGCTCGCGTCCCACGTGGTGGCACTTCGTGGGTTTGTTTGCCCAAGTCTGCCCAACGGCCGTGTAAATGACGTGTATGTGGACGTGTGTCGATTCGGGAGCTCTAGAATGAAGTCAATCTACTGTACATCTATATACCGTGCCTCTGGCGACCGCAGAAAGGGCGCACATTAACTTGTCGAACTATAACAGTCACATGTTGATAGCCAGCATTTAAATCAGAATGTTAGTTCATTTAAGGAGTTTACACAACAGGGCAGGGAGGGTGCGTGACGTCATGTTTGCGTTACTCAAACTTGCTCCATTATAAGGCTATTTAACATTCGGGGCGACGGAAATGGCCATGCTTTACCGTTTGAGCAAGTTTTTATTACGCTCCTTATAAATAGATTTCATTCAAACTTTTCGATTGTGAATACTTTTCAGTTTTGAGCCGGCTTTTGCGTGAGACACACGCAACGTTTTATTGTTGTGAAATAACAATGCTGAAGTTGTTTTTAGTTCTCCAACAAAGTTTACTAATAAAGCCTTTATTCTGTAGATGCTAATTTAGGAACATGACCTCTTTCGTTGCAGAAATCTGAGACATAATTAGGTAAAAACAGGAAAAATAAAAATAAAATTATTTTGCTTTACATTTACGCTAAGAGAGGCTAGCGCAGGCACCCAAAACCACACCAACCGCTACCGCGTTGAGTGTTCTGCATTGGCCTGAAGTAATACTAGTAGTAATTTTATTTTTCCCATTTAATAATGGATTTCCGCAAAGTAACGCCTGATTCCATCAAATTTGCATTTAGGTATTTACTATACATATTAGCATATTACTAAACTAGCAGGTAATAAGTATATTACTTATCATGGAGAAATAATATTTTTTAATGGCTATCCTTCTGTCAGTGACATTAGACTTGCTTACTTCTATAAGCTTTCATAGCTGGCCGGCTTCTTTTTGCCTCGAGTAATATTTTATAATTATTTTATCTTAGGTAGGTAGTAAAACAAGCAGGACAATATAAAATCAGGTCTACTTACAATGGTGGACGCACCGAAGCCAAATTGCGCCGGATGAATTGAAAGTATTCGATACACGCGCCCCGCAGCAAATTTACGTGTTCCACACGATTTTTCACCAAGATTCTAAATAAATTATGGACTAACTAAATTTATGGATATAGTCAGGGCACATCCTCCTAGCGTCATCTCGGTTGGGCACTCGCACGCGAGGGCCCAGGGTCCACTTTGGACTATGATCCAGGACGTGACAGCTCAGGTAATTACAGTGGAGCCACTGCCATCTGACCTCCGTGACCCTGTTACCAGGAGAACCTGACACCCTGTTACCATGGTTACACATGCGGTTGCCTTAATGTGCAGGTTTCCTCACGATGTTTACCCTCACCGTAAGAGCATCGGTTAGTGAAAGAACTAATGTCAGAAAGTCATTGGTACATGGCGGCACGTGGGATCCCGCATGAGAGGCAACTAGTGATGTACAAGGCTCGAGGCGTCCGAGTCCTTTTGCCTAGAGCTCGGATTCGCATACAGGGCGCCCGACGACTCGGGAGTCTTTTTCAGAGCTCGAGCTTTTTTGATGGCTTGAGACCTTAAAAAGGCTCGAGTTCATGCGTAGCACCTCATTCAATATATTATTTAGTTTGCCATCAAACTTAAAATTAAGCGAAACTATAATGTGATTTCTTGCAATAAATAACAACAATTACTAATATTATACAGGATAAATTTGAAAAATGTATTATTTGAACAATCAGTAGAAAAAAATTAACACGGCACCTTTTGTGTCTTAGGTGGGAATCGAACCCACGACATTTCGCAATCCGGGCGACTGCTCTGACTTCAAAAGGCTCGGCTCTTTTGAAGGCTCAATTTATTTTGAAGGTTCGAGCTCTTTTAAAGGCTCGAGTTCTTTTGAAGGCTCGAGCTCTTTTAATAGGTTTAAACACTTTTAAAGGCTCAAGACATGGCTCAAAGAGTTTGCGGCTCGGCTAGGCTCAGGACTTCGAGCCTCCCGAGCTCACTGAGTCTTCGTCACCGCCTCGAGGCTTCAAAAATGAACTGGACGACTCGAGGCTTGTACATCACTAGAGGCAACCCGCTAACCACTGCGCCACCGACGCATCAACCGACCGATATAGTCCTACTTTTTTAAGGAAAATTCTCAATTGCATACTCTTGCATTCACAACTGCCGGAGTGCAGTGGCGCTCTTTTTCGTAAACATTTCCTTTTCTCAGAGTTTCTAAAGTATAAAATCGTCAATCTATTATTACATTTTATTCCACAAAATTCCACGGAACCTGTGAAAGCCGCAATTTTCTGTTAGATGATATCTCCGCAATCGCGGCAATTATAACTCTGTGAAAAATGAACGGCGAAACGTCGGCTGACGTAAACGCGGGTAAGTTTAGCCCAGGTGAAATTAAACCGGTGATTAATTTTGTATTGTTTCCTGCATTCTGACATGTCCGTTGAAATGTTCTTTGATATTCGCTTAGAGAGTTTTGAGTATTTATTATTTTATTGTTTAACTTTTAGGTATCGTCGCTCATAAATGTTTTAAGCTTCCCATACTCGTACGTGTGTGAGGAATTCAGATGCATACTTTACCTAAACTTCATTCATTTACACTTTATCCTGCTTATATGTGGCCGCGCTCACTCCCACTGTACGCTTCGATTATTTGGTGATAGTGCATCAACCAATATATGTACTATAACTTGTTATAAATAAAATATGATTGCTGTCTATGAGTATACTAAATTGATTTGAAGCTGTAATCAGAGCCCCGAGACAATAAATATAAATAAAGCGTAAAAAATACGGTTACTTACTATTGCGTGACTGTAGATGAACTGGTTTTGTCAAAATTTAAAATGGCTTTTGTTCTGCTCATGTATCATAAACACTAGTTTCTAAAAAACTAGTGTTTAGGAGATGAAATTATCTGTAAAGCGTTTTTAGTTTAAAACTCTTACTTACTTTAGGAAAAATTGCAATTGTATAAATTAGTGTGGTAGTATACTTTTGCAAAAATAACTATCATATTGTTTTTTACATATAGCTATCCAGAATAGTCAACCAGTGCGGTTGAATCACCAGCTCTACACTAATTGTTAGTGCACTTACCCCTCTGAGCTACAATCACCATCTCGTTTTACCATTGTAAATGCATTTAAATAATTTCCGTAATTAACTGAACTGAAGAGTTCAACTGGGAGTACTGTGACGAATAATTAATTCGGTAATCGCAAGCTATTCGTAATGAGACAGTTAATTATTCATCAAAAGGAATAATTCTGAAATATCTGGTCGTACTTATTTCAAGAGATCAGTATTATGGCCATGCATTTGTAATACCATCATTCTAATCAAATGATCGTGTATTAAATTATCTTAGTATTTAGTGGTTTTTGCTACATATTAAATCCTAATATAATATTTAAAAAACTTGGAGGGTAGGCTCCAATCCACCAGTTTATCCAAAAAATTGTAGTAGTCCCTTTAAACCTTACGCGTAGTCCGTTGCACCAAATAGTTTTTATTGTCTTGTGATAGCCCTCTTAAAAGGGATAAAATAATACAACTGAACACAAGTAAGAAATTACTTCCAAGACCTACGAAATAGTTACTGCGAGCGAACTAAATTTGTATAGCTTTACTCAGTTTCCTGTTATGGTCGGAAATAAAACTGAAAGACGGCACGCTTCGGTGGTTGCACCGCCAGTGCAATCAGTTTCTTTCACAACGGCAGGTACTTTTAAAGCATTTCATATTTTTAACCTTTCAAAGCAAGACGTAAGTTCATTTTCTTTAAGCTGGAAAAAAATTCTTGAACTTTTGGATTATTGTTTCAATCTTTTACAAGTTTACTCGCAACCGCGAAATTAATAGTACAAGTACCGAAGGATCATTTCGCGATGTCATTTAGAGTAATTCAGCTTGACACCCTACCATAGCACACTGTTCTACATAATTAATGTTATAAATACAAAAAGCAGCGATACTTAGCTGAGAAGAGTTCGCTAGGTACTTATTCGTGAGTTCGATCCCAGCCTGTTGAGCCTGTATTACTAAGTTTGTACAAAACATACCTACGTACATATTATTCGAAGATATTGCTACATATTGTAAAGGAAAACATCGTGAGAAAACCTGCACTTGTGTCAATGTCACTGTGCCGTTTTGTTACGTTTACGCTGTACACTTATAGTTTTGGTTTATCAAGGTATAGAAATAAGATTTAATCTTGAAAAAAAAAAAAAACATTGCTTACGTTTTGTTGCACACTTACATAAAAAGGATCTGTTGGTTTTTATTCCGCCGTATCAGACTTATAGAGAATACTTTTCAGCTTTTATGTCTGGCTAGGTTAAATGAATAGTGCAATATTCGCCAGTTGGCGTGTGTATCGGGCGTCCACCGGTCCATTCATCATGCGCTATGATGGATGCGCCAATCGCCATTACCTTCTACCCGTTCAGCTATTAACGGTATACCCACCTTTTTCGATCACTTAAGGCCTTGCAGTTTTTGTATTAATCACGTGTCAATGCTGTGTGTATTGTTGTTGATAAATTGCACTTTCGAACCTGGGACCTCAAGGTTTTAGGCCAGCGCTAAGTCGCTGCTATAAAGACCAATGAGAGAAAACTAAATAAATATTTTTTCCTTCAATTATGTCACATACGGACTACATGAGGACTCCTAACTTTGAAATGCGTTACCATCCTAAAGCCAAATAAAAATTTAGAGGTAGCCCTGTTATCTGTACTGATAAGAAACAAAAATAAAGTGGTCGTAAAGCCTTATGTCGGGCGCGTCTCACATTTGGATGTTTAGCAATTCTAATCGCTGCTATCTGCAGCCTTTGATAAATAACGATCTGCTGTTACGGGCTTGGTGTTGGCCCAAATATTTGGTATTATGATAAAATGTTAGTCGAAAAACAAAAAGTGGTTGAACGATGTAAATCACTAGAGATATAGATCATCTTCGAAATCATTTTACTCTTGTTATCTTCATCAAAGCACTGATTTTATAGTTACGTAGCAATGATTTAGACGAGCAGTGCTACAAAACTGCTACGGAGCTATGACAGTTACTCGTAATCTTAGTTCCGATCATACGAGGGTCAAACTGAAAGTTCTTAGAACTGGCCACTTATAAACAATATAATAAAAAAAATATTCTAAAATTTGAAAATAGAACTCTTTGCCAATATTACTGAGTATATATTTCATTCATTTGTCATTTGTTTTACGACTTGGCGGCAAATTGAAAATTGTCTGTGTCACGTCAAAATGAATTTAACACGAGAAAATTTTCGTGCAATGATTTTTTATGACTTTCGATGTCATTTAAGTCAACAAGAAAGTTATGATAGACTACGATTGGCCTTTCACGATGAAGCCCCATCTCGTGCGACTGTTTACAACTGGTTTAATGAGTTTAAACGTGGTCGCACTAATCTCACTGATGATGTACGTGAGGGACGGCCTTCTACGGCGACGACTGAAAATAACATCTGTGTTGTGCGGCGTATGATAGAGACTGACAAAAGAGTGACCTATCAGCAGATTCGGACAAGCTTAGGCATCGGTATGAGTCAAGTGCACAAAATCCTCCACGAACATTTAGCGGTCAGGAAGCTTTGCGCCCGGTGGATACCTCATAATTTGACTAAGGCTCAAAAACTCCATCGTGTGGATTGGTGCCGTAAAATGATTGAAAGATTTAACGGAGGTGACTCAAATGCTGTGTTCGACATACTAACAGGTGACGAAAGCTGGATTTACTGTTATGATCCTGAAACCAAAAGACAATCTGCTCAGTGGGTGTTTCCTTTCGAGGAGTTGCCAACTAAAGTGAAGAGAGATCGAAGTGCGGGAAAAAAAATGGTGGCCTCGTTCTTTGGAAGGATAGGTCATTTCGCAACAATTGTGTTAGAGGATCAAAAAACAGTTTCTGCAGAATGGTACACTACCAATTGTTTGCCACTTGTCTTGGAAAAAGTTCGAGAGAAACGACCTCGCAGTAGGATCCTCCTTCACCACGACAACGCCTCGTCGCACACCGCCAAGCGAACGATCGACTATTTGGCGACATCAAACGTTGAATTACTGGGTCACCCGCCGTATAGCCCCGACCTCGCGCCTTGTGATTTTTATTTATTTCCAAAAATTAAAGAAAAACTTAAAGGAAAGCGGTTTATGAATGCTGAAGAAGCGGTGGCTGCGTATCGCGATGCCATTGAAGAGACCCCTAAGGACGAGTGGGCAAAGTGCTTTTCCCAGTGGTTCCATCGCATGCAGCGGTGTATTGACGTCAATGGACAATATTTTGAAAAGATATAATAAAACTAATAACTGGCTAATGTAATCAGTTTTTGATTTTCTAAGAACTTTCAGTTTGACCCTCGTAGAGGTCAAAAGGTCTCATTTCAACACAGTCATGCCTCAAGTGTTGTGGAGAATGTTTATAGGCCTGTCACAGTAAATAGGTCAGTCAGATTTAGGGATACAATTTGTAATAGTGTAAACTCAACTATACCCAATAATTGCGATAATGTTGATAAATTATACGAAGACCTTTTTGAATTAATAAAAAATCAATTCAATGAAATCTTTCCACTGAAGAAGGTTAAGACAAATCAAGCTAAATGTAAATTTAATGACTGGGCTACACCAGGTATTCATAAAAGTAGGATTAAATTGTATGACTTATATAGTATAAGAGAATACTCACAGGATCCACATACTATTGAATATGTTAAAAATTACTCTAAGATATTTAAAAAAGTATGTGCTGCAGCAAAGTCAAACTATATTCGTAGAATAGTTTTAAATTCCAACGATAAAGCAAAAGCTACTTGGAACATAATAAACAAGGAAACTTGTAAAAATAAGTCAAAAAGTAGCTCATTCTCACTAAAAGTCGAAAGTAAATTGATCACATCCAATCAAGAAGTTGCAAATGCCTTTGAGTCATTTTTTTCTAATATTGCACCTTCAACAACTAAAGAACTTGCATCTTCTTCAGAACTTGCGGAATCGATTCTTAAGTCCAATGTCGACCAGTGCGATTCTCCACTGCACTTTAGGCATGTCAGTCCCGAAGTAATTACAAAAACATTTCTAGATTTAAATATGAAGAAGACTGAGGATCTATGGGGACTATCTGTGTATATTATAAAATCAATTATCAACACAATAGCTCCTCAATTAGCAATTATTTTTAACAAGTGCATTGATGATGGCCAGTTTCCAAGCCAAATGAAATTTAGTAAAATTATACCGCTATTTAAATCCGGCGAAAAAAGTGACCCCTCTAATTTTAGACCAATATCGATTCTTCCGGTCCTCAGTAAACTATTTGAAAAGGTAATATTCAATCAACTACTAGCACATCTTTCTTTAAACCATCTACTACACGAAAAACAATTTGGTTTCACTAAAGGTAGAAGTACTGCTGATGCGGGAGTTGCTCTTTTAAAACATATCTTTGATGCCTATGATAATAGACAAGATGCTTTAGGTATTTTCTGTGATCTTTCAAAAGGTTTTGATTGTGTAGAACATAAAACTTTATTGAAAAAATTAAGGCTTCAATGAATGCATTAAATCTACTTGAATCTTACCTAACAAGTAGAACACAAAAAGTATGCATCAATGGGGTTAAGTCTTCTGGAGCACCTCTGACCGTGGGTGTACCCCAGGGATCGATATTGGGACCTTTATTGTTTTTAATTTATATAAATGACCTTCCACACTTTGTGGAAGATCTTTGTGATATAGTATTATTTGCTGATAATACTTCACTTATACTCAAAATTCCCAGGGGGAAAGATACTTTTGACGATGTAAATATTACTCTTTCACAAGTATTGCATTGGTTTACCGTTAACAACCTTTTGCTTAACGGGAATAAGACTAAATGTGTTAAGTTTACGATGCCTAATGTCAGACAGGCCTCAACAGATGTTTTGATAAAAGACAAACTGCTAAATACTATAAATTCAACAAAATTTTTAGGAATTACTTTAGATTCAAAACTACAATGGGGTCCTCATATCGTGGCCTTGTCAGGAAGACTTAGTTCAGCTGCTTTTGCTGTAAAAAAGATACGGCGCTTGACTGATGTTGAAACGGCCAGACTAGTCTATTTTAGTTATTTTCACAGCTTGATGTCGTACGGTATTTTACTATGGGGCTCAGCTGATGATATAGAATCAATTTTTGTACTACAAAAAAGGGCCGTACGTGCTATTTATAACCTCAAACCTCAAGATTAATTGAAAGATTTTTTTAAAGAAATAAGGATATTAACAGTAGCCTCTCAATATATTTATGAAAATATTATGTATGTGCGTAAAAACTTGCATTTATTTACAAAGAAAAGTGATACGCATAATTTTAACACTAGAAATAAAAATAAGCTTGCTATTCCACAATTCAGGCTTCAAAAAGTTGGTCATTCTTTCATGGGAAAATGTGTCAATTACTTTAACAAATTACCGAAAAATATTGTAGAATTACCAATTAACAATTCAAATCATTTATTAAGGATACCCTAATGACAAAAGGTTATTATAAAGTAGACGATTATTTGAATGATGTAAACGTGTGGACCAGCTCGCACTAGTACAATTTCTGTATTTAAACATTATTTTTAAAAGAGGCTTTGACAATAGTGACTGAGTTTCTTGCGCTGCTTCTTCTCAGCACTAGACCACAATTTGTCCCGAAGCAGTGGTAGGGATTTAAAAATAATATGTTGGGACGTGTAAAAGTGCCTTCTGTGGGCCTACATACATAAATAAATGACTTTTATGACTTTTTTTATGACTTTTATAACAAGTGCTACAAAATCGACTTCGAGCACGGACGAATGCTACGAGCCTACGACTAAGTTACTCTGCATCGAATAACTATAACGTTGCAGGCAACACGTTATGCATTCGATTGGCTATTTCAAATCCTTCTGAATCATACCAAAGAGTTACTTAGTTGCGCTTTAACAAACCTGCGAGAATGATAGATTACAATCTATCAATCTCGCAGGTTTACCGGAATAACTTGCTGCTTAACAAGAGTATCAACGCGTCATAAGCAGGCTGAAGATCCTTTTTAGGTTTTATTTACTAGGATATTCTGGTCTGCCTCCAACTCTAATTACAAGTATGCGTCCGGCGTACAAGCTCCCAGCCTAGATACTTTAACCGCTAATATCCAAATGTGAGACAGATATGAATTCCGCCCACGTTCAAATTAAATTAGTTTTAAAGACGCGGTTTGCGAATTGACATTACAATGCCAGAATTTAAACTAAGCCACTTCTATGTTACATCGCACAATACATACACACAATTTAATTTAGTGCTTCTTTTACATTAATATTTAAAATAAATCAATTAAAAAACAGGTTAGCGTAATAAAAGTCAACTTGCGGTAAATAATTGTTTATTTTGAAGAGAAGAATAAACATAAAAGTCAGCTCGTATGGCGCGCACAAGAGTTATGAAGTCTTAACGTTTTGATAAAAACGTTTTCCTGGAGCGACAAAGAAAAGTTTGAATTATTGCGACTAAAGTTGAAACTTGGTGAAAAATATCAGAGCGGTGAGAAACCAAAGTGTTGGCCTTTAGTATTTGGAAATTATTGCTTGTAGATAATAATCTCGTTTGCAAAGCAAATGCGTTCGAGTAGCATTTAACACTATTATATTTTCCTTTGTATAAATATTTGATCACATGCATACTTTCGATATTATTGCATAGAATCAAAAAAATTGTGCCGTTAAGTGTATATTCAGAAATGCAACAACAAAGTTTGAAATCCTATGTGCATATTTTCGATCCACAATTTCCTTAAAAAAAGATATGGTTATACTCGTACAGTATTTACTTTTGAGGTCCTAAAACATAAAAACTTTACTATGTGTTCGGGAAGCCTAGCAAACAGTGGCTATTGCAAATAATAAATAAAAGCTTGTAAAAAGAAACAATTTTCTTTTTTATTATTTGCGATTGTAGCGTATTTTGTTCCTCCCGCCGCCCAGTCTAAACAATATAGGATTGATATTAAAATGAGGCCGCGGTGCTCCGGTGACCCGCCGCTTGCGATGCCATTTCCGGGTTAAAATCCATGGAACACGCAAACGCCGGGCACAAAGGGTGTTAATTTAGCCGCTGCCGAAAACCAGGACTTATTACTGCAAAATGTGCGAAATTAGGCACGTTTTGTTGCGATTGTTTCAAGACGAGTTTTCTTTCTAATTAAGAATGCCCTCTGCTCGGTGTTATATCGGTAAATATAAGTTAAGGTTAAATATAAGTCAGATGTTATCAAGCCGCCCTAGGGCCTCTAGTAAGAGGCCTCTTACTAGAGGCCCTAGGGCGGCTTGATAACATCTGACAGTAGTAAGGTTGGTCACTTGCCGTACATACAGACACTCCTCCACCAATCCTCACTGAGTCTGCGTGGTGGAGTATGGCTCATATCTCCGCATAGTTGAGGTGAAGCTTTGCCCAGCAGTGGGATCTAATAGGCATAACTTAATATGTTTTGTTTGTTTCAGGTACATGACTGTGGAGTGTGGTGAAGCTGTGTCAAGAGTTGCACTATTTAATCAGTTTACCAAATTAACGCTCTAGGTTCGTACTTTTATTCACTAATAAGATATATTCTTCGGTCGTGAACACGAAATATACAATATAATAAGTAGTGAAATTCAGCAGCCTATCGACTTTTCGTCTCTCCCGTCATTCGTAAGTCGTTGGGCGTATATCACTGTATATTATGATCCGTGCATTGTGTACCCGATCTTGGCGCGATGTGTATCAATCACGCAGCCGCCATCCATCAATCACAAGCGATGACGAGCTGTAAGAGTGTGTCAAAATACAACAACGTTTTTAAACTCATTTTTGTATTTTTCAACAGAATTTTTACTTTTGTACTCTATTCTTTTCAAGATTTTTCTTATCCGTATTTTTCTTATGAAGGCAAATTTATTTTTGCGTCTTACCTATATGTTTTCTAAAGCAAAAACAGGTTTTAGTGCAAAAATGGTGAGCTATGCGATATCTATAAATCTCAGTGGGACTTATTCAAAGAGATTCAGTCGTTTAGGGAAATATCAAGTGAATAATATTCTCTTTATGGTTCAGTTAAAGTATGTTTACATTCGATTTATGACATAAGATACATTTGTTTAAGAACTTTTAGTACAAAATATTACCTGAGACTTGTACTTTGGTACGTAAGTATACGGTGTACAAAATATCCACCACATAGCTTTTGTTATTGGTTTCTATTGTACATAAATGATTATTTTTTCCTGGTTTTGTTTATGAAAGAGTATTTTGTTATTTTAAACATCAAGCTCGAGTCACCTGAACAAAACAAAAGAAAAACAATGGAAGTAGGTGCGGTGACATTTATTTGAACTTAGGGTTGCTACCGAGTGTATCCTTTATTATAAATTGCGACTGTCATATTGAAATTAGGTCATCATTTGTAAGTCTTTTTGGTTTTTAAATAACCTTTTCAATTCATTTGTTAGCATTTTTTATTTATTTATTTACTGAATAAGCTATACTGCATAAATATTGAATAACAAGTAAACAAATTAAACACTGTAACTTGCGTGGTGATTTTGCAACAAAAAGTAGAGTCCAATATGCTGGATACTGTAAGTACAGTTACCCAGTTGAACTACGAAAACAGCTTTTATTTTTGAGGGAATGTTGGTCAAAGTGGCGTGATCTGACGGTCGTGTATACTAATGATACAAATATGGAAATATGTGTTTACACATTCTGTAAATAAATACGAGAGCGTCTACCAATCTGTTTACACAAAATTAGCGCAAAAAACACGATTCCACTGTCACTCGATATCCTGAACAGTCTGCGGCTCACAAATGTCTACGTTAAACAGGTGGCAACCCTACTGAGCGGGTCAGGCAGGGGGGACAAGATGGTACGAGAAACATGGGACGGGTGGAACGACGCTCTGACCTGTACGTCCGTATTTTCGACTCTACGCGTTTTGCTCGCTTACGCCGGGTTGCGGGCCTGAGTGAGTGAGACGGAACGAGTCGAAAATACTAACATCGACTTACACAGTAAAGCCTCTGACACGTTTGTAATTAGGAGTACGGTGGTGCAGCTCCCGCTTCACACGCGCAACTTTTTATCGAAAATAATGGTCCGTCTTGACATTACTTGTAATGTAGATATATCTCCCGCCCGGGTGAGCTGTCGGGTTCGCTCAACGAGACGTAATAATGGTTGTTTACGATCTCACGCGTTGTTTTAAGATTGTGTTCGATGTGGCTAAATGTAAGAGCCAGTTATGAAATCAATCGCCGGCTCACTGGTACAACAAGCACTTACATAAATTTGTCGAGTGACTAGCGTCCTCTGCAACTCTGAATTTCACCAAAGAGGATTCCATTCCAGGATTCTCCTGGCCCAGTGACTTGGTCCATTCTAGCGATGTGTGACCAGTGAGCGCATATGACCTGCCCATCTCCGCTTACTTCGCTCTATCTCCTTCACTAACTCATGTCATATTTTACCATCTCATAATATACTGGTTGATTTTTAATCACAATCCAAATTTTCGCAGCCTATCGTTTATAATAATAATATAAGGAGCGTCGGCGCAGTGGCTAACGGGTTGCCTCTCATGCGGGAGGTACCGGTTCGATCCCACGTGCCGCCATGTACCAATGACTTTTTATGAGTTATGTACATTAGTTGTTTCACTAACCGATGCTCTCACGGTGAGGGAAAATATCGTGAGGAAACCTGCACACTCAGGCGACTGAATGTAATATAATCTGTGGTATAACCACGATCTAAACCTGGTCAGTCAGGTTCCCCTGATAATAGGGTCACGGAGGTCAGATGGCAGTCGCTCTATTGTCTTTACCTGATCTGCTACATCCTGGATAATGGTTAGTGGACCCTGGGCACTCGCTTGCAAGTGCACAAACGGGATAACGCTAGGAAGATGATGATGATGATGAGGTATCGTTTATAAAGCCCTCGAAAATCCTCCTACATTATTTAAAGTTCATTTACCAACAGATTAGATTAGACAACTTACGCGGCAATAACGATGGCGGTATGTTTGAAGTAATAATAGCTCAAGCTAGCCCATTCTATTAAATAACTTTCTCATCTTACCTTCAGTTTCAATTTCGAGCGGGCCCGACGCAGACAGCGTTTTATGGCGTTAGTTTAGATTAGTAAAGGAAAGTCTACAGCAGAGGTTCGCTGTGAACGCTCATCGAACATAGTTTTAATTCGGACTGATGAGAGTGCATTGTTTCACGTTAGTTTTCAACACAAGAACAAGCGTGGATAGAGATGCGAGATAGTGGTGTCGATGTTCTTGCTGTGCAAGATAATTTGAGACTCTTTCTCTATTGAAATTACGTGCTTATCTGAACGGTTGCCGAGTCGATGATAATTACTTCTACTTAAAATTGATTTTTTATTTTTTTATTTCAAATGGCACAGAAAAAAAAGATCAAACATAATACAACATAAGGACAATGCTTTAAAAAAATTGTAGCTCCAAATTTTTTTCACAATCATAGAATGGAATGACTTCCATGCAAAAAGTAGGTACGTGGTAGGTAGGCATGAAAATATATATGTCTGATTTTGTATTAAAAAGCCTTTATTTGTTAAGAGTTAGGAGGTTTTACACCAAAATTATAACTCTTCGTTTTAAATGAACGTGTTTAAAAAAACAAATAGGGTCTAGGACTGACAATTAAAGTTATTTCGTCGAAAGCCATTTCTTTCAGATCTTTGAAGATCCGCTTCATATCATCGATGATATTATCCTCCCAAGTTTTGAGGTTCCATCCTTCCGTTTCTGGTGAAAAATATCGATACAAGGGCAAGTTTTAACGAGTCTCGGCGTCTCTATCAGCGCAAGAACAAGGCTGAACTAGACGCTAACTTGTTTGGGCGTGTTTGTTGGCCAATTAAAGTTGCTCCGTCAACACGCCGATAGGTGTAATTTGGACCAAGATAAAGAGAACAGAATAACAGCTTTTGATGCCCGCAGCTTGTTTTATATCTACATCGGCATCGGCCTGTAAAAAGTTATTAATAATTAGTCGAAATAAAGTTTTTTTTAAATACGGTAACGGAATATTCTTGCTTTCAGAGGCTTCTTTGAAGCATACTTACTCTTACCCTTACTATACAGGGTTATTTGAAAAACATCAATAACCTCTTAAGGGCCGATTCTGGTGCTCAGATACATCAACTTTTTCTAAAAGACCAACATTGAAATCACAAAAAAAAGCTTTTGCTTCCCCATAGTACCTAGGTGTATTCTAAATCAATCACTTGATATTTGTATGAAAAATTGATTATTTTGATGAGATTTCGATGATGGTCCAATAGAGATATTGAGAACTAGCCCTTAAAATGTTTTTAATGTTTTTCAAGTAACTCTTTGTACAAATACAAATACAAAATATATTTATTTAACTACAAGTAGTTTTTACAATGTGTGTGGGTCTCATCTTTTAAGTTTAAAAACCTGTATTAGAGAGACCCCTGTACTGACCGTGACTTCATTAATGATTGCTATGTTTATTTTAAGTTTTCTGTGTTCAGTTCTGATCAGTACATGGCTATGAAAGAATCACTTACTGTGCTGCACATTACGAAATAAATCTACGAATCTGTCGGCAGTTCGACACACATACATAAACAAACCATCATCATACGAGTTAATGCAGGCGGAATATTTCAACGTGGTAATACAAATTTCAAAATTTAACCCAGCTGATCGAATGATACGCCACCTCGCATTGGTAATACGAAATAAATCACACATTGCCTTCGGGAGCGAGGAATAACAACCCCCCGGGCTGGATTTTCCTAGTCATCTCCTGAATTGTCCCGGCCGTCGACGCAGTGTAAGTACAGTCGGCAAATAATATATGTGGAAGGTGAATTGTGTATGCGCTAACCAACCAATAAGTATAACGTAGTTTTTTTAATAAATCATGTATCCATCTCTATTTTAACAAATTAAGGCTCGTGCCAAGTTGTTATTATTTCATCAACTGACAATTATAATAAGCGTTTACCTGAGATACTAATAAATATATAGATACCTTCTATAAAATATAATGAAATTCTACACATCAGGGAGATGTATGTGATAATGAGTAGTTTCTGTATAGTCTCCATCGAACTTATTAATACTTAAATTAAAACAGAAATGTAAGTAGAGAAAAACATCTCACTCAATGTGCACCCTATTACGTTCGTGCAGATATTTCCGTAGCCGACTATACCATTTTTAGTTCATTTTTCATCAACGACTGCATAGTACTTCGAGCGCTAATGAACGCGCCTTTGTGCGGGCGACCGTGGAGGAAGAACGTTCATCATTCGATTTTGTGCCTTCTGTCATTGTAATAGAGGTAATGGGCTGGCAAACACAGTGGCCGGGATAATGGCACTAGTAAGCTCTTTTTCTACTCAGATACTTTGAAACAATTCATGGTTGTCACATTCCCGCGGATGAGTTATAATTGTTACCAATTTATGTCAATGTTACAGGAAATCTGTGAAAATCAGGAATCGCATACAATTCCTATGTAATCTATAGTTTTCCGGTCTTAGTTAGGAAATGTGTTAAATAATCATTTTTACATTAATTATTAACATTTACTAGGAAATACTTCACGGGGACAAACAAGAGGTCATGATGATAACTGAACGGTTACGGGTGTACAATTCTTTTTACTTAAAATAAATGGCAGGTAGAGTGAATAAATTTATTTTTTTCTATCAGCGACCTACCGGGTATATACATTGTCTTGGTGTAGAGGTCTTCTAAACCAGGCGGTTGCGGGTTCGAATCCCTCAAGGGGCAAATGTTTGTGTGATGAGCACGAGAATTTGTACCTAAGTCATGGATGTTTATAAATGTATTTAAGTATGTCTATCCGTTTCCTAGTCGCCATAGCACAAGCTCACGCTTAATTTGGGGCTAGGGAATTGGTGTGTTTGTTGAAACAATTTATTTTATTTAATTTTTTATTTTATTTTGTGATACAGGGTGAACTCCCTTCACGTACGACAGAGTACAACTGAGAGACCATGATTACTGGACGGTGATAGGAGTATGAGTCAATTTGTAGTATGTTTATGTATGTGTTCATAGGTAAGTATGTATTGTATCTATATTATGTAAGTAAATAGTATACGGATATTTATTCACATGTATCACACGTTTTGCATTCCCTCACTAGATCTGTAAAAACTACTTTCGGTAAAAACTTTCTTTCTTCTTTTGCACCGCCTGTATCTTCTCTGTGTTTGACCTATGGTTGAATGGTAGAGAATGCTTTTGGCATTAAGTCCGTCATTTTGACAATTTATTATTTTATAATTAAATTATTAATTTGTATCATCCAGTCGACGCAGACGAGGTCGCGGGCAAAGGCTGGTAGAGAAAATAAAAACGTAGTACGAGTAGAAGAGAGATTATGGCGGGCGGAAGTCCGCGGCCGCAGAGCGACGACGCTCGACGAGCTGCTAATTATTATCTCTCGCTAATGACGTCACATGTACAGACAGAACTGCAACTTTTGAGCTCAGCTGAAAATATTTTTTTATAAGTAGTATTGATTGAGTTTATTCGAATGTGCAAAGCATTAACTGTTGCAAAGATTTTTACACGTTTCCATTTCGCATGGAGTTCTAGAGAGGACTGCATTTGAACTTGGGCCTTACAAGTTCATAAAACGAAAGTTTACCTGGTAAAGAATTACCTAGGTACTATACTTATATATTTTTTTAAATTTTAAGTCACAATTTTTAAAGATACGTACAGTCGGCATTATGTCGGGTTACCCATATTAACTACGAAAACAGCTTTTATTACGTAGGCAATAGAGGCGGCCTCAAGGTCAAATTGGGGTAGTCTGACGTGCGGCCGTGTGTCCGAAATTATTAGTTTGATATTACTCCTTATAAGCAATTTTTTTCTTTTGATACACTAAACATTTACGCAAATAATATTACACTAGCATTGGTAAAACAGAATGTTGAAGTAAAAACATAAAATCTTAAGCACAGAATGATACTACGAGTAATACCTACTAATAATGTAATAAACAAGCAACAAACAGATGATGAACGTTATCAAATAAATTGAACTCTGAATTGATGGCATGTCGACATAGACAATTTATACAATACTATTAGCTACTAATTGGTAGCGCAGCACTTAAAAAACTAAGCTCCTTTGCAGACATTACCCCAATAGCCTAAACCAAGCAGAATAAACTGGCTGGTTGGTGTATAACCTAATTAAGCTAATTAGATCTGGTCAAATCACATTACCCCTGAACTCATCGCGGATAAGGGAGGATCAACACACTTCCGGCTTCGGGCGGTTGACGATTAGTTCACTGATCAAGCAATAAGGTTACTAGACTTTTATAATCGTTGGTACCAGGACTGCCTCGTTGGCCTAGAGGTCAGCACGCTGAGTTCCATTCACGAGGTCCTGGGTTCGAATCTTGGATCGGGCCGAGAATGTTTGGTTTTTCTGTCTTGAAACAACTCAGACACAGCACCAGTGTCAGGAAGTTGGTGGTGTTAACACCCCCGTGCCTCGAAAAGCACGTTAAGACGTTGGTCTTGCGCCTGATCTCTCTACGGTCATGTCGGACTGCCGTCTCACCGAGTTATGAGAGTGAAGGAACAGAGAGTGCACCTGTGTATTACGCATGCGTTTGTGCACTATAATTTCTCCCGAGTAGTTGGCTAACCGATGTAGTTGGATTTCGGCTAGGAGGACATTAACATCTGGCAGTACCTAAGGATGGTCACTTGCCATAGGCAACCCTCCACCAATCCGCACTGAGACCACGTGGTGGAGTATGACTCATACCTCCTCATAGTTGAGGCCTTATATGATTTGTTAAATCCGTGGAAAATGTTCGTAGACCGTTAGACCCTGACCACCTTATTTGTATTTACCCTCGATAAGACTCGATTAACATGTCCATATTGTCCGTTTAGACAAGGCGTGTATCAACTTTGGCTACTCCTTGCGAGTTTGCTCGCTTGAGCTGTAAAGCAAGGTAATGCTTGCAGTGTTCATACACGTCTTAGGAGCCGACTCTCTAAAAATTGATTTTGACATTTACCCTCGCGCGGGGAGCTGACCCCTGATTTATCTCTATACTCTACTACAGCAGCAACACGGTTCAATACAACTGAGCTTATTTGAAGCCAGTTTGGCTCAGAATGAAACGGCGTATGTCACAAAACGGTTTTTCGTGAATAATGTGGAAGATATAGACTGTAATAAAATATCCTCTATACATTTAGATACTACTAAAAATTATAAGGACCTTCTGTTAGAGGTCTTTAGGCTCAAGTAAGTTATCGTAATATAATCTCTAAAACTCATCGTTTTCGGTACGAATTATGTTTTTGCTTCATTCGATGTTTGGAGAGCAGATGTTAGTCGAATTTTTGGAGAACACTATACATAAATTTGGAATGCGTAGACCATATGCTAACTTGAGTACACTTCTTAAAGCTACCCTTTATAAAGGGAGCCGCCACTTAAAGGTCCCTCTCACCGAGTTGATATGTATGAATAGCACTATTAAGAGACATGAAGCAAGACACATAATAAGAAGACCTACTGAGCCTACTTACGCGGGTAATGTGATGGCCTATCTGAACATCCCAGGGCCCAGACCCAGAGGGCCACTAAAAACAAGACGGGCAAATGTGGTCAAGAAAGACCTGTGCCTTTGCAATGTCTCCGTAGACGATGGGCAAAGTGGAAAAGAAAAATTAAGAAGGCAGACCCGACCATCAGATGGGATTAATAATGCCCAGGAGAGAGAGACGCACATGCATTACATTATTAATCTATCTATTGCACTAAATTATTGACTTACCCTATTCCTGAAGATAAAACTTTAAGAAAACAGGACGTCAACAAAACTAATTAAGTAATTTGCATCCTGACTTGCCATTGATTGATCTCCGTCTAAGTTGCCAGTTCAACTACTTGTAACTATTTCCGTTGGTCTTGTCACAGCGAAGATAAAACCGCCAACATTCAATTTCCGAGTATTTGTTGGGTTAGGTTAGGTTAGGTTAATAACCTACTACGTTAATATAACACGAGAGTGAGTATTACTTCGTAATTAAAAGGGATTCCTTCTTGGCCCCTAATAAAAAAGAACAGATTCCTCCAACACGTTTCTTATTACTTAGACTTCGCGTCTGCATACAGAGTCAATAACACAAAAGGCACTGAAACCAAAGTTTCACTATACGCCAAAATTTTTATTATTTTTAAAAGTTCCTTGTAACAATCTTAACACATAGATAACATCAAATTTGTGATTATTTTTTTAAATATTTTTTTTTATAATTATAATTTCCATCTGGCTCCACTGGATTTGCAGTGCTATATATAGGTTATACACTGCAGTATTTCAGATGTGTGTTGGTTTTTAAGGATTTAATGGCTGTGAAGCTTAAGCGTTAGTAGAGAGAGAGTAGAACTTTCAACATTAGGTATGGTTAGTTATACTAATGGTGGAAGTTCTGGATACAGCTAGGTAGGTACTTTCAATATCTTACATGTTCAAACTTGTAATTTGGTGAGTTGGCTTATTCCCACATGCTGTGGTTTTTCTTATCGAGAGAGCAAGTTATAGTGCACACTGAAAACCACTGAATGCTTGTTCCGGGGCATAAAGTTTATGATTCCGTGTTAAATATCTCATGAAAATACACTAACTACCGTGGCAGTTCACAATACTGACATAAAACAACTATGATTAGAACGGAACTGAATTTCCACAAGCCTTCAGTGGGTTTTATATTGGGTCTTTAGGATTTATGATGTGATTATTACATTCACGATTACAGCTAAAGAAATAACGGTTTAGTATTCCGGTAGGTAATTTCAGCTTTCGTTATTTCGTTCAAGTTCATAAAGCTAGTTTGCCTATAAATATTTTTTTTCAATAAAGGATTTTCTTACAACTTAAAATTTTAGTTTTATTGTATGTTAATAGATGGCGCTATTTATCTAAGTTATACAAATATTGATTCAAAATCAATTGAACCTAAAACAAAAACAAATTATTGTAATACTTGTATTATGTGTACAGACATGTAGTGAAAGTACCTACTTACGTTATAAAAGTTTCATATTCTTGTAAAAATAAATTTTACTAGAAAAACGTCTTGGTGATCACTAAATTGTTAAAAAACGACCTCTTAGTACGCGTGAATTAAAAACATGCTAAACATATATATTACAACATACTCGTATTAAACGCTAACACCAGCCTTTTTCTTAAATAAATTAATTAATTTACCTGACTTAGATTGGTCAACGCCATCAAGCGGATTTTTTTAGTACTGATTTTTGACACTAGGAAAATCCCTTATTGATCAAGAAACTTTTTGGATAAAATATATATTTTCATCTAAAGACGCAGTCCTCCTGTCTTCGTTATCGTGTCGATGGTCATCATATTCTACAGTTTATTTTATGAAAGACTGCATGCACTATTTCTATACTATGCTAAAAGCTTTGGTTTCAACAGAACCATCGGCAAAGGAAATCCTTAAATACAATATTTGACATACTCTTTACAATAACCCATAAAAGTAAGTATGTAATGTGTTTTATTGACTATCAATTTCCATCGACCAAATAGAGCGGAGAAGCCAAACCACGATTTGCATCGAAAAAGAATTAACGAGAATATTCGTTCTCCCGAACTCTTTATCGTTGCGTCAAACAGTCGGAAAAGAAATATTTTCGTGCATCCGCTCCAACAAACTACAATTTTAACTAAACGCAAATACGTTTTAGGTGACTAGGGCTGTCGCATTTTTTTTTTGTTTTTGGTACACACAACAGAGATACAACCGTTACATTACATTGGTATATAGGGTAAAGTTTAATGATTTGCTGCAGCTCCAAAAGCGAGTGTACACAGCATGCTAATCGAGTTCAAGAATAAATTAAATTAGAAATTATATAATATTAAAGTAGATATGATTAAAATTAAGTAGAATGAATATGAATTAGATAATTATTTATGGATTAATTACGAATTACAAATTAAATTAAAAAACAATAACAAGAAATTTGATCAGCTACACAAAACAGAAAAATCTAGGTCAGCTCCTCTGGTAACAATTTGGTCACAGCTGTTTTGAATTTATTTAAAGAAAAGTTGTAGATGTCAGGTACCTCATCGATGACTGTTGTTAGCTCATTAAAACCGCGACAGATTCTATGCATGGCACTGGCATTGTGATTTTATCTTATTTTTTTTTAAGAAAAAATGAAGTTTTTTTTATTTTAATTTCAGGTAAGCAAGTAGGTACCTACTATAGACTTACATTCACTCGTCGTTATGTCAAAAACTAAAAATTATAAGTAACTTATGTAAGGTTATTCCTAGAAACAAACATTATTTAAAAATTTATTACTCTACAAATAAAGCTGATACGGTTGATATCGTCGTGGGACCTGAAAACTTGTATAAACTCCATGCAACATATTGGCAGCCCTGACCAGGGATGGCAATTTCACGGTCCACTCCACAGACTCGCCTCCCCGGCCAGATACAACTAGCGCCAAATTCGGAGGTATGTACGGATATAAATTTAAATGGCACATTAGCATAAGCTGTGGTCCGAATGCGAGTGGTTTTGTTTGTGTAGGGCTGTGCTCTTAAAGTTTACTGGAGACTGGTCATAATTTGGTCTTGTGGGTTTTATTTATTTATTTAAGTTTTTTGCACACAGTTTATTGTACAAATAGCGGACTTAACACTAAAAGCATTCTCTACCAGTCAACCATAAGTACGTACCATACGTAACCATAAATAGAAACGCCTGTGTTTCTGTGCAAGATAGTGTAAATTAGGAAAAAAGATGGTACCGAGAAGACCAGTGCAAAAGCCACATAGCAATGAAGAAGAAGGGACAGCGATAGACATACACACTACATTTTATTTTTATTTATTTTTGGGGGGCAAGCAAGTCATTTGTTATATCAGTCTCATTAGAGTGTTTCATATGGATCTTGTTAGTTTTAAATTATTGTTATTGAGGTCCAAAATGAGGTCATCATAAGCTTTTTTCTTAATTAGTTAAAAGTTGTATTTTCTCTTAAGTAAGTCAGGTGTTAATAGACGATATAAATTGTTTATATTAACATAACTACCCTTTTGAAATATTTACTAACCTAACCTGAAAACGTTATTAGTTATGGTCTGTGGACAACCCTAAATGCATAGCGTCCAAAGCGAACGGCTTGGCCGCTCGCAACTGTGATTGTTTCCGCGGCGCATTCGCCAAATGTTTCAATTCAATTCATGGTGCCTATTAACATCTCCCAATGTAAAGTGGGAAAGTTAACAACAATTATTATCGTTGTCTAATAATAATGATTACTAATTAATTACCACGTGATTTGCAATAATGCTCTGATTTCCGTTTAGTAAAATTGAATCAGATTGAGTTCTAATTATTCTGATTTCATTTACCTTGTACTTAATAATAAATTTTAAGATTACTATGTAATATAAAGTGATGACATTGTAAAAATATATTTTTTGCGCAAATTTATAAATAAAATCGATATTAACTAAAATTGTTGGTAAGATAAAAGTTTTAAAGCTATTAATAGTTTGTTCTTATTTTATTAAATACTTTTCACAACACTTTTTCGTCAACCACCTTAGATTTAATCGGTCTATAAATCTGTCGACAACCCTAACATGGCTGGTCTGACGCTCTCTGATAGTTCCTCGGTAAATTTTCCGAATGCCAGGCTTAATTCAAAGCAATGGTCATTAACATGCACTCAAAATTTTGTTTAACCCACCCCAAGCCAAACTGTGTTTAAAAATTAAAATGCAAACTGAAAAAAGGTTTTTACAGAAAACCTAATTCGTTGCATAAAAAAATAGCTTTAGTTTGAAATTATAAACATAATTGGAAAGCTTTCTGCTAGCTCCTTATTTTATTCAAACTTAGCCAAAATCAAAAATGAACGTATACATGGTCAAGCAGGCATAATTACCTTATCTGATCTTATTTTCATCCGAAGACTTTAACATTATTTAAACAAAGACAATCTGGCTGCTCTGAACAAAGACCCAAGCCCAGTGAATCCATATAAACCCAAGCCACTGTGTAATCATGTGTGCAAGATGCACACAAGCAAAGCTTTATCATATTATGCACCGCGCAATAAAAGCGAGCAACAGGTACCTCGTAAAGTTACGAATAGCGCGGATCAACTAGGCTTTAGGATCTATTGATACAAAATCACTAGTTTTATGTGTTCTATCGTTTGTTTTAAAATCACCGCAGTTTTATTGCTTGATTAAACTTTTATTCAGTAAAACAGTCTGGAACATTTTGATATTAGGTAGGCTTATTGTTTGTAGGTTACTAATGTGTGTAAATGCAACTCATTGGTTATTCAAATGTGTCTTCCCGAAGTACTTGCAGACAGATCTGGCTAGTGAGATTAATTTACATCAAGACGGTTTACGTTTAAGGTTTTTAAAGGAACTCAATGAAGAGGAAATCAAACAGAAGTCAGAAAATATAGGTACTCCGTACTAATGCCTATTAATGCCTAACACCCACGACCCTTACAAAGATATGCTAACCAATCGAGAAGCTTCAAACAGATGAAAATGGTCCGTTTTATTAACAATGCAAATCTAGCGAACCTATTATGCTTAGAAATCTGCAAGCAGATGACGATTTAGAATAACCCTAATATCAAGGCAAGGCCAATACAAAGTCATATCTTTGAAATGTAGAAAGTTTTCCTCTTAAGCGCCTCGAACAAAACGCTACGATTCAACATCGTTTGTGTAGGCGATTTGTCCTATTCAAAAGCGCGATAGATCGCGAGATATCGGCAGTACTTTAAGTTGTTTATTTTCGGCCCTTCGACCCTTCTGCGCGATAGAGAAAGAAAGATACAAAAGTATCTTTCTTTCTCTATCGCGCAGAAGGGTGACACTTTTTGTTGCCGACACGGCACACCGTTATGACAACGAATTTCTGTGTCGGGCAGCAGCGCAACGCAGTACAATATTAAGGTTTGATAATGTTGCTTGTTTTGTTTACTAACAAATCCGTTAGTTCCGGTAACTTAAAACGAACAATATTCAATCAGAGACATGAGTAGGTATGTGTCAAATGGAAGCGACTAGCCACAAAAAGTAGTCTACCTACGTCACAGAGTGGTAGATTTCATGGTGATTATACTTATTATGGCGAAATAAGCTCCATGCAAATGTATGAGAAGCTCAGTCAGAAGGAGCGCGTAGAATAAGTTTAATTTTACGAGAAGAATTTGATCGTGAGACTTTTAAACCCATATTACCGAAAACTTCACCACCGGACATCGTTAGAATATTATGGATCTTGAAACACGATTAGCGGAATTAGGTTTGATAGAAAATCCTCCTAAAATGGGTCTAACTTATTTTATTTCCTTTTTTGCATGTTTAATATTTTTGCTAGTGCTATGGAGCTATTTCTTTTATCTGTTTATTCAGTATTCAAGGATCTAATATAGCAATACTTTATTTTACTAACACGAAATAGCCATAAACCCATCCTTATGTACAAAATCTGCGCAATGACGACGCAATGGGACAGTTGAAACTTAAATAATAATCACTAGTGGTTTGTATACGACAAAATGCATAATAAGTGTCTACGTCAGCGCAGCCTCAAATGCATTCTTGAGTGAGTAGAAAGGCAGGAGTTTAAAGACATCGACTTACAGAATAGTCTTTAGCCGGCGAGTTACGAGATAGTCGACTTACACGACGTTGATGGATGGCCCATGAGGGTTCCAAGCCGACGTATTGCAACTTACAACTGTTCTATCATTGGGGTGTTTGTTCCAATACTCGTCCTTCGATTAGCGAGCTGACTGTTGGAGATTTACTGTGTATACCTATAATAATACGAGCTTGGATGAATCTACCACTGGATGAAAAGCGCAAAATAAATATGGGAACATCATCGACCCACTTTTGAGGGTCGTTAATTTTGTGACAGATTTGCATGTTTCTATTAGTATATCTTGCTTATCATTATTGTAGAGAGAAGGAAAGAGAAGAAAGATAGATATATATCTATCTTTGTCAATTACTATCTAACCTAAAACCAGATTCAGGTTGTTGTTTAGACAGTTTTAATTATATTAAGTAAAAAATTTAAATAAATATCTTCATCTCTTCAAACTTTAAACCCAATTTAGAAGTTAGATCCAGTTCATCTAAACTTGGCATCGCTGAGTTTATTGGGCGGGTAATAACGTGATCGCCAGCTGCAATGTACCGAACTAGCTCAACTACTGGCACTCAATCGCTTTAGTTACTGTCTTAACTAATTTATTGTTTAGTACGAATCATTGAGCTTCAGAGAGTACGGCAATCAAGATTAAAAAAGGTAAACACGACCTTCAATACCAACTACTTAAAAATTCTACTACAAAATTATACATGTTTCATCAACAGACTGACAGCTATGGAACAATCCTTTTATGTAACGAAAATTTCTTTACTCGATGTAGGTAGATCTTATAGTAAATTGATTTAACGATCGAATATTAGATTTTTTTGTTTCGGGCGACTGTTATTTTTTAGATTTTGTTAATAACTCCATAATAAAAGTAGTTTGTATGGATGGGTTATTCGCTTCATATTAGTATAATAATATAATAATTACACTACAATTAGACTACAGCGGCCTATCTCAACAGAGATTTGCTAACTGCACGGGAGATATTATAGTGCACAAGTGTGTGCATTATAATATTTTGAGGTGCTTGTGGCGCAGTGGCGGCAGCGCTTTGGTAGTGATACCAAAAGTTAAGCAACCCACGGCGCGGTCGTGATTAAATGTGTGACCATTCCGACCATTAAAGTGACGACCATGACAAGCATCTCCGTGCTCCAGAAGGCACGTTAAGCAGTTGGTCCCGGCTAATATCTTGGTATTAGTCGTTAAGCCTAGTCAGAGGCCCTAGGGCGGCTTGATAACATCTGACAGTAAGGTTTGTCACTTGCCTTACAGATACCACCAATCCGAACTGAGCCCGCGTGATGTGTATGGTTCGTACCTCCTCATAGTTGGGGTGAGGCCTTTTCCCAGCAGTAGGATCTAATAGGCTGACTTTACAAGTGTGTGCGCAATACACAGGTGCACTCTCTGTTCCTTCACTCTCATAATTCGGTGAGACGGGAGTCCGGCATGACGGTAGAGAGACTGCCTCGTTGGTCTAGTGGTCAGCACGCTGGGTACTATCCACGAGGTCTCGGGTTCAAAGCCTAGGTCGAGCCAAAAGTGCTGGGTTTATCTGTTTTTAAATACACAGCTCTGGAGTTAGGAAGTCGCTGGTGTTAACACCCCCGTGCCTCGGAAAGCACGTTAAGCCGTTGGTCCTGCGCTTGATCTCTCATATATACAAGCTGTTACTTTGCATCCCTGCCATATTTACAGAGGTAACTATATTACGGACACTGAACTCAAATAATTAAAAAAATAGTGACCAAAATTTTGATTTTTAATCTTGATTATTTATTTTTATCGACAATCTGTTACGCACACCAATCGTAGCACATACACATTACTGTTGGCTGTTCATCGGCAGAAAAGAGCCGCGGCAATTGCGCTCTCTTTCTAACATCATAAACGTCGCCCCTTCTTCTTCTTCTTTTTTTTCCCTTCTTTTATCTCTGTAAATATGGCAAGGATGCAAAGTAACACCGTGTATAACCAAAAGCAAATACTTATACTCGCCAGCTTTTGTTTTGGTATCAAATTCGGAACAATCAGAAGCATTTAACAGAATGGAACATAAAATATTCCATGCATGCGATAACTTTGAGCGATATAACCACGCTCTCGTCGCGAAAGCGATCACAGGAGCTCCAAAATCAATTCCGCCCGCGACGCATGTAGTTGGCAATATTTCAAATCCTCTTTGATGCAATATTCTTTGCTCCCTTTCACTATTACGTAAGAAACGTTACCACATCAATTTTCGAAGACAGTAATGGGCCAGTTGATCTTTGTATGCATTGTGGAAATAAACACTAAATTAGGTATGTTTAAAATCATTCAAAATCCTATTTAGCATCCTGCAAAACAATAAACGCAGTAATACTAGGTACCTTATATTTTATGTATATTTTTCCGCCTAACTGCTTACCGGATGTTCCGAAAAGACAGGATAAAATTTAAGTTACATGTACCCATTTGTTTTCTATATACTACATTAGGTGCATAGCTTAGCTTAGCTAGATAGTTAGCACAAAATATTTAAATGAATACATAGATAATACTTAGGTATTGCAACTTTTCTGTTAGTTTAAACTTGGAGCTCAGGAAAAGAATACAATACCTAACTTTTACAATCCATACTATTAATATTATAAATGCGAAAGTGTGTCTGTCTGTCTGTCTGTTACCTCTTGACCCTTAAACCACTGAACCGATAGAGATGAAATTTTGTATGGAGACAGTTTGAGACCCTGGAAAGGACATAGGCTACATTTTGTCGCGATATAAAAAAATAAGGGGGTGAAATGGGGGATGGAAGATTATTTGGAAAATCCAACTCTTGCGGGCGAAGTCGCGGGGAACCATTAGTGATGCTATAAAACAATGATAAATCTAAACAATGACATGTTGATTTGTAACGTGTCAAAAAAGAAAATAGTTTTACAAATTGCTTTATTTACTCTCTAACATTTAATACCTATCTTATATTTGGACCGCTGCCCTATGCCGCTAACCTTTTGTACCCTCGACCTTACCATGTGCTTTTACTACAACATAACTCATTCAGTTTTGACCATTTATTTTGCTGCAGTACGAATAAATCCTCTTGTTTAATCTTGCCATTAATTTTCTGTCGTTTTCATGACGGCTGTTTGAAAGATAGCCTAATATTTTTGTGAGCATTTTTGCAATATTTTATATTTCTTAAAGCCGACACAAATATTAATAAAAACAAGCTTTTCACTTAAGCGAAGTATTGCAAATGGTAGATATATTTACGAATTCAAATTGAAATTCGCTCACAAAAATTAGTCGACTGTGTCATCCGGTGGGACTCGAACCCACGTCCCTTCGCTATCCGGGCGAGTGCTCTTACCAACTAAGCTACGGAGGATGTTAGTCAGCCGACGAATTTTTGTAAGTGCTTGCTACGCCAGTGAGCCGGCGTTCGATTTCATAAATACTTGGGGAATGTATCCGATGGAAATATTTTTACAAATATTTAACCATCAGTTAAGATGAAATCAGCTTAACTTATAATTATTTTTATAACTTAAGCAATTATTTTGCAAGTTTTACCGAATTCAAATTGAAATTCGCTCACAAAAATTAGTCGACTGTGTCATCCGGTGGGACTCGAACCCACGTCCCTTCGCTATCCGGGCGATCGCTATCGCTATTCCATCGGATACATGCGGGTACATTCCCCAAGTATTGATGAAATCGAACGCCGGCTCACTGGCGTAGCAAGCACTTACGAAAATTCGTCGGCTGACTAACGTCCTCCGTAGCTTAGTTGGTAGGAGCACTCGCCCGGATAGCGAAGGGACGTGGGTTCGAGTCCCACCGGATGACACAGTCGACTAATGTTTGTGAGCGAATTTCAATTTGAATTCGTAAAAACTTGCAAAATAATTGCTTAAGTTATAAAAATAATTATATGTAGATATATTTATCACAGGGCATGGCCAAAAAGCTCTTATTAAGACTTGAAGATTTATTCTTAGGTTAAGGACTCGCAACTGAACTTCTGGAGGATCGATCTTTTTTGTTTACGAAGGAGAAAGTGTAGATAATCTTAGTAACAGTGTCCCACTTTTTATCACCCTGATTTATGGTTCTTATCTCTGTTCGCTTTACTTAAAGATAGTGCTTTAACAAAGTGGCTCGATTTAATCAATTACCTTCACGCCGGCGTTTTCAATTTGTCGCGCTGAACGCTCCGTGCGTGACGTCATCGCTGTTCGTTCGCGCTGGATTAGGCGAAGACTGTATTTAGCTTTACTTGACTTACCTGGGATTAAGTAAGATAAGGGAATAGTTACATCTTATGCCTTGAACGAGCAATTCTTGTATATTTATAGATTTATTATATATAATTTGTGATCTCGGAAACGGCTCTAATGATTTCGCTGAAAAATAGTATATGGGAGTTATTGGCATTCGTCGTACTTACAACCGTACCTACAATATTCTGCAAACGCAAACAGATGCGGACTGCTTACGCGGAATGCAACTTGCAAATTACTGTTAACGAAACAAGCTGAAAGGGGCGGACCATTAACACCTTAGCCGGTCTCACCTTGACTTATCTGGGATAAAGTAAGATAATGAAATGGTTACATAAATATTGCAGGCGAAGATTGTAGAACCTTACATAAGAACCTGCATGGGTGCATAGCGTAATTTATCATGCCGTATTTGTCGAATTAATGTTCGGTAGAAAGGGCGAAACAGCCACACCCGAAGCATTCGCCGCTCTTACGATATCTCGCAAACGAAACAAGGTGCGGGCTGCCTACTCTGAATGCAACTTGCAAGCTACAGTTAGCGAAACAAGCTGAAAGGGCCGGGCCCTTAACACCTTAGCCGGCTATGTCATCCGCATGTACCTAAGTTAGTTTAACGCATATTGTGCGGTACGCCCCATGTAACTAACTTACTTACTGCGCATGCAAGTGAGGTTTGCGAGCAACGAAATTTATCTAAAGTTAAATGTAAGGAGCCAGTGAACGCATATAACTAAGGAGCTGTAGAAACCAACAGCGTGTGACTGTGTTAACTCGTGTGTGTTAATGTGTTTTCGATATCAGTGATGATAATAATATGTTTTTAGATTCGTCAATCGCTCTTATCGCAGGATTGGTGGCGTAAATGACAAGAACTAAAATTACATTTTTGCCGAGTAGGGTATTTGCTTGAGATGCATATTTCAATTTAATAATAATGAACTCCAAGTCGAATTTCAACTACAGCGGCCAGATTGGCCAACTGCGAGATATTATAGTACACAAGTGTGCGCGCAATACACAGGTTTTATTTATTTTATTTTAGGTTAAGTGTTCAAAGTACTAAGTATTTGAAGGTATATAAAATGAAATCTTAATCTGAATCTGAAACCAGTTATTACTGCCTTTAGCCGCAAGTATGCAACGATAGTCCGTAATGCAATTAACCGAACGGCGAGCATTCGGCGCACGACCGCGCGCGAATCGCCCTCTAATTAAATATCGCTGCAGCCTCCGAGAGGGATTTCTTTTCGACCTGTTCACCACTTTTTGCGGCCAAGCCAAAGTACAGACAGTTATTACACTGCATAGGGTCATTTTATTATTATTGATTGTTTGTATAATGCCTATGGTAAAAATATGTTCATTATCTTCCTAGCGTTGTCCTGGGCACTTGCGTGCGAGTGCACAACCGGGACAACGCTGACAATGATCCAGAATGTAGCAGATCAATTGCAGTGGAGCGACTGCCATCTGACGTCTGTGACCTTGTTAACAGGGGAACCTGACCAGGTTTTGGAGCATGGTTACACATTTAGTCGCCTGAATGTGCAGGTTTCTTCACGATATTTTCCCTCACCATAAGAGCATCGGTTAGTGAAACAATTACTAATGTACATAACTCAGTAAAAGTCATTGGTACGGCGACACGTGGGATCGAACCGGTGCCTACCGCATGAGAGGCAACCCGTTAGACACTACGTAACTGATGCATTTATGGTAAAAATATGTGCATGTTTTTTATTTGGCCATATCGGTTGTTTGTATTAAAGAAGATTTTAAAGAGCAAAATTTTACTAAAAAGTATAAGTCACAATAAAAGAATTTAGGGCGTAAAACTTTCATAATTTCGGGATGATATTACACAAAACTACTAGTTTTAAAGTTTAAAATAAATTCGATAGATATGTAGGTATCTCCTTTACAGGTCAGCAAGCTATACGAAAACTAAACGAAACACTAAGATTAGCACTAAAGTAAATTTGGTAACTTTAAGAAAACTATAATAAGTCAAACGTCTTCATTCTCAAAGTTGCACAAGTCAAACATTGCACAGTTTCTGCAGAATTTGTAAAAACAATTCCTTGCCAGGCTTCCTAAACCCGCTCTCTGCGGCTCGCTTGTCTGAAGCTCTGAATTAAACACAGGACGGTAAGATAAGCTGCTGTGTAATCGCAGAAGGGGATCGTCCTATTGTTTCGATGCGACACGCGACGAGCGACATGTGACGTGCGACAGCGATGCGATGCGGCAGCCTTGCGTGCAGCGGTAGTACTTAATATTCCTTGGCAGCGGGCCTGCAACTGAACTGAATGTTTAGCGGAACAGTGACATTGTATAAAGTGTGATTATTAGCCTAAGACAAAGGTAAGTTAAATGCAAAATAGTAGAGGAGACCGTGGAAGATTGACCTTCGCCGATCCGATAACTCGATGAGACATATTTTTTATGCAAATTTAATTTATAAACAAATATGCCTATGATGAATTCATCATCAAGAGGCAATTGAGGAGGATGTACACATACTTGTATACCAAAGGCAAGCACGGGTTTTTAAGAAAAATTATTTATACTGCGCTACTTGACACGTTCCTCGTATCTTACTCGTACCAAAAGATTTCACTTTGCTACATACTTGGCTTGAATTTTCGGACACATTAGCATTCCCCGAGATTTATTAATGGCCTGCAACAACACACTCCGCATCGCCCCACGAGAACTAGCCGTTTATTGCAAGCAACATAAATTTTCATTATGAAACGACCACTTTCAAAGGAAGCTGCTTCGGGACCGACCGAACTACCCAGTTCCGTGCTTGAAAAATTGTATCCCTCATTACTTCGGAGCGAAAGCAATATCAATTTTATAAAATGCCGTTTAGTTGTTGCCAACGGGGATATTAAAGTAGCATTTAATATTGAACTATCAATTAGAAACCGATCCCATTAAAGCTTATTGTATTTCTTCTTTTCTTTCAGTGGACTTTTATAGATGCACTGTTTGAAATAAGGAAATGCTACTTTTTGAATAATAAAATCTACGCTATCCCACAGGACACAAGATGATATCTTTCTACGTCAGACTGAAGACGCTACGGAGGCTAAAAGAGCATTCCTGTTCGTATATTCCGGCCATATTCATAGTTATCACTTTCCACCAAACATTTCAACGGAATATGACGCTAAAATAGCTGAATGGTTGCGCAAATTCCATTTTCCCGACACAAGTTGGTGGAAATACACTTTGGTGGATGTAAAAAGAAATCCTATGTAATTTTTTCTCCTTTGAATCATAGTGGTAGCTGGTAGTGCGTCCCTAGGGCGTCGGCCGCCTGATCCGACAAAATGTGCACCGCGAATAGCCAATATATCTCAGATATGTCGGGCCGAATAACCTTTATAATGATTCTTCTTATTGGATTAACCTTAGATGTAAGTATGTGGTGCTAAAACGTAATAATTACACTTTGTAAATCTTAAACATAAGACGACTAATAAAAAAGGCACAACAATTTATTATACCTATGTGTTTTTTTTGTAGGTAAAAGTCAAAATAGTCGGCTATTTAATAACCATTTTATTTAAATAGTGTTAAATATACATATGCTACATTCTTTGTTGTTATTACATACTTAGTTCATTTAGTTACTTTCTCGCTCAGAAGCTAAAGTATAGCTAGGTATCCAACGCAGAAACGCAGCCAGCATTCAGCCAGATTGTTTGAATAAATCGATTTTTACCCGACTGCGGAAGGAGGGTTATGTTTTTCGAGAGTATGTATGTATGTATGCATAATTGTTTGGCACGCCCTACAGCCCAAACGGCTGGACAGTTTTTGACATTGAGGTGTCGTTGAGTTTGTCAAAATTGTGAGATTGACAAAGGCCATATACATTAAAAAAATGGCACCCAGAAATGGAAATAAAAGGGGGAGGGGATAGATATTTTTCCTTACCATAACAATATGGAAATCAAATGAAAGACAGTAAAAAGGCCATTTCAAAAATATAATATTTTTTGCAGTCGGGTATTTTTTTTTTCAAAAATTTTAGTTTTAGTTAGGTGTAGGTACAAACTTATTAAGTGTATTTTTATATGAGTTGAAATAAAATGTTGTGAGTTCATTAATTAATTAATTTGATGGTCTTAGTGTGATTAGCTAGTCAAAAAGCTTTTGTATATTTTGTAACTACAATCCTTCAAATTTAGACTTTTTAGACATCGCCGATACAAAAAAATATCACTTCCCATCGCCTCGCCATCGAAGGCTCTATAGGCTCGGATTTAACAAATGACTTCATCGGATCGCGAGACAGAGACTTATTGCCTAATTCGTTGGCTTCGTTGTTTTGGAACCAATTTCTTGTCCGGTGCGATGCTGGCACAGAAGATGACCCAAGTTATTGACGCGGGAGGAGCGGATTTGAAACTTTTGGCTCCCTTGCCTAAAGAGAGAATTGAAAAAAACTTTTATTAATATTTTGCTATGGCAGCTGTTTAAAATAATTACATAATATTCTAAAACTTCACGTTTCCCTTCAATGTATCAAAAATTTCTATAGATTTCATTATTGGTTGTTTTCAAAAAACAAACAAAAATCTATTGAAAAAAAACATGATTATTGAACTTTGCCGTTTTATGTTGACTTCGAGTTGACAGTTGAGGTTACGAGTATAGTTGTGGGGTTAATTCATTACTTGGTAGCGCGAGCACGCACTAGTTTAATAACATACTAGTTTACCATGCATTGCATTGAGTTTCGAGATAGATATGGGACACGTTTCGAAATTAAAATCATAAAGTAGCCGAAAGTTTTACGCTGTTTAATATTAAACGTTTAATGTGACAATAAACACACATGCTTTATCTACAACGTCGCTTATTTGCGATCGTTTAAGCCTATTTACATAAACGCTTGCCGCAGTCGATAAATTGGCGACATTCAATTGCTGCCGACCCGGCGACGATTATAGTACAATCCAATCAAATACCAATCGCGATTTGATGTCAACGTTTATTTTATTCCACTCCATGCGAGTGTCGGTAATCTTTAGTGTCTCAGAAATTCCCGTTCCTATGTAACTGCTAGTTGGTCCTTTTAGTAAGCTACTTTGGTTGGCAGGTTTTGTAAAATGAAAGTCTAAACTCTTTTCTCAATTTAGAATTCGTCAAAATTAGGTCGAAATGGTTAGTTATTTGCCGGTTAAACTATAAACATGTCATTTTGAAATAGTTGAAGTATTTAATGCAGTTTATGATTAAGTTATGGATTCTGCAAACTATACGTCAGGATTTACAACTTCATTGATAGATAAGCGCCTTATTAGTTACCTGCCAATAAAATGAATGGTTTCCATGCTTGCGCGTAGTAAGCAATATTACACTTTGGTAGGTAACAAAACATTTAAAACAAGTGAATGAGACCCCAATCACTCATCGTACTTTCCGACTTAATTACCAAAGTACAGTGCAAATGATCAATATTAAACGGCTATAAATAACTGGCATTATCCGCTAATGGGCGAAACAGAGTGGGCCGCTTTTAGCTACACTCGGACAGTGTTGCGTATCATCATGAGGCGGATCATTAGTGAAATTACCGAAGCGGGGTTCGTTCGGCCCGGCCCTTAGGGCGGCCCGCCCTCAAGATATTGCCTTACAGGGCGCGCAATCCGGCGCTTGGGTATCAATTTTTTATAATAATAGTGGCAATGATGTGATAAGTGCGGTTTGATAGTAGAGATACCAATCTTGCTGGTTTTATATCTACGTATCCGTCTTACCATGCGTTTAGGTACATTGTTATGGAGGAAATAAATTGGTAAAGGTTATTCCAGTAAAGGATGGTACGGTACGGCAGTTTATTCGCGCTAGACTTGACGGGGGCACTACCGTGCCCCCCGATGTTAAGATAAACAAGCAGGATCATTTTGATAAAATAGCTAGGCTCTCCAGCATATCTGATGAGACAAGCAATAAACGAAATTTCAAAGTACACCGAATCACCGAAAAATTTCTCACTAACATTCTAAAAATGCAATAGTTTCTTAACCAAAAGGATAAGGCTTTTTGGCGTTAGTAAAGGCATTGGTGCCACTGAAATTTTGACCCACATTTACGAAATTCGTTAAATACAATTAGCACTAAACAAAACCCAACCAACCAACATCATTATTACTGTCTTTGTCAGTCATTCGACGTTAACAGAAACGGGGTGATATTATTTTTAAAATTGTTTTGCGTTAATCGTATTTAACGCATTTTGTAAAAGTGGGCTTCATGAACGTCGGGTTGGCGGGTGTATATCACTGATTCAAAGTTGTATGTAGAGACCAATACCCCTTTTTGACCAACTAGCTAAGCTAAGTATTTTTAGTAAAATACTGATTACTACATACCTACTTGTAATTTATTAATAGAACTCTGTTATTCTTCCTTATGAGGGAACGGCACAATGAAAAACAATTTAAATTACGGGACTCCTAAGCTAGGGGGCTGTTGGTAATAACGGGCATATGGATAGCTGTTTGTGTACCATTGATATTTTTTGTGTACCTACCTCAGTAAAGATATGCCGAAAATAAAGACGCCATCCTAAAATTCATCTGGGATTAAATGGCATATGTATTAGCAGCTTTTTAGACGAAGGGTCTTTGACTCCGAACTCTCATCTCGGTGGATGTCACGCCCGCTGCCCTTATCGGCGCATCGACCTTGCTAGACAGAGTACTGACACCGTTATAGTACTGACAAAGCTCAGTAAGTTGTTGCAATAGAAATATTATACAGCAAGCTTGCTCCAGCGAAAAGAAAATTAGAGTTGATACATCATAGAAAAAGAGTTCTTGATTGCCCACGATCAATTTCTATAAGTTTAATTAAATAAAACACACAGGTACTTTGGCTAACAGGGCCAACCAACGCTCTTACCAATTAAGCTACCGTTTAATGAAGCCATCCGTGCGAAATTCTTGGTCTCTTTTCAATACGTTATTGCGTGACGTATTAATAACACTGTGACAGCCTTATTACGAAAAAATTTGACCAGGTTTAAACTAGGTCTAAATATTAGCCGACTAAAGAGGAATGAATGACACATTCGGAACATAACCTAATAGAGAAACGCTTTTCTAATTGGCTAGCGAATTGCTTCCTCCGTACGGGCTTAAACCCGGTACTAAGTTTTTGTAATAACGGGGTGAAAGTTAAAAAAATTTTATTAAAACCACGATCAATTTGTTGTATCTATATTCAGACCGCTTATCTGAGACCTCCCCTGTGGGTTACAGGGGTGCGGGAGCAGGCGAGAATGGGGTCCATAAGCGCTGCGAGCGGCGGGCGCTTGTGATTTGTTTAAGTTTGAACTTTGAATTTAGAAATTAATCACTCAATCAAATCCTTGTTTTCGTCTACCTCAGCGCCCCTGTACCCCGCAGTCCGCAGACAAGGTCTCAGATAAGCGGTCGGACTATGTAGGTTATTCAGTATAGATTTTTGTAGTCGAGCCACTCTGTTAAAAATATATATTATTTTTATCTCTTGTGAATCGAACCGAGGATACTGAACATCCGTATATTGTTGTCATTGAGAAATAGCACTTACATTTACGAACCTCGATGAGACAAAAACTTTTTACTAGGTACCTACTTATGTACCAAACATTATCTTTGTGATTAACTAGTATTCACTCACCGAAATGTGGAACCCATGTTACGAGTAGTCGTTGTTTTTTTTGGTAGATATCATCACGATTTGAGTTTCTTTTACTTTTAGCACAGAAAAAATAATTGTACTTTTTAATTCATTATTTACATTTTTAAGTACTTACATAACTTTGATGTGATTTGCACTAAAAATATGTTATCTTCTTTTCAGGTGTGTGAAGTGAATCCCGTTGGAAGCAACTCAATGTTTTGGTGAAACCAGAACAATACATTCTCCTGTTCAGTTGTGTAAGTAGGTCTTAGATTTCTGTTTCTCGTATCTACTTCCAGGATCAAATAAAAACCCTTCGGGGCGCAATGACCAAGATGTTTTAATGTCCATGGTGGTAAAATGACCATAGTACTAAAATGACCAAAGTGCTAAATTACTTTGGTGCTAAAATGACCATGTCTAGTATGTCTTTAAATTCTTTATTTTTAATTTTGGTAACTAAACGTACATATACACTACACCGCAGCTCGTGTCAGCCTCGTCATACACGAGGTTTCAGTAATCGCCTACTTCAGTCACTGTCTCTATTGCAGTAGTTACGTCCTTTTAAAAGATACGATAAAGCATTTCATAACAGAGGTTCTTCTTCTACTTCTTCTTCTCAGCCTTCTTCTACCAATTTTCTTGATGTAGGCCTCCTTTCTTTCATGCCAGTCTCTTCTATCTTGAGACACCTGTATCCACATTGATCCGGCTTCCCTCTTTATGTCGTCACTCCAATGCATTTGGGGTCTTTCTACCGGACGTTTCTCTCCCCATGGTCTCCACTTAATAACCATTTTACACCAGGCGTCATGTTTGCGGGCGACGTGGCTTGCCTACTCCCACTTAAGTTTCGCTACGCGCTGGACAACATCAGTTACTTTACCTTGCTCGTCTCTTCTATCTTGAGCCACCTGTATTCACATCGATCCGGCTTCTCTCTTCATGTTGTCACTCCATTGCATTTGGGGTCTTTCCACTGAACGTTTCTTTTCCCATGGTCTCCATTTAATAATCGTTTTACACCAGGAGTCATGTTTGCGGGTGACGTGGCTTGCCCACTCCCACTTAAGTTTCGCTACGCGCTGGACCACATCAGTAACTTTACTTTGCTCTCTTAGGCAGGTAATGCGGACAAACAGAACAGAGGTTCTATTTAACATCAATAGTTTTGGCCCTAACCGTTACCCAGTCTCTAATGCTAGCATGAATGAAGTAGTTAGTGATGGATTTAGAGCCAAAAATGCGGACTTCTTACATATCTTATCTTCTTCAGGTGCCGTTGAGTACAAACATATCTGTAATTATGCGCTAATTATCAGTTGGTTACAAATGCCATTGGGTTCTGAATTTATTGTCAAGATTGGCGACGCATTGAACGAGTTTGTTACTGCAGTTCGTCGCCTGCAGTCATAAAATAATGATAGCCTCATCAAAAAAGCCAACAAAAAACGCAATTTGTGGCATCCTCTTCTGGCCGCTCCGTGGCTATGTCTAGCATAATATGCGAGGGGTATTTCTCGAGAACACTAATTAATATCATATTCCGAGCTGCTGCCAGCCAGGGTCGTCGGGCGAAATTAAACATCGCTTTAAAATCAACTGGTCGTATAATGAAATTTCACTTCCATACCACCAACCAAGCTCCTAGAAAGACGCAGTATATTCTACAAAGAATGTAAATTTAAATAACTTTCGTAAAAACTTACAAACAAATTGCTTGAATTATAAAAATAATTCTACACAGAAAATACAGAAATTCACTGTGACGAACATAATTTATGAACCTGACAGCCTATCTAACAACATGATATGACTTTTACATACATATTTTGACATTTCATTAGCAATATTAGCTAAGTTTGCTGTAGAATAGATTGCATCGTGTTTAGGCACCTAGGTGCCTGTCATATTTTGTTTTTTACTCTAACTTACGGCATTAGCCAAAATATTAGCGTGGGTATAACATACAAAAAGAGAAACAGGAGCAATATCACAGCGTTCATTTAATTCTGCTGGTCTGCTATAAATAATCGGGACGACAAAAAAGCTAAAATATCTGGAGCGTGTCGCTTCATTTAAATACAGGAGCTTTATTTCATGGGCCGGTGGACAGGTGTAGCAGGTACCGCGATCCGTGTCGCGGTCACAGAAGTGATCCGTCTGTCAATTGCTTTGTACCTTGTGTGTTTAGCCGAATAGGTAGACTAGTGGTAGGCTAAGGCAGCACATTTTAAGTACCTTCCTATATTGTTTTATCTTTATAGCATTGAAATTAAGTTAAGTTATCTTAAGTTAGCTTCGTAGATGGCTCTATTGTATGTTGGTGATGTAAGTCACAGTGTCGTCATTATTGCATTTATAAAATGGAGTATAATTTGAAAGTTCTACCAATCATAGTTTTCAATCATGGTTGGTTTAAGATAACTTTTTAGGTGCTGTACTATACATAGATATGAGATATTCACACTGAATATCTAATACCTACATCTACAGTAGGTATCACACCACCTAGTAAGTTCCTAGTAAGTCTTCAAGTCTCAGTTACGTTTCGTAGCATCGTAGCATTGTTTTCACAAACCATAGCAAAAATGTAAACAAAGTCTGTCTATAGCCAACATAGTACACTACCTACAAAAAAAAATTGTACCTATGAAAACAACACCATTTTCATTCCTTGGAATCTTAGATCAACCATACCGAAAGAATAAAGATATTGTATGGAACTATCAGTCGCGGAACATTTTTAAGCTCCCCTTTGATAACATTTTGAAAACATATGCATGCATATTAAATCGAATTATACATACACTAGTGGTTCCCCGCGACTTTGCACGCAAGAGTTGGATTTTCCATATAAACTTTCATCCCCCATTTCACCATCTTAATGTTTTTATATCGCGACAAAATGTATCTTATGTCCTTTCCAGGGTCTCGAACTGTCTCCATACCAAATTTTATCTCAATCGGTTCAGTGGTTTAAGCGTCAAGAAGTAACAGACAGACAGACACACTTTCGCATTTATAATATTAGTATGGATTGTCGCTAAAATTTCAATGTTATAAATTATCATCTGTTGTTGACCAGTATCTATTACCATGGCTATTACTGACTGGAAGTGTCAGTGGAAAGTTGTGCTAAAACATCTAACCAGATTTTGATTTTGTTAAGCATAATATATCCTAGTGTAATTCATCTAAGCTTGGAATGTAACCTTAGTTACGAAAACGTCGTTTGACCTTTCTTATCAGAAATATAAATCAAAGCTTAAACTATGCAACTTTATGTTGCGATTTATGAATATTACAATGCATTTAATCTACGTTTTGATGTGGACCGACACTATAGGTACTATAAAGCTGTATTCGCTAGTTGCAGCGCCGATGGAATTTCACCGCTTTGTCAGACGAACAAAAATCGGAGGGGAGTATAAGCGTGTATCTGCAGAAATGTGATTTTTCTGTACTATATCAGAGTAATGAAACCAGAATTTAATACCATTCGGGTATAATGGTCATTATGATTGCCTAAATAACGATTCATTTTGGTAGAAAATTGTCTTTAGTGCCGCTTAAACATTTCACGTGAAGTAGCTTTGAGTTTAGTTTCATTGATCATTATTAAATTTTATTAAAAAATCAAAAAACGATAAATAAAATCAAGTTGTCTTCTTCTTCTCCTAAGTCGTCGAAATATATTCAGAGAAGCCGCGAGGCGAAGTTAGAAAGCCTACCCTGAGCGCAGTTTTTGTAACCATTGAAAACAGTTTCATCGCTGTTTGCTTGTTGCACAACTTTTGTTCTATTCTCGTTTGTTCTGCGAAAGCTTAGAGATTTTGTAGCTAGGTACAGTTGGCGAGTCGCGAACGCGAGGAAATGACTTATTTCAAACGCAAACGTTGATCCACCCATTTATATAAAAATAAATTCTTGTCTTACTTCATTTTGCGACTCGGCACTTTCTGTGACAATTTTTAGTTTCTAGCGTTTCTAAGGAATGAAAACATAAGTTTGGAGGACAAAGCTATAACAGATCAAAGCATGATCTACTTACAAATTGAAGATTATTATTATTTATTTAATTATTTCTGGCAACAAATCACTTAAGTAATATAGAACCATAATCCATATCCATATCCATACGACCGTCTCAAAGTGTAGTGGTTCGCGCACCGGACTTCTAAACCAGGCGGTTGCGGGTTCGAATCCCGCAAGGGGCAAATGTGATGAGCACGAGCATTTGTACTTAAGTCATGGATGTTTATATGTATTTAAGTATTTCTATCCATTATCCTAGTCACCATAGCACAAGCTCACGCTTAGTTTAGGGCTAGGTAATTGGTGTGTTTGTTGAAACAATTTATTTATTTACACTAATATTATAAATGCGAAAGTGTGTCTTTCTGTCTGTCTGTTACCTCTTGACGCTTAAACCACTCAACCGATTGAGATGAAATTTGGTATGGAGACAGTTCGAGACCCTGGAAAGGACATAGGCTTCATTTTGTCGCGATATAAAAACATTAAGGGGGTGAAATGGGGGATGAAAATGTGTATGGAAAATCCAACTTTTGCGGACGAAGTCTCGGGGAACCACTAGCATTAAATACTTACTACCATAAGACTAACACACATACAAAATATAAACAAAATGCTTACACAAACCGACAACATTCGTGTTGTTTAGGTTTATCAGTAGCCAGGATATCTCATCATTTGCAGAACCTAGGTATACTTGCCTACAAACTAACTAAAACCTATGATGGTTCCAAATCAGATGCCTTACTCCGGTTGAGAATGTCCGTATATTCGAATGTAGCCGTCCCTGTCACTCACGACAGATTGCCAACGCGAACGAGTGTGATGGCTAGACTAGACTCGTCAACTCCGTAGGGCCACAGAACCGGTGAAGGTTACAATACAAATCGCCCGCAGTAAGCGTCGTTTCGCTCGTGTAATTTTTTTATGGCCGCACCTTGGCCCTCCATAAATCCAGATTGGTCCACCGTCCCGGTTCGACTCCCGGGCGGGCCATTAACCGCACCCGGTGTTCCTCCCAATCTTGTTTCCAATTCAATCTTAAAGTCACCTAGGTGACTATAATATTTATTTCATGAGATACCCATAAAATAAAATGTTGTTTGCCTAAACATTTTGGGTAGGAAATACGGCTCAATACCGATACATTTACGTGCGGAGGTCGAGCGATCATTTTCTATTTAGACGTTTGGTTTCTATTTTGACGATTTACGTACTTCTATCTCACTCAACGCCCTTTTGAAAGAGTGGAAGGAAGAGAGGAAAAACATTAATTTGGGACATCATAAATACACACACGCAGACATACACACAATAAATAAAAATACACATAAGGTTAGGATTACAAACCTATCTCAATAAATAACACAAAAATAGAACAGGTCAAAACCTTCAAATATCTAGGTAGCTTGATAACTAGTGACTCCAGATGTACACCAGATATAAAAGCAAGGATAGCGATGGCGAGACAAGCTTATAATGCAAAAAAGCACCTGCTCAAGGCCAGAATATCAAGCAAAGTTCGCAAAAAACTTGTTAAAGTGTACATTTGGAGTATAGCACTCTATGGATGTGAAGCGTGGACATTGACAAAGAGGGACAGAGAGAGACTGGAAGCCTTCGAGATGTGGTGCTGGAGGAGAATGGAGCGTATAAGTTGGACGGAGAAGAAAACAAATGAAGAAGTTTTGTCTATGGTTAGGTAAAAAAGGAGATTGATGGAAACAATAGAGTGTCGGAGGGGACGAATGTTAGGCCACCTGATTCGACACGACAATTTTATTAAAACGATAATAGAAGGAAGAATAGAAGGAAAAAGGAAGCGAGGAAGACCAAGAATAAGCTACATGCAGCAAATAAAAGAAAAGATAAAAGTCGGGTCGTATCAGGAGGTTAAGAGAAGGGCGGAAAGCAGAGAGGAATGGAAGAAACTCCACCGACAAGAGCCTAGCTCTTAAATTTGATGTTGATTGAAAACTTATATAAATAAAAAAAACACTGTGAGTATTAAAAATCACTAAAAACTATGGAAACGGTTAAAATTTGTAAATGCGCTAAATAGTGCACTTGTATTCTTGCAATTAAAACTATAATGGACGAATTGATACTATTTATAAAATATTTCAACGACTTGACTTTTGAACATGTTTTTGCTATAAAACCTGTTGGCGACAAACCTCCTTTTGTATTATTTTGTAAATACTTATATTTTAATATTCTATTTTTAATACTGTTTTGCTTTGTTTTCTTATAGCTATTTTTAGTTTTACAATGTTATCAGTATCTTGTCATTAATAGTTGTCAGTGTGGTTATACGAGTATTGAGCAGTGAGTGACAGTGTGCTAATATTATTGTAAAAGTATTCATCTTCCTGGCCCCTGCTCCTACGTTTTCCCACGCGTACAAAACCCATATTAGATTTTAAAACTACGGTACTAGTTGTTACGCAAATTGTTAGATATCGCTAGTTTTGCATGCATAATAAATTAAGCTAAATAGATCCCGAGCATCTGTTGCGACATAAATTATACCTAACTAGACCTAATTCCTCCCTAATTTGTAACATTGATAAATAGGCATATTAAAATATACGTAAACTAAAAGCTGAGTATGTTTATTGTAGTTGAACTAATTATGCGTTTACCTCAGATACTTATCTCAGATTTAGCTAGTTAAATATTTCTATTATAGGAATAGGATTGTTGTGGGTTCATTTCGCAAGTTTTGATAAAATGCCGGCTCACTGGCGCATCAAGCACTTACAAAAATTCCGTAGCTCAGTTGGAAAGAGCATTCGCCCGAGTGAAGGGTCGTCGTGGGTTAAGGTCCCACTGGACGACGCGGTCGATCAATTTTTGAGTCCAAAAAGTAAGTACTTTCGTAAATAATTGCATAGATATTGTTTAAATTATAAAAAATATTATAAATCTGTTGAGTTTAAATAGAAACCTAAATGAGAAATACAAAAGATAAACACTTGATTTGCTGACAATTTGGGATAAAGGATTACTATATTATTCATAAACAACTATGATTATTTAACTTCCTTATGTTCTATATATGCATTGATCACCTTCTAATAGTTTTAAGCATTTAACAAAGCTACCTTTTTAGGTAATATTTTTTGACCATTTCTTTTCTTACACAACAAGAATAGCAGTATCAAATTACATAAGTGTAACAGTTAATTAAATCCTAATAAAGGTGCACTATTGCACATCTACCTGATTTATTACACTGCTAGTTATACAACAGTAAAATGCCACCTCACACCTCTACATGCAACTATTTTGTTACAGGAGAGATGTTACTCGCGCTTGCACATTTAGATTTCGTGCCAAAACGTTTTGCTGAGGGCAGTCCGTTTACACGTTGTGTGGAACTGTCCTATACATATTTTTCATTCAGGGACAATGACGTGTCGTACAGTCAGCATATTAAATTTATTATTTTTTGGTACATTTCATTTCTAGATGCCACCAAAGTTGTGGAAATACTTAGCAATGTACAACATAGTAATGTTTACCTAAAGACATTTAGGCTCACTTGCGCACGTCTGGATTTGTTCAAGGCCTATGATCAGACTTGCCAGTCCGTATTAGCTAATCCGGACTGGCGAAAGTGGAACTTCCGGATTAGCTACTCCAGACTTGTGCTAGTGGACTTTCACCTCAGATAATAGGCCTTGAAAAAGTCCGGAATTGGCCTTATTCATCTGAAAAGTAATAATAATAATAGCATAAATAATATATAAATATCTTTCGCTGCATTTTCTGCAATGTCCCTGCGCTTTCCCGGCAGCCCTGCTTATGTAATGTCATCGCTGTGCATATCAACCGCGCATCGATGTCGGCACTGCTATTGCACTCAAATATTTCATGCGCGATGCACGTTTAAAACGTTATTACATCGGTAGTGGTTTCAGAACAGCTGTTTTGTTTAATAAACACGCAGATAATGCTACTCGCAGGGACTAGCAGTGGTCGAAACTAAGATTTTATCTGTTTAATATTGACTAAAGAGAGTTTTGTAATGCCCCCGTAACCAAAATTTGGACTATTCTAAAAAATTGTTTGAGTTGGTTTTTTGACATATTTATTTGCTAGTACTCATAAGTTTTCCTAAGTATTCGTTTTAAAACATATTCACTTTGTACACTGTAAGATAAGATAAAGCACCAATAGCCAAGCACCTGAATTTACTGAATTACCTTCAGTGTACTCTGCAGTGTGCCATATTTTTTCATTACAACATATTCAACACCCATGTGCTGATTTCTCGCATCTATAATTCACTGTATGGCTCTTTACCCGAATCGTTAGGATCGGATATTTCCTTTTACGAGGGTATCGAGGATTCGCGATACCAACCGTATTCAAATGTTTTTTTTTTTACTTATTTTAGATTCACAGAACCAAGAGACATGTCTTCTTGGTCATCATTTTATATATATTTATCAGATCAAACGCAATTCACAAAATAGTTTCAATTAAAAACAATAGACGTAAGATGCTACAAATGCTAGTGCTCATCACACAAACATTTGCCCCTTGCGGTATTCGAACTCACAACCGCTTGGTTTAGTAGTCCGGCAGGCCTACCGCCTAACTTGATACCTATACCTATACCTATTTCAATTAAATTCATTTGAATGAACATAAGAATTGAAATTGCTTTGATATTTGAAGGCTATGAATACCGAGTGGATGACAATTTTGCGTATTATTCACCCATTTTGAAGTTATTAAATAATACATATTTTTTTAATTTATACGATAATTAAAATATTTTTAATGACCGTTATTTGGAATATATTATAATATTTTTATTATTTTTGCTAGTATTATTCGCTTATTTGATATAAATACGTATTATTTACATTTGAAAAAATAAAGTAGCGTATAACAAAACGCATTGTCAGGGTTAAGTGAATAATCGTTACGTCAAAAATAAGACAGATTGACGTCTTATAGAAACAAACTAGAAAATTACATTCATAGTGATTATTGAGTCAGTGATCACATTCATACAAAATGTATTGTGTATTGGTGCGTAATTAATAGGAAATACAATTTCTAACCCTGTATTGTACATCGAAATACTGGCACCAAGAAAATATTAAAGAACTTTGGACGTGGATGAAGACACATTCATAGATAGCCAGGGGGATCTTTTCCAAAATTTCCTAGATAAAGCAAGCTGACCTCACACGATTAACCTCCAGGCCTAATGCAGTGGGTGACGGTGTCTCCAAAACTGACCAAGATAAAGGCAAGTAAGTTTACGGTGATAACCTAGCTTACAAAGCATTAGATACTTTTATTTTGTAAGTATCCTTCGCCTACTACTGCATGTGTTATAATACTAAAATGTTTCGGTTCACCAAACAAGTCATCATGCAAATAGGAATGCATTTTGGTTTATTTAAAATACCTACATAAATTTATTTCAGCTTAAAGATTATCATGAAAGCAACGAACGAAACGAATACTCGGCTTGGAATAAATCCGTCTTAATAGAGCATTTCAAAAAGTATTCGCTAATAGATATACTAGTTCATTTATTACAGTAGGCCCCCTGCAATGGACCATGCATTTGGATCGTCGGAATCGCAATGAGCAGTGCAACTGGAGACTAAGAAATGGAGATTGGCGGTGGTGGAGGAGCGGTGACTGGCGTTGGATGGAAAAGAGGCGGGCGCTTATGAAGAGCAAACATGATATAGAATTATTTGTATCTGAAATAAATAAAAGGCGTTTATGTTTCTTATTAGTTATGTAGGTACCTACATTACATAAGTATCGTTAAAAGAGTTGAGGTTTTAGAAGCGAATTAGAAATAACGTTTTTGGGCTTTCAGATTACGTCAGGAAAACGAACACTATCTTCACTTTCATTAAATTTATATACTAACTGAGTAAGGTTTTGTAAGACGACAATACTTTAAAAATTACAGGTATATAACGCCATAGGACATATGCAATTTTAGGCAAGCAGATCGAATTCCTGTAATAGGTAGATGTGCATTATGAATTTGTGATAAATATACAAACTTTTTTATTTCTACTCTATGCACGCCATAGATTTATTTGATCTCTACGAATTTGTGTCTGTGTGCTATGCTTATATTGCTGACAGTTATCAGTTACCTATGTCAATGATTTGTAAATAACCATTCAGTTTATATAGAATTACTTATAACAACTAATGAATAGGGAATAACAGAGTGCATGCTACTTCTAATTTATTATGTTACCCATTCATTATAAGCTTGAAACTAGAAAAAAATAAAAAAGAGACTGGTACTTTTAATGCCGTTTATTTATACCTAACTTATGTATTAACAAAAATACAAATAAATAACTGTTTACTTTATGTGTGACTTGACTTAATTTCTTCTTATATTACTGTAGTGTCTCTAGGTTTCTGTAGCTTATCGATAGGGTTAAAAAATTTCAGACAAACTGTTATATTCGTAATTGCAATCGGTGTTCGTTACGTTGTATGATAACAATCCCATGTTGACGACTAAGACCGAAAGATCTGATAAGACCCACTTGCAAAAAACGAACGCATCTACAACATCACAGAAATAGCATTATAAAAAAGTTTACACACAACATCAGAACAATAATTCGATTAAAAAATACGTTGATCTCAGACTTACTAGCGCAATGCGACTTTCTTTATCATGGTGTTTACAAGGACAAATCCTTGCAATCTTAGCTTGCGGCAAATATAGATCTTTCTTGAGGCATAATGTCCTGATGAAGGTGTCTTCCGGAAGAAGCTTGCCTATGTGGTCTTCTCGCAGCTGACATAGCTATTTCCTAGTTAGCTAGTAGGTACTCCTAGTTTGTTTCACAATCCTTTCCCCAAAATTTAATTGAGTATATGGTAAATAAAACAACGACTGACGAAGTAAACAAAGCTTCAGACTAAAGCCCTCTGTAAGCGATCAAATTAGTTTGACAGATTAGTTTGTCAAGCTCACGTTCTTATATAAATTATATTTGACAAACGCGTCAAACTGCTGCACACTAACAAAAAGCTTAAAAGACTTTGACAAACAATTTTGATCGTTTAAAAGGCGCTTAATAAGGGGAAGGGAAACCATTCGTTCATTGCATTCAATTTTGTCATGCCCATTTGAAGTCAATAATAGGTTTCAAAATTTGTTATTTGACAGCTGTCATTCCTTCTGAAGTCTGTACTAAGCCTATACCTATACCTATTTTGATACCTATAAAGTTAGGCGGTAGACTGTCGTCCATATAATAGTATCCAAGCCTCGTGATGTGCAAATCACTCATGCATTTTTATAACAGACTTTGTAACTTACAGTGTTTTTTGTTTCACCTCTGTGTCAACGCAAGGGACAACCAAATAAATATTCTTAGCTCCATCTAATCCTTTATAGTAGAACCTAAACAGCAACAACAGAACCGAATTACATTGGAGCAAAGTTCCGCCATTTACGGGTGCTCAACTTTAATCATCCTCAAATCTTCCGTCAAAATGAACTAGGCCATAAAACGGGGCACTCCATAAAACCATTCTTTACGAGAGGAATTCCTGTAAGCGCGGAGAAGGTAAGCAGGCAATTTACTGTTTTTGTAAACTTTGCGAAACGAAGTAGGTTGTCTTGTCTACTGCATTTACGGTAATGCTGGCGCTTCGGCAGCATATTGAAATATTTGTGTAAAATGAGGTAATTAAACCTGTTGCTGGCCATACTTTATTATTAACACACATGAAATTCTTAATAGTGTAGCGAGTAGCGATAACTGACGTTGATGAGAGTAGATCGCAAGCTTTAGAAATATAAGGATGAGCAATCCTAATGCTTTTCTTGTCAGCTACCTCAAGATTGAAAATCGTGAACATCAAAATTTTAAGGATGTGGAATACTAAAATACACATTGACTATTTTCTTTTCATTTATTTGCATTTGCCTTCGTCAATGTTATACCACATGCGTTCACTGCCACAATAGTAAATTATGACACAAGTGAGTAAAGTTGCTCATTATACACGAGACTGTGGGTTGCAGCCCGAGCCGTAGGCGAGGGCGTAAATCAGCCGAGTGTTTATTGAGCAAGTTGCTCACGAGTTTCATACGAACTTTTTCAACACACTTGCGAGGAAAAAACAAACAAGTATTGCATAAATCGTTAAATTATTAAAACACTTGGTGAATGTACAATTTTCAAAACGATATTGGGAAACGAAAGCCTAATCTAGTGATAACCAACAATGGTTATCACTAGATTAGGCTTTTGTTTGCTTATTATGCTGCATTCAGCATTTCTAGAAAAATCTATTAATTGTTTATATTCTGTACTAAAACTTGTCAGTTTTACAATAATATACTGTGGTATATTAATGCGATAGCAAACAAAATATGAAAATCATGGCAAATGGCGCCCAAGTTTTTTTTTCACGTACCAAATGTATTATATAAGGTTGATTACATATAGCCATACAGCCTACTTCAAAATTATAATTCTAGTGATAATATGCAAATATTTTGTAACAAATTATTCCGAATTGTAAATAATTTGATAACAATAAACGTTTTTTCTTAATCAGGGACACAATTATTTGTTCCAAAAATCTAAATGGATTTTCAGCGGCATAAAACCTCTTTGTTATATTATATAATCTGTGTTGTTGTTACGAAAAAATGGTATTACCCGGATAAATTGAAAATGCTCTGTTTACTCACATATAATTTGCAGTTAGGTACTAACTTAACTCTATAGGGATAATTCTATTACGCACTAGTGGGTATTAATATTATGCACGCGTGGGTTATAGTTCGGTTTATGGCCCTAAGAACGATGAAATAAGGCTCACTTTACGAGCAAGTGTGTTAAAAAATATATAAACGGTTTTTACTCGGTGGTAATACGCTGACCAGCATATGAATAGGTTGCGAACTTAAACTTCCCAAATCTTTTAACCCAAGAGAACCTAGAGTCCTAAACCAATTTTATATGAATTTGTCTTCGAGATATATTTTCTCCAACTACTCAGTTTATAAATCAAGAAAGATACGAGTATAAAAGCCAACGACCGCACGCTATTTACAGTGACAAGCTTTCAAAAAGTTATGTCCCGTTTCATGTGTGTTTTTATTGCATAATAATATGACGACTGCTATTTGTAATGGATGATAATAAAAGTTTAAGAATATAATAAAACGATTTCAGCATTTCCAGCATGCACTTGAATGGATTGGTATTAACAATTTTTCTGCGTAATGCGAATTTAATAGACATATTAAATCTTCCCCTTATCTACTACGGCTGCAATGTAATATAGTATTAAGGTCGTAGATTACAATATTTCGTATAAAGGCTAATTGGTATTTTTATCCAGCGTTTTAATTTTTCGTCCCCAAATAAAAGTACTTTACTGTTGCTACGTATTGTCAAAATGAAACTGTTTATTTTCTAATAAAATAAAAATTGCACGTCATACCTGACCTACTTAGTGAATGAAGTACCTACCTACTGAGGTACTTATGTGGTCAATTATTTAATCATCTTACAAGTATTTAACCCTTTAGAGGCACGAAATGTCTTTGCCGTATTGTAATCAGTCGGTATAGCCAATACTTACCCAATTCTAGCATCAATCATCCAATTTAAGAGCTAGGCTCTTGTCGGTGGAGCTTTTTCCATTCCTCTCTGCTTTCCGCCCTTCTTTTGACCTCCTAATACGACCCGACATTTTTTTTTTATTTGCTGCATGTAGCTTATACTTGGTCTTCTAGCAACAATTAAAAAATGCCTATGCTTAAGTCACTTATTCGTTACAAACATTACATATCTTTACTCTTATAATAATATATTAGTGTACTATTTATTTTAATGATTCATTATATAACTATAATGAATCATTAAAATAAATAGTACACACACAACTAACGTTGTAAGTATGTGGCTGATAATAAGTGTATTTTTATTTATTTATTTATTTAAGCTTTATTGCACAACTAAAACTGTGTACAAAAGGCGGACTTAATGCCTAGTGGCATTCTCTACCAGTCATACCTTAATTAAAAATTGTATCTTAATTGTATGTAATTGTATCTACTTAATTAAAAAGACTAGAGAAGTAAATAGTTCACTAAATACTTGGCTGCAAAGGTAAACGCATCTAGTGATGCGTTTGCCGGTCCAAATGGCAAAAAAAACATTTGAAGTCGCTTTTTCAAATATTTTTAGTTCCACTTGCTTGCTCGGCTCATTCAGTTCCGTCGGTGTCGCGGCGCGCGCCAATAAATCACGATTGCAATACCCACTCCTGCACTCCGATCCGGGATTACTTAATTAAGGAAAAATCAGTCGGTTCTTAATTACTGCAACCAATATTAGCGGAAAATTCGCTTGTTTACTTTTAATTTATTACAGAAAAGTAAATGAAAGCGGAATCTGAAGATGGCCGGTGTTATTAACAACAGCGCGGGCAAAATGTATCCTGTATTGACCTCAGGTATGATGATTATCCCGCATCATGGGAATTATCCCATGATACGAGATGATTCGAGAGAAATTTACCGAAAATAATCGATCCGACATCAAAAATTTAAGTAAATATCGGTTGTTTGTGTAGGAAGGTATCAATCCATGGCATTGAACACAATGTCGAGGCTACGTAAACTGTTCAATGGGTTCACAAATACAAGAAATAGTCACAAATTGTTTATTAAAATCTTGTACGCATTGGTATTTAATTTCGGGCGTTAGGCAAGATCTAAAAGACATTATGTCCTAATTAATCAATATTAACCCTGCCTTAATAAGGCTGGAGAATAAGGAATCTACGGCCATTAAAGATGCAGACAGTCCATGTCAAAATGTAGGAAGGTATAGGTATTTGTATCTACCTCAACATTGCATATGTTTAGGTAGATACAATTTAAAAACTACGAGTCAACATTATGGGCAGATACGACTACTAGATACTCGGAAGTCGTAATACGATTCACCACCTACGAAACTATGAAAAAAATTGAAAGAACGAAAGCTAAAATCCAATAGCCTATAGCAAATGGAACTCTATTCGTTTGCTCAGAAAAGATAAATGAAATTCTAATTTAAAGGACTTCTACGAATAGAGATCGTTTAAACCCGGGTGTATTTCACGCAATCATTTTAGTTTTTGGTCGTAGTAAGTATTCGATGTTTAGTCGTGACATTTCAGCCCAGGCGGTCACCAAAGTACAAACTAGAATTTATGGAGCTGCATCGAATGAACTAAAAACTAACTTGTTCGGAATCGGTCACTGTACGGAGCGACTTCGGTAAAGATGTGAGCTATCAAAACACGCCCCCTTCTTCATACGTTTATCTGCGCCAAAAGGATGTGTAAAAAGTTTTTTCCATTAAATTTCTATCGTAATGTTAACTAAATTACAAGGTACATAATTTGACCAATAATTTATATCTGATTCCTACCGATTTCATATAATATTCATACCTGATTTTCAAGTTAAATATATACTTCGCTTTGTTTGCCGAAGATTTGCACGCCTATACTTCGCTTTGTTTGCCGAAGTATAGGCGTGCGGATAAAAGAACACATAGCTGACGTAAAACATAGACGGAACATGAAATCTGCAGTGTGTGAACATGCCTTAGACAAACCCAACCACTTCATTCGTTTTGACCAACCTAAAATACTTGCAAAAGAACGGCGTTTTATTCCTCGAATGCTACGTGAAGCCATTGAAATTAGAAAACATCCAAATTTCAATAGAGAAGATGGTTGGAAAGTTCCACCGGCATGGGATCCTATTCTAGCAAAAACCAAAGCAACACCTAGCACTGCAAGATCTCAAGACACGGTTAGCTCTTTCTGCGTAAATAGGAACGTAAATTAATATTATTGAGTACGGTACGGTAGTTAAAATTTTTCAAAACTTTGTAATGACAAATAATACCTTAGTCTCCCTGTGACCACGATCGCTGTAAAGTGTTCGAAACGTCAGGTTTAAAATAAAATGTAAATAAATCGCGAAGTAATCCGTAAAATTGTGTTTTAATGAGTTCAACAATTCGCGTAAACGTAAGAAACAAATATTGATAAAGCATTTTAAATCTAGCTATAGTTTAACTTACTTTTCTCTAAAGATATTGATTAAATTAGGTACATAATCAACTTTTATATTTGCCAGTTGGGATTGGGACAAAATTTCGTTCGTTACACTGAGCTCAGCTCAGCCCCAGCTTAACAACCTCGTTAGAGAGTCTTGGAACTTGTCTCGGAATATCTTCACTATAAAATATATTGTATACAGTCAAGTGGTAAAAACCTAGTCTACTTAAGCTTTTTATGGGTATTTCGAATCTTCAGATGAGAGCTTATCGCACACGAGTTGAAAACACTAAACAGAGAGACACAGCGAAAGAGAGATCAACCAACACATTCGACCTTATGTGTTGTGTACAACCTTGTGTGTTACAGCTATTCTCAGCTTCAAAACGAAGAGTAAAGGAACTGTAAAAATAAAAACAATTGATAAAAAAGGCATGAGTTTTTTTAAGCTACAACTTATAACACTGCTTTTGTGTAAATCCAGAAAATGGGAGGGCTATTCAATAGTAGTATAACCAAAATAGTGATGCATGCACAAACGACTTACAATACTACTCAAACCTTCATCGTATGCCTATATTTTGTTAGACACAGTTTTGACTAACCCAGACTTAGCCAGACAATTTGACAATAATTTTCAGCGGATAAGCCCATCGTTCTTATTTTTTCCTTTTCGTGAATTTATTTATTAATGATAACAACGTGACTGTGAATGAATTTTCTACTTTAAAAAAATACATAAAAATCAAGACATTGTTGTTAATTCGGTAAATACAATAGTTTTTGTTCGCGGTGCACTGGCTATTCTGTTTACGCTTTGGTATAGTTCAGCAGTCTGCAGCCTAACAACCTCGTTACCCTGCCGAGCTACCTGTATCTTGAGCGGATCTGACGCAATAACAATCTGCTCGTCGCGAGCAGTATTGGATTTGTAACTTAATTAACTGCAAAATGGAACATCTGTACGGTGAATGACGTACCTTCAGACCTGGATATTTTAAAATGTATTTGTATATTTTGTATGTAATATTAGTCTGAAGGTATTATCGGCCTGTGTTACTTTTGTATTCTGTACCCTAAGATAAATAAATAAATAAAATACCTTGAAGAAGGTATTAAGGTACCTTCTTCATTCTGCTAACCAATTTTAAGGTTTACCCAAATTAAAAGTATTTTTTATAAAATTGACAAAATAAGCTCACTAACTCGGGACATTGCCTTAAAAAAATGTAATCTTCTAATGATCAGCTATCACAAACGTGACGACTTTTGTATTTAAAGTATTGAGTAATTTTAGTAAAAACAATGCTAGTAATAAAATTTTAACCTTTCTCCTGGCGAAATCAGCTAACAAAATCGTTTACCACAATTTAAACTCATTAATATCATTAAACTCTCTTACAACTAACCGCAAACCGATTCCAGAGAAGTGCGCTTGCAAATTAGATCGGATATCCAAGTTTTGGTTCAATTCGGACCTACCTGGAGACTTGGAACTAACTCCGACATGATACATTAGTGGTCTCGTAAGCTTATTGCGAATGTACGAGTGCTTACAACTGGCTTCGATTTTGGAGTCAATCGAAAATTTCGTATCGCATAATGTGACTTGAAAAATTGAGAATTACTGAAAATTCTGATTACCGTCATTTATTTATATTTTACAATGAATTTGGAGATGAAGTCATAAAATAACTTTAAAATTATTAAGGTGGGCACAGGGTAGACCGAAAAGACGTTTAAAGAAAGGGCGTCATGTCAGTGCGTTACCTCATTGCAGTTTTGTTTTACATGTTGATAAATGAGGTAACAGCTTACATTCTGTGTTCGCGCGCCTGTGTGTGCGCGCGACAAAATCCTTTTCTTAATAAGGACAGCGTAAACTTATATAAGTTATTTTATGAACCAAATTTTGTGTGAAATACAATAGATTCGGGAATATACACGCATGAACTTATGTGTAGACTGAGTCCACGTTAAGAACACCTTCATTTATACGTAAGAGATAGTTTGACCAATGAAAGGTGGCATTAAAAAAGTGCGGCAATTAAAAAAACTATTTGATAGTTAAGATTTTTTTACTTCCAAAGACTATACAAAGTCCACCTCCCCACAAGGGATGACTGGAAACAACGCCCACCCAAGCCGGAACCGGATAGCATAATCTGCTATACGGATGGATCCAAAATGGATAGCGGCACAGGTGCGGGAGTTTACCTGAAAGACTTCCAAGAAAGTCAATGCATGGGTGTAATGGCAACAGTTTTCCAAGCGGAAACCTATGCTATACTCTCATGTGCATTGAGGAATCTAGATCAAGGTGTGAAAAACCGCAGTGACAGTCAAGCTGCGTTAAAGGCACTGTCAAGGGCAAAAGTGAACTCAAAATTAGTCATAAATGCCATTGAAGTACTTAACAGACTCGGCAAACATAATAAACTACGTTTAATATGGATACCGGGTCACACAGGTTACGAGGGTAACGAGAAAGCAGATGAATTAGCGAGATGGGGCTCATCGGCTAGACTAATTGGCCCTGAGCCTTTTATAGGATTGTCGAATGGAACAATGAACACGGCATTCAAGAACCACATAAAGGCCAAACATGCCCAGGAATGGTCCAGAATAAATGCCCTGGATCACTCTAAAGCCTTTCTTGATCTGAATGCTAGAAAATGGTACAAATACCTAATGCTTAACAGCCGCCAACACTCGAGACCTCTGCTGGGGGCATTAACTGGTCACTACGCCACAAATAAAATGCTTCTCAGAATGGGGCTAACTCAGGACGGCAGCTGCAGAGCCTGTGGGGAAGAGCCAGAAGACATGAAGCACTTGATGTGTGAATGCGATGCACTGGCTAGAACCCGAATGGGTCTTCTTGGATTGGCTTACCCAGACTCGGAAGACTATAGGCTCTTCAGACCTAAAGACATAGTAAAATTTATAAAGGAAGTCTTTAAGGAACACTGAAGAGTAAAGGTATGGGGAGTCACAAAAGATCCTAGTGGGTCGAGGTGCTCCGTGGGTTAATGCCCATGGCCCCTATAAAGATAAGATAAGATAAAGATAAGATAAGATTTTTTTATTTGACCAATTGCAATGCTTTTGTATATTTTTCTAGATTAACTGATAGTTGTACTGAAGAGAGCAAAGTTTAAGTAAAACAGCAAAAAAAACGAGAAGTGATAAGATGTGGTGTTACACTGAAAGAAAGGTACAACCAAACAAATTTTGTTAGTTGAAGGTTTCGTTGTAGGGAAGTAAATGTTTGTTAAATATAAACAATCTTTTAGCTATCAGCAACAAAACTTATTTATTACTAATAATACAGAAGTTCGCAAGTCACTGGATTTGGCTACTAGTAGATATGCCAAATTTTGGTTACTGTTAACCATTTTTTTTTTCAGTGTAGGCTATTTTATTTTATTTCACTATTGATTTCAAATGTTTTATACATTTGTTTTAAATTACCGATCATTTCTAGTGCCAAGCTGAAATATGCTTGAAAAGTGTCGAACGATACCCGGTTCGCAGCCCAAGCACCAATGACACGTGTCTGCAACTCGGCACTTGGCGCAATTTGGCCACAATTCGGTCGCTGCAGGCGGGATTAGCCTCGCAGTTAGAGGCTGCTGCTGCGGTCAGCAAGCGAGCCATAGTAGCCAAGTTGAGCAGAAGTGCTTTGGTACTTAAGTTGAGTCGCAAATTACTAGTCGAGAACTAAAAAGATAAACAACAAATTCATCGAGTAATTGAAATGGGAGATTCCTACAAGACATCTTTGGTCTGCAGACAAATACTTTATTAAATCGACTTTACTTAGCTTTAATCAGCAACACTGTAAGGATGTTGATAGTGGCAAGTAGGTACATCGTGATAGATTAATTTCATTGATATGCTTTTATAGCTGCAACCACTAAAGACCGATCGCAAAACTCACTGCTATTAACGTCAATCCTAAAAAACCTCGTTTCAGATGCCGAAATTACACATTCCAATCTCATCTTAAAGATTTCTGATCCAAATTCGTCCAATGCGTTGTTTCACTGAAAATGAAGTTGCTTCCGCCCCAAGGGGTCGTAATTTTCTTATATCTGGCCGCGATCCTTTAGATTTAGTGCACGTGTGTGACGTGATCACTTACCTACGGGAGCATGCCAGCTAGGGTTGCCCCACGGAGCGTTCGTCGTTCGTCGAGCGAACGTTCTGAAATTTTTAATGCAGCGATGCGCTGGTGCGTCTAGCCACACTAGGATATATGAAAAATGTGATAACTGAATTGTCGATGAAAATATAGTATTTTTCATACTACATTATTTTCCTATAACATAAAGTACAATTGACTGAAATATAGCACGATACTATATAATATAGGACGGGTGGCAACCCTTATGCCAGCGCCAGGGTTGCCAGATATAGTAACCTTTTCTGGAAACCCAATTCTCTTAACTGTTCTTAGGCAGTCTTACATTCATCTTTTAATTACAATATTGATTAAAAACAGTTTAAAAAGGATTGAATCATCATTCTGTCGCCTTCCATAAATCTAATGGTAACGACTACTCTTCTGGGTGTACACTTTAATTGTCGATACCGTCTTTAGTCTTTATAGATGACGGTAGGTATCTAGTCTAACTTATTTATAAGAAGGAATTGTAATTCATTCGTACTCTGTTACGAATAAAATTACCGTAGTGTAACAAACCTAAAGTCGCACAAAAAGACCTACACTACCTACAAAATCTTAATACTTACTTACGTATGTAAATTGAGCATTTACTATTACTTGACCAGATCATATAGATCTTAATAACAAATAGCAGTGATTTTTGGCAGTGTGATCGTCTAGTTAATTGGTAGGACCGTACGTTGTGTAATTATGTAGTAAACCGAATTCTTTTAGAGGTACGTGGATGTTTACTTATACGTTAGTTTCTCGAGAAGTTTTCTGGGTGTGTGTGCGCTTCATAGGGAAAAGGAAAATAGAACCCGCGATTGCGAGCCCGCAGAGCCCCAGCCATACGCTCAAACGGGAAATGGTGACCATGTTTTACCATCGGTAAACCAATAATCGTCTGTCACCTCTCAGAATGGCCCTACAGAAACACGTTATTTAAAACGTGAGAAGGAGCGCATATAGGAAGACCTTAACTTAAGATATCCAATATAAATATCTCTTGATTTATTACTCTACTTGACTTCATGAAAAGTCATCCAAAGATCTCTAAGGAAATATTACTGTGGTTTACCATCTGTTAATAATACAGAGCTAATCCAAAGATACCAATGACTCCTTTACAGGACGAACACCTAACCATTTGCAATTTGTCCTATGAAACCATTGATAAGCTCACATTAGCCCACATTATTTTAGTTACCAAAATTAAGTTTAATGACTTTTGGCAGCTCTTCATGAAAATCTAATTAATAAAAGGAATTTAAATGTATTGAGTCAATTATTGATGTAAACAAAATAGCGCATAAAATTTATATTAAAATCTTTGCTCAGATCTGAGGAATAAAGTATTATAGAAAGGATTAACACTAAGGATGGATAACTGAAAATAGTCCACAATCTGACCTAACTCCTAACATACTTAAAGGACCAATTCTCAGGGGATAGGAATAAGAAAGATATTGGGATTTGGAAGGTAACTACTGTTTGACCCTACCTAACCCCTAACAGTATTATAACTAAGAAGTAGTTATAATACTGTATAGTATACACTACCTACCTAAAACTTATCTGAGGTTCGAATATTATAAAACTAATAGATTCTGCCTGATTTACGAATCTAAACGCAAAATATACGCATTAACGAAGATCTGAGTCTACAGATATTCAATATAAATAACGCTAGTTAATTTTCCTACTTGACCTCATATAAAGTCAACCAAAGATCCCTAAGAAAATGCTACCTGAAACTACCCTTTGATTACGGCGCATTACGTAATACTGTACCACCGATTATCTCCCAGCTGTGACTATGTGAATTATTACACCCCGAGACCTAGACGAGGCGTCCGTCCAATAGTCTGTTGGGGAAGGGTGGCATTCCCAAGCAATAAAACACATAGGAATCTAAGAAATGCACAGTGATCAAAAACAATCAAATGTTACAGCAGCACCAACACACACGCGCTCAAAGGTAGCAGAGCATATTATTTATTATCAATTAATGCTTCAGACAAAGTCAATACTAGAGAACGCACTGCACCAGCTAGATCTCCCTGATGTGCTGTAATTGTCTGGTATCCAAGCTCGCCATGATTATGTGAACCATTACACCCCGAGGCCTAGACGAGGCGTCCGTCCAATAGCCTGTTGAGGAAGGGTGGCATTCCCAAGCAATAATCCACATAGGCTACCTAAAATCAGCACATAGATCTTGGACCAATCACCGTTACAATGGCACTCCGACGGACTTCAACGGAAGCGCTATTTATTATATTAAAATATATTATACAGGGTGTGGCGTAAATAGTGGTCCAAAGCAAAGGTGTGGATACACTGTACACTGAAGCACCACATACCAGTATTTAAAAAAAAATTATGTACAGGGTTTTCAGGGTTTTCAGGGTTTTTTTTATTAAATTCAGTTTGTAAAAACATATTTTTTTTTAAATACTGGTATGTGGTGCTTCAGTGTACAGTGTATCCACACCTTTGCTTTGGACCACACAGAAAAAAATTACAACCCTTGTAAACCCTTGAACTTCAAATAAATTGTTTTTCTGAATTGGGCTCCTTTTTGTTTCGAAAAGCAATAACTTTTTTCCTGTAAGTCGTAACACTTATTGTTGCACCATTTTAGAATCTGCAAAAGATGGGCATTTTTTTTAAACAATGGGCACTGACAGTGTGGTACATTTTTTTGCACCAAAAGCATTGAAAGTCAAACGATTTGCTAGCAGTGAGTATTGAATTTTGAAAGAAACTTAATTTTTTTTATTAAATTCAGTTTGTAAAAAAAAAACGAATGGAGTACTAAGTACAAGTGATCAGCAATAATAATAAAAAAATGGATAAAAAAAAACCGTCATTTTTGGAAATTATAACCAAATTTGTAAGGCACGGTAACGATTTCTAAAAAAATTAAAAAAAATTTTTTTTTTTTGAAAACCCTGTACATAATTTTTTTTAAATACTGGTATGTGGTGCTTCAGTGTACAGTGTATCCACACCTTTGCTTTGGACCACTATTTACGCCACACCCTGTAAAATACCATCTGTTAATAATACAAGCCAATCCGGAGACATCAATGATTCCTTTATAGGACGGAAACCTAACCATTTGTAATTGGTCCTATGAAATCAATGATATGTCCACATCAATCCATATTATTATTTTGGATGTCATAAAATTGAGAGCTAATAATTGATCTCTGGAAGCCTATTTATGAAAGTCATGATAAAAGTAAATAAAGTAATGTTCATAGTAATGTAAGTTGTCAAAACAGCGAATAAATCTTATATCAAAATCTTTACCCAGATCTCAGAATAATATAATATAATATAATCAATGTAAGAATAAGTCAATTCAAGTTATTTTCATTTTAAAAGCATATTGGTTGGTCAGTCATTAAGAGAAAGGTTATTAGTAAAAAAAAATGATAATTTAAATAAAATTTAAAAGGTAAAGCAGAAGTTGTAAAAATTGTAGAGGTTAAATTCTAAATGATAAAGTCAATCAGGTAATGTACCTGTTTCATAATAATATATTTAATTCGCGAAATAAATTAGTATAGGTGAAAATTTGAAATGTAGGTAAGTGTAAAATTATCATTTGGATTTCCGAAAGCACAAAGAAAATTAACTAAGTCCGTTATTGCAAATGTAAGATAATATTGAATTATTATAAAAACCGAATGATCTTAAATAATTTTAAGAGATGATTATCAGAACGTCAGTATGAATTTCCTCAAAAATTTAACAACAAAGTTAATAGTAGGTTTTATTTTATTTCCAAATAATAGTTAGCGATATTTCAATAAAGAATGTAAATCACGATTAACTAGATGAATATTAAAATTTCCAAATTAAAAAAATAACGAATTTCGAAAACTACCATAACGCTGAAAGAAAATCCACAAACAACACAAAACAATAAAATCAACAAAAGGTTTGTCTCACAGGAATAAGAAAAGATATTCGATAATATCAAAGATTTTAAAATCAAGGAAATATTCTGAATTAACGTTTAAATTAATTCTTTTATAGAACTATGATGATGACCTTTCCATATTCCAGAGACGATAATAAAATAAAATGTCAAGAAATCTGTTGAAACTTTAAACTAATAAAGTATAAAAATACACAGTTGTACAAAAACTAATTCTAAAGTATTAACTTTAACTTTTGGTTCAATTAAATAAAACCATAGTAAAAAGAATATTTGATAATTAAATTCAACGTTCCAGAAATCGAATCCTAAACATTTCACTTGTACTTACCGCATAAATTTACTAAAATACATTCTCATGTACCTAAGAATCCAATGCAGTCATTATTTAGTATTCAGACTTAGTATTCATTAATACGGTGCTACGAAAACGCGACGTACATTCAAGTTATTTTTTTATATTGAGAATATTATGTCAATACAACTAGCGAACATTAAAAGTTCGCTTGATGCATAATAATTTTAGTAATAATTTGCATACCAATTGGCAACCCTAACCTGACATGCTGAGCAGTCATGCAATTTGTCTTCCAACTGATTGGATTTTAGCTGAACAGATAAAGTTATGCTCACCCCCGTAAAGTTTTCAATAACTTTGACAATTAAAGTTTGGAACATTTGAAAACTATTACATTTTTAGAGACATCTTAATTTTATGGTGAACTAAGTAATGTTGAATGCAGACTTTGTTAAAATGGTATAAGCCCGGAGTTCACCAACACGTGTTTTTTTTTAAATCAGCCGGTTTAGAACTACTTGACACACAAATATGAGAATTCTGTCAAATTAACCGTCAAGAGTTTACCTGTTGTTAAATCATTGGTCATCTCGGGCAAAAAAATTATGGAGAAAACAGCTGTACCAAGCTGTTTTCTCGCTTTTGCAGAGGAACTTTGACTGCATTTTCCCCAGTTTTAGAATTATGGTTTTATGCCAAATTGAAATCGAAGTTGCAAGTTGCAAGTCCGTGAGCGGTCTGCTCCTGGCATTCCTTCTCCAATATCCCGTGCATTTTGATTTATCAGCCTTTTGTTCCCAGGACAAAGCCGGAGGGATTAACTAGCCCGTGCCCTGCACACTGCACATTACCCTTTTGCAATGGAGCCAGTGCACGGTGCATTTCTCGAAGCGTCTATAAATCCCAAGTCTTTGGAACTATAACTAGCAGAGTTTAAATTGCCAATTCTCCTAATCTGCGTGAATATCTAATCCGGGTCTTTGAGTTTCGAATTTGGGGTGGCTATGGCTCCTTTTACTCAGTAATAGGTTATATTATACGTTAGAGCCGATTTTTCAACTGTCGGGAAAAAAATTTTACTGCATGTCATGTAACTTTTAAAGCGACCTATTTAAAATGTCATGCAATCAAAAGTGTCACATATGAGGGTAAAGTTATTTTAAAATCGGTTGTCGTACTGTATTTTATCAAAAGAATATTAATTCTTTTCTGACTACAGAAACATTTTAAGCCTTTAAAAAGTACAAAATATAAGATGAAGTACATAGGCAAAATTGGATAGAGTGAAATGAAATAAAATACCATAACACTACATCTTATCACTTCTCGTTTCTTTGTTATTTTACTTAAATATCTTGAGCACAACTATTAGTGCCTTTGCCAGTTTTGTCATAGTAGGTAATTTGTCTTCATACTGCTTTTACATATTTACTGCTTAGATATCCTAGGACGCCATATGATATCCTAACGTTTAGGATGCATCGACAATTCCACATGCATGCCAAAATCGTCATCGTACTACTTCAACTTAGCGAAGGAGTGACGCCGCTGGACACAGCATGACGTGGCATGATCCGGCCCCTAGTTAGCGTCACGTCCGTTGACGTCACGCTGTCTCGGCGCAGGCTGACAAGCGGCTCGCCTTGTGTTTGTGTCCGTCGGCAATCACTGCCACTGCACTGCTCATCTGTTTTGCTGACAAGTCTGGGTAAATTTTGAGCAACCACATTTAGGTACTTATAACAGCTGAGTGCGGCCCTTCTAATTTGGAAATCAAGGCGCATACATTGAGGCGCATACACAATTGTACAGGCCAACTAGTTCTCTGAAATTGTAATTTTATGTATAGTCTCGGTTTAACCGTGGAACATTTGCTTTGTTTTGTTAATTTTCTTTCATTTATTAATAACATGTAATAATAATAATAAATCTTTCTTTATCAAACAACTGTGAGTGATCCAAAGTTAATAACAATTTTAACACTTTCTGTCTTTCATTAACCCTATTTTGAGCTCTAGGGATGCTGTAAATAAATTGGAAAGGTCATCATCATTTCGAATAATCTAAATCTCAGTTTCCATTGACTTAATTTACCTAGATGTTTGTGGCTACTCAGTACCTACTTACCTTGATACTCTTATATCTAATTTATGATATACTATTTCATTATTGTAAACAATTCATTGTTTTACAATTTGCAAGAATATTATCATCTATCTAATTTTTTTGATGACAATTCATCATCATAACCTGAAAGACAAATCCCTAAGAAACAAAATAGAAACTGTGTTTGTTAACTTAAATCAGAGTGGCGCATGTCCAACAAAAACTGTACACTCATTTCCTACAGACGCTAAGTTGGCTCCGCTCACATCACATGGGTAAAAGCTTAGCCAGAAACTCCTGTCTTTTGTCTGAACAAATTTTGTCTACTAGACTGTACAGATTTATTTATTTAAGTTAAGGTATACAGACAGATCACAATCGGTGCATGCTTATAAAATTATGTTAATAAAACTAGGGCTAGATGGTAATCCATAAATTGTATACACAACATAATTTTAGAGTAGACTACAAAGTAAAGAAATTAGACTTTTTAATTGCATATATCGAACAATAGAACATAGAACACTAAGTATTATTTCACAGGCAAGTAAAATTTTAATAAAAATAATTCAGCACAGAATAAAACCGTTAACAGAGTGCTTTTTGGGACCGGATCAATATGGGTTTCGGCAAGAGAAGGAAACCAGAGAAGCGATACTAGCTTTGAGATTGGTAATAGACAGGAGACTGGATTTTGACATGGACACACATATAGCTTTTATCAACTTAGAAAAGGCGTTCGATAAGGTCAATTGGAAAATAATGATGGAAGTACTCAAAGAAGCTGGATTGGATTATAGAGACAGAAGGATTATTTATGAATTATATAAAAACCAAGAAACGGTAATAGAAGTAGGAGAGGAAAACGAAAAGGCAAAAATAAGTCAGGGAGTTAGGCAGGGATGTCCACTTTCACCGCTAATTTTTAATTTATTCATAGAATGTGCGATACGCAGAATAACGGAATCCAGAATCCAGGCCAGAATATCAAGCAAAGTTCGCAAAAAACTTGTTAAAGTGTACATTTGGAGTATAGCACTCTATGGATGTGAAGCGTGGACATTGACAAAGAGGGACAGAGAGAGACTGGAAGCCTTCGAGATGTGGTGCTGGAGGAGAATGGAGCGTATAAGTTGGACGGAGAAGAAAACAAATGAAGAAGTTTTGTCTATGGTTAGGGAAAAAAGGAGATTGATGGAAACAATAGAGTGTAGGAGGGGACGAATGTTAGGCCACCTGATTCGACACGACAATTTTATTAAAAAGATAATAGAAGGAAGAATAGAAGGAAAAAGGAAGCGAGGAAGACCAAGAATAAGCTACATGCAGCAAATAAAAGAAAAGACAAATGTCGGGTCGTATCAGGAGGTTAAGAGAAGGGCGGAAAGCAGAAAGGAATGGAAAAAACTCCACCGACAAGAGCCTAGCTCTTAAATTTGATGATGATGATATCGAACAAAAACAAATGAACATTAAAGAATTAAAATCCAATCATTTGGAAGGAGAGAAGACATTCTGATTAATATATTATGTTACGGACCTTTCCTATAAAGAAAATTTGCCGTTGAAGCATCTATCTTAGTGTCTTGGTTCTTACACACTAGTTCATTATAGGATCTTCACATTCGGACTAATGGGTTATAGAACGATTTGTCGCATGGGAAAAAATCCTGGCAAATGTGAGTCGGTCTCACGCACAGAGGGTTCCATACAAACAAGGTTTTGTTCCACGTTGTAGAAGATGTGATGTTTCAGGATTTTTTCGTTACTTGTACTGTAAAACCTCTCTTATTGGCTTTCATGATTCAGGTCCACGGAAATTTCCCTAAAAGTTTTGATTCCCCAGCGAAATGTCAGAAAACACGGCTTATGGCCGTATCTATGGACTGCGTTGACTCAGTAGCTTGATTTTTCAAGGGACCGCAAACATAAAGTATTTGTTGTTAATTTCAACTTGATAACTCTACGCGTTCCCGAGAAAGACAGACTGACGGTCAACAAAGTGATCCAATAATGTCCTACTGAATCCTCAAAAAAAAGGTTACTGAGTTACCTACGTCATTAATTAGACTTGTAATTAGACTTGATAATTGTGACTGTAACTGAGTACTCGATACGAGTAACATCAAATTATTTCTACATACGGTGATAATATTAAGATAGAATAAAGCCTCTAGACTTTACCCTGTCAAATATCTGATTGCCCATACAATTATTAAAAGACCAATTATGTGCCAAAAAGGTCCCTGCTCAGCATTATTCGTGACAGCGCGAAGCATGTCACAATACTGATTTTCAGCATTATACAAACATTCATATTCTACTTCCTCTCTTCTAATAATCGAATTCGAATTGCACTTAACCTATTAAACCTGTTAGTAAACCTCGCTTTCTCCTGACGCTGATTAATTGATGTCCGTAGATATGTCCAATCAATATTAATTAGTTTCAGGCTAATAAAGTAGTGCAGTATGATTTTTGAGCAGCTAAATTTGAGTTCATGTAGTTATTTTAAAGGTATTGTATGAAAGATATTCTGTGCTGTACAGTGTGCACTAATACATTTGACCTTTAAAATGACTACTTAAACTCAAAATTTGCTACTCAATAATCATATTATATATACTACTTCCTTAATCAGGTAAGTAAGTATTTACCTACCTAAATAGGTAGACTATGAAATACTTAAGCATAAACATAGCTATAGTTTACAAGCATCTCTTACAATAATTAATAATATGGAAAATATATATAAAATTTTCAAAATTATTTCAAGTATTCATAAGTAAATCATCGGGACTGCCACTTCAAATTAACCCCGTTACCGTAAAACAATACAGATTATACGTATAATAAATAACGCACACACAAAGCGCGAAATGAAGGCAAAGGGAACCGGTACACTTGATTTAGAGAGGCCCGGATAATAATATTCGGCCCGGATTACCATAGCTTAGTGGAGAGATCGGTACAGACCCTGGATCATTATTTAAATCACTGCATTCAAATCAGAGCTCATTGTAAACAGTTGAGAACTACTCTAACGGAGCAAGTCTTATTGTTCGGAATCCAAAAGTCAATTCTATTGCCTACTTCGCGTCGTTTGCTGCAACGTTTTAACATTTCAATCAAGTCACGGAATTCCATTTTACTTTAAAAGACTTGCTAGTCTTGTTATAAAGTATAAATAGAGCTTGGTTGTGTCAGCGGAAAAATCCCAGAAAGCCCCTTTACGGACTAGACACTCAACAGAAAATGGATGTCGCCGTGGTGCGCCTTATAAACGTGTTTGTAGCTCGCTCCATCTCCTTTTAAGGTGGTCATAGTTTCGGCTTTATTAAAAAGAGCGAGTGACATGGACTCGATAGCAATGTGCCCTGTCTAAGATTTAATGTAGTTTCAGTCTCTTTCTCTGCTAAACAAACTAAAAGCGACAGCATACAAAAATTTAGAAACTTCGAATTAAGTGATGCAATTTCTCACGTATTTTCACAAGTTTTTGCGTGTTTTCGTTTAACTTTAGTCGTCATCTAATGACATCTCTGGATCTTAATTGTCTATGGATCCTGTGATTTCCTTAGCAACTGACAGCTGTTTATTCTGACATTTCTAAAGGTTTGGTATAAATGGGCATCTGGAGTATACACGCAACTAGATTCCCATTTCTATAATGTTAAATTAATTAATGTTACCATAAATGTTCGAATGACGTTAACTGAATACAGTTGTTTCGTATCCGTTGCCTCACTTACATTGCATTAAAACACCACTAGCGACATCTCCTGGTTCTTACAAACGCCTTGTCAATTCGTCTAGGAAAATGTTGCTGCCACAGCTACATTTTCATTACGTTCCAAACGCAATTCCCTATCACCCATTTAGCTCGCAGCCTCAAGTCCAGCACTTTATCCCTGTAACGCAATGTCGCTACTCGGCACCAGGTGAAATCCCGGGCGAGAGTAGATTTATATCCATTCACCCCGGGTCACCCGGACCGCGCGTCACACCCGGGACTACTGGAGGATATTAAATGACACAATTAATCAATAAAATCTATTTCCAAATATGATGCATTGAGATTGTGATAGCAGATTTTTTAGTTAAAGGGGTTTAGAAATCGATTGAATTAACGATGTGGTGTACAAGCGCCTCCTGAAACCAAACTTTGCTGTTTTTGTAAGCCAAGGATGTTGATTTCAATTGCAATACCGTCACGTGTAACCAATTCACAGGCATTACACGCTACGCATGTTACAATACTTACTAATGTGAATAGTGTAGTCTCCGATGTTTGTCGGGATATTTACTCTTTAATTTTTGACAAAATATCTCATATTTGTGAGCTATGTAAAAATTAATATCTACCTACTACCTATATAATGGGTTAAATATTAGGTATTAAACTGTTACAAGAGTTAAGTTTTACTTTTGGATTGCATTGACCAAAGTAATTGTAGAACGTTTTTAGTTTTTCCATCAACACACGAGCAGTGCCTTGTTCGGAACCAAATATTTCCTGTATCGTATATCCCACTGTGTCGTCGTTAGTTTATCCAACAGTCGTTGGTATTCAGTTGTATTTTAATGAAATACGAAAAGGACCGGAGTCCGGCGCGTGGCACTACGATAAAGAGATTAACCGGTGGGCGATTTGACATCGGGCTGATTTCACGGAATGTTGCCGCTTCGCAGTTCTCACTCCCTTTCAATTTTCAACAGATTTTCGAGTAGAGTGCAGAGGCGGCTATAACACTTTGTCATATCGCAAATTGCGCGTGAAGAAGATTTACTTCATACATAGGGATGTGAACGTATCCTATGACGATTACGTCCTATAGGATCAATCATACTGTAGAAATTGCATCTGACAGCCGGGACATTTTAAGTCCCTTTTCAGAATATTTGTGGGGCCAAAAAAAATTTGATAAGCGTATACAATGTCGAAAAAAATGTTAGCAATGGTTATTTAACTCTCACTTGAAAGTTGTGCCATTTTGTAGGCGTAGTACGTATACTATAATATCCCAGGGTAAATTTATTTAAGGCCTATCCTGATTGATGGATGAAAATAAACTTATATATACAAGTATATTTAAAAACTTGTAATATACGAGTAAATAAATATTTATCTTACCAGTTTTTTTAGTAGAGCTAGTTGCAGTGGTCGTCTAATATTAATAAAATTAGTCATTAAATCAAATTTCACTTAAAAAAAATAATCGACTGTGTCATCCGGTGGGACTCGAACCCGCGTCCCTTCGCTATCCGGGCGAGTGCTCTTACCAACTAAGCTACGGAGGACGTTAGTCAGTCGACGAATTTTTGCAAGTGCTTGCTACGCCAGTAAGCCGGCGTTCGATTTCATCAATACTTGGGGAATGTACCCGCATGTATCCAATAGAAATATTTTTACAAATATTTAACCATCAGTTAAGATGAAATCAGCTTAACCTTTTATATTTTTATAACTTAAGCAATTATTTTGCAAGTTTTTACGAAATTAAATCAAATTTCACTTACAAAAATTAATCGACTGTGTCATCCGGTGGGACTCGAACCCACGTCCATTCGCTATCCGGGCGAGTGCTCTTACCAACTAAGCTACGGAGGACGTTAGTCAGTCGACGAATTTTTGCAAGTGCTTGCTACGCCAGTGAGCCGGCGTTCGATTTCATCAATACTTGGGGAATGTACCTGCATGTATCCAATGGAAATATTTTTACAAATATTTAAGCATCAGTTAAGATGAAATCAGCTTAACCTTTTATATTTTTATAACTTAAGCAATTATTTTGCAAGTTTTTACGAAATTAAATCAAATTTCACTTACAAAAATTAATCGACTGTGTCATCCGGTGGGACTCGAACCCACGTCCCTTCGCTATCCGGGCGAGTGCTCTTACCAACTAAGCTACGGAGGACGTTAGTCAGTCGACGAATTTTTGCAAGTGCTTGCTACGCCAGTGAGCCGGCGTTCGATTTCATCAATACTTGGGGAATGTACCCGCATGTATCCAATGGAAATATTTTTACAAATATTTTACCATCAGTTAAGATGAAATCAGCTTAACCTTTTATATTTTTATAACTTAAGCAATTATTTTGCAAGTTTTTACGCGATACACACACGGATCACGTTGTGCCCAACCAATTATCCAGCTGAATTTCGGCTAACATGTGTGCCTGGATAAATGCCGGAAGTGTCGGAAAACTTGTTCAAATTTCTCCTCGTCATACCTCTATAAACTATGTCAATTTATTGGAAGAATCAATGTTACCGACTTTGCGAACAGTTTACTTGAGAACTTGAAGAAGTGCCAGTATTCTCCTTTGTTCATGATACCTGTCCAGTGCATACTGCCAGAATTGTCTCGAATTGGTTTACCCAGCATGAAGATGCATTAACTCTTATTTCATGGCCGTCTTGGTCCCCAGATGAAAATTTGTGGTGTTTGGATTGGGGAAGTGACATTTGTCGTCTAATCGGGTTACTTTTCACTTTACCAATTTAATGCCACTTGTTAAATATATACTTAAAATAAATATTATTTTCTTCAACTAAGTATACTGTTTTATTTCATCATGGCAAACACAAGTTCCAGTGGAACTTTTATAAAAGAAACTGGTTTCCAATACAGACTTGGCGCCCGGCTGTGCCGAATCCCGAATATCTACCTACCTACTTGTGTGTTGCATTGCAACCCTTACCCATATGAAATGAAGTTCTTGCCGATTTTTATACAAACTTATTCGTACAGATAGCGACCATTGCCTTGTCAGTGACTGTCAGTGTCTAATAAATTGATAACACGTTCGTTTCTAGGAAATGTATGTTCAAGCGAATTTCAACTTACTTGTATAGAATGACAGTAGAAAAATGACCATAAGGTGGGTCATGATTCAATTTGGTCGACTACAAGCCTCGAGGTATCCAGTTCATTTTTGGAGCCTCAAGGCGGCATGACAAGACTCAGTGAGCTCGTGAGGCTCGAAGTCCCAAACCTATAGCCGAGCCGCGAACTCTTTGAGCCATGCCTCGAGCCTTCAAAAGAGCTTAAACCTATCAAAAGAGCTCGAGCCTTCAAAAGAGCTCGAGCCTTCAAAAGAACTTGAGCCTTCAAAAGAGCCGAGCCTTTTGAAGTCAGAGCAGTCGCCCGGATTGCGAAAGGTCGTGGGTTCGATTCCCACCTAAGACACAAAAGGTGCCGAGTTGTTTTTTACGACTGATTGTTCAAATAATACATTTTTCAAATTTATTCTGTATAATATTATTGTTTATTGCAAGAAATCACATTATAGTTGCGCTTAATTTTAAGTTTGATGGCAAACTAAATAGTACTGATATTGAATGAGGTGCTACGCATAAACTCGAGCCTTTATAAGGTTACGCCTTCAAAAGAGATCGAGCCTTCAAAAAGGGCTCGAGCCTTTAAAAAAGATCGAGCTCTGAAAACGATTCCAGTCGTCGGGAGCCATACAAATGAGGCGAGCCCTGTAAACGAAACCGAACTCTAGGAAAAAGGACTCGGACGCCTCGAGCCTTGTACATCACTAGTGTGTACGTATATTTAAATCACCTTGACTTGTGAACATTGGCAAGACGAACTCAAGTTGTCTAATAAGACCGCAGCCGCGAACATACGCAGAACCGTAGCGGATTTTACTGCCTCGTATTTTAACTTTTTGTTACGACGTTATAAAACACCGAACGACAGCCTATGTCGGTGCATAGATGAAGCAATAAAACAACAAATTGAAAGGGGAATTTCAATATTGGTAAACCGCCAATGTGAACGTGTTGACTTTTTTAATGGATCCCTCTCCAAATTATCGCTACTTCCCTAAACATACGATTTTGGTAGACTTAGACCAGAGATATTTTTAAACAGCTGGTAAACCTTAATTGACGATTATTTGATAGAATTCCCATACAAAAATATGAAATAATGCTAAACCGGTTGATTAAAAATTAAACATGTGTTGGTGGCTTAGCATTATACTTCTGGATGAAGTATATCAGTTAAATAATGTTACGTTAGTCATAAAATGGAGTATAGAACATTAATTGCTACAACTTAGGTTCATTTGGATTTCTGTGAAATGTAGTTTTTCCGGATTGCGTTTATTACTATTAAACGAATCCTAGTTCTGATTAAAATTTGTAGAATGCAAGGAGATAAAGCGAAAGCAAGTAAAATATGTCGCGAACAAAGGGGAAATCGGACTACCACATTGCAAGCTACAATTTAACAAAAATGACAGCCTCTCTCTTTTGGCTCGCAGCCGAGATTACAAAGAGCATGTTATGTAAACATTGGTAGGAATTGGCATTATTTGTATACTTCCTTGGCCTTATGGATGCAATAATGGAGACGGCTTAATCGCTTTTATGGCGCCGTAAAAAATCTCGCGATTAACGCCAGTGTTACATACTTGATGGCTAGGATCAACAAATTGAATGAAACCCTGGCCGGCAGCCAGGAATCGCGCTCGACAATGTATTGACAATCCCAAACATTAATAAAGATAAGAAAAATCGTTTAATGGAACTTTACAATTAACGGTTTTATTTCCAAAAAAGTGTTTAAAAAGTCGTACTGGCAGCCTACCTACACGCACGCAGCTGGTCGCAAAAAAGAATGCGATCGTCTTTTGCTTAAATGGAAATTTAAAAATTTTTTGGACCGTGAACCCATGCGTCCCGCCCCCTGTGCTTAGGTGCTGATAAAACTTGAATAATTTTAAAACTCAAATAAGATGTGAATAGATATCAATAGTGTTTTATTACAGTTACTTACTTAGTAAAAGTTCTTTGTTAGTTAAAAAACATCAATAAATTAAAATAAATAATTGCTCCACTACGACTACAAGGTAGTAACTACATAATATGTATACCTACGTACACCGATTATTTTTTTCAGCTACTTAGAGAAGAGCAATGTAGCTATGTGATGTTGTGTAATGTTTGTTTGATTGAACCGTTTGTGTTCTGACCTGTATTACAAAAGAAACGAATTTGAATGAACACCTGCACAATATATATTTTAACATGATGCTGCTTACCATCCGTAACCTTATTAAACCTACATCAATTCTAATATCTGCATTGCAGCCGAAATCCCGAGGGTCATAAAAAGCCAGGGCGGCTCAGTGTAAAGCCTCCGGGATAATTATAAGAAACAGTGTATGTCCAAATTGTTTCGCTTTGTAGGGCTTAGTTCATCCTACGCGTTTCATTCAGTTGACTTTAGCAAAGTTGCCCTCGCACGTGATGGTAGGACTTGTAAGTAGAGGATAATGGTGCTTGCATGTTGCTTGAAGTTTAGTAACAGCTTAAAAGATTTAGTGGCACTTTTCTTTGTAAGTAGTGTAGATGATGTCTACACTTCTGAACTAGATAGAGCCATTAGAGCATGCTTCTTGGGTTGAGATAAATCTAGATATTTTTGAATTAAAACATGACCAAAAAATCAGTATCAACTGTTGCACGCAAGTAACAATAAAGATATATTATTATTCCTCTTCTAAATTTTTAAACCAACCCAAACAAGCAAACATAATTATTGCAAAAACAAAACACCTGACTGCAAAATACATAATTTTTGAAATGGTCTTTTTACTGGCTTTTATTTGATACCCATATTGCTATGATAAAAAAAACAATCCCCCCTTCCCTCTTTGTTTCCATTTGCGGGCGCCATTTTTTAAATGTATACCTATGTCACTCACTACCACAATTATGACGAATTTAACGACACCTTATATGTCAAAAACTGTCAAGCAAGATTGGGCTGTAGGGCGTGCCAAACAATTATACGTAGGTACTCTCGAAAAATATGACCCACCTTCCACAGTCGGGTAAAAATGCTGCATGTACCTATTTAACTTGTCCACTGGTCGGTAGCAACTTTAGTTTTATAGAACTACTTACAACTTGTCCACCGATTTGTAGCTACTTCAGTGTTATTTTCGCGTTGCAGAATTGGGGCCGCGCGTGTGACGGTTAAACTTCTAAAGTGGCAAAATGACTATTTTAGCGTTATCAAAGGTAATAACTGGAACTTTGTGCACGTAATATCAAACTTGGCTACTCTTGTTACAAACTGTTCAGTAAGTAGGTACTGAAAAAGATTTTAAGGTGTCCACCTGGCTCCAATGAATGTAGATTTGCTTTGTTAAGATATTTCTAGGTAGAGAAAGTATCAATCATATCGTTACTGCAAAACAGACAAAACGACACAAAACCAGACACAAAAAACCTATACTATTAAAAAAACTAACGTACCAAAGGGAGTAGTCATTTTAAATATTCAAGCAGTAATTTTTTCCCAAGCCGCCGCAGATTCCACTCTCGGAATTATTTCAGGATGCCAACATTGCGGCGAGAATAAAAATTTCGAAACCACTCTCTGGATCCACCGCAAACTACAATTAACAGACTCCTGTCCTGGGAGGAGGTATATCAGCATTTTCGGAACCCGCAGTTTCGGCTTTTTCGCCACTGCAATACTATTCGGCTGGTGCAGCTGTTTTTTAGCCACCGTTCCCCGAAAACGGCGAAATAAAAGTCACTTTTCTGTTCTACGGCCACATAAATGTCGGCACCTACGACCACGCCTGTGACAATAACTAAAGGTTATTTAGTCTGAGTCTGAGAAATTGGTGCTGCTTTATTCTAAGTCTATATACAAAGTCGAGTATACGAATCTATAAACAAAGGTTCAGTCCATTGAAGCTCTTACTAATATGTTCTTAATTTATAGCATTGTTTAACACGTGTTCCACTTTATGACGGCTGATTTTGAATATAATTGATAGGTGACATGCCATAATGGAAAACAAACATTTCAAATTATAGCTTACACTTTGCCATAATGAGACCATTATGTTGAAGTGTTGAACAGTGATTATATTATTATTAAGGCAGTTACTGTACTGATAAGGCTGGTTCCATCTAGGTACTTTATCATCACATATACCATTAAAGTAACATCTAACAGTCAACTCAGTGGCAGCATATTTGTTCACAAATGATATGATAGCAAAATCTCTCCAAGATTAATGGCTACCGCAGCCAACCAGTCAAGTTCTTCTTTTTAGACTTTAGTTGGAACTTGCAACGATTTGTCTATTGTTCGTAGTGATCATTCATTTTACAGTCGATAGGTAAGATTAATGGTGTGAAACACAAGCAAACAATACGTGAACAATTGTTTATTTTACATTCACAATCTGGCGAGCGCATTCGCCGTAGTGTAATGACCGACTGATCTGAATATTCGCGTGATAAAAACAGCGTTGGTATAAAAAATCGCATCAGTCGGAATAAGTTTTAGTGAGTCGTAAAGTTGGTGGGCGAACGTATAGATAGACTAGTGCGGACGTGCAATTCGCTCTTTGCTAGGGTTGAAACTTTTGGATAAATACTGAGTTAGCGCATTTGAGTATCAAAACAAATTAGGCTTTCATTATTTCGCGATTGACTCTTCAAACCATTGACACCCAATCGTTTGGAGTGTATGAAGTTAACTTTTTTTTTGCCTCAGAAAGGCACGTTGACAGCGGTTTCTCTATACATTTTTATAACTATCGAAGTGACCGGGAATTAAGTAACTTCGCATGTGATCATCGTAATCAAAACTGTTTTAAAAATCAGCAAATAGAAGCTCAAACATGTACAATATCAAAAGTGCTACTAAAATATGTCATTACAAGAGCATAGCTATTATTTAGCCGAACTCCACTTACATAACTTGCCGCACAAAGGCTTCGAGGCCCATTCCTTCTTCAACTTCGAATCCGCCTAATCCTGAAATGTTTTTCAAAGGCGCAGCCCTGCTTGGCAGCCGCCCAACAGCACTCCATCGTATCGGCAGAGCCGGGCGCCTTCTGAAACTATTAACAAATTATCTTTTGCTCCTCGCGGCCGTCCTTACCAATTTTTCTATCGTGAACATGCTTTTGGCATGTTAAAGTTGGTAAAATTCCTCGCTTAACTCAAGCGCGATTACACGAACTAATTTCTAACATCGAATTAACTCAAGAATGCTTGGGTTTAAGTTTCAAATACACGTTTTTAATATTAATAATTTAATATTGAAATGTGATAAACTATGATACTTTGCCTGAAGATGTCAATTTTGTACAGCTAACAGTCCGACAACATTTACTATAGCTTTTTTTTTGCCTTCCCATGTATCTTACCCACTGAAGGCTTTGTACCTATACCATGTTTTACTGCACATTAATAAAACAGAAAAACATTGAAATTGACAGTGAATAGATAATAACTGATCAAGATTACTGACATTATATTACTCTACTCAACACAGTCATACAGTAGTTGATTACTCATAAACCTTTAGCCATATTATATTTTATGCCGAATAAATGTAAGCCTCTTCTTGACTATAAAACCATGTATCGCACAAACAAGCATAAAGCCGAGAAATGATGATTGATAAAGCGTCTGGATATTTTTTATTAGCCACTCTGTTTAGTGTTCGATTGCAACTGTTTTTATAGCTTACTTTTGGTAGGTACAGTTCATTTCTCATCATCATCTTCCTAGCGTTATCCCGGTTATGCACGCGAGGGCCCAGGGTCCGCTGACCATGATCCAGGATGTGGCAGATCAGATAATTACAGTGGAGCGACTGCCATCTGACCTCCGTGACCCTGTTACCAGGGGAAACTGACCAGTTTTGGATCATGGTTACACATGCAGTCGCCTGAATGTGCAGGTTTCCTCACGATATTTTTCATTTCTCATCGTAAGTTATTTTATTTCTATGTAGGTATACGTTTGTATACAGTCTTAGATCAGAGGTAAGTAATGCATCATTTCTTATAATGAAACAACATTTTATGTAGGGCTGCGTTTCAATGCACTTGATAAGTTATGAAATCTTTTAGACCAAGTCTTTCAAATACTGTATTAGGTTTTGCCTTAGTCTGTATAGGTACTTAAAGACCACCTTTCGATGGGGTTTTTACGTACAAACAAAGACGAAAGTGTGTTGATGTCGACGGTACTTGTATCTACAACATATTTGTAGGTAGGTATATAATTTTCACTGCAGCATGCATAGTAGAAACTCTAGGCGGTTAGCGCTTATAGCGAGGCTGCCAATGATGCTTCTCGCGTTGCGGTGGGGTTGTGGAATTGAGTTTTAATGATTCAATAAAATATATTCATATTACGTTCCCGAATGCAAATAGATTTCTGCTATTTTTCCTGATGACTTGTAACGAAAAGTTAGTTTATTTTAATAGTTTAGCAGTAATATTTGTAGAACTTGGGTGTCGGATAATTCTGTACCAAATACAAAATATTTAGAATAAATTCTCTAAAGTGACTAATATAAAGTAGATAATGGTACGGTACCCTTCGTGCGCGAGTCCAACTCGCACTTGCCGGTTTTTTTAATGGAATATTTGATAAATAAAACATTTTTAAAGAAATGTAAAAAATAAGAAATAAAAACAAATACAACCCATTAATGAAGCTAACCTTTGAACCCACATCACATACTATTGTTCACCAGTTCTATTTACTTCAAGTGATGGCGCGTGTGGGCGTGTGGGGCGGCAGGCGCGGCTTAATTAAACAAAAAGAAATGTGAAAATAAGTAATAAAAACAAATACCAACCCATTATAACCCTTTGAACCCACATCACATACTATTGTTCACCAGTTCTATTTACTTCAAGTGATGGCGCGTGTGGGCGTGTGGGGCGGCAGGCGCGGCTTAATTAAACAAAAAGAAATGTGAAAATAAGTAATAAAAACAAATACCAACCCATTATAACCCTTTGAACCCACATCACATACTTCAGTTCACCAGTTCTATTTACTTCAAGTGATAGCGCGTGTGGGCGTGCGGGGTGGCGGGCGCGGCTAAATAAAATAAAAAGAAATGTAAAATAAGGAATAAAAACAAATACCTACCAATTATTGCAGCTAACCTTTGAACCCACATCACATAATTTAGTTCACCAGTTCTATTTACTTCCAGTAATAGCGCGTGTCTAAAAATAAATCCATTATAGGCATACCCATTATTATATTGTAGCCTGTGAAACCACCTCACATACTTTGACCAGTTCTATTTTCTTCCAGTGATGGCGCGTGTCGGCGTACGGGGCGTCGGGCGCGGCGGGGCGGCGCCGGCGGGCGCGTAGCCGGGCGCGGTGGCGGGTGCGCACGCGGCGGCGGCGGCGGCGGCGGCGCATGCACGCCACCGGCCACACGGATCGCTCGGGCGGCGGCGGCGGCGGCGGCTCCTGGCGCCTCCCGCCCGACGAGACGCTGCAAGTCGCCGACCCCAAGTCAGCGAAGGAAGAGGTAGGATATGAGAATGATGCTGCAGATATAGAAACAATATTTGTACTGCAGAAGCGAGCTGTGCGAGCCATTTACAACCTCAAATCTCAGGATTCACTAAGAGAAATATTTAAAGAAGTTAAAATATTAACACTAGCTTTCCAGTATATTTATGAAAATCTGATTTATGTCCGCATAAACTTGCATTTATTTTCAAAAAAGAGTGACGCGCATAACTATAATACAAGAAATAAAAATAAACTAGCCGTTCCAAACAATAGAATTCAAAAGGTTGGTAATTCATTTTTGGGGAGATGTATAAAATTTTTCAATAAGCTACCCGATCATATTGCTGAATTACCTACAGGTACATAAATTTAAAACAACTGTTAAATGTATTTTAATGTCTAAAGGATATTACAAAATAGATGATTTTTTAAATGACAATAATAAAAAAGTATGGAATAGTTTTAAGGAACACAAATCTTGTAAAACTTTGAAAAGAGGCTATGACAATAGTGACAGAGTTTCTTTGCTGCTTCTTCTCAGCACTAGCCCACAATTGTTCCGAAGCAGTGGTAGGGTTCTATTTTATGTTGGGACGTGTATAAGTGCTCCTTGCGAGCCTATGTACAGAAATAAATGAATTTTATTTTAAGAATACTTTCTTCAATAGACCGTGAACCAACGACAGGTTTCTTGACCAAGTTGCTCTCAAACGAAATTTAATTACGGGTTATCGGGGTTTAAAAAACGATCTAGTTTAGTCTTATGTTTTAGAAAACGCGTGTTTTCGAGTTTTTATGTCACATTGTTCGACGCAGTATATAATCGCTAATTTCACACGGATAAGCAAGAGCGCCGTTGCCGAGTGCGTATGACGTCGGACTGAACACTCCATGAGGCCAGGATTCTCATCTCGCTCGGTGACGATTTTTTTTTACTTTTGTTGTTTTTTGTATTTATTCAAATTTTAACTTTTTATAGTTTTTTGAATAGGATTACGAATTTATAATAACAACGCTCGGTGACCCAGATACTGCAGAATAAAACGTGAAACGCACAGTTATAATATTTCAAGCTTTACAAATTTAAGTAACCAAATGTTTACCTCTACTTCCTTAATTGAATATATATTATGACGAAAGTAATAGAATAGAAATACATTTTAAAAATCAATCTAAGTAATTAAATGGAATCTATCGCGAAATGGATTATATCGCGAAGGTAATAGTCAAGGTAATGCATATTTAAAATCAATCTTGAGTAATTAATAATGGAATCCATCCACTTCAAAGTACTGAGATTTTCTGAGAGTAAATAAGTACTTAATTAAAAGTCTTTCTATCTTATGTAAGAATAAAAAGTAATAGCGAAGCGTCAACTTTTGTCGCCACTATCAGAACTTCCGAGTAAACTATGAAGTTCTGCATCTACGCTGATGAAGTACGAACTGTAATAATTTACATAACGTCAGCAAAATCGACACTCCTGGTCTTCTGTTTATATTATTTTTTAATATTTAGTATAGGTAAAGTTTTGCGTTTTTAAATCAAGTTTTTCGTATAAAATGTACGTACATGCGTCGCAGAATGAAATAATACAAAGATCATAAAGCTTATAAATCTCATAAACCTCACATCACAAAACAAACAAGATTGGACTTTTACAGAATGTTGTTTTTTGTATGCCAGCTTTTATATCCGAGGTCTTTTCTCCGGTTTCTCTGAACGATATGATTTTCCTTGCAGGATCTCTACCAAGGAGATGGCCACAACTGGAGAAGCATCATATTCTCTTTGATGGTCATCAGTTTTGTGATAGCCGGTATCGTTACAGCGATTTATTTATTAGGGTAAGTACCAATTTCTTAACTTTCTGCCACTGTATAGTTTCTTTTCAATATTATTATATTAGGGGTTTTCGACTGCTGGTCATTCATTCCAGATTGCCAGCTCTGTCGTAATTTACAATGTAGCAGACTCTTAGACTTTATATTAACTTGCGTACCTACTTACTTACTTCGCTGGCTCAGCGACCCAAAGTTCCGTGACCTCCACACTATAGCCCCGCCACCTGAGTACTACCCCCGCACCCCTGTGCCCGCGAGGACTCAGTTTGGCGATCGGACTATAGAATACCAAGTGGGAAAAGTCCGATTGGGCGCCCCGGATATCGCTGGAGATATGAAGAGCGTGTACGCCAAACACATTAGATTCATTCCATAAATTAATAAAAACCATACAGTCAAATTGAGAACCTCCTCCTTTTTTATAAATTGGTTGAAAAAAGAACAACACGTGAGCGATTTTAGTCACTCAGCATTCTCTAACCAGCTAAACCTTTCCAGATATGTGGACGAGCTACTGTACTGGTCGGGGCGGCGCATGCGCCTAGACGAGTTCCTCCGAGGGGACCTGACGGGCGAGCGGCTTCCGACCACGTGGGTCAGCTCGCACCAGCTCGTGTACCAGGCGGACGACGGCGGGCTGCTGGCTCTAGACACCTTCAACAACACTCTTTCCGTGCTGGTCACCAATCACACTTTGGTGAGTTAGCATTTTACCCAAGCAATTTTATGTTGGTCACCGCGTGACTACTATTGTCACGCGCGGACTAACATAGCGTAGTCGCAGGTAACCAAAGCGGTGCACTGGATAGTTAAATGATTAAGAGAACTTAATAGAAACATTTGGAATTCCTTATTAATAAAACGCTTGCATAAATAATTAAAGAAAGTATAGTAGTAGTATAACCCTCGTCCGTGGGCGTGGTCCGTGGTCCAAACATCCGATATCTAAACTGCAATGTATTCCATAATATACCAAAAACTACTTGGAAGTAGACATAGTATATCGTTATTATAACGTATGTATCTATTTATCGCACCTAAACATCATGAAACTTAAAGTCGTTCTCGTTTAGAAACACAAACAGTCTTTAATTAAGATCGTTAAACAAAATGTAGATACCACCGCGATAGGCGGCAAAGATTGCCGGACGAAGTTTCCCGACGACTTTATTAAAAGCCGAAGTTGCCGCCGAACTGAAATGAATACTCTTTTATCACAGAGGCAGCTGAATGTTCGCGGATACCAGTGCTCGCCCAACTTGCGTTACGTTCTCTTCCAGCACAATATCAAGGAGGTATGTACCTATTGAGCCGTAAAACTTTTAATTGGTTTTTTACCGAAATAACAAGACGATCGTTACGAAGTCTGCGCTCTCGATTCGACGATGCTATTTGACTTTCATTATTTGCAGGTCTATCATCGGACGTTTACAGCGCACTACACCGTTTATGACGTCACAAATGAGTGAGTAGCGTTTGATATTTGACGCTTGAGCGCTATAAAGGTCGCTCGTAGGGACCCTCGCGATGCTCATAATTGTATTTCCGCCTGAAGATTGAATTTCTGAATCGCAAATTGGTTTTCACTCACCGCACCTTGGTGAATGTCATGATAACAATATTATTGTCATCTTCTTTAAGCTGCTACTGTCAGAAGCCTAGCTTATTCGCCTTCATTTCTGAAATGCTTTTATTCGGGCGGCCTATCTTCAGCAGTGGAAGTACTAACAGCGGTTGGTTATGATAATACGAATGATTATTTACGTTTCCATCTATTATCATTTATTACGGAGCTATTGGCTTGTAATGGTATAGCGAATGCCAAACTATTTTCTATTTAAACTAAATAACACGACATCTGTCGAGAAGCACAATAAATGTCGTCGACGGGCCCGATCCCGTTTCCTCCTTGGTGTAATATAAAATATCGTCACGCGATCTCGATACATTTCCTCTATTACTTTATTTAAGGGGAAGTAGGTATTTTGGAGGTTGCTTAATAAAATCACGCTCTTTAATCAGTTCACATTTTTTCATGAGCTGTTTATGTTTTGAGTGACAGTAACATTTAAACATTAGATTTTTAATACTACCTCATTCTGTGCCTCTACTATAGATGCCTAGAAAGATTACATACATACTACTATATTAGCTGGTGACAGTAATCGCGCAAAGCTATTCTGCAAAGCTCTTGTCGTAATTACTGAAAAACATTTTATGGCTGTCTCATTAACTGTTCCTTAACATTCTTCGTGATTTAAGTTACTTTCATCGCTACTTACCAACTAAGTCCTATCCCATTTCCTTGTTTCATTGCACGACTTTGCATAAAGACTTTTACAAGGCGTCTCCGCGAGGCAAATAGCTTTAAAAAGGCAATTTTAAAGAGTCACCCCGCCCGGTTTGTTTCCTCTCTTTCAAATCATATCTTATTTGTGAATTTCCTTTTCCCAGCGCTTCTTCTCGAGTGAAGAAATCGATTTGGCGATAGATACCTACGTGAATACGTTTCTCGATTTATTTGAAATTTTGCGAGCGGAATCTTAATGCGGGCTGAGGTACAACCGAGCCAGGGCAATACTTTACGTTCTTCAGTGACCCACGTAAACTTAAACTTACAGTTCGTGCCTCGCAAAATAGAGGAGGTTCACAGATTTATACAGAGTTGGTCCTTTGTTTAGGACTCTCAAACTTTAAAAACTTTAATCTCTTAAGGAAATTCAGGAGTAACTTAATTAAACCTTAAACGAAACACGCTGCTGTGAACTTTATTAAAATAAACAAGACACCTCCTAGATGAGCTATTCTTTTTCGTTCAGTCCAATGGCACCTATTAGATATTTTTTGTAACAATGCCAAGGAGCAATGCTTTAAATTTTATGTTTAATAAGTACCTACCTAAAAGGAATTCTAAATATAGACCTAAGATATACGGACTGCCTGTGAAAAACGCGGATTCGGTCTCCGCTCCAGATGTTCTACTTTTCCAAGTGCAATGTCTAATGGACTATTTCCATCAGTGTATTAAACGAATGCCCTCATCACCCAGCCACCACATTCCCCTCTTCGGCGAGGGCCAGCGCAGCTGGGAATGGCAGCACGCGGCGTGGCTCGGGCCCGACGGGTCGCTGCTGCTGGCGGCCGACAACGAGGTGCTGGCGCGCCCCGGGCCCCCGGCGAAGAGGGCCCCACTGCTCCGGCTCACGTACGACGCCGTCCCTGGCGCTGTCTACAATGGCGTCTCTGACTGGATGTATCAAGGTTCGAAACCACTATGCACTGACTCTTAACTACTGTGCAGTTTTTATTTAATATCTAAAGCTAATTCATGTTCAAACGTAAGATAGGTACGAAACGAATGGTTCATCCTCAACCTGCTCTCTTCTCAATCTTTAAATCTTAAAATTGACCAGGGTGATAAAGTTGTTGTTATAAAAATACCAAGCAACAAGTGACCGTGGTACTTTTCCTCTTCTGCCTGCTTTTGCATGAGCGAAAAGCGAGTATAGCTAGAAACTAGTTACGGTTTTTGATTGACATTGATACGTACCGACCAGCTTAATCTTGGAATACGGTTTCGTTCATGAGGCAATTTAACGACGATTAATCCATACATTCAGTTTATGCTATTGAATAGATAAACTTCTGTTTAAATATTTTATGAGCCCGAGTATCCAATATCATTGAGGTTACATGAAATTAATACAAAAAAACTCTCAATGCTCATCTTCAGAGGAGGTGACAAAAGTGCCATCTGCGATGTGGGGCACGCCAGACGGGACGCTCGTGATGTACGTGCAATACGATGACAGCGCGGTCTCCGAACTGAAGTTCCCGCGCATCTCGGAGGCCATCGGCGGCGCGGGCGCAGCGCGCTCCGGCTTCTTGCTGCCCACGCTCAACAACACCCTGCCCACTGTGTTCCCCGACCACGTCACTATCAGATACCCCACGGTAAATGCTTAGATTCTGGTCACACGGCCAATAATTTGTGTTTTGCCTGGAGGCAGTACGGCGATAGAGCGGTCTCCAAGTTTTTAGTTCCCACGCATATCATATGCCATCGGCAGCGCGGGCACAACGCTGTGGTGTCCCACTATGTTCACAGAAATCACAGACCACGTCACTATCAGATACTCTCGGTAGTTAGAATAATTCTATCGTAGATTACACACTACTGATTTGTGCTTTGCTTGCAAGGCATATTACGACCTAGGTCTCGGGTCCTGATTACTCAAACTTAAGCTAACGAAATGATTAAATGTAATGTCAAGTCACCAATCGCTTAAAGATAAACTCCTGTGTGCATTGGGCCGCTCAATTTCCCGTTCATAACAACCAACATTTATATAATAACTCTGACACTTGTTGCTCCGTTTCAGCCCGGCAGCTCGATACCGAAAGCGAAGTTATGGATAGTATGCGTACAGAACTCGACGTCCCCACCGAGATGGGAAGTCAAACCTCCGAGCACTTTAGACGGAATGTACGAACCGTTTTATTTTAATCTTTAATCTTCCTTAAATTCGCAAAGTTCGCGAGGCTCAAAGTTTCTCTTCAACTTTTTCAGGGAGTATTACATCATATCAGCCCAGTGGGTGGGCAAAGAAAATGCACACGTAGGAGTAGTGTGGATGAATCGGGCACAGAATCTCACGGTCTACAGTAGTTGCTACGCACCTAACTGGACTTGCACAGAGGTAAGAGTATGGTTTTTGCTAAAACACTTTCTTCCATTCTTTCAAGTGTTGCAACAATTGTGTCACATTGCATTTTACTTTCAGTCTCACGCTGAAAAGGCGACAGATGAACCGTGGTTAGAAGTTCATCAGCAGCCGGTTTACTCAGAGGATGGAAGTGCCTTCCTTCTTCTAGCAGCGGTCCAGGAGGGCGGGGGACAGTACTACACACACATCAAACATGTAGATGTGCTGCGACAGCGCATCGCAGTATTGTCCCATGGCAGAGTTGAAGTGGTAGAAATCCTGGCGTGGGACCAGGAGAACCATTTAGTTTATTATTTAGGTAAACATTGACATGATGTTACTTAAATACATCTTTTTATTTATATCTTGCTTATTAACTCAAGTCTAATTTTGTTTCTATTGAAGGTTTAGACAAGGAAAAGTCGTACATACCTAAACTACATCATGATATGGCGAAAGAAATAAATCAAATTAAGTATTTAGATTGAGTGCAGTTGAGTGTTTTTCACTTTGAGTAATGATTAAGTTACTAACCCAACATTTTCGTCATACTAATCGATGCAACCCTACTCCCCTTCTTTACTGGTATATCAGAGGGAAAAACTGCGTGCTGAGCTGACAGTTTGTTTGACTTGTGTGTCCCTCCCATTTTGAAGATCCTCTACTCCATCTGTCTGCTAAAGTTTTGACTGTGTATTGATCGTGCAGGTAGTGCAGAGCGGCCGGGCCAAAGGCAGGTGTACGTAGTCCGCGACCCGAGCTATGGGGGCGGGAGTAACTCGGTGCGTGCGCGGGCGGAGCGCGAGGAACCGCGGTGCCTTACTTGCGAGCTGGCGGTGTGGCAGGCCCGCCTGCACTACGCCAACTGCTCCTACTGGAAAGCCACCTTCTCTCCGGCGAAGCCCAGAGTCGGCATCACGCACTATGTGCTAGAGTGCGGCGGCCCTGGACCGCCTCTTGCTGGACTTCATGACGCTAGGACACATAAGCTAGAGAGAATATTATATGACACGAGGCCTTATAGGTAAGCACTTTATTTACCTGTTAAATGCACTAGTCGTTAAATACGGTTTCTCAGCCTTTAAACTTGTAGTAATAACCCTATCGTTAGCTTACAAGCGTAGTAACGACCCAATAGATTAGCAGAAATGGCAAAATGCCAACAGCACCCAACATCATAGTGTCAAGTCGCAACTTAAAATTATTTAATGGATGGATTTACCAGAAGGGAAACATGATATTTTGCAAACATTTGCACAACCTAGTTATTTCTTACTTAGGACCATTTGTTACTGTGTAAACTAGAAGACGCAGTACAAATCTGTCTTGTTTTTATTAGATAACATGATGTTTGTACAAATAATAACGAGTACACTACTCCAGCAAATGGTCATTGTTTTCCCAAGTTTTCCTCCTTTCTTTTTAACCTTTTATTGTTGAGTATCTATGTGTTTAAGTTGCGTTAAGGTCGGTCTTCTGGAAACGAAGAAAGGGCCTAACAGGTTCCGGCTCGTCAAGGCACCCGAGGGCACCATGAGTTTAAAGGGGTAGTAGGTCTCCTTCAGATACCTGAGTCCCACATTACCCCTGGCTGCTCCCCCGCAGCTAGGGGTTGCAAATGCATTCATCACCACGACTCATTTCAGATCGGTACGACTGCGCGAGTTAGCCCTGCCAACTCGGCGATCGTTCGACGTACAGCTGGGCAGCGGGTCCCGAGCCCGCGTCCAGCTGCTGCTGCCACCCTCGTGGCGCGAGGAGCTGCGTGACGCCGCTTTTCCGGTGCTAGTGCATGTGTAAGTACTACACGTTTTTACTTAAATAACTTTCACCGCTGTCGCAACTTAAATTTTTACTTTCTACCGACAAGTTGCCTAGAATAAATAACTTATAGCAATAAGACCGCCTAAATTATCAGACTGTCTATTGTGTGTGGTGTGCAATAAAGAGTAGGTTTCTATCTGGTTGTAGTAGAATGTTATTCAGCGTGTACTTCCAACAATAACTAGCACAAAACTGTGCTTGGATCCAGTCTAATCTAGGTACCACTAAGCTAAAATAAAGAAATGTTTCAGTTTCTTTCTTTCGGAATGTTCATTATTATGAAGAGCCATGTCTCTTGTCTGCTACCTTCTATAATAGAAATATTTGTTTTTATATTAATTTAGCTTCTATTTAGTTTGATCACCTTAATCAAGATCACCTAGCTAGACGTGTCTGTAACAAACTCTGGCTCCACGCGGTCTGGTTCTGACCCTGGATTGGTATTCCATTGACGTATCTACATGAGTGCAATTTCCATAAAAAGACCGCCTAACTGCGTCCTCGCCTGCGGGGTACAGGAGCGCGGGGGTAGACGACAATGGGTATCGTAAGAGGTGCGGGCGGCGGGCAGTTTTAGCTTGATTCGATTTCGACAAAAATGCGCCTGCCCCTGCACTTCCGATCCTCCGGGTACCGTAAGGGCGGTGCGGGTGGCACAATTCAGACACGAATGCACCTGCCGCACCTCTCCCAACCCCCGTTTCTCCTACCTCCAAAACTTGCCACCTTACAGAAAGACTTAATTATCTAAGCGGTTCCCCTAAAAACGCACTGACAGTGTATTTATTTTAAAATTATGTAGACCTGTCATCTCGTACAGCGCGGCGATTAAAATTCAATGCTCCGATCACACGTTTTTTTACGTGTCGAATGTCATATTTGATTGCAAAATTGAGCAAATTCAACAATTTGAGGCAATCAATTTCCGCGCGCTAATAGCCCATCTACCACGTGTCTGTTCACTTGCAGGAACGGCCGGCCGGGCAGCCAGCAGGTGACGGAGGAGTTCCTGGTGGACTGGGGCTCGTACATGTCCTCGCGCAACGACGTGGTGTACGTGAAGCTGGACGTGGCGGGCGCGCGTGGGCTGCCGCGGGCGCTGCTGCGCGGCCGCCTCGGCGGCGTCGAGGTCGCGGACCAGTTGGCTGTTATTAGGTACTGTTATTTGGCACAGAATTTCATAATAGCATATAGAAAAATATGCTATATTTTCTTTTGAACTAATATAAACTGTTAGATGCATCAAAATATCTTGCATTCCAAGGCACGAGGGGGTCAACACCACCAGCTTTCTGACGTGGAGAGCTGTTCCTGAATTATTTCAAGACAGAAAAACCTAAAAATCGATTTCGGTCCGATCACTACACTAACGAGGCAGTTATATTCTTTCTTTCTCTTTTAACTTTTGGATTACTAACGGTGGAATACCTAGTCCGGGCATTTGTCACCTGTTATCTTCCTTTCTAGCAATATCTATCTTGACTAACTGCTGCCTATCTAAGCTAAGGCCCATCTATCAATGTTAGCCAAGCTTCAGATTCTAAATTCCTAAAGATTCTAATTCTTCTTTACTTCTTCCTTCCTTCTTAAAAAGACCTTTAAGTCAAGTCTCCTGTACTGGCGTTCCAGAAAATAAAATAAAATATTACCCATTCTAGGGCAATGTGAGTGACAACGAGATGAGTGTCCGAATCATAACTATGGCAGAACCGCGAGTTCATACTCTATTAGTAAAGCAAGCTACTTGCCTCTTATAAGTGAAACTTTTGCTCATATTGCTTTGTTTATTTCTCCTTAGATATTTATTAGAGACGTTTAAGTTTCTGGACGTGACCCGCGTGGCGGTGTGGGGCTGGGGCTACGGGGGCTACGTCACGGCGATGCTGCTGGGCTCGCAGCAGTCCACGCTCAAGTGCGGGATAGCGGTATCGCCGATCACCGATTGGCTTTATTATAGTGAGTATGACCTTAGCACCACACATTTTTATAATTTAATCCAATAGAAACAATATTTGCCTTTCGAGTTAGGTTGGGCATAGGCATGGACAATGGGTATCACCGTATCATGTTATTTCTCTTCTAGTTTTTTAACCTTTTTTACGCGAGGAAATTGTTTATTCATACCCGTATCCCCCATACTCTGCTAGTTCCCTCAGATCGCTTGTGAAAAGAGTTTCGCGCAACGTAAGCTCTTTCTTATCGCATCATTTCTCTTGTTTGATTTTAATCCAATAATTGGGAATCATTTCTTTTATCCTTTGGCTTTGAAGCATCCATCAAAGTTAACCGTTTCTTGTGCTCAAATAAAACGACCATCCTTCCAGATGCAGCATTCACGGAGCGCATACTAGGCCAGCCAACTGTCAACTACAAAGGGTACGTGGAGGCAGACGCGTCGCAGCGGGCGCACCACGTGCCGCCGCACGCGTTGTACCTGATCCACGGCATGGCCGACATGAGCGCGCCCTACCCGCACGCCTTGCAGCTGGCGAGATCGCTCACAGATGCTGGCGTGCTGTTCCGGTATCAGGTGAGTTTCTACTATATCGATCCATGACAACTACACCACGTCATTAAAGGAACAGACGCGTTGCAGCGAGCGAACTACCCTTAATACATGAGCGCTCCACCCACTAATCTGCAGTTCTGGTCAGAGCGCTTGCTTTCTGACGCGCAGGGTTGTTTACAGCATCAGATCGTTAGTTATCGTTCTAATGTAGAACTTCCACATCCATATAGCTAAAAGCCAATATGCATGAATCCTTACTAGCAGCTACCAAACAGATCCTGCCCTCATGTACTACACCGAACTAATAGAAACGACCGAATTAAAATCCACATTAGGGCAGTGCTACTTAGGGACTTACATGCTTACAAGCAAACGCTCTGGCTTCAGCAGCTGAACTTCAATTAAAAAATTTTTTGCCAATGAAAAGCAGTTATACTTCATAACATTATTTCAACTCCTAGTAAGAAACAGCTGGTATCCAGTGACCTTGTTAATTTCCAGGCATACGCCGACGAAGGCCACGACCTGAAAGGCGTGATCGAGCACGTATACCGGTCCATGGAAGACTACCTCCGCGAGTGCCTGTCCCTCGACCCCGAGGACACCAAGCTGCCCCCTCCAGACAGATAGAGCAACAACCAAACACCTCACTATACCCCTTGTTACCTTCCTACACTTCTTGCAAGTCCCCGACGCGCGTGGTAATTAGTCAGTGTTTCGAAGAGTCTTCGCTGAAGTTAGTGACTCTCCACAATCAAGTGTCATGCGCACTGGTGAAATGCAAGGACTGTTAGTGTAAATATGTACATGAGATAGTGCTTTAATACAATGTGTTCCCTCGTTTAGATCGATCGACGACGCGAGTGGCGCGCGCGAGGTCAATGTGACTAGATTAAGGATCGTAACTTATGATAATAAGGAGTCCGTTATGTTACGACGCATGACTATGATGATACTTAGAAATAGAAGTTAATTAGGTTCATTTTGTAATGAATACAAGCGAGATTGGCAGCAACGCGTACGATTGTGTCTCACGCTCTGACTCAATATTCGTCAACTCTAGAATCCCCCTGGATGGCGCTGCTCGGAATAGGTGTTTGTCTTCCTCCCATAACAGTAAAACACATGTTCTACGTGGCGCACAAGAGGGAATGTTATCGAAAGATTGAAATAGAGCATTGGACACTTCGATTAGACTAGTTACTCATATTGAATATTTCCTCATTCGATCCATGAAACTTCGCTTCAGCACCCTTCGGCTACACTATCATACTGTGTCTTCTACTTCTAAGTCAAGCCTAGATAGGGAATAAATTCAAAACGGTATGACTCTGGTCATCCTCAGGCCGATGCCTGCTGGAACGAGCTACCTTCGATCGATGATGTTGTGATCATACTAATTATTACTCAAAAATTTCGAGCTTTTCACTTAGTAGCTTTTATTAATGTTTTCTACCGCCACCTTTACTATATACCTATAACCAGCTTTTTTACCATCTCTATAGAGGTACGTACTTTCCAGTAAACTTGATATAAGGAATGAGTTGACGATCTTGAATGTGCGAGTTTATTATCCTCGAAACACATAAGATTACTCTTACATAGTGGCATTGGAATTAATTTTAAATTGTTGATATGTAATACATATTGAGGAGCTTATCATTTAGGGAAATTTACTAGGCCTTTAGAAATGTAGACATTTTTTTTGACTAACAGACTTTTGGAAACGTTAAGTTTTATAAAATTATAGTGCTGTTAAAATACCTCATACGACATTGTAGATAAAATATCCTAATCATAATTATGTAAATTGATCGGAAGAAACGCATTTTATAGTGACTTATAATGATTAGAAATGAAGTGACCTTGATCATCCCCTAACCTTAGCTGCTTTTGCTCCATCACATCACATTTACTATTCTTCGTAGCCGTAAGAGTTTATAATGACATCCCTATACAAGCTAACGTTAGACATTCATATCGATCTTATGATACGGTTGATTACTATTTAATATTGAGCGATTCAAATGCCAATCATGGGTGAAATCAATGCTAAGAATATTTATTAATTTCGAAAATCTCATATAAACGGAATACCTAATTATCTTAATACTCGTAGTCGGTGGATATTATTTCACTATAGAACTCAAAACCGATATATTTTGAGTGATAAGCTTGTACAAAATAGTTTTTAATTGAGCTAGAATTTGCCTTTCTGATAGATATTTCAGCGAAGTGTAGGCAGTCACCGAATTAGTCTGTACTATTGAAATTGAAACTCGTATCTCTCGTTGGAACTTTTGAACATAATAAATATTTGACTTGTATCAAGTCAAAGGGTGGAAGGCTACTGCGTCAATTTGCACGGAATGCTATCGGAGAAACCCTGAAACTGGACCGAAACGAGACCAAGAGCGTACTGCTCACGGTCTACAGTAGTGACGACACTGATGCAGCAGGCTCGTTGGCTAGTACGGGTCACCCATTGTTGTTGATTTCACCGAACTGTAACTAGATAATTCATTGTTGTTGTATAGAGATAAACGTTCGCCGATATTTGTTAAGTGTTATCGGATACCTGCATAGACGCATATCGCACATTCCATGTTTGTGAAGACTGCCAATTTGGTCTAAATTTTACAATCATTGTACTAATTAATAACTACGATACGTCGATGAGATTAATTTCAATTGCCGTTATGGTCTAAGGATGCTGTGATTCTTCTATTGCATAATTTTAACGATATTGGATTAATAAATTATATGGGATAATTATTAATGTCTCCATCTGAAACTACGTAGGGCCTAGTGAAATCGAATTCGTTGTAATTATTAAATTAAATTAATATTAAGATTAACATTAATTTAGATATTTTGAAATTCTTCCATTGTAAATGTAACAATATTGCTTTGTTCTCCAGGAGTTATGAAACAAACATAGACAATATAATACGGGCTACGTGTACATCAAACAACATATGAGATTTTATAGTTAGATAAATTACGAGAGAGTTCGGAAACCGGGTGCTTTAAATTTTACATCATGTTGTATGTATTGTTTTCTTTAGCGATTGTTCTCTAGGTATACAATAATATCGTACGCTCGCTGCGGCCTGCGCACACGCATGCTTCGGCAAGTGCAAGGCGAAGCTACAACGTATATTAAGAATTCTTTTTAACCTAAGTGGAATTTCTAAATGTGAAATTTTCAGCGGATAACACCAATTTAACAAAATTTAAAAAATCTTGTATAGTGTTTTTTAAAAACAAGTTAGTATCTATACCGGGTTGTTGAATTAGCACGACGAAGGTTCTAATAAATTGTTTGCACGCCGCTTCTCTACTATCTTCCTTCCGTAAACTGATAGTCCTTTAGTCTTCCAGTATAGCGAAAGCTTCCGTACGTCGTCTTATTCTTGAAGCAGGAATGTAGGAACTATTTGTGATGAACTATGTCAATTATTTCATATTCCAACTCGATCAGCTACGTAACGTTAATTTATCTGTAATCTCCGCCAGAAACTGTAATAAATATATTTAGATTATCGTCCTAGTTTTGTCCAAATTCAATGGATGTGGTATAAATGTGAATCAGTAATGCTGTGTTCTTAGGATCCCCTGCAAAATATTCCAGACTGTACTCGACCTGTCGAATCACTCTGACATTTTGTCAAATCCGAGTCATTTATATCTAGTAACTTCAGCACGAATTTCTCTAGATAGTCAATTTTCTCTGTAATTAATTTGACTTCAGTACTTGAGTTAAGACAAACGACCTTTTTTTGCATATAAAGGAAGCTGTTGTTGTTTAATAAAACAACTATAACAACATCTTCCATTTCTTTTCCTTGCTAAAACAGATTAATAAGACAAGATCACAAGAAATGTACCTAGGCTTAAAAATGCCAAAAAAACGCCCAAAAAATTGATTCTGGTCTTTGGCTGTGCAAAAGGAATATTTTTAACAATCACGAATTTAAAGTTCTGTTTGTTTACGACCGAAGTCAGTTACCGATCCAAAGTCAAAGATTTAAGTCAATCTGTGTTGTTTCCGTTTGAACAAGTATTTTACAATGAGAGCCGTGGCGTCCGTAATTATTCAATGGATGCGCAAATAGATAAATAGATTTTTTCAGAAAAACAACTTCAAACATAAAACAAGTCTCTGTGACTACGTCGAGTGCAGTCTAGTTGCAGTGTAGTGTCCGCCTTCGTAACTTTAGAGTGCCGCGGATGGCTCCCTTAGCGGTTAGATTGGTGATTCGCGCGACAGAGAACACAATATTCTAAACATTTCTATTTAATGAAATTACGTATTTTATTTTGTTTACTTTTTATTAATTTCAATAAGGAGCAGAAAAAAAATGTAATAAAAATCTACTTTTAACTATTATCTTTACACGCTAGCAGCTGGCTTAAGTAAAAGTGTCATGTCCATCAATATTCTAAGTTCAATGTAGTAAGAAAATGATGCTTAGAATGATTGTATTCAATGTCGCGCTCTTTGATGGCCCTAGAAAAAGCATCTAAAATCTACGTTACCTATTGTTAATCAGTGTTATAAATCTTATCGTCTCGTTTAAGAGTTACAGTGTTGTATAGATCGGTACGTTTCATTTGTAAATTCTGAGATTATTCTGTTATTATTGTAAAGTTTCTTTGAATAAATAAAATTTTGAAATTTACATAATCGTTCATCCTGAAGTTTTATTTGGACATCGTACAGACACTACTTTTCAGGCAACTCGAAATGGACGTTGCTAGGACCGGTGCGCTTGCGGTTTCTACTCCACATCTCGATGCTTCGGAAGTACTTCTCCAAGTGTTCGTCCTTCACCGATAAGTCGGTGGGGCTCGCGTACCTGCTGTTGGTAGTCCCGCTGAAAGCGCCATCCGAGTTGCAATTCGACTCTGACAGATTACGCATCAACTCGTAGTGGGAGAAGTTCATGGACATCAGTGAGGTATTCTCCAGGCTTTGGTTGAAGCTCCGACTTGCGTCCATGAACATTTCTATAGCACCTTGCCTTGAACCTGAATTTGACTGGGAACTCGCACTGTATTCTCCGCTCACAAGCTTGCTCTTCTTGAGCCTGCCTAGCGCTAGGTCCAGCGATCGCACTGCATCATTCACGTACAGAGATTTGCGTTTCACAGCTTCGCTTTTCAACCTCGAAGCAGCAGAAGGACCGCTGTTACAAGACTTCGCTTTATTCACGTACTTTTTGTCGTTGTTAGGGTCCTCATTATTTTCCATTTCGTTATGTCAACTGGATAATTTAGGAAAATCTTAGCATTCTCAGCTCAGCCACTCATTGCATTTTGATTATAAAATGTCAATGTCAATCAACTTGACAGCCTACATGACGTGATTTGATGAGTGCATTTTGAATTCCAATAGTTTCGAAGCCTCGTCAATAGATGGCGTTACTTCGAGATACCGCTGGAGCGCCCCCTACCTGTGCAGCAACAAAACCGTTTACCCTACAGACAAACAAAGCACCCCACGTTGCTCAATACCTACCATCTATACGAACGCATGTGCTTGCATAAAAAAGGTAGAGTTTACTTTAACAATGCGCTACCAGAGGGCATTACTGGTTTTAAAATTCATTTTGGAAAACAGGTATTTTACCTACTTGAGCGGAATATGAAAATATGAACAACCAATATACAACAATCATTTGGATTAATTTATTTTAGTACCTACAATATTTTCATTAATTCATCCGAGATAATCGCCTTGTATGATCTTGTATGGTAAGTAGGCGTCACATAGAGCCGCCGCGGTGGGCGCCAATGCCTCTCTCTCCGCCTTTATTCCACTCGCCAACATAGCTGATAGTTCTTGCTTTATTCGAGTACCTAGGGAATTAAATATTTTATTTACATTATTGACTTATGTGTTATCCGCTCAATAGATTTCTATATTGACCTGGCCGGGGATTGAACCCGGGACCTCAGGGATGGCGGCACCTTGAAAACCTTGATGTATAAGTACATAATCACGGAGGTCGTAAAGATTGCACTGTTTATGATTGATTTACATCTGCATAAGGAAGCTAGACACACAATAAAGAGGTGCAATATCTGTACGAACTTCACCGTATTTAAAGAAGACAAACTTCCCGCTTACCCACAGCATTGTCCAGATAAGGTCTCTTCAGCAAGGAGTTCAGTTTGCGCCTGTCAAGGTCAGAGAGAGGCAGGCGAGCTTCGGCAGGAGCTAGCGTCAAGATGTCTTGGTGCCTCCCGCCCAGTAGCACGAGGCTGGCACAGGCCAGCGATGATGATAAGTGGGATTGGGCCTGTGTTTAAGATAGGGATTTAGTTAACTACCATATCGGCCATACAAGAAATCGAGTTTCGTAAGAGTAATTCATCCATACTATTAACAAATGGAAAAGTGAGATTTAGATACGTAAATTAAATTTGGTTTAGTTTGAGACCCAGAGAAGCATATATAAAAAAATAAGGATGTGGAAAACGGATGAAAGTTTATACAAGTTTATACAGTGTGTCCCTCCACCAACATCGGAGCTTTCAAGAGGTGATAGATGAGTTCCCCTGCAACATTTTTCTCTATTACAAGAACCTCGAAAACAGACCAAAAATTATCACCTTTCCATACAAATCTACATAGCCGATTTTTACTAATTAGTATAGGAAAGTTACAAAAAAATTTAATTTCAAAGTCGATCCTACACTTCTGGACACATCTATTGGCCCACCTTAGAGTTTAGGTTTCGATGGCCCCTACCGAAATATGATTGCTAGATTGAACAAAAACTGTTGATGCAGTTTTAAACCTGATACATTTTACCATCTTTTTCGATCGTATTGTTTTAAATTTGAATTCAGAATACCATACGACATGGAGCTACGCCTAACAAGTCGGATATGCGCCTTGTTAAAGGCATGTGATTTTTGAATAAAAAACATGTTTTATCTAATAAAGGTTTAATTTAATAACGCGTGTTGCCTCCATGGGCATCTACCACAGCTCTCATATGATTAGGCATAGAGTTTATCAACCACTCTATGAAATTTTGAGGGATCATCTCCCATTCCTCTTCTATGGCAGTTTTCAACTCCTGCATCGTCTGGGCAACTGGCTGACGAGCCCTAACACGTCTTTTTAGCTCGTCCCACATGTGCTCAATAGGGTTCACGTCTGGGATTCTGGCTGGCCAGTACATAACTGTGATGTTCACATCCCGAAGATATTCCCTGACGATGCCGGCCGCATGGGCTCTTGCATTATCATGCATAAAAAGGAAATTTGGGCCCACATAGTCCGCGTATGGTATCACGTGAGGTTCTAAGCACTCACGAATGTACCTTTCAGCATTTGATGTTGGCAGCCGTGGTCCTGTAACAACCTCAAGTTCAGTTTTGCCGCTCGCGGATATACCGTCCCAGACAGTCCTTGAGCCACCGCCATAAGCAACCCTCTCTTCAAAGCAGCATTGTGCGAAACGCTCTCCCTTACGTCGGTAGACCTTTTTCCTTCCATCATTGCCATGTAACACAATTTTAGACTCATCAGAAAAGAGTACACGGCTCCAATCTTGCTGTGCCCAATTTAAATGACTGCGTGCGAAATGAAGGCGCGTTGTTCGGTGGGCTCGCGTTAGTTTGGGCCCATTAGCTGGCTTGTGTGGTACCATATCGCGTTCTTTTAACCTTCTCCGAACAGTTTGAACGCTCACAGATACTCCGTGGAAGTCGCGAAGTTGGTTTTGTATCTCAATGGAGGTAAGGTGACGATTTCTCAAGCTGGTCGTCACGATGAATCGATCCTGCCAGTCAGTTGTGACCCGAGATCGTGGCCTTCCTTGGCGACGAACAAAGCCGCCAGTCTTTAGGTACCTCCGATAAACATTTCGTACCGCAGATCGACTTAAATTAAGTTAAGCACTCACGTTACTTTGGCTTTGTCCGGCCTGAATAAATGCCACAGCTTGGGCGGCGACTTCAGGTGAAGTATCCATAGATTATTGACAGAACCTCACCTTAATGTTAAGAATCAATAATGTTTGTTGCAAAACCAAAGATATCAATCACTTTTTCAAGAATTAAATCCAAGTAAACCAATAAAACCAAGTTTTCTTAGTATTCGATTGTTTGATATCAACAAACAGGCTCCAAATTGTCTTTTGTTTCTTTAAATTCTGTGTTCGAAATTCAAAAAAAGGACTATTGAATGAAATTGTGAATGTGCCAGGTTCAAAACTGCATAAAAACTTTTTGCTCGACCTAATATACAATTTTAGCTAGGACCAAACGAAACTGAAAATACAAGGTGGGCCAATAGATGTGTCCAGAAGTGTATTATGAAAGTGGTTGTAATTTTGCTTCTTAGTCGCCACATGAAGTTTCGGACGCCGGTGTCCGGTGACGCAGTATAAGAAATCCAACATTTGCTAGTGGTGTTCGAAAACGTCATAAAAATGACCCTGACACAAAGTTTATGCGTAACTACTTACTGCGTTTTTTAATAAGCACACCAGCAATAGGTAATTAGAGCATTCGTAATAAGCACAAGAACCATAACGTTTTAGCTAACTTCGCGATCAATAGTACACAGCGCGTACTATGTTTACAATAATGTTGCATAAGTAAACTTAAAATTAAAGTTAAGAGATGCATATAAATTGTGAATTGTTTCTGACAACATTAGGTATACATTACACTCATTGTCTTACCAAAGAGCCGTATTTATAAGTGAGGAATATCTCGTAGCCGTGTGGATCGGCGTCAACCAGCGCAAGGGCCCGTAGCTTTAACTTTATGGACAGACGGCATAGCAACTGTCTTGTGCATACATCTGGGTAACCCTTACCCTAAAATGTTATAATAGTCAAGCAATGTCTTGAATTTTGAAGTAATTGAATTTCTTTTGAATGATTCGTCATCTTTTTTCAACTTACCGTCATTATTATGACCGGTCCCAATCTCACTAAAGCCCCTTCGTCTAAAAGCTTCTGGAATATAGCATCCTTCTCTACCACAAGAATGTATTTTGCTGATGACTTGAACTCTTTTATACCTTCTATATCTTGTGGTACAAGAACACCTACAAAAAACACCGCAATCTGTCACTGACTTTACTTTCTGAGTGGTCTTATTTCAAAACCCTCAACAACATCTGCTCTAAGATCCTCAAATTAAAGGTTTCCGAAATTAATACTGAGGTAAGTATATCTTTCATCGTCGTGATACGAGTATAAGAACAAAATTAATAGTAATTTAAAAACAAAGTTTAGTTTAATAATTCAGCTGATAATAATGAGTACTAACTAAAGTAGTTACTGCCTACTCACTTCCTGATGCCATACAAACCACAACAGGTCCGGCCCGATGGGGCATCGTCAGTGTACCAGCTACCAGCCCCTTGGACGTAGCTACTCCATGGTGGGGTTTCTAGCAAGGAGCAAACGTTGCGAACTGCCACGTCCAGGGCAGCCTGGTTACTAAAGATACTGTTTACGCACCTCCTGAAGCCATACAATCTACAACACATCCGTCCCGATGATGCATCGTCAGTAGACCAGCTACCAGCCCCTTGGATGTTGTCACTATACCCTGACTCCATGGTGGGGTATCTAGCAAGTAGCAAACGTTGCTGACTGCCACGTCCAGGTTAGCCTGATAACTAGATAATATACTGCTTACGCACCTCCTGAGGCCATACAATCTACAACAGATCCGTCCCGATGGTGCATCGTCAGTTGACCAGCTACCAACCCCTTGGAGGTAGCCACTATACCAAGACTCCACGGTGGGGTTTCCAATAAGCAGCAAACGTCGCGGACTGCCACGTCCAGGTTTGCCTGGTTACGGAGACGAGACACGTTTTGGTAGAAGAGCTCTCTGAAACAAGAATTCAGTATTTTCGAGCAATGAAAGTTCAATTAGAGAAAACGTATTGGGAGACGATTTGCCCGGCTAGTGAAGGGCCATGGATTCGATCCCACCTGAAGTCGTCTATGAGTTTTGAGTTTAAATACTTACGTAAAAGCAAATTACAATGTTTTTGCTACAAGAAACGTTATTTAAAAGAAAGTTCATACAATAACTGTCGAATAAACTCAGCGATTACAATATGGTTTCTGGCTTCAAGAAATCTGTGAAAATCACATCGATTTATAAATACCTTCTAGTCACCGTCAAATTTTTCAGCATCAATTCGTGTACTTTTGTCAGAACAAAAACAATCGTATTGAATCTAGTTTTGTCCTCATTGCTCGAATAGCACACTGTTGTCTTTTTCGCGTCGTTATACGACTTTAGTGTTACTCTGCAATCATGAAAATGTAAGTCATTTTTAATCAAGACATCAGTACGTAAAGAATTAAGTTTACTTGTATACCTGTCCAAATCGTAAATACAGTTGCTCCATAGCCTTTGATTTCTTATTATAAGTTTAGGGTTATCACCGGCTTCTGCACTTTGGTTTATTCCAGACAGAAGATCTTCTATTCTCGTTATCACCATCTTTTTATTATTACTTGCATCTTTTTGTATTGCTTCAGGGGGTCTATTTGTAGCTGTAAGCATTGTACAATATGTAAGTAAGTATTTTTATTAGTATTTTAGAATGTAAGTTATTATAAAGTTTCTGTTGATAGTTACCATTTAGAGACAATTTAAGCAAATCTTGAACTTCGTGAAACTGTAATTTTCTTTCTGGCAGCACAATTTGACTAATTTCTTTAGCATCAGACAATTTGAGGTGATTAGTGTAAAATAACTTATCAATAGCTTCCACAAGTTTGGGATCTTGACGAAACCTTTGAACAGCATTTGATTGCAGGTCTCTTGTTAATTTATAGAAATCCTTATTCAACAAATCCATATTGTTCCGTTTGTCTGAGAACTTTTGAAAATCAATTAACAATCGACCTGATGGGTTTATCAAAAGAAGCCACCGGTAAAAGTGATGATGATCCCTACCTACCTAGTGGCGAGATGTTTATCGACCGCAAACAATAACAGCACAAAACGGAGCTCGTAAAAGGGCCACGAGACAATAGGGCAGCTCGCAGAGTGTTTTTATAGCGAAGTCGAGCGAACAAGCGAACGGGACAAAATCATCGTCGGTGGCACATCCTAGCACGCTCTGAAAAAATGACACAATAGATGTAATCGGGAGATAGTAGAGGCAGGCGTCTCGAGGAGCAGATGACACGGCGTGACGACCTCACAAAGGGCGTGAAATGACGTCATAATAGCCTCGAATTATCGCCCCCTCTTGTCTCAAGGCAAATATTTAACAACAGCCCCGTTTTTATCCTCGTTCTTCGGCAGGAGACCATAAATTATGGGGCTAGCAGACGAATGATTCGGACCGTTACCGCAGAGCTTTGTTGCAGTGACATATTGCAACGAGGTGATGTTTATGTCTTATTATGGACTTTGAGGTAACTTATGGTTTTGGTTGGCATTCTTGGTGTACCACTTAAAGATTATCTGAGAAACATCTTTTATTTTATGACACTGTAAATTAAATAACTTAAGTATTCGCAGTGAGTCTCAGAAATGTGTTATTACCGAAATTTAAGATGCTATCGGACTCTATATTATTCTTTCATTATTACGAAAATATCAATGTAGGTATCAACAACCAATACGATCACTTGTGGCGTTTTCAAACCTGTTGAAAGCTCACTTGCGTCTTCAATTACGCAAATGAGGACTTGAGGTGTGAGAAAACAACCCTACTAGTTCCCGCAGCGGCTCCCCGAGGCGTCGATAGCATCGCCAGTTTGGAAGCCAACCCGCACTACACCATACAAATTGTTCGATTGCTCCTCCAATTGATTGTTACTTGTTGCAAATTGCGAACCCTTTCGCCAGTGTGACCGCGGGGAGGTGAGAACGCACTTATCTCCCGATCTAAGACCCAGCTCTTTGACGACAGTGTGAAGCAACAATTCGGGCTTTCGGGAGGTCGCCGCGGGACTCGCTTCGCCATTATTTTTTGTCGCCATTACAGATGATATCTGGCTGATAACTTGCGCTGTTGTTATGATTTACTGCGAGAGTGGTTAACGACTTTTTTAGAAGTTAAGGGTTGGGAATTTATTACAATGGAGGTATATTGATCTGCAACGCCGCTCAAGGAGCGGATTGCATAAACAACAACGGCTTTCAAATGATAAGAAAAAGATTATTGGAAATTGTTATTATTTTTCTATATTAAAACTGCACTGACTCTGTCTTTCTAATACATATTAATAAAATAAACTAAAAATAATATAGGTAACATGCGTAGCCACTAGGCGAGTCGAAGCGTAACAATACAAAAAGTATTTTTCAGTGTCCTTACAAAATAGAAGATGTCGCATGTCAATTAGGTGGATTTACTTTGAGTGCATCTCAAAGCTATAATAACTTACTGACCCTAAAAATCAAAGGTCAGTTAACAGAGACATATAGCTCTTCCATAGCCTCCACAAAATATTGTTTTTCGAGGGTTTCGCTTCCCACAAAACTGACGCTCTCAAATGGTCAGTGAAGCGGCGTAAATGCAACATCTATAACACTGCGTCCGCATTGTACCAGCGAGTGGCGCGAGCCGCGGGGCGCCGGCTACAATGGACCACCATCCGATGTGGAGATGGACGATACGCTGCCGCCTAATTGACTGCTCAAACGTTATTTTAATACTTTGTTATTGAATTCAGATTGGGCTAGTAGTCGATTGGGAGCAAGCAGCGGAGATTTTATCATCTATGCCGCTAGTTTTGTAAGCTGGGTCCAAGAAAAATGGTGGTAATTAGAATTAATTGTAAATTTATTTAAAAAAAAATGAAGTGTACTATGTCATTGAAACACAATTTTTCAAATTACTTCGCGAATTATTTACATTTTATTTAAAACCTGACGTTTCGAAACACTACAGCGCGCGTTCGTGGTCACAGGGAGACGGTGTTCGAAACGTCAGGTTTTAAATAAAATGTAAATAAATCGCGAAGTAATCCGTAAAATTGTGTTTTAATGAGTTCAACAATTCGCGTAAATGTAAGAAACAAATATAGTGTACCATGTATCAAAAAATATACGAATTAATAAGTAGTAATCGATGGGCTACTGAACTCGGACAACAGACAGATTACGGATAATGTATGCATGCTGGGGACTTACGTACATTTTACACAATGCCAAAATCTTGATACGGCTTGGTTTATTTTAGTGAAGGCACTACCCAACATCTCAGATTTCAGTATATATAATTTATTTTATTTATTTATTTAAATATACAAAGAATACATTTTTGTTAGTAAATAGTGTCTTAAAGCCTATGTTAGGTTTATCTAGACACTTCTAGTTCTCTTTATACAATTACAATAAGCATGCTTGTTATTAAGCGAGTGCGCACAGCACAGCAAATGAGACCAATATTTGTCAAAAAGACGTGAATATCGGAATGATTTAGAATTTAGTGCCTTAATGAGAATAACACTTGTCAGTAAGACCATCGGAAACCCCAGACTAACCTTATCCAGTTAAATTCGACTTCAATTTGCAAACAACCGATCCTTAGCATATCAAAGTCTCGGTATTCTAAGAGCCCACATTCCCACATGCGCGTACGCAACAGTTTCTCACATTCGAGTGTCTTTGTGCGCGAACAAAGCGCACAATCGCTACATACCTTCGCATTGCAGTTCGATTGTGGCTGAAGAGGTCTCGGGGCCTATTAGACCCCTTGTTATTGTTTCTTGCGTGAAACATACTTACGATATTAATGCTCCCGTTTCATTACGATAATTGAATTTAATTCTTAGACAAGAATCACAATTTTTTGATTTGGTAATGGTACACATTTCCCAATAAACAGCTTTGCGACACAAAAAATTTGACTCGTTCTAAGTAATTAATGGTATTAGGAACTTGGATGGGTTTTACTCATAGACATAGGATTTACGCGTTTCGTTCCTTTACTTCTCTTGCTCTCTTTAATTTTGTATACGTGACAAATACAAAGGGAACACGTCAATAGCTCACATCAATCAATTGCACGCTAAAGTGTTAAATCAGGACCAATCAATCACTAGCCGTGTCGGAAGTAGAGCGAATCATGACTGCAACACCTCAGATTTCCCACTGCGATCCTTGTTAAAACTCAAGAGCAGCCGTAAAAATTCTCACCAACAAAACTCATTTAGGTTTTAAATTAATATCAACGATCATAAAACCAAAACTAATAACAGTAGCTCCCTCCAGACAGTGGAGTGGCGTCCCGTAGAGTCACAATATTGTCCCGTCTCCCGACCCGTTCCCACCCGCGAGCCGACATTTGCATAATAATGCTACTGTCACACACTAAACGATATAATTATTACGCACTGAATTAGATTTATAGCCGAAAAACAATGCATTTGAGTGTGCTCCACCCTTTATGTTGTTTTAAAGAATCGCGACAATGCGCCGCTCATTTAGGGGGTAATTAATACGAAAGTTCTCATAATCCGAAGCAATTATAACTGCTCTTTACGAGTTCAGTTTAAAATAAACAATAAGGTGACCTTTTGTTATGGTGAAGCTTTTGTTTTTTTTTTTCGGTTGCTAAATTGTTTTGATTATTTCATAATTTATGTTTATCATTTTATTAATGTTACAAGCTTCCACAACGAATGTGTATTTTAATATAAGGTTTTAATAAAATAAACTACTTAAGCTGCCTCCTATTTAATTAAAAAACTAGATCTACTACGTAATCTTAGATCTGGGCAAGTGGCAGTTTGACAAATAAGCGGAAAATAAATGGTGCAAGGAGTATTTTAAACATTACTTATTAAGGACAAGACGAAATTAATTCTATCAATGGAATAAAAGAAGTATGATACAGAAGACAAAGACGACCTAAATCCTTATTTACATAAATTATTAATAACTGTAAATGTAAAAATATGACTTTGTCAATATATTTTACTGCTACCAATATTGATGCGATTATGTAGTTTTGTACCTAAGTCTTGTAATATTTAACAAAATCTACAAAAATGCAGCAGCCACTTCTATGCGACTAGAAGTTACCAGTAAGTTGGTAGGTACATTATCTAAATAAACTATACCATTAATAATAACTTAGTAATGGGCGAGTAAGTATATTACCAACATGTTACATGTCAAACAAAGTAAGGTGGCCGCTAGCACAGCCTGCTCGTAAAACGGACATTAGAAAATGTATGAAAATAAATATTTTACGCACAGTTTAGTGGGCCATTATCGTGGAACTTATCTACGGAAGCAGGCACTAAAGCTGAGGACTCTTGGTCGTCGCACCACAAGTATTAGGGTTAAGTTGGCTGAAAAACGTAATGCACTTGAAAAAAAAACATTATTTTGCTTATATCTTCTTAGTTGTTATATTATAATCGGTATTGTATTATTTGATAAAATAGAACATAATTAAAGCTTTAATTACGTATCTACTAAGGGTTTTGTTAAGTTTAATCATTGAACAAAATCAATGTGTCAATTAATTGAGCAAATTCGCGAAATTCACGGAAATCAACGAGGTCCAAAGAAACAGGCTAAGGTTGAAGACCATGCTGCCCCCGCGCGAAAAACGCTGATAAAGTTTTTTTTTAAATCAAATTGATGACCAAGGTTTACGGCGTTCAATACATACAAATCTTGTCAAGCCCTAATCGAGTCATATCACGAGTCACTCACGATGCTTTGCAATGTAAACGACAGGACAGGTGTTACTAGTGTGATTGCCGATGACTTTGGCGTATGTAAATAAGTTGCAATTTGTTGCGTTAGAAATCGTACGTCTTGATCTCGTCCAATTATGCATGATTGTTGTTCCACTTGCGTTTAACGAGTTCGCATGCTAATTAGATAATGAAAAGGGATAACTTCTAGTGCAGTAAAATGCACAGAAAGCGTAGTAGTAGCGTTTTTTGTGTACCTAGTTGAATGTAGTTCAGCTATGCCGGCGGATTTGATTATTTTGAAAACTTAAAAACTAACAATGGTCATTTCTTACATCAATATAACCTACCAGATTATATTAAACAAAGTTTGCATTGCCAACTTATTCTGTACAAGTATCTATCAAGGTAACTCTAATACACTTAAGAACTCCGCGTATGGAATAAATTTATTTTTCTAGCGAACCATAATGAGTTCTATTATGGAAGCATTTAAAAAATGATTTAACGTGCTTATCGAATATGGCCACCAGCGTTTCCGATTAGTAGGCTATTTTCCTAATAGAACTGGTACTGGCTAGGATATAGCAAGGATTGAGATTCCCCGACCATCGACGCGGCAGGTGACACACCACCTGCGTTCACACGCACTAAGAATTAAATCTAGAAATTTCTTCTAATTTATAATCCTAGATCATTGTGTGTCGATAACATCTATTGCAACATCGTGCCAACTTGGAAACCAATGAAAATGATATTAAAATGCAGTAAAGATACACATCTTGCTTTGATGGTAAAAGAGAACATTTTATTGGGACCTAGAATAATGGAAGCAAAAAAATAACTCATGTCCGTACCATCTAAAATCTAAATAATGAAAAGAAGTCTTAGTAACGTTACGTTATTATAATTACCTTTTTATATTGCAATCTATAAATTCCGGGGTTGAAAAACTGCAGTGCAAAATGCATAGGTAATTTTTTAGCCGGTCCGACGATAGACGTTCAACTTTTTTTTTATCTGTGAATTTTTGGCGCGCTTCGAATTTTTTTTGAATCCAGTCTACATTAAAACTTTTTGATAGACACAACTCATAAAGTTTTTTTTTTTTTTTAACTTTTTCCGAATTCAGTCTACATCAAAACTTTTTGATAGACACAACTCATATGCAAACAAAATAAACACACTTGAATTTCGAATCCAAAATTAGAACGCAAACCTCGGGCAGTTTTCTTTGCGCGTAGAGTGTACAAAGTTCAATGAACTCTAATTTTCACAAAATCGATGTAGGAGGAAGGTAGGAGGTAGGATTGAATTATGTATATCCTAACAATAATTATTAATGTTATTATATAATTGAATGCTAATAATATTATTATTAATACTGATACAGAGAGTATTATTTATTAATACTCTGTATTATAATATGCCTTGGGTCTAAACAGCGAAACAGCAATGAAGAATATTTTCATGAGAAGTGGGTTGCTTACCTACCTAGATATGTCTACCTTCTTTTCATGAAACGCATAACTTGTAATATCAGGTAGGCCTGTCTGTACACACGACCGCATGTCAGACTACCCCACTGACATTAGACCGACTCTATTCCCTTCGTAATGAAAGCTGGTTTCGTAGTTCAAATGGGTAAACATACGTGCTGCCGGCTGAACATACCTACCCACATACATAGGTATGTACCGACAGGTACCTAATATTTCCGAGTCTAGGTATCGACCTATTAAATGCTCAATTCATAAAAATCCATAACGATCACTCTTCTAAGAGGCCCATAGTTTTATGGATGTTTATATCCACGTGTGTTCGATAAATGATAATGGCCAGCTAGGTGATGTCCCGGAACAGATCCCAATCTCTACAGCTGTCGCTACCACGTGTCTCGTGCTCTGCATACAATGCATTTTGGAATACAAAAAGTATAGGTAATCGTATTATAGCTTAAAAATATTACTCAATCCATTGATTTATTATTATAATAAATTAATGACTCAATCAATATTAAATCGGGTCTCACGTTTTACGAATAGTACCGTGGCGTGACTATTAAACAAGTAAACATAATTTTCGAAAAAACAAAACACCTTACTGCAAAATTTTTGATATTTTTGAAATTGACTTTTTACTGGCTTTCATTTGATACCCATATTGCTATGGTAAGGAAAAAATCAATCCCCCCTCCCCCTTTTATTTCCATTTGCGGGCGCCATTTTAAAAATGTATATAGCCTATGTCACTCACAGAATTTCGACAAATTTAACGACACCTCATATGTCAAAAACTGTTCAGCCCTTTGGGCTGTAGGCCGTGCCAAACAATTATACATACATACTCTCGAAAAACATACCCTCCTTCCGCAGTCGGGTAAAAAGAGAGAAAACCTGCTTACAACTAAACTAAGACAGACTTTTTTATTTATGGTCTCTACATACATCACAAATGATTTTACATAATTACTTAATTTAGGTTCCTATTTTTCCCCTGTCTTGAGTATGAGAGCATATAGAACCTTTTAAACCCATCCCTAAGGTCGTTTGGAGCCTGATTATTTGTGTCTCTATTTAAGTACCTATTTTATTTTCGGATATTTTAACGTAAGTAATGTATTCGAAAAATGTGATGATTAAAAATAAATTTGATAATGCTGATTCTTTAAAATTTCGCAAAAGTAACCTATTGTTAGAAAATATCAGGAGAATCGGCTACTTATGCAGGTGTCTTATCCTAAATATTCTAGGTGTTCAAAAACCCGTAACCTTATCAACATCAAGATCATTTAATAGCTATTTGTTTAACATTCATGAGGAATCCTAATCTGTAAGCACACATTAAGTTGGTAAGGGTGCATTATAAGGGGTCGATAATCCTACTAAACCAATAGACGTGCACCCTCCGTTAAGGTCTTTTTAATATTTTGACGACCGTCTTGGTGTAGTGGTGCGCACCCCAGACTTCTACACCAGGCGGTTGCGGGTTCGAATCCCGCAAGGGGCAAATGTTTGTGTGATGGGCACGAGGATTTGTACCTAAGTCATGGATGTATATAAGTATATAATTATAAATGTATATAAGTATGTCTGTCCGTTATCCTAGTCACCATAGCACAAGCTCACGCTTAGTTTGGGACTAGGTAATTGGTGTGTTTGTATAAACAATTTATTTAATAGTGTTATTTACAAGTAGAAACAGTTATCACCTTTCTTTTCTTTGAGCTGTTGTGATGATTTTTTAATTGCAAATGTCTTTATTAAACTATCGGCGAAGAGCCAACCTTAGCTATGTTGTAACACGAGTATGATTTATTTATTTTATAACTAAAGCTTTACGAATGTAAACTAATTAATTTATCGGCTGCCGTCCCACCTGCCAGTCGATGAGTATTTTAGTATTAGTGAAACACCTCAATTGTTTTCTAAGGAAATTGGTCATTGTAGAAAAACACTCAAAAATATGCCTAAGTAATATGAAAAATTTAAGATCAACATGACTTGCCAATTGTTTGATTAACAGTAGGTAATAACTTACCTACTTAGTAAGTACATCTAGAATTATCAATTTGCCCCTTATATAGAAAGACAATTATTGTCGTCATTACAAATTACAATCGGTTCAATACCAATAGGCTAAATAGTTTTTCTAAACAGTCATGCTTTTTATTTTAGTCCTGTTGCCCGTATTTACAAGAGAGTCCTAGTCTCCAGTTGATTTTATCCATTTAATCAAAGGTCGATATTTTTTTTCTTTTTTTTATAATTTAATAGGCAGAACATTTGACCGCAATCTCACCTGATGGTAAGCGACGATGCGGCCGATGATGGGACATGTCTGTCTAGAAGCAGCCTATTCACTCTAGAAGCAGCCTATTCATTAATATTAGGATAAAAAATAATTGTTGAATAGTCGTCAGATAGACAGCCCTCTGTATAGGTATATTTAGTGTTAAAAAAAACTATTTTTAGGGTAAACGTGGAATCGATCATCGATCAGGACAAACCCAGCTCAACAACGATCCTGCAGACCCAGACCTAGCTAAGCTTCCGAAATATTTTTTGATAAGTTTTTAAAGTAGCACAAAGCCTGTACAGAAGTAGATGTGGTTATATAAGTTTAAATAAGAAAGCACACTGTGTGTGTATAAAATATTAAAAACTACAGATGTGGTTAAATACAAGGTTTACTTTACCAATACGAGCGCTCCCTCCCGCCCATGCATGAGCTATCAGCGCGCGTTTTTTATTTGACCATCAATTGTCCTCCGTCAGCGAGTGCGAGGGAGGGCCGCATTCCCTCACACCTCGCGTCAGCTGCGGTACTCACCCTCCGACGTACCTATTAACTTCAATTGAGCCCGACAAATTTACATGAACTGTGCGGCCACTGTAACAGCGGTTTGTTACGAGAAAAGAGGAGCTATTTACAAGAAAAATAATCGGCTTAACGGACCCCTAGACTACATGCAATCTATTCTTCAGCGAAGATAAGCCATTAAAAGTTCGAAACACCCTGTAGAATAGATGGAATCTTGTCTACGGGCCCTTCACTCTGATTGGATGATAGATTCTAAAAAAACAAAAGGATGGTTTTAGGATTTATGTTTTACTACTGATCAAACAACGGTCCCTAAGTAAAGCACAAGATAAAGGGTTACTGATTTTTAGTAAATTGGCTGAGTTAAAGCCGTCATATCAAAGAAGCTAAAATCATTTGTATGTAGAGATCATAAATAAAGAGTCTGTCTTAGTTGTACGTACTTCAGATTATGCGAGATTTTAATAACTTTGTTACACTATTGCTCATAAGGATCGGCAAAGGCCCATCCATTTCAATCTCCGCTTATTTCGTGGCCCCACTGCGCGGCACCCGTGCGCGCGCCATATGGCCCGACCTACGCGACTTAAATCGCTATTATATTGCTTTTAATTGATAACAATTTAAATATATTTGGTGATTCACACTTACTAACTCATTATTATTCATCGAGTCATTATCTCCATGTCCACTTTTTACCATAAGATGGTATCTTCGGCACGAATGTGTTTTACCATTTTTATCGGCACGCTATTAACTAAAGTGTCGGCTTTCACGTTTGTTTATTTTGATGTCATATTCTTCCAGAATATGAATTAATCATCATGAATATTACACTTTATTATTCATCTTACACTTTTTGATAAAATTACTTGAATCCCGCTCGGTGAAAATTGTGACTCTAAAGTATTTACCTATTCAGAAACTATTCAAAACTATTGATATGACATTTCGAAAGGTGAGAAGGTAATGCCCAGCAAGTGAGCGGGCTCACTGCCTAACTATGGCTATCAAAATAGGTTTCAAACTGACATCTGGTAAGCAATGAGACGTCAGTTGGCCCAAGTCTGCTAAAACACTTGCAAAATTTTAACACAATCGTAATTGAATAGCAAGATTTTGACAGATCTAGTTTCCACTTGTCAAATATAAAAACCATGCTATCCATTATGATTGTATTACAATTTTGCTAGTGTACCCAAAGGTACAACATTAACAGCATACTGAAGACACAGAACAAAACTACAAAATATAGTAATTGAAAAGCGCCATGATTTACGGCGCGCTTCGAGGTATCAACAATAATAGACAGCGCAAATTCTTACCTAAACGCGCCCATTAAAAGCGAATTATGACCTATAAAGCCGTTCCATTTTACGGAGTGAAATTTTATTATTCAATAAAAGTTGTTGCAACAAAGGCACATTGCTTCGCTGCGGTTTCGGGAACGTAAATCAGGAGCGGGGACCAGAGGTGCTTCTTGAACTGTCAAGGCCTAGCTGCGGTCGGCTGCCTGCAAACATTGCGTGTTTGATGAAGCTAGTAAGTTGCCTTCAAGATGCTTACAGACAGAATAATGTTAGGAGTTACATAGACAACGCTTATTCATGTATGTGGTTGGTGGCAAACAGGATTCACGCAAAACAATTGTTATCAATTGAGTAAGTTTCTGCAAGTGAGTTTTTCTTGTATTGCCTATAATATGTTTGGTTGTGTAGGTGTATTGACTCATCAATCTAGTAAAGTCATAGGTAAGTTCATCTGTAACATCCGATTTAACATTAGACCTAGGACACAAGATGATAAATTAAATGGGGCGTTGGTGGCGTAGTGGTTAGAGGGTATTTGCCTCTCATGCAAGCCAGGTTCGACCTCAAGTGCCGCCTTGTACTAATGACTTTTTCTGAGTAATGCACATTCGTTGTTTCACTAACCGACGCTCTTACGATAAGGGAAAACATTGTGAGGAAATCTGCACATACAGGCGACTGAATGTGTAACCATGATACAAACTGGTTAGGTTTCCCCTGTTAACAGAGTCACAGAGGTCAGATGGCAGTTCTCCAAGTAATTACCTGATCTGCCATATCTGCGACCATGGTCCAAAGCGGATCCTGGGCCCTCGCGTGCGACTGCACAACCGGGATAACGCTTAGAAAATTATGACTATAGGACAAACGTAAGTCTAGCAAGTTGATGCACAAAATTTGCGTTTGCTAGGATAGTTAGCCAACAAGCCCTAAGCAAGGAGTCCCTAGTTAAAAAATGCTGTGTCAGAAACAAAAATATGACCGTGAAATTAAAAATAATCCATAAAGTGCCGAACCATATTTTTTGAGCTGCAACCGCAAATTAAAAACTCGTCCCTTAATTAAAGCCATCGGAACGTTTAAAACAACAATTGTGTTAAGCGTCGCGTGCCCGCGGTCAGATAAGGGAGCGAGCCATATTGCGTTCGTGTCATTTGCATTGTGCACTGCATAATCATGCATTGCAGTACGCAGAACCCGTGATGATTTGCCAACATTATTTTATTTATCATAGTTCACTTTACATCTAAAATAATTAATCAGCCAAAGTTAGAATCTTTCGGTTGTCTTTTCGAAATCCAGGCACTTTTTCCATCTAATCTTAACAGGAGAGAGAGAAAGTGATACAATACTTATCTTGCAATCACTACTCAATAGCCTAGCTCGCAGCAGATACCAGGCCACTCAGAAAGAATTGCGAAAAAAAGTTTTTATATATGGGAGACTGGCCGGTTAGAATCTTTGTCGAAAATATGATTATATTATTATTATTTATTTAATAGGTGTGTTCCATTTTCAAAATTTCCATCTACATTTTCTGCGAGCCAATTCAAAGTTTTGTGTCTGGCTGAAAAATGAATCTCCCAGCGCAGATTCATTTTTCAGTCAGGCACAAAACGTTTTAGAGCTATGATTTTTTACGATTTCAAGTGTCGCCTGAAACTGGAAGAATCGTTCGATAGAATTCAAATGGCATTTATGGATGAAGGCCCTTGGCAACCGTGTATCGTTGGTATAACGAATACAAGCGCGGTCGACTAACCTTGGGGGATGAAGAACAAAGCGGTCGCCCATTGACAGCTACTCGTATTACGGAAGGAAACGTGCTAGCAGTGAAAAAATTAAGCCAAGATAAAAGGCGAATTGAGATTCAGCACATATTGAAGATTGGATCGGGAAGCTTCACGAGATTCTACACGGGCATCTTTGCGTGAGGAGAATAGTATCACGCTGGGTGCCGCAGTTCCTCACTGACGCTCAGAAGCAGGCCCGGGTGGAATGGTGCCGTGATATGCTGAACAAGCTTGAAACAAGCTCGTCTCAGCGTGTTTACGACATCGTTACAGGTTATGAGTCCTGGATTTATCAATACGATCCAGCAACCAAGCGCATGTCGACAGTTTGGGGGTTTTAAAATGAACCAACGCCTACCAAAGTAAAGCGATCTCGGAGCGGGGGGAAGATTTTGATCGCCAGCTTTTTTAATTTGACTGGCCACTTGGTGTCGATTCCCTTACGAGATAAAAGAAGCATGTGAGCAACAAGCGACCAAGCACTGGGCTCCGCGGACTACTGCTCCACCACGTTTTAATTAACTGCACAATCATGAACGTTTATTTCTGTCAGCTAATTTTGCGCATTGATTATTTAATCATAAATGCAGAACCCGATCGACAGTAATTATATGTACGAGATATAACAGGTTTTATGATGACCACGACAATGCGCCTGCACACACCGCGCTCAAAACGAAGGACTTCCTAGACAGCACGCCAGTCAAACTCCTGGGTCACCCTCCTTACAGCCCTGATGTAGCATCGTGTGACTTCTCTTTATTTTCAAAAATAAAAAATCTGCTCAAAGGGACACAATTTTCGTCGCCAGAAGATGCGCTGGCTGCGTTCGAGCAGGCTGTAAACGAGCTGTCTGCGGCGGACTGAAAAAAGTGTTTTGAAAACTGGTTGAGACGCATGAATATTTGTATAGAGGTTGGTGGAGAGTACTTTGAAAAGATTAATAAAAATATATGTACCCGTTAAACTATTTTTTTAGTGTCGCATAACTTTCTGAGCTTTCTGTCCGACGTAGGCACTTATTTAAAATTAGATTTTGGAGTAGTAGGTAACGCTGTATGGACGCGGCACCAATGTTTATGTATGGTTTATGTACCCTATATCTAAGGTAGAAAAAACCCTCTTCCAAATATTTGAGATTATAATCGCTGAAAACACATAATAGACACTAACAAACATATTAAATTTTGTTGTGGTATTTTTCCTGCGTGCAAAAAATATCTATCCTTAGGATTTCCCCTCGCACACGCTATACCTATTGCTTGCCGACGCATTCAGTCAGGTAGGTAGGCAGGTAGTGGGGAAATCGATTTTCCCCTCCCAACAGCCAATGACACCGTTTGTGCCATTCCAGTGAAGGCACAATTACATAGATATCTCGGCTAATTAGTTAGGCAAAGTTGTTTTGTGAAACATTTGAATGGAGGCAATTAATTCCATACATAGCTAACAGTCCGATAAGCTAAACTGCCAGACTATTACAGTTTTAAACGTTTAGGTTGTCAGCGAATCATTATATACTACCTAAGTAGCAACAGTAACAGTTTGACATCTTATGAAAAATTAGGCTATGCAATGCTTTTCCCGATGTATAGGGAGGCCTGTGTATTTCCCCGCGTAGGTAGCAAAAACGTACCTACGCGCGGCGACCCTGACGTAGAGGCTAAAACAAGTTTTATTCACCGGCGGCCGCGCGGCTACGTTGCTGGCTGGACGAGAATGAATAAAGTACTAGAAAGAGGCGCTAGATGGGGTTAGAAGCTTCTCGTAGCAGTCAACCCTATCGCGTCGCGTGATATTACGTCACTGAATAGGTTTAGTGTATTATGAATCATATTCCAGAGCAATAAGTATGAAATTATCTTGCAATGGATTTTTGTAGGTGTCTACACGAAAATGTGCTTGACTCTGAGGCGAACTAAATTACGCCATATTGTTGACGACATTGAGTAGACATTTCTTTGAATACAATTGCTAAGTCATACTTCTGTACTTATTCTGTGGTATAGGTAAGTAAGTATACTTATACTAAACGAAACGCAAAAGGCATCCATTTCCATTACTGGAGTAGTTGCAATAACTGAGTCATACACACACATAGTCATAGCATAGATTTACTGCCAATGAAAAAAATGTTTTCCCAAACCATTTTCCCAAAAAAAGTTCGTCGAAAAGCGACTAGAACATTGCGAAGCGAAGACAAAGCGATGTGACCGAGCACCTCTCGACAGTGAATCCTTGTGCCGGATCCGAGGGGCTAATTGCTCACGTATGAGATAAACTCATTAGCGAGGATAGACACGAGATTCCTGCGCTACCGGGCTTATCTGGTCCGGGGCGGTCACGGTGCGGCTGACAGCGGAATACAAACAAGGTATTTTTAAATAAATGTTAATACTAAGTCGCTTTTCTTTCAAAATGACAATTAAGGTATTCTAAACTCAAGCATACCTAATGAGACTTAACCATACTCAGGGACGTCAATTAAAGTTAATCCTTCATTAAGCCTCATCTATTTCATTGACATAGAAAATGACAGTACGAGACTTAATTATACATAAAATTTAATTAACGTCTCTGAGTGCCCCAGTTAGTCTTTTCTTAATTCGATTGGTGCTCGCTAAAAACCTGGCTACAGATCAACTTACTAGAATCGCTTCATTCATTTCGGAAATGTCTATACAATTATTAAATGCGAAATTCCTTATAATACGAAAGGCATAAGGCGTAATCGTTAAAACCCAACAAACAATCTGATTTCTAAAATGGGATACCCAGCCTGTAAAACTGCTTTTCCTTCAGTAGAATCTTACTAAACTCTACGTAGCTAAGCTCATTTATGGAAAAACAGCCTAGAGAAGCGTACAGAGAAAAAAAAATTGTGCATATTATTATAATGAGTGACTATGACGGCAATATTGTTGGAACGTAGCTGGGGCTCGCCTCTGCATCGGATTTTTGCCTCCAATAAAATGTTTAATGCATATTGTGTTGAGGTTTTGGGTGCCATTGGGACCCATTAGCACTAAAAAAGGGTTGTAATTTTGTTTACGCAGGATAGTAAAAATACATTACATTCAGTAATATAATACTAGGTTAAGTTGCTTACATTTTCTCTTCACAGTAACTATCCATTCAATTCTTTGCTTTGTTTTTATTTTGATGTTGGAAACGAATAAAACTTGCACTTAGTATTTTTTTATTGTTTCTACACTTTATAAAACAACACGTACTGTGAATTATATCGCGAATTTTACCATTTTCACTTAAAAATAACGGTAACGTTCGTATATAATTCTTTGAAAATATAGCAATTTGACACATGACAATACTAGTTTATGCCCATTTCTGCCGCATCGCGCGCTACGATCGCTTGTACGGTCCCCATTTTGCACATAGCTAATAATAGGTACCTTGAAATTCCTTCTCATAACGCCTAAGAGTAGGTCGAACTCTGTCGATAGCTATTCCGTGGATTTCCACATCGCACGCAGCATCACTTACTCATATGCAATGCGGCGATATCCTCAACTTTTGATCACCTCTGAGCGCAGATCATCTCTTGCAGACTATCTGAAATAGCCCGTCGGAGCAGACTATCCGCTCATCCGTGTCACCTATAAACCCGCTGCTCTTGTCACCTCCTCCTGGGCCTTTCCCGTACAAAGGCCTTTGAGTAGTGCGGGGCGGGGGCGGGCGGCCCGCATGATCGCGCGATCGCGACCCGTTCGCGCCTCGCTGCGCGCGATAACGCCAAACAAAACACACCCCGAGTAATTAGGAAAGCCTTTTCCAGATACCATAAGCACTGGAAAGTCTTCATGTGTTGGCTTTGAGTGTGTTGGAGCTTAGGGGTGAGTGTGACTGCAAATAACGTATTGTCTTGTAAACGGTTGAGAAGAGAGGCAATTAGTGGGGGAATTTTGTCTAAGCACTAACCCATCCAATTTATCTTAAAGCAATTAAAGGAGGTACCTATACAGAGTTTTTTCAATAGGCACAAGGTATCTATGACAGCCGATGGCGGCTAACTTGGAGTGTCTTATGGCGCAAATTGTTAGACGTGTCTTTGAATGTCAGTGTTCGCGACACGCCACACCGGTGGCGGCCACTCGCAATTTTAACAAAACATCTGTCAAAAGAACATAGCAGGTGAGTGTCAAATCGTAGCGGTCTCAGACCACCATCGTTCGTTAGCACGGGACCATAGGGCGTGTCGCGCGCCAGCCACCGCTGTCGGTAGTTGCTGGCCCATCTGCGCGGAGCCTTAGTGTCAAAAGTAAGTTGGTAAGAAAGTCTAACTTAAAAAATTGCTTATAACAAATGCCATTACCTATCTGTTTTAACATGGAATGCTAAGTGACAGTGTTTTCCAGTCTTCGTCATCGTCAAATATACATACTTATGTGTCGTTATTACGTAGCGACATGGTCGTCATTGAGAAAAACCAACTGGAATTTTCCTATCTAAACAAAATTGCAACATTTGTAACCGAAGTCTTTGTTACTATGAAATCGTACTCGGAAAACATGACACCACATTATTACAATAAACTTCGCTATTTAAAAAAGTGAAACTTCATACCCCATAAAACTAAGCAACACAATAAGTAGTTGGCGAAAGGTGTGGACTTTACGAGTGATGACCGCAGCGCCATCATGTCTCTATGCGGTCGAGGAACGAGCAGGCTGCGCGGGCGCACAAAACGTATTTAGCTAATGCGCGTTTGGATAAACCGCATACGAGTGTTTATTTTTACGGATCAATAAGTTAACATGTTAAATATAAGAAAAAGAAGTTTGCATGGCATTACTGCCTACAATTCCATTTCTTATAAGTAAGTAAGTAATATTAATAGTGAAAACGGGTACAAACAGCTGGTGTCAATATTATGAATCCAATAAATAAACATCCCTCGAGTCCTGTCCAATTATTATATCACCATTTGTGGATGTTTTATGTTTTCCAAAACAGAATCCTTTTGAGAATCATGTAGGTAGATTTTTAACCGACTTCAAAAAAGGAGGAGGTTATCAATTTGACTGTATGTTTTTTTTGTGGCTATGTACCCTCATATGTCAGTCATTTGTGGACCGATTTGAAAAAAAAATGTTTACCTAGAGGTTATACCTTCTAGTTGGTCCCATTGTGGACCAGTCGAGATCTGATGATAGGATCTTGGTGTAATCGAGGAAAACCCTCAAATTTTAAAGGCACGTATAGTGTTTTCGTACTAGTATCTTAATGTTGACATGTTGTTACGTCTGATAGTCTGATGACTGATGGTGGATGTCCTTAAAAATTAGAAGTTTAGTAATTTAAACACCAGATGTTTTGTCAGGTACTGTGTTGGATGCTAACAAAACAAAGTCAAAGGCGCAGCTTCCTCCTCTCTCCTGCCCCCCCCCCCCCCCCCCCCTAACAATAAAAATATATAATTATTTCAAGAAATATATAATTACTGCAAGAAATCATTTAACTCTTACCGCTGAAACGTTGGATTTGATAGTTTTAGTACCGAGAAAGGACATAGAACAGTTTTTATCTCCAAAATCATTTGTATAGGGAATCCGATGATACGATATACAACAAACTACATTTAAAATGCTATTGGCAAATCTTTCCCTGTTCTTCTTTAAACGGTTTTCCTTCTCGATGCTACTTTCTTCCAAATAACGCTGTCGCATTTGAACAGCGCGTTTAGTAGGCCTATCCATGTTGCACCTTACACTAACTTTCAACTAAAAATGGAAAAATATATTTCTTTTAAAAAAAACGAATTCAAAACTGCCTACAGTGCTAATCAAAACTAAAAAAATTATAAACAAATTTGCCAGCAATTCTAATTCTTATGTTTTTTGCAATTAGGGACAGGATTAAACCATCTCTTGGCTGGTACGGACTCCAAAAAATAACAGATAATAAATTGGAAATAGGTTTCTTGTATAATTTCGAAGAACAGTTAGGTAATTTAAATATTATTTTGTACTTTTTAGTTTAAATTTGTTTATAAAATTTTAAAATTTTAATTAGCACTGTAGGCAGTTTTGTTTTTTTTAATTTATTTTTTAGGCATCAATGTTTTAGGCTGTCTACAATAACTCCATTTCTTTTCATTAATACTTTTGGATATCATTTGTGGATTATTTCTTGACTTTTTACAAACTACAAAATGCACCACAGAGTATTGTGTAGTATTTACTTCAACATGCTTTCTAAAACTAAATATATTTTGCTTACCATAACCTTTTTAGTTGTTTTAATTGACCAAACATTGATACACCATACAAATAATCGTCTGCCTTGGGTCACCTAACCCAAGCAAAAATTCAACTACCTACCTAGAAATATAAATCTTTCCATCTTAAAATCGTTAATAACCTCTAAACAATAAATGGCATGTAGTTCAAAGATCAGTGTCAAAATTGATGGGCATGCGACACTTCCACGTAGGCTGCGCACACGCACAGCGCCAGACCACCTGGGCCGGCGCCGCACCTTTTCGACGAATGACATAAAATAGTCATAATTAAATTATTTTTACACCCAATTATTGTAAAAATATAAAAAGGTGTCTTTCATTAGATATTTTTATTGCGGTTTCACGCCGTTACTGTGTTTATCTTATTTATTTATTTATTCAGAAACTCAACAGCTTGTTTACAGTTTTCATGACACAAATAAACTACACATTATCACTTAAGCCAATTAAAGAGTTCCATAACATGTATTTTTGATTATGTCGTGCTTAGCAAACAACTAGTGCTTTGTGATAGCTCGCCGATAAGATGCACGAGACCAGCAATGTTGGTAAATCGAATGGAGAAAGAAATATTAATTAAGATGCCTAGATGATAATAAGATAAAAAAAACGTTTTAATATCCTACTGTTGAATAGTCCTCCTCCCATACCAGTATCGCACACGAAATCGGCGGCTCATACAATAAGAAAATATATATATATATATTATTTTTTCTTTAAACACAAAGCTAACTTTTAGGTTTTCCATAATGAGATTTTATTTCAGTGCGCAATCGTTTCTTTAGTGCATCCTTACTTAGGTTAATGATATCTATATGTTTATAATTGACATTGTATGTGCGAGGTAATAGTGACATGACAGCATTAGCAGCATATTTGGTACGGTTCCTAGGTACACTAAATAAAGGAGTATGCCTGGTTCGATATTTAGGAGTACAAAAATTTACTAGCGACAGTAAATTATGTGCATCTAAGTTACTGTGCAGTATATCATGTAGAAAGCTTAAGTCTAGTAACTCACGTCGTGATTCAAGGGATAAAATATTGTAGTAATTGCAGTCCTCAAGATAATTACCATGGCGTCTGCGCATTTTAAAGTTTAGGTACTTAACAAATTTAATCTGATTTTTTTCTAATTTGTTTTTATATATTGCATAAGTGGGAGACCAAATTGGGCTACAATATTCAAGAATGCTACGACAGTATGCGAAATACAGCGTCTTAATAATTATCTTAGAATATTATCTACAATACATTAAAATAAAACTTATAACGCATAACACTGTGGCATGGGATCACTGACGTCTACAGCACAAGTTCGCTGGACTAAACATTCTCTAAGAAATGACAGATAATTTTTGTGCCGAATCAAAGCGCCCCTACCGACTGTACAGGGAACTTAAATAGAGTAACTTGCATATGTTTATTTCAATTCTCATTAGTTCCGTGGACGGTCACCACACGCTCACTATAGCCGTCAGCGCCAAAATGGCGATAATCAAATGGCTTCATTGTTAGGTTGACAGTATGCAGTCCAGCGTACTTGTATTATAGAGGTCAGTGCATAGGGTAGTCTTGACTCAGTATTTGCTGCTAGAGACTAGAGAAATAGTACTTAAGTTAGACTTCAAACTAAATAATTGCTTATCCATAAAAATGTTATGAATATCTTCCAGCACTGCACAATATGATCTCTCTGTCTCGGTGGATTACTAATACATCTATATCACACGGTAAGTAATAAACCTATGCGTTCCTTAAACAGTTAATAATTGCATTAGGGTGTTGGAAAGTGTAACGGTATTGCCGGGGCCAATCAGTGGATGCGGGCCCACAATTAGGGACACGTGCCGAACAAATGAATGCGAATACAAATAAATTCTCATGTACGCCGATTTAGAAATATTACCAAACGTATAACATTATATGTATGAGCAGATAAGTTTTCATATCAGGCTAGCAATAAACGAAACACCGGGTTGGTTTGTTAGTAAATATATCATTGCTGTGTTTGTTGCTAAACATAAAATGTGCTTATGTCGTAAATCATTAGCAAAGTTGTGGTTGACTTGTCTGAGGCAAAGTTTGATTATCCCGAAAACGGACCACTGGCGTGATGCTACTACTCGTACAATTCATGTCATTGGTACATGTATTTCACCCAAACTCTGAAAAATTAACCCAACCACACAAATTCTTAGTTAAAATAAAAAAATATGCTTAAAACTAACTCTATGGAAAAAAGGTATTATTACTAAATTACTTAGTATAAAACTCGACAACGGCAGTACCTATTTCAAGGTCTTTGATTTGTAAGAGTTTTCGCCTCCCCTAGGGACTATAGGAAATCATCTGTCATTTAAGCGCAAAAAGTTGAAAAATCGTAGTAATGACTAACTAATAATATTGTGTTTCGTCGATTGCAAAAAGCAATGTTTAAAAACATGAAAGCTAATAAAGTAAATAAACAAACCCGTGTTAAAAGAAATCACCACAGCAAGGCTTTTAAAGCTAACAGCAATAATAACCGCCCACATCTGCCGAGGTTCTGACAACCAGTAGCCTAATTGAGATATTATGAAGTAGTCGTACAATAAAAGAAATCACTTAATAACTAGACCGTATTATAATAATTAGTCCAATTTTATAATAACTAGTTCAACGTAGCTTAGTCACGATCGGCGTCGACCACCGACATAGTTGTTTTAGATCTTTGCAAGTAAATTATTAAATTAAAACACTACCTGTTACTTTTTGTTTGTAATTTGTACTAGTACTCGTAATTGCCGGCTGTTACTGGTATTACAAGGAGTACGGCACATTTGAAAACACTTATCTTTAATTGCTGCTATTCCAATGTTGCACTTCATAAGAAATCTGCCAAAGTATAACCTTAGTTCATAACATACTACTAACATAGTTTTTAAACTTAGCTATACTGACTAGTATTATTAAAAGAACACTCAAATTATTAGACAACCGAGCATTTCATTAGCAGTGACTGCTTATAAAAAATCTACAAAAGCGAATTATTTATTTAATAGTTGCTTAATAAAACTAATTACCAACAAACAGAACAAACATTAATAGCAAGCTATAAAAACTGTTTACTAAGCGCTAAAACAAAATATAAGTGACACTTAAGAATATAAATATGTCATTATTAAATTAATCTTTTATTCACTATTTGCAAATAACTAAAGCTATTTTACGTACAAACCTATAACGTAAATTCCTTACTTGTTATTATTCCTTTTACTATGCTCGACTCGAGTATTATTTTAGTTTAAAGATTTTGTATGTGCCTAACTTAATTTATTTGCCAAATATCTTTATTTCTTATCCATCAATCTTAATAATAACAGAAAATTATAAGTAATATAGAGTTTACACACTGTAAAAAATGATTGATTAACAGTAACCAAAATTTGGCTACTAGTAGGCCGTAATTTAGTGACTTGCGAACTTCTGGTTATCAGTAACAAACTAGTTTTGTTACTGCTAACCAGGCAGACATTTGTGTTAAAAACTGAAAAGTGTCTTATTTATATTTTATTCGTGTATATTAAAAAGATGGGGACCTGCGGAATATCAATACAATCATTTATTTCATGAACAAATTATTGTTTCATGCGTAAAAATCGCCAAGTTTTCGAAAAAAATGCTCTTAGATATCATCAGCTACAAGTCATGCTTATTATATCATAAAGAATTTGTTTCAAATTTCAACAAGACCAGGACCTTGTGCAATGATTAGGCTAACGTAAATAAGTTGTTTTAATGTATTTAACTTATTCAGCTCACCGTACAAGTGATTTTGAAATACGTCAATTTCGTGCAGGACCGCCTTAACAAAAATTGACTTCCCTACAACGAAACCTTCAACTAACAAAACTAGTTTGGTTGATCCTTTTTTCAGTGCAGACATAGGAAAGTACATTTTTTTTACCTAATCAACATAAATAATTACCCTACCTTATATACCTTTCTTCTCCACAATTAATGTTGAGGTTCATTGTCTGTTGATCGATTAAAAATCGTGATCTGGAATTAGGAATTCATCTTTATACTGTGTGAAAGTGGAAAGCGAAACTGCTGACCACGATGACACTGATACTTTATTTTCCTTTAAGGGCTCATTCACACGGAATCCGTCATTGACGATTCGTCAAAATACAGGATGCGTCATGACGGATGGACGTTCACATTGCATACGGAATCGTGTTTTTTAACGATTCGTGATTTTTTCAAATACAATACTAGATTTAAGACGGATCGTCATTTTTGACGATTCGTGATCGCCGTCAAAAAAAGAACGAATCGTGAAAAAAGACGAATCGTCAAAAATCACAAATCGTCCTCGTGTGAACGAGCTCCAATACGTGGCAATAAAACGCCACAGGTCGACATGAAGCCGCGGGCGGGAAGCGCTTATCATTTATTAAAAGCTTGTTGCTAAACTCGGCGGGGCAGTCGCCATAAAATCATAACCAGTACGCCGACCAGATGCGCAGGAGTGCGACAGTTCATTACCATGGAATTATTGCGTAATAATCTATTGCAGCAGATGCGCTGCTGATTGCGCAGAGTATGTATATTTAGCGAACAGGTGCTGGCTGCGACCACGTGGGTGCCTCAGGGTTGGCGGCTACCGTGATTTACTTTGTCAAGTCATCATCACTTCGTCATTCACTTCCCATATTTACCAGATCTTTTAGGGTCAGCGCAGCATGCCGTATTTTCTCTTCGTTGCAATCTCTCACTCATTACAAAATCATCCATTCCTTTCACAATCATAATATTTTATGAGCAAATAAAAAACCTCAGCTTGGACATTTCAGTGAACTCTACATACATTTGTAGGCTTCAAATACGAGTCAATTGGGCTTGTTGTTTCAAGTAGCTAAGTCAATAAGGTACTTACCTAAGTTTTCATACTTATTTTAAAACTTTGGAAGTTGTTTAATCATCCGGAAGGGAGCTTTTTCAAAGGCATCGTACGACGACATAATTTTAAAAAACGACTTTTTAAAACAAAATTATATCAATGGTGTTTAAGAGTTTCTGTTGGCAGCCCTAACAACAATCTAGACTCGGGGCCGGTCAAACTAGTTGAAGCGATTTTATTAGAGTCCACACATTACATAATAGCGATGTGATAATTATCATGCGCCACCCGATATGGCCGGCTACCATGTTTATCCCATTACTGCAATTCACTCGCCATTATCGATACAGCGATTTAATATTACAAGCCCCTGTTTATTTTTAAACTGAGTTAATGTCCTGTTAAAGAAAAAATATTATAACAATACCTTAATATGGTTTGCGAATGATTACCTAAATTTGATGAGGTATGCTGGTGAATAGCAAATTATGGTTATATTATCGTCGCCTATGGAAATCTAAATTACGAAAAATGTTAACGTTTGACTTGTGAAATTGTAATAGATCTTGCAACTTCAAATATGAAAACCGAAGTCTTAAAGATCCTAACCCAACCTAAGAGCTATAAATCTAAAATCTCCATACTTGTTAGTTATTTACATTTCTATGTTACCGCATCGTTTCGCTATTATCATATTAAACAATTTTGTTCAATTAGTACATTTACTACTACACAAATAGTAAGACCACAGATATGATAAGAATATGGACAGTTGCCATACATCAATTTAATACGAAATACGTGTAGGTGTGCTCGCCTGGTTGACTGCCTCGTTGGTCTAGTGGTCAGCCCGCTGGGTACTATCCACGAGGTCCTGGGTTCGAATCCCGGGTCGGGCCGAGAGTGTTTGAGTTTTTCTGTCTTGAACAAAACACAGCTCCGGAGTCAGGAAGTTGGTGGTGTTAACACCCCGTGCCTCGGAAAGCACGTTAAGCCGTTGGTCCTGCGCCTGATCTCTCTACGGTCATGTCGGACTGCCGTCTCACCGAATTATGTGAGTGAAGAAACAGAGAGTGCACCTGTGTATTGCGCACACACTTGTGCACTATAATATGTCCCGCGCAGTTGGCTAATCTCTGTTGAGATAGACCGCCGTGGTCAAAATTCGGCTAGGAGGACATTATTATTATTATTAGGTATGCTCGACACCTTGCAAATGTAGGCATGAGATGCTCAGCTATGACAGGTATTCAATCGTGAGAGTTTCAAACCTATATTATCAGAAACTTCAAGATATCTTTAAGATTTAATTTTTTTCATAAAATTGCCAAATACCCATTTTCATGTGAAAAATTTGCACAGGGACGATGAATGGGACAGATAGTCGATAGACGTAGTAGTCAACTTAATTGAGAAGAAAATAAAGAAGCGATACTGTTTTAATAAAGAAACGCACAGCAGTAAATTACCCTGGACCTAATTTTCAACAACCACAATTGATTTCATCAGCTCGTATCACTATCGATGACGGGCGCGAGTGGACGCGTTCCAATCGATCAGAGATATCGAATCCTGCGCAGGTGCTTTCCTCATGGAAAAGTTTTTGCACAGATACAAGGCAGCTGCCGCCGGGAAAATTGCGAGCCCCTATGCCTTCTCCCAGCCATAATCTAGGCATTAATAGACTATTGCTAATGACAAAATGGAAATACAGCATTTGGTCTATTACAAGCAAACGTTGGATTTGCCGCCATACGGGCACACGTGCCCAAGGTGTAGCTTGCTAGGTTTTAATTAATGTTATGACTAATGCGGAAGTTAGTGCTAATGTTAATGTTTTCTTGAACGGCTATTACTTTTGTATTAGATACCTACCTACTTTACTGGTTCAGCAAACAAATGAGATGTTGGTCCCCGTTTCAGACCCTTCACTTTACTTTCTAACTAACAAGTCTTGGTCGTGGCTTTGTAGAATCAGATGCTAGTAATTTAGTGAATAATACAATGCCTGTTATTACACGGTGCCATTCAGGTGATTTGGACACTATATAAATAATAAGACACAGCACCAATCGACAATCTAACCCAAACTATACTTCTAGAGTTATAACTATTATCTTTCAAAATCCTTACATGATTCCAGTAATATTTACAGACAAACAACACATCTCCATTGAACTATCATAGAGGTTTAAAAACACATACAAGTGATTTCTTATTTTTCGTGTTATTGTTTTGCAAAAATCATATCAGGAATTCCAATGTCAATAGATTTCGAAGTCCCCGTCTCATACATCTCTCATAGATAATTCATTAATATTGAATCACGCGACAAGCATCGCTAAAGAGAGCAAATGCGCGAACAGTGCACGCTTTTGTGCGCGCGCACATGCGCAACTCAATGTGAGGTTCGCGCACAAAACGCTTTTCATTTCGTTTGAAAGCGCGCCCGTTTTGTGCGCGTACGCAAAATGAGTCAGAAGTGCCTTCAAAGATTAAGCAGGGAGCAGATTGGTGCACTGAAAAAATATTACTCTAGCAAAGTACCTTTTTGACTCGGTTCACAGTCGTATTAGTAAATTTTAACTAAGACTTAACAAAAAATTTCTAAGTGAACTTGGCATAGAGTAGACCTGCGTATATTGTTAAATATTCTAAGCTTATAACAAATAAAACGTTAATAATTTTCAAATAATTTAATGGGTACATTAAAACAGTTTCAAACTTTATTCGAAACTATTAAGTGATTTTGTCAACACTTAATAACCATCCTGTTGTTTTAAACAAGTATTTCAATCGGTAAATTTCTACCAACCTTCTTTAGTAATAGCGAAGTTGAACTCATTTGATTCTAAACTAAGTGCTTATTGATTTTAATCGAGTCATTATTCGGTTGATTTTTACAAACCATCTGATTTATCAATACATGAGATGAACTTTTATAATAAGTAAAATTAATCGGTTGGTTCTAGCAAACTACCGCATTTAATGGCAACCGGCTAGTGTCATTTAATTCGAACCGAGTTTCTGCTTGGTAGAAAACAACCAAGATACTTATTGCAGAATAGCCGCTTTGCTCGGCTATGATTATAATACAACAAACAATGATGATTCGTTCGTTTACGCAGCCAACTTTACTCTGTTGTTAATAGTGAAGGCTACTGTGGTATTAATAAGGAAGTATTTTAAAACAATACGGTTAATATTTAACAAGTAATGATAGCAAACTTGACGTATTTGTTTTTAGCTACAAACTTTGCAGGCGCTATATTGACAAACAAGCTGAGTTATTATCAACAGTATTTCATTTATTTTTACCCCTCACGTTTTTTCAGTGTGGTAATATACATGCAGTACGGTGCCTTATATTAATACACTCGTATATTTACTACTATTAGGTACTGTCTGTTACTATTTCTAGTCGCTACAAAGTGTGACCTGACAAACACACGAAAAAATACCAAAGCGCTTTAGGCTTTTTTTTCTTTATTTGCACATGATTTCTTTATTTGATGTTATCATAAACCACTAAATTATATTATTTCTAAAATAATGTTTTTTTATCTTATCTTTCACACACTAAAGTTTTGACGCGTTAATATTGATTTGTGTACAAAAGTATTGCACACAAAAATTGATAGACTGTCGTCCTGTGAGAGACTCGAATCCGCGCCCTCATCGCTATACGAGCGAGAGCGACTGCTCTCCCAACTGAGTTTAAAAAAAAACGTTGTCACTGGTCGAATTTTTGTAGGTAAGTGACTCCTGACTGAACGGAGAACGCTTATATGTTCCTTGTGAAAGTCACACGAAAGCTCCATATGTGACATTTAACAATCATCATCATCAGCCCGCGACAGTCTACTGCTGGACATCTGGACATAGGCCGTGCCACTCTACAAGATCTTTCTTCGCCTATTCTCATCCAATTGCTGCCAGTCTAACACGTGAATATCGCTAAGCTTTTCAAACTAGGTAGGTACCTTATAAAGTTTGGCCTCTACACCAATTCTTACTCTATGGCCGCACGTAATTAGGCGCGTTGCGCGTTGTCTGCCAGGAATTCTTTTGAGCGGAGACAAGCGGAGGAGTCTGGCCCCCCGAGTATCGTGTGTCGGCCACCTGCGCGTCCTTTGTGCTGCAGCGCTGCGCGGGCGCAGGGATGCATCTCTGATAACGTTGTCGAACATACTCGTACGGGAAATGGGTATTTACTAGAATACAGGAGGTAAGGTCTACTACATTGTAATGGCCGGCTCTTAATTTTACAAGCAAACATAATTATGGATAAACAAAACACCCACCTGCAAAAAATATTATATTTTTGTAATGGTCTTTTCACTGGCTTTCATTTGATACCTAGGTATATTACCATGACAAAGAAAAAATCATCCCTCATCACCCATTGTTTCCAATTGCGGGTGCCATTTTTAAAATATATATAGCAGTGACTTAAGTCACTGCACAGTTCTGATGAATTCAACAACGACACCTCATATGTCAAAAACGGTCCAGCCGTTTGGGCGATAGAGCGTGCCAAACAATTATACATACATACTCTCAAAAAACATAACCCCTTCTTCCGGTCGGGTTAAAACTGATTTTTTTATTGCTAGTATCACATCGTATCTTGACGTTTTTAAGCGCGACTGTCCTGCAGTTTTTTAAAATATTTACTGAAGAGACTTGACCATACAAATGACATTTTAGACAAAGCTCGTGATTTTTAATGCTGCCCGTCTGCGAATTTTTGGTTTCTTATTTAAACTTATAACAAGTTAACAGTTATTTACACGATTCTGACATGATGGCAAACTATTACGTACACTGGGCATAACAAATGAGTGACTTTAAAGGCAGGTAAACTTATACCGGTAGGACTAGCAAGGTTTGTTTAACTATACTTCAGGTATGTAAAAGTCAGCCTATAAGATCCCACTGTTGGGAAAAGGCCTCACGTCAACTATGAGGAGGTACGAGCCATACTCCCCCACGCGGGCTCAGTGCGGATTGGTGGAGGGGTGTATGTAAGGCAAGTGGCAAACCTTACTGTCAGAAGTTATCAAGCCGCCCCAGGGCCTCTGACTAGGCTTAACGCTTAATACCACAGATATTTGCCGGGACCAACTGCTTAACGTGCCTTCCGAAGCACGGAGATGCTTGTCATGGACGTCACTTAAATGGTCGGAATGGTCACCCATCCAATCACAACCGCGCCGTGGGTTGCTTAACTTTGGTATCACTACCAAAGCGCTGCCGCCACTGCGCCACAAGCACCTCTCACCTTCAGGTATGTATAAGTACTTAAATGCTTACCTAAGTAACAAATACAGACCGAAAGACAAACACTAACATTGCTGACACTAATGCGCTTCTTACGCAAAAGTACGATTTCTCTATCGTCAGTTTTCAAAGCTCTAAATGGCCAGGGTAAAATAGAGTATAATGACTGCGGCAATTCATCCCTGCCTTACAAGGCAGCAAAGCTACGGCTTTAGCTCTGCCTAAATCCGATACGCCATTTGTGGGATTGCTACCTTAATGACACTCATTAATAGATGAAAAAGATAAAGCCCGAAACAAGTTGGTTCTTGGCTTGGTTTTCGGTCGGCCAACAAACCGGCAAGCGTTTGCATTGTAGCAGGGCTTTAAAAAGTTACTTACAATCAGTATCTGTTTTGTTTTTGGTTTATTCATGCATAAACCTAAGTAAAAGTAAGTACATACTATTACCTAGGTACTTACAGAAAAAATATTTAAATTATTACTAATTTATATCTAATACTGCGAGAGTATCCTTATTGAACTATCATAGAGGTCTAATTAGGTAGTAAATACATACGATATGATTAATACTATCTTTAGTCAGTAATAAATATATTAATTGCTCGGTAAGAAGTACGTATAGCTACATTCGTTTCTTGCTTCTAATAAAAGGTAACAAAACACTTTTATAACGTTATAAACGCTACAATAACACTGCTCCCGTTTGCAAGAAACACGAAACAAACAATTCACAAAACAACAAACAATAATCTACAAAAGACCGCATTCGAAACCAGAATAGCATAAACAACAATTCTAAGATATACAGTTGAATGCGAATTTATGATCTCACACGCAGATACGACGCCCCCGGCACCCCGCGGCTCCTGAGAACGTCACTCATTATCGATAGCAACAATATCGATATCGAATTAAAATTATCGAATCGATGCTATCAGTTCGAATGTTGCGGCCGGCCGGTGTGGGAAACGGGATGTAGTTTTGTAATTTTGGTAATTATCTGTACTGATTTAAGTCATTTGACATTACTTACCTACTAGTATAAATAGCACAGAAAAAGTCTAAAAATCTTTTTTTAAGTTTAACAATCGACGATGATAAATAAACTTTTCAACTTATTCCAAATGAAAAGTTTAATTTTGAAAAATAAGTAGGGCTGCTTAAGTGTCCAACATTTTATAATTTCGTATAAGCACAAAAAAGATACTCACTGTAGCAAGTTACAAGAGCTTTGTGTGGTTTTAAGAAAATACTTAATTAAGTAGTTGTAGTAAATGTTTGTCGATTTAGCGTAAGCACACGTAACTTATGCCTTTAAAACAGCTGCTCCTGGCGTCGGTCAGACCAAATAGGCCAAACAGGCATAAGCACTATTCAACAAAATTACTTTGTGGTCATTGGTGCAATTTTATTCATTAAATAAAATTTATTCACGATAGACTGGAGTAAAAAATTTGGTCTCTTCTGAGGTCAACATAGAGTATAAAACATTATTATTTTCATAGAAATCATCATCTATCATATTGATGATCACCGAGAAAAATGCCGAGGGCACATCAAGCCGCGTCAGATCAACAAGGCAAAGACAGCAATGTTTACAGCAAATAAGCTTATTAGCAATTAGGCCATTACCACCACAAATTACTTAACTCTACATATATTAACTTTTATAAAATTTAACTTAACTAATGCTACATAAAATATCAATACACACCTACATAATTCACTTAAAAATAGGAATTTACGTAAAAAACAAAGTTGCTTCCCGCTGCCACACACGCGGATGTTTCCGATACGCAACGGATTTTAATGCAGTTTTCATCAATAGACCGAAAGATTAAAATGAAGGTTAATAATAAATTAATAATACATAATTTGTTTAGGTATTTGTGTAAATTGGTTGAAATATGACTAATGAATGTTTAAAATTTCGGAAAAATCCAGCCAAAAATCCTTCATTGAAAACCATTTATGTACCTGTGGCTGTTTCTATCTTTATACTCGTAGGTCTACAAAAAAGTCCGCGATGTACGATGTACGAGTCTATGACGATGTCTGTCTATCTTATAACTCGCTTACTATTGTAATGCATTAGAACTTTTTCAGTGTTCGAAATTGTCCGTTCCACTGAAAAGTTTAACCTTGATTTCGATTGTGAAGTTCTGAGGATGCACAAACTGTGTTACGTTCCAAAAAAACGAATTCGAACTTTACGAATGTAAACTTTTTTCTATTGCATGAGAATCGTCGCTCAGTCCTAACTTTTGCCCATGCGAAGCCGGGATTGCTAGTAACATAGTTCACAGAAAATAAATCTTAATTCAAGTTTCGTGTCTATTCTACCTATCACGCAACTCAAGACCAACTCAACTTTAGGGGATCGTCAACCCCTCCTTAATTTGCCGATTGTGGGAACTGACAAAGACAATGGCGATTATATCACAGTTAATAGCTGCCATCAATGAAGGGTGTAGAACCGGTTATCCCCGGATTAGCCGGGAAAGTTTATCCCTCGATAGGAGATAGGTATAAAGTTGGCGCATCCCTGCTGATAACTATGAGATAAGCTGCCGGTAATTTACCTTTTTCGACGCTGGCGCGGTGGGCGCTAATCAATTTTATTGTAATGGGTAAGTAACACCTACCCATATGTTTGGTGTTTTACTTGAATATAATGTAGAAAAATAAAAATAAATTTGATGAAAAAAAATATCTAAAATATATCTATTGTATATATCTATTATATATATCTATTGTAATTTCAGTAACTTTTATCTATGATTTCAGTCTGTTCAATAATAAAATATGCCAATTAAGTAAGTAGGTAAATATTATACACACATCATTTCTACTCCGGTTGACGACGGACATCAGTTTCGAACGTAGCCGTCCCTTTCACTCACGAACGAAAGACAACGCGTACGAGCGTGATGGCTAGACTCGAAAATATGGACATCGTCAACAGGAGTAGGGCCTCTGATCCCAAAGTAAGTAACTAAAGCACTTGTGTTAAGGAAATCAGAAACAATAACAGTTGTACTACTACAACACCTAAACTCGAGACAATATGAATTTGTATATTGACCCGAACCGGGGGGATCGAACCCGGAACCTCAGAGATTGCGACACTTTGAAAAGTGGTGTGCGAACCACACGACCACTGAGGTCGTAAATTGTTCTCTCTGTTGTCTTATTTGGAGGTAAATAATCTTATGAAAATGTCTTATATGCATTTTACACTTCACTGAAGTTATGTGAAAAATTAAATATTGGTAACAAATATTGATATGTTACATTTCAAGGAGTAAAAGGTGCAACTCTACATTGTAACGCACAAAACAACACAATAAACAAATAGCTACTTCAATCACAAGTACAGTAATCAAAACCGTAATACATGCTCAATGAGATCTCTTTAACAATATCGAAATGTGTTAACATCACTTCACACGATTTTGGCCTTTGACCATGGGGGTTACGAATTATATTTCCATAAGTTTCTCCTTGCATAAAGCAGAGGGGCACTGAATGCATTGTGTTAATATCACAATATGGCGCTGTCAGTTAATTGGAATAGATTATGGGAAGGAGGGAAGGAGTCTGTTTTCCAGCGAGTGGTCCCGAGGGATGGTCGTTTTATGATTTTTTATCAAGTCATCCAATAACAAAGGCGGGCGGATGGATTATCACAATATTTGACGGCGTGCGGCGTAACATGAGATGCGCGGTTTTTCAACAATGAAAATTGACAACATGCTTAATCATCTATTAACAGTGTGATCGCCTATTTAGAGTGGAATACCAGTGAGCTAATCTAGCTATAATTACTAATAACCCATTCTTAGTTCATCGAAAAGCTTAATAAGTACGGCATAGGTTGAATAAATATCAATAAGTAAATTTTTGTTATACTTAAGCAGCAGGTACTATTTCACTTCTGGGCATAAGTCCAACGGTGTCCAACCAAAGCCAGCAAGTAACATACCTTCTCCTTACACTTCTACCTAAAAATCTGACAACTTAGTAGGTGCTTAATATTATAGGCCAATAACCAAAATAGAAAATGCAGTAACAATCAAGACATCTAAATCTGTCTAACCATGTAACTTGCCTGAAAAAACTATTATTACAATAGCTCCAAAGCCTGAGAAACTGTAACTTGATGAAAAGTCAATTAGAAGTGATCCTGGCACGCGCCTACAATTCTACGACCTGTCTAATCTGTCAACCCATGTAAACTTGCCTGTAAAAACTATTGTTACAATATCTCCAAAGCCAATGAGCAATAACATGAGTTAAAGTTAATTAGAAATTATCCTTCCACTCGCCTACAATTTTACGACCTACAGATGTGTCTATCCAAAGTGCACCAAATAACGGTGGGTCAACGGGTCAAGTCACCACGCCATCGACCAATTAGGTCACCCGACCTTACCCAATGCGCGTCTTCTAATGCCCACAGTCATGACCCAGAGGCAGCCCGCATTCTCACCAGACGCCACCAGACGCATACAAGACTAGTGATGTACCTATTTGTACTTTTTAGGATGTATAAATAAATGAATCAATTCCAACAATCATCAACCGAGTCCCAAATTAAGCGTTAGCTTGTGCTATGGAAATTACAAAAAAATAACGGTTTTGAATTTGTAATTTCTTTGATGTTGTTTTATATTTTAATTTACATTATTATTGCTATGAAAAATTTGGACCTTACAAAAATGTTTACTATCATATGTTTTCGTTCATTAGTACTAGCATGTCCGACCAGACAAAACATGCAGAGCAGACCTTATAAATTTGTAGCAGCTTTCTCTTGACCATTAAATATTTTATTTCATTACATGTCTCCACATTGCAGTCAATCACGTAATCTTCAAGATCCGAAGAAGAGAAGACAAGAAGTGACTTTTAAAAGGACATAAGTAATTTGTAAAAAAATACTTGTATCCTGTTTGTTAAATAAAACAACGGACCAGTTCAAAACGTAATATCGCCTGAAATACCGAATATCCGGGCTGGAAATATCTGATCCTCATAGATACTGGGACATCCCTACGAGTGGGCCAGACAGCTCGGCTCCTTGCTTAGATCGCCCGGTGAGTCAGATGGCCATACTCTGAGAGCAATGAAGGCGGGCGTCTCAAGAGCTGACTCATACGGAATTTCCTAATGAAGAAAGTATGCGAACGGAACTGGCTGTCTCGGTCCTTCTGATTGGTTGGACTGTTGTTGTCTGATTGGTTGGGAGAAAAAAAAAAACAAATAAATGAATCTGACGTTCATACTTCTGTTGCACCAAAGCAACCCTAGTTCTACACGTAAGTAACGTCTCTTTGTTTTTCACTCTTACAGCTTGTACAACAAACACTTCATAAAGTCATCATTTTACTCAAATTAAAATTACGGTACCTACTTTTGATAAAGGAAGGTAGTAAAAAAAGGAAACATCTATTTTATAAATAAGTACCTACTACTATATCAAAAAAAATCAAGTCTCTTTAATACGTATATGTGTTTGATTCTTTGAGGTTTTAATAAAGTTCTATTAGCCAACTAACAAAAAATTACGAAAAAAGTTCTGTCGTAACCCAAATACGCCGACAATTACAAACCGTTCCGCATTTTTTTCCATAAAAAACGAAATACAATATTTGATTTGGCTCTAGTGTCGGCTAATAAAAGAATGAAAGTAGGCGAATTATCGCGTGAAGGCATACATCGATTCGGACGTTTGTCGATAAAAAGCGAATAAAAGCAACAAAGGTAACAAAGGAGAAGATGCGCGCACGATGCGTGACGCATGAATAGGCGCGTGCGTACCGCGCAGCTACACCTTGGCCCGTAGCCAAATGGCAAATTATTATCAAGCGAAGTTCGTTATCGCTAACTTAATGAATGAAACTGACAAGCCATCGCATCATCACGTGACTTTTGCATACATATTTTGGCATTTCGTTGGTGATAGCGAAGTTCGTTCCAGATAGATTGCCATTGGCTACGGGCCCTGGTTGCTTGTTTGCAACGATTCGTAATACGTCGCTACAGTCGGTATAGTCGCTACGCGCTACAACGCTACGAGATGTGTACTTACTACGAAAGCTCGAAGCGCTTGACTGTACTTGCCGAGACTCGGTCAGCTGTTGATATGAAAATTATTTAGGACAGCAATCATTTTCTATAGACGTATGCATTCGATATTAATTGTTGATATTAAGTGGCTAACGAATGTAAGCTCAATAGCATTAGTTAGACATCACCACAACACAACTTATTTTTGATGATGTTACCTAAGAATACGTATATAAGCTTTGTTTGCATAAAAATATCAACTGTTATTTTCTAATTAAAATACACTTTTTTACTCCAGGTATCTTCAGTACCATGCTACTAAGCTACCATACTACTAATAATTTTTTGAATTTTACAAAACGTATTACCCTGGTTTTATAAAAATAAGTAATTTTCGGCAATATCACAATACGTTCAATAAAATAATATGAACTAAAAACTGCCTTTTGACCTGACCGCTATCGCAAATCCGATCGCCACCAGAGCCAGGCTAAGCTCTTATAAGCCATTGTAGCGGGCATGCGTTTGCGCATAAAAACTCCCCAAACTTATACCAATCTTGAAAGGCCCATTGTTGGCCAATGGTTTTTTCTCCATTTGATTTGTTACTACAAATAGCGGACATGAAAAGCGTTCGAGGTACTTAATGTCCGGTAATTGGCGATCAATGAGGATCAGTGGGCATATTGTGCTAAACCATCGGCTATTGTCCGAAAATATGAATAAAAAAGTAATAAGCCGCGGTCCTTTATTTCGAGCTGTCGATAGATGACAGATTCAATGAGATTAGAGTGAATTAAAGTTGGTGAATTGTGTTTTAAATGCGCCGAAATGTTTGGCAGCAAATAGCTTCATTGCAAAAAGCTGTTTTTTTTAAACTTTTGTTTCCATTCCTACAAAGCGTTTTTTTTCTTCCTTTAAAATTTTTGCTTCCCGACAATAATGACAAAAAACTAAAGTTGACTGTACTCGTGCTTACTACAAAATTCGTTAACGTATTTAAAGTACTAATAAACAAATACATGCCATGAATAAAGTAAAATATACAAGGTGTAACAAAAATAACCGACTTCACTATCCGTTTTAAATTCAAACAGGGCTGCGCAATCGGTCCCACGCACTCTGAATAAGAAATATGAGCTGAACGGATACTGCTATTATTAAAACATTATTACAACACTCCAACGCATCGCCCTTCCAATGTAAAAATTAAACAACAATTGCCTTTAATATTCGCTGGCTGGTGTCGACCCTCGGTGGTTTTATAAAAAATCTGTCAATCTGCCGTAGATCAATCATGATTCGTGAAAGGGAGGGGTGATCCAGGACCGCTCTCGACCACAATCAAACTTCGCAGATAATAAAGGGCGGTCTATATTTACGTAAACGCATCGGTTTGATGTCCAATATTGTGCTCCCGCGCATCCGACACCGCTTTCTGTAGTCCTATTAACTCCTTTGTGAGATTGTAAGCTTGAGTGACGTTTGGCAAACGTCACGCAAACGTCAAGAGGCGTTTGGCGCAACTGGATTAGGAAGGCAAAGGGAAGCGCTTCCTACCGACCGGTTGTTATGGTCGGGGACCAAGGTCCGATGGTCACCGTCTTGGTTTAGCTATATGTAGTCAAGCTCGTGCTAAATCTTACATATCGCGGTTTGTGTTGTATGGAGCGGGCTAACAGCGCCATCTAGCCTGTAGGAGCCGAGTCAGGGCGTCGCGTCTGGAAGTTGCTTGCTAATGTTAGCGACAGTGGTAAGATGTCGCTACACCACTCCCCCCGAAGAACCGGAGGTTGATTGAGCCAGGGTGGTTGAGAGCTCAGCAGTCTGTGCGTAGTGAGCTTGCAAGTGCCAGTGCTTGTTGAGTCCACGATATGCCGGGATGAGCATGCGCGATGTCCGCGGTGAGTCGGAATGGGCATGCGTAATGTCCACGGCGAGTCGGGATGCGCGATGTCCACGGTGAGTCGGGATGGGTGCGCGATGGCCACACGGTGAGTCGGGATGTACATGCGTGATGTCCACAGTGAGTCGGGATGAGCATGTGTGATGTCCACGATGCGTGCGGGAAAGCTCGAAGTCCACAGTGAGTCGGGATGATGAGCTAATGAGGCTGCCGAGGAACCAGGTAGAACCGGTGCGGTCTGCGGTGGTGTCCTTAGGGCTGGTGAGCTGGCTTGCAGGAGACTGCTGGCTAGATGCTGCTGGCTGGGTGCCTGTTGGCAAGGGAGAAGGCGACGATGATGATGACGACGGTGAGGCTCCATGCTCCAGTGTAGATCACGTCGGGGTCACCAATTTGTCGCAACTGGATTAGGAAGGCAAAGGGAAGCGCTTCCTACCGACCGGTTGTTATGGTCGGGGACCAAGGTCCGATGGTCACCGTCTTGGTTTAGCTATATGTAGTCAAGCTCGTGCTAAATCTTACATATCGCGGTTTGTGTTGTATGGAGCGGGCTAACAGCGCCATCTAGCCTGTAGGAGCCGAGTCAGGGCGTCGCGTCTGGAAGTTGCTTGCTAATGTTAGCGACAGTGGTAAGATGTCGCTACAGGCGGGTAGTTGTAGAATTATATTGCATTGATCAGTAGTTTCACTTTCATATTAAGTTTAAAATGACAATGAAAATGGTAGATATCAAAGCAAATTATCAGTTTTTCTTCACTTTTTGTTGTTATTTTTTGTTCTGTCGACTTTTTTCTCCAGTAAACAGAACCCTACCCACTGTGTGGCCACAGCACTGTTTCATTCCCTGTTTTTTTTTTGCAATAAATCAAAACAATACACACAGACAGAGATTAAGTAGTCAATTGGTCATCTGACCGTCAGTCCAGCTGCCCATCAATAACGAAAAAAATCCTTAAACGTGTCTCGACTCACATTACGGTTTCTTCAAATACCACGAAACTATTATTAATTGTGATAGGGATTTTATGTCAATTTAAGCAGTGTTTCAGGCAGTGTTAACACCAAAAATAGAATAAGGACGATACCACAGCAAAATGTGGTACTATTTTGTACAAAATAACACATCTTTTTTTGACGCAGTCGGTATATAACCTTTGAAAATTGTTGTTTTGAGGGATTCAACGGTTGTTTTACAACTATAGTCTCAAATCATCTCAATACCAAGTTTCATCTGAATTGTTACCGTGGTTTTATCGTCAAAAGATAACAGACAGAAAGCCAGACACACGTTGGCATTTATAATATTATATGAATATTAGTATTAGTACTGCAGGAGTACTTATGGATTTACTACTTATTGGGTTTAACGAGAGTTAATACGTAGTTGTGACCCATGTCGCATAAAAAGTATTTTGTGCTGTAAGTACACTCCATCACTCCATTTAATTCAAGTTACCCTCACCAATTTTCATTCACCTATCTTTCTATCACTTTTATTATGGCACGGTTCTAAGTGCGGTCAAAGTTTTTGTTGATGATACCCTGTGGTTTTAGCTATCACCCCCAGGTGTCGCCGGAGACACGCGCTAACACGTTCCTGCGCACGCGTCACTTTAGGCGATAGAAAACTATGTTCAGTCACAGTTCATATAGTTCAAAGTCATTGTTTTTGTCTGTATATCCTTTTGTTATATTTACAAGTGCCTACTTAATTGTCATGTATGGATGAAAGGACACCTGAAAATTATATTTTCGAGACATACATGTAGACAAGCCTTGCCTTAGAGGTAATCTCTGAAAGCGCACAATTAATAACTTGTAGGGTACTATTTTTTTCTTAGGAGTGCTTATTTCTAGATTCTTTTGCCTTTGATATTTAAATAGATACTCTTTATTTTTTGCCACACACAGTAGAAATTTACTAAAAATATCATAGACTCGTACAATTAAGGCAGTCTTGTTTCTAAAAGCAATTTCCCTAGGCAACCTTCGGGTAGATAACAGTAAAATTGTTGTTGGGACGCACCGTGAAAACTATGTATATAATTATTTTTATAACTTAAGCAATTATTTTGCAAGTTTTTACGAAATTAAATCAAATTTCGCTCACAAAAATTAATCGACTGTGTCCCACAGGATGACACAGTCGATTAATTTTTGTGAGCGAAATTTGATTTAACTATGTATATACAAAAATTTAAGCCTTAACTATTATTCACTTGTTTGTGTTTTTCTATTATTTTTGTTTCCACTGGGTAGTCTGTTTGATATTTTTTGGAGACCGTCTTGGTGTATTGGTTCTCGTTCCGGACTACAAAACCAGGGGTTGCGTGTTCAAATCCTGCAAGGGGCAAATGTTTGTGCAATGAGCACGAGCATTTGGCATGGATGTTTTTAAACATATATACGTATATAATGTATGTCTATCCGTTATCCTAGTCGCCATAGCACAAGCTCACGGTTGGTTTGGAGCTAGGTAATTGGTTAGTTTGTTGAAACAATTTATTATTATTAACTGTAACATTAGTCCACACCGCCCAGGTGCGCGGAGACGCGGCCGGGCGCCTCCACGTGCGCGCGCGCAGGTAGCGCTAATGCGCGGCGCGTGGCGGAGATAAGGCGCGTGGGTATAACACTGGAAGCAAAGGCGTGTGGCTACAACAACGAAGTATACTTAGAGCTTTCATTACTTCATGCATGAATGCACTTGTAAGTCGGAAGAGTAAACTAATTGTAAGTATATCTACCTTAATACTTTACCTTACGTATATCTTACGTATATCTACCTTAACTCAAATAACTTTTTCAATTCTACCAACCGAGTTTAGAATTTATTTTTTCTCTTCACTAGTACACAAAATATCTATTTTTTGAAACTGAAATAAGCTTAGCAGCATATCTACTCCAGAATATTTTGCTTTTGTACCAAATACCGAAGATCTGTTGTTTCTGGCGGCATCGAATCGATAGATAGGTATGTATGGTATGGCTTTCTTTATTAACCTTCTCACGTAATAAGTATAGAGCCCAAAATAACCCCATTGCCTCTATTATATTCCTTAAACTTTATTCGAAATAACAGCTGTACGAGTATGTTGAACTGCGATTTCAAGAACTCTATCTATATCTACTATGAAATCATTGTAACTAATCAACAAAATTTTTGCTTGGTAGCGAAAGCCGAAATTGCACAATACAAAATCAAGCCTTCCGATCATTAAGTATCGTCAAATCGTCGTCAAAATAGAAATAAACGAGCGTAGAGCGTAATCGCGGTGTCAGCCGTGCACTTTATCACCGCGCCGAATCGCGTGCGCGCGCGCATCTTGTGTTATTGATGATCTATTGACACATCGTCATTGGCGACTGGTTTTAGATGGTTCTGGAAACTAAAAAAACTTCGATGCATCTTAATAATACCTCATCATCGGCAGCCGTGAGCTTTGAAGGACATTAAAGGTCTTGATAAATTAATATGATGACAGAAAGACTCCGATGGACTAACCATAATGTGTAAATTAAAGCAAACGATCTTACATAATTTTATCAGTGTTCATTGAATAGTATGTTTTATTTTTTAGTAGGTACCTATGTAATTTTATTTATTTTGTGTTCCTACCTTATTATAAAAATAAAATTTAGAGGTACTCAATTCTGTATCGAAATAAACGAGTTCATTATTAATATTAGGAACAGGCACGGTTTGTAGCTAGCTACCAAGTAAGTAGATAAGTATTTCAATAAGCTATTAGTTATAACGTACTAGTCAAATACTGGGGCTGCACACATACTTTCTGGTTTTGCCGAAATCAATTCATCCAGCATATCGCCCAAAATATTATGAACAAACGTATCAAAATTAGTTAGGCACCAATCACAATAGCAAATCTCCTACCGCGTCTAAATCAAAATTCGTTAAAACTACATTTAAATTCATCATTTATGTTTACTGCAAACAGATCCCACCGGTGTTAATTTTCGATATAAGCTTGTCATCACAACATCTCTACTTTATTTCAATAGCAATAAAGTATGTATTCCTTTGCAATAATTCGTGGCTGACAATGGCACGCGTCCACAGCAGTGTCCATTCAGAGAGATAAACGGACATTATAATATTACAATACTATTTACGTTTTCCGCATTTCAACTGACCACAGGGGATCTTGATTGATTGCGTCTAAAGAATACATCTCTAATTTTTACCAAATCCCACCATTTTACAAACACAGCCGTATCACCGTATCTTTTGTCAATGTTTAAAATATTAGCTAAACTAAAAATATGATACTCGGGCTATAACCATAACCGTACATCTGAGATGTACAAATATTGTCTAATAACAATAAACATAAAGTATTTCAACCCTTTCCCACCGCTCTAATTTTACTAATGCGCACAACCAACAAAGGGGTTACTTCGGCCCCGGCTAACGCATTAAACGTCGTTTAAGGGTTGAACTTACAAATTGTTTAAACTTGATATTTAGGTTAATTAAAACAAATAGTACCGTTTTTACAGCTGCTTAAAACTAAGACTTATATTAAAACACACATTATATTAAACATACTTACAATCAAGATTGACAATAAGGTACAATATCATTTGAAGTATGACCATTAATTCATTAAAACACAATTTTACGGATTACTTCGCGATTTATTTACATTTTATTTTAAACCTGACGTTTCGAACACTTTACAGCGATCGTGGTCACAGGGAGACTAAGGTATTATTTGTCATTACAAAGTTTTGAAAAATTTTAACTACCGTCACTCAATAATATTAATTGACGTTCCTATTTACGCAGAAAGAGCTAACCGTGTCTTGAGATCTTGCAGTGCTAGGTGTTGCTTTGGTTTTTGCTAGAATAGGATCCAATGCCGGTGGAACTTTCCAACCATCTTCTCTATTGAAATTTGGATGTTTTCTAATTTCAATGGCTTCACGTAGCATTCGAGGAATAAAACGCCGTTCTTTTGCAAGTATTTTAGGTTGGTCAAAACGAATGAAGTGGTTGGGTTTGTCTAAGGCATGTTCACACACTGCAGATTTCATGTTCCGTCTATGTTTTACGTCAGCTATGTGTTCTTTTATCCGCACGCCTATACTTCGCTTTGTTTGCCCGATGTAGGAGAGGCCACAGTCACACTCCAGCTTGTACACCCCTGCATCTTGAAGAGGTATGTTGCACTTGACAGGTGGTAGGAATTGGTTAATCTTCTTTTGCGGCTTGAAGTAAGTTTTGATTGAAGCACGCTTCAAGATATTCCCAATCTTGTCAGTGACTCCCTTCATGTATGGTAGTACTGCAGGTTGGCGTTCAACTGTCGTAGGCTTGGCACGGGGTCTGCAACGACGTGGTACTGGAAGCTGGTTGTCCCGTAGTACCTTCCTTACATGCTGAAGCTCAGCAGCCAGGTGTCGGTCGTCACAGATGCCCCTCGCTCTCTGAAACAAAGTTTTGCCCACGGTAGCTAACTGTGAAGGATGATGGTGAGATGCACCATTGAGATATTTATCGGTATGGGTGGCTGTGGGTGACTGTGTGGCTAAGGGTATAATCCGAATTCCTAGTTAGTAAAATATCTAAGAAAGCTAGTTTACTGTCTGCCTCAATTTCCATAGTAAATTTAATTTTGGGATGTATTGAATTAAGATGATTAAGAAAAGCAGAAACACTATTGGTGGGTAAAATTGTAAAAGTGTCATCTACATACCGCTTATAAAACCTTGGTGATATAGGTGATGTGCTCAGAGCTCGATCCTCAAAATCCTCCATGAATATATCAGCAACAACTGGGGATACCGGAGAACCCATTGCTACACCATCGGTTTGCAGATAGAACTCATTATCCCACAGTAAATAGCCAGATGTAAGGCAATGTTCCAATAGTTCCGCATATTCTATTGGCATGTCGAGTTGAACCAGCTTTTTTTTAGTAATTTCAATGCAGTCCTGTACTGGTAAGCTTGTGAATAGGGACTGTATGTGCATGATGAAACTATGGTTAGTTTTGATGTCAAAACTAACCATAGTTTCATCATCTTCATTCGTTTTGACCAACCCAAAATACTTGCAAAAGAACGGCGTTTTATTCCTCGAATGCTACGTGAAGCCATTGAAATTAGAAAACATCCAAATTTCAATAGAGAAGATGGTTGGAAAGTTCCACCGGCATGGGATCCTATTCTAGCAAAAACCAAAGCAACACCTAGCACTGCAAGATCTCAAGACACGGTTAGCTCTTTCTGCGTAAATAGGAACGTAAATTAATATTATTGAGTGACGGCAGTTAAAATTTTTCAAAACTTTGTAATGACAAATAATACCTTAGTCTCCCTGTGACCACGATCGCTGTAAAGTGTTCGAAACGTCAGGTTTAAAATAAAATGTAAATAAATCGCGAAGTAATCCTTAAAATTGTGTTTTAATGAGTTCAACAATTCGCGTAAACGTAAGAAACAAATATATGACCATTAATTTTTAAGTGTTATTTTTTTACTAACTCTTATTTAAATCGTCTAATAAGTACCAAATTATTAAAAAATCTTAGTGCTACCATACACACTTAGAATTTTTTAAAGTAATTTAAAAAGTTTGACATTCAACAAAAATAATGGTATGTGGCACGCGTGTAGCCATTCCATTACCAGTTGAACAAAATCCGTTCACATGCTCTCTGTCACAATCGTAGCTAATTGCGCATAATGAGTGCAACAAACGCAATATGTTTTTTGTTATTATTTATGTTCGCGAAACGCCCTGCCGGTTAGACCCCTCGGGTTGAAATAAAATTTAATGGTCCGCCAGACCCATTCGAACTCAGCTTCGTAATGCGCGAATGTGAAATATCGGATTTCCGGGTATTGTAAAGACAGCGATTAATTACGATCATCTGTATTTTAAAGTTCCACCGACCTGTCATGGGTTGGGTAACTTCAGTATATTTTATGAAGCTCAAATATAATATTAAAAGTTATTTAGCCCTTTTAACATTTAGTATAATACTAAATGTTAAAAGGGCCAAATTGTCCTGAATCCACGAAAAACACGAATCAAGAAGATAAACCTTCTATCTATTAAACCCTATAATCCCGTAGACTTCATAATTTATCAACTTAGCAGATTTATTTATAAGGATTCGTCAAGAAAATCGCAACCTATAAGCTGTTCAAACTCGGTAAATAGTTTTTTTTTTAAGATGATTTCGCACGAAGTCGTCTTTTGAGTTTTCTCACCGAAATTTCTACTTGACACAGAAACATTCAGCTAGTAGGTAATCCTAACCCCCCTAAATGGCCATATTAATCTGTACCTACCCTTAATTTTTCACACGCTTTCCCACGCTTAGCCACACTTTCGTATATTAGTTGCATCAATTAATTAAACTTACCATCAAGGTGCGTTCCCACGAGTCGTTATCACGAAATCACGCAACATCTTTATTCTTTATGGATTACAGGGGTTCAACGGTGGGTTCAACCCATTGTTTTTGGGGTGAGCGTGAAATGGGCGAACCACTGAGAGCATAATTACATTTTTGATATTGGATAGTCATAATCGGCGGGCAAATCAAAGGTAGGGTGTTGGAGTTCTAAATTATTGTTTTTAAGTGATAAGCATTCTTTGCAATTTTAAGTCATACGTAGTTCTAGTCAGAACAAGGGTGATACATTTTCGGGGCGCTACAGTATGACCTCAGACGAGTAAAATGATATACCTACCTAATTCTAATACCTACCTATTTCTAATTGGTCTCTGGCCTACCTAAACACATTATGCTATGAAACTTTTTTCCATATTATTATGCGCAGTAAAAAAATTGAACACGTGCCTTCTTATTTCAAAACATCAAAAAAATGTAGATGACGCAATGTAGGGTTAAGTTTTTAAGGGTGTAGTTTTTTTCATAAGTCCTAAAAACACCTTCAGTCTCTACTTACCCCTACAGTGAGCTACAGAAATGACTATTCAAACAATAAATGCCAATTTCTCGCTATCAAGAGCACAATGGAACCAAATGCTGTGACACGCAGCAATTAGTATAATAAACTCGTATATCACTCTACACTGAAGAGTAAACGAATATTTATATCCAAAAAATCGCTACCAACCCATGTTTATGCTAAACAAGCCGTTTTTAAAATTCAAATGAATCAACAAATAAGAGGGGGAAGATTGGCAAATGAATAGCCTAAATTGTCATATTTACTTTCGAAAACGCAATGCAGTCCCTGATAAAGTTTAAGGACCGTCATAAGCTTTAAAAGAGGGACTGCAGGTATTTCTGCAATAGGCCTAAATTAGAATAGAATAGAAAAGAAAACATTTATTTGGCACAACACACAAGATAGAGCCAAGAAAAAAAAACAAGTGACACAAATAATACTGTAACAAAAATTCAATATAAAAACTTATAAACCTAGAAAGTTTACCAAAAAGGTCCCCGCTCAGTATAAGTCGTGACAAAAACAGGTTTTGTCACGACACTGATTTTGAGCGGGAACCTTCGGGCATAGTGTAACAAGACACACACATATAAAAACACTAAAATTATAACTTGACAAAATACAAATAAACAAGTAGATCACACACAGTCACAGTACCTACGCAACACAATACATAAATGGCGCTATTCATCTAAGATAGACAAACTTACGATAAATAATGCTAAACACAAACAAGAAATAACACATTTCACACTAAAACCAGCATTTTTCAACAAAGACCATAATTGCCATGATTTCTAAAGTACTGATTTTTGACACTACAATGACCTTTCATTAAACAATACTAGGTCTAGTTATACAACCGTAACTATAACAAAAACCTGCCTACTCCTCAAAAAAACCTCACCTGAGGCCTGAACTCCGAAGGACGATGCATGCATAGCCGAACTTTCAATTGTAGCCATCACCACAGGACAAATAATTCCATCACGCTCGTTCGGGCTGTCATGCTGGCATGTGTAACAGGGATGAAGACATTCGAAAATTCGAACAACGTCATCCGGGGCCTGTGACTAGGCAAGGTCTGACTAGATGGTATGCCAATCTACCTATAGGATCTTTTGAAACTACTCACTTGGACGGCATGACGCGAAAATGTAGAGCTGTGTATAAATATCTAAAAATACTATTTTAAAATGAAAACTGACTAAATTACTGACTGACATACCTAATCAACAACACATGATATATATGACATATCGCACAGCCCAACTTACTAGGATGAGAAACAAAAAAAAATACCAGGCTTTATAGCAGCGGGGGTGCGCACTATGAAAGGATTTTTGAAAATTCAACCTCTAAGGGGGTAAAAGGGGGGTAGAAGTTTGTATAGGAGATTCGACATTTGCGCGGACGAAGTCGCGGGAATCGGCTAGTTATATATAATTTGTGTTACGAGTACTACTCGTGTGTAACCTTTATACGTTACTTCCAACGCAATAAATTGAAATATTAAAAGAGCCATAACTCCAAAGAGACACGTTTTAACAAGCACATCATCAGCGCTTAAAATAAACTAAAAATCGATACGTTTGGTTAATAGAGTCATAAATACGAAATACTTAGAACATTTGGATAACAGTTGTCGCTAGTCGCGTGGTGCATGTTAAACAAGGCCGAGAGGGGGGAGGGGAGGGGGCGTCGCCATGGCTGCATCGATGCGCACGCGCGCCCGCATCCTATAGATAACGGGTGACAATAAATTAGTAGCAAACACCTACTGCCTTTCACAACAAAACCATACAAACTGACAGTTTTCACCTTGTCACTCCGCCGATATTGGGTTTTCAAGGAAATTAGCACATAAAACTGGAGTTCTAATTAGTTAGCGCGAATGCTTATTAACTAGCTAAATATACAGATAGAAAATTTACCAGTTCAGGTGAAGCTTGTGGCGCAGTGCGACAGCGCTTTGGTAGTGATACCAAAGTTAAGCAACCCACGACGCGGTCGTGATTGGATGGGTGACCATTCCAACCATTTAACCATTTAAGTGACATCCATAAAAAGCATCTCCGAGCTTCGTAAGGCACATAAGCAGTTGGTCCCGGCTAATATCTGTTGGTATTAGTCGTTAAGCCTAGTCAGAGGCCCTAGGGCGGCTTGATAGCATCTGACAGTAAGGTTTGTCACTTGCCTCACAGACTCCCCTCCACCACCCGCACTGAGCCCGCGTGGTGGAGTATGGCTCGTACCTCCTCATAGTTGAGGTGAGGCCTTTTCCCAGCAGTGGGCAGCAGCTATACAGGCAGAGTTTACTAGATGAAGCTTGAAAAACGAAGAATGAAACGAAGATGAAGCTTGTTTTTTTTTCTGAAACACGACTTTTGCATAAAATATGCAGACATCGTAAACAGACAAGAAAATATTTGTACTTTGCTTCACACTCTACGGCGACGTGCTGCTACACCAACAAAAGATAAAAATTTTAAAGTATTTTTGCTAAACTTTTAATGTTAGATATGTTAATTTGTGTCTTGTATGTCTTGATTGGACGAGAACCGTTGTTTTCAACGTGGTATGGACGTTGGCTTTCTTGATGGGAATTTAAAGTTTTTTTTCTCTTAATTTTTTGAGGTATGATGTATTGTTTTGTGTTTGTGATGTCCCAAATTAATAAACCTTTATTTTTCTCTTTTAATTTTGTTTTTAAAGAGAAGAACCTATGCTAGACTTTGGTTTTTAAAATATTTAAACCTAGCTTTGTTCCAGGTGGAACAAAGTTCTATCACACAACAAATGTCCCAAGACCTATACGTCATATATTAGTTCTAACTTGTAAACATTCCTAATTTCCACATTTCGTGATTCTGTAAAACTCGTCTGTCGCTCATCAAACAAGTTCGTTAGTGTCTGTTTGTGTGTTGTGCTGTTTGTCGCGGGGGCGGCGGGGCCGGCAAACAGCGATCATTCGATCAAAGGGACATGTGACAGGGGGATGCATTTTCACACAGATTTTGAGCGTTTAAATGCCTACAATACAAGATAAAATGTGTTATCTAGCAGTACAATGATGAAGCCTTAACCATCGTGATAAAAGAGCTCAAAGAAAGTGCTGTCATCTTGTCAGTACGTCTAGTCATATTATTGTAGTGTCTGACTTCCATAACATAAGTACTTCAGCTGCTTTCATTGGAAACAGAGCAAAGTAATATAATTTATTTAAATAAACTTTTACTTAATAACATTTTATGAATTTAACATTTTTTTTAACCTTTTTATTGAATTTTTTTATTTAGAAAACCAATGATTGCAAAACAATTGAAAATTATCAATTTTAGCTTGTGAGCTATATAAGCACCAAACTGCCCATAATTTATCAATCTGTTTCAGATCCTAAAAAGTACCTAGATAGGCTTTTACGCTAATCGTAAAGTGAAGCGCTTCGAGATTTGCCTTTAACTAACAAAATTAAATTAAATTTCGCTCAAAAAAAATTATCACATTTTGTGAGCGCAATTTAATTTAATTTAATCTAACAAGTACGTATTTTCAAATCTTTAAAGGACCTATGTTTTAGTTGGTATATAATAAATAAGTAACACATTTTTAGTGGGCACAAATTCTAGGCTTTCCAATACTAATTAGTAAGACAGACCTTTGTCAAACTCGACTCGACCTCTCGACCCATAATTTGTCTTCAGATCAACTGTCCCACTAACATCACTCACTATCAGGCTCCGATATTATCTCATAGTTACTGAAACGTCGGAGATCTCGATGTTAACCACGTCAATCGCAGCCGCTGCCCGTGACAGGAGAGATAGCCCGAGCCTTCCACGCAACTCAAACAAAGGATTGGAATTAAACAAATCAGTGGACAATCGCGTTCCGAAGCACATGAAAGAGAGTTAATCAAACTAGCAGGGGAAATAGCCGGGGCGTGAGGGCCACTTATGGTACAGCATCACAACCCACCTTAAAACTCTCATCCTTACGTGTGACAACGTAGAGATTATTTTTAATTGTGGAATGTTTTAGGTTGATGTGATCCCAAGTCTATTATACGAACGGTTGACCTGTGACAATGGGTTTTGGTATGACTAATGCGATTGTGAAATGCGCAATCGAAACGCAGCTTTGCCGGGTGCAATGGAATCTAACTTAATATTAGATGCTCATTCTTTGATTTTGTTGAAAAAGGGGGTTGCATCAAATTTTCTGTTCATCTTCACGTAACGGTTAGGTAGTCTAATTTCCAAGAGATACCATTTAAGTAGGTATCTCGTATCAAGAATTTAACATAACTACTCTCTCGTCACTGCCTAAGTAGCAAGTAGGCGCATAATGTGCCGTAATTTAATTTTATATCTACAATATTGATAATATGTAGAAATTAATAAGTTATACCTTGGTTTGTAAACATAGTTAACCTGCAATAGTTGCTTAATACATCTTTCGAGTAATACCTACCTACTAACTAACTTGTTCAGAATTTAGAACTCAGAGAACTGTATAACACTGTACCAGTTTGAAAGTTAACAAAGATAAACAAAGTCTGGTCCACTCGGCCTGCACCAAGTCAAGACAAACTATTTACTTGATGAGACAGTCATTAACTTTAATTCAGCTACCCTCAAAGTTCGTCACTGTACACTGTAAAACTTTTCAGTTTCAAAACTGAAACCTAGCCACCCGAGTAAGACTAGTGAGAGTCAGTTTTAAGGCTTTTATCCTACCTTAAAAGGAAAAAGGAATCATTTTATAGGTTCACTTCATTTTCTGTCTGTCAAGAAGACATTTTCGTCAGAAGTGCGTGGAGGTATGGAATGGACAATTGCAAGCTTTAACTTTCTACTGCCTAAATTCTTTCGTTTCGCAACATTTGCGCCTATCAATGCCCACAATGGTTTTGCCAATTTCGCAAATTGGTGGCTTCCGGAAGCCGGGAGTGGCTGGGCGACAATTGGACGGAGGGGCTCTCCCGCCCTCCGTCAACAGCCTTGGACGATGATTACGAGTAAGTATATGTGCCAATTGCTAAACAATTGTATACTCATGTAAAATTAGGAAGGCGTCAGACATTAGGATTTTTTACAATTTTGTGATGTGCGGTGTTGCATCCTGTGCTAATAATATTTATTAAGTATCATACCATTATTATATTACATAGTAATATTATACAATTGCTTAATGATTCGTATATCTATCTGCAGAAAAGTCGCCCCGTTCTACCTCTCAGGAATGGATACTTATTGCTTAGGCCCAATCCTCTATTCCTCTTAGGTCCACTCATTAACTTACCAATTCAGTTCCCTGTTAGACATTTCTTTAAATCTACTTAACTAATATAAAAATTAAGTTTCCAGTGTTGTTGAAAGTTGAGTTGAGAGTTGAGTTATTTATCGTTATTAATGACATTAATTACCAAACCGTAAACCAAGACTTAATTCATCCCGGTTTTGCGTACCTATCCAGAACCGAATAAAGGAATCACGGCTGCTAATATCAAAATAATAGGTGTTCAACTGAGATTTAATTAAATTTTCGATGTCGATTCAGTTAATAATTTCGCGAGCAAAATCACCACATTCACTTGCAGAACTAGAGGAAACCCCTAATCTTCTAAGTCGGGACATTTCCAAATCCCCTGAAAGACTGCCGCGACTAATCGCATCAAAGAAAGACGACAAACCTTTTAGCTAAAGGAAAGAAAATATACAAAGAAAGGATTAAACACACTAACAGTTGTCTTCTCTTCCGAAATCTATCATTTTAGTACAATTACGAGTAGTTATACTACGTATACTAGACTACGTATTTGAAGCACATAAGATAGACTAGCAAAGCAAGGTCAGAAGTTTTGTTGTAAATAAGTACTGTAGCAAAAGAAATGTTGTCATTCATTAAATATAATATTGATAACGCAATAAGTAGGCCTGTAGACTGTAGCCAAATTTGATAAGCAAGTCATACATGTGTCAATATACCTTGCGACAGCTTCACATTGGAGCCAGCCAGCCTATCTTGAGCCATCTTGTGTAACTCACTCTTAAACTTTCGCTTATTATACCAAACTAGTCGTCCTTAATCCCCGTTTTATTGTCTTCTCGTAACTTTCATCTGGATAGCAAGAAGAGAAATATTTTCAAACTTGTCGAGACATCTCCAGAACAAATCCCCTGAAAGGCTGCCGAACTAATCGCATTAAAGAAAGTCATAGCTAAGTTTTAACGAAATATAAAGAACATTAGTGATAAACAATAGAGGGATTAAACGAGATCGTCGGATTAAATATTGAGCGCCAAAGTTAATGGCCCGCTTTTAGTAGATTTTGGTCCTAAGCCTTTCTTGGCTCCTTGATGTTTGTGGAACCGTTGTGTATTGAAAACAGTGCTTGAGATAGATAAACAGATTTGTGCTTTTGTTATTACCTACCGTTGTAAAAGAAATCGGGATGAAACTTACAACATCTACATCGGTAGCAATCAACTTCCTCTTGTTACCCCATCATCATCATGCTAGCGTTATCTCGGTTATGCGCTCGCGTACGCAAGGGCCCAGGGTCCGCTGACCATGATCCAGGATTTGGCAGATCAGGTAATTACAGTGGAGCGACTGCCATATGACCTCCGTAACCCTGTTAAGGGCAACCTGACCAGTTTTGGATCATGGTTACACACTAAGTTGCCTGAATGTGCAGGTTTCCTCACGATATTTTTCCTCACCGTAAGAGCATTGGTTAGTGAAACAACAAATGTACATAATTCAGAAAAGGTCATTGGTACATGGCGGCAAGTGGGATTAACCCGGCTCCTCCCGCATGAGAGGCAACCAGCTAGCCAGCCACTGCGCCACCGACGCTCCGCTTCCTCTTATTACCCCAAAAAAGATTCTATAAGCACAATATTTGACTTAATGTTTCAGCACGGTTGCATGCATTATCATCATCATGATCAGCCGCAGCAAGACTTTGACTACCTACTGAACATAGACTTCCATGGTAACTTGTACCAGCCACCTGCATCCAGTGCGATCCGACATTTTAAAGTGTCGTCTGTTCATTTTGCCGCTGCGATGGTGGACTACTACGGTACGCTTTTGATCAAATAAGTCTTCAATTAAGAACCTTTCTGTAGAGATGTTAGAAATAAAATACTTTAAGTCAGTAATTTAAGTCGAATAATAATAAGGTCGTCTGTTCATTTTACCAGTTCGGTGGTGGACGCTCTACTATACGCTTTTGATCAAATTGCCTCCAATCAAGAACCTTTCTGTAGAGATGTTTGGTAAGTAACAAAATTATTTCAAAGGCAAACAATAAACAGATTATGTGTAACCACAAACAGTTGCCAGGATTAGGTAAGCCCCCAGTTTTATTGCCGACATTTTTTGTTAAAGGGTAGGTATAGTTAGTTACACAAAAACGAAACCCTTAAGTTGTTTTCAAGGACGTTTCCCCAATTTGCTGGTCTTAAATTATGAGTTGGTTGTTTTGTAGGCGTCAAAGATAAGCACCGAGCACATAACCTATATAGACGAAATGTCATTAATTTTGTTGCAGAAAAATTCCGTCAAATACCCTTGGAAATTAATGCCTCTGTTTTTTCTTCAATGCATTTTGTTAAAGAAATTCACTTATTTCTTTACATATTTTAAAATTAAGGGGCTGTTAAAAAGATTGTTATATACGATCACAACCGAAATATCTCATATTTCATAATAGCGATTTGAAAGTTTATGCTTAAATTGACACTTTCCGAATCAGTGCCAAGCACTGATAAGTTTCGGAGAAAAATCGCGCTTACTTTGCCTCTGTAGGTTACGTGCTCGATGGCTAAACAAGACTCTACATCTCGATGTGTGAATCTTAACGCTGCACTACCTACCCATGCTAATTTCCTGGTGAAAAATAGCAGTTTAAAGAAATAAAGATATGTCTTACTAAGTAAGACACAAGTAGGTATCTGTCGGTTAATGAGGATTGATTATGATATTTTATTAAAATTCGGAAACAAGACAGTCTTCCGTTCCAAAAAAAGAAGAGACCGTGAAAGGTCGTGGGTTCAAATCCTGTCCGTGAGCGAATTTTTGGTTTCTTATTTAACTTTCCGTTCCTGATAAAGATCTTATTCAAACTTGATGATTGACCGCAGCTGATTTTATTGCAAAAAACAAATTTTAATCTAACTGTCAATGAATACATAACAATGGTCGTAATACGGGTGGCAACATTCGTTACATTTTTTATTGTTTTATTAACTTTCTCACACGCCAACAATAAGTGCGCGCGCGCAGCCAACTCGCCCGCATCGCGCACCCCCGGCCTACGGACCTATAACCTCACAATGACTACCTTTTAAATGTTATTCAACCACCGTGGATAATTTTGTACCAGCTGTATGAACTTAGAAGAAAAAAATATTCCCTAGGAAATAGCTGAAAAATTATTTAATTGTCAGTTCTTGCATAATGATTACCCTTATTTTGCAACACGATAGTTAAGAAGCAAACGATATAAATATTAAAAATCTAACGTTCGTACCTAGATCTCCATGCAAGTTCCACGATAGCTTTTTTAACTAGGTTATAAACTAGGTGTGAAGTTTTTATTATTATTAGTTTAGGTATTCTTCAAGTAAAGTAAAACCTTTATCATTTTATTTAAAACATCTCAATAGCCATTTAAAGAAAAAAAGATTCTTACAGCTCTCTGTAACAAACTTTTTTTCTTGTATCGATTTACTGTTTTTACCGATAAATCGCTTAACAGCTACAGCAGAGCACAATACACATAAGCAACTCCAAAAATATCGATTTCACTCACGCTCCAATTCAAACAACGCATCGCTGAAATTTCCCACCAGGCTTTTCGCGAAAACAAAAAAGTCAACCGTCACCAATATTCCTATTGGCGATGGAATACAGCCAAATGCGACCCTCTGATTGGCTGGAAGGCGGTGTCGAGTGGGCTCTGTGCTGCTATTGGTCGGCGGCTGACCCCACCTCAACCTATGGAGGGGAAAATCATCCCTATGTTTATTTTTGTTCTTCAAGTTAGTGAGCCGTGAGCTTTCGCAGTATATGGATGGGCCACGCTAATCGAGATTCTGCTTCGCGAAAATTTAAAATACAATTTGTTGGAAAACTCTCAAAGACTGTTAATGTGTTGTGTATTCGTGGACTGTGGATTTTGATTGTGCTGCTGAGTGCCTTTTTCGGAGATGGTGATCCTGTAAGTAAACTACGTTTTCATACCTTTTAAATACTTATATTATTCAAGATGGTAAAAACTTCGGAAAAGTTTAGGATAGAACTTTTTATTTCTGGTGAGCCTAAATATTCGGACTAGTAGATAATTCACTTAGCACTAAGTCTGCATTTTGTACGAAAAATCAGTTTTGCAATATAAATAAATAAAGTTTAAAGAAATAAATATTTTAGTTATTGGTTAATAAGATAAGACTGAGGTTGGTTCCTTGCTAAGTTTAAATACCTATTGGTTGGTTTATTAATTGCACGCGTGACCCTTTGCGATTCTGCATAGTCATTGTTTATAAAGGTATGTTACTACTATAAGGTAATCTGGTGTAGTGTAAACTACTCATGATGACTAGGTAGACACATCATGCTTTTCAAAAGCTCCCTTTAATAAGCAGGGAGGTAAGCCCTATACAAACAACGTTTTTTTTACTAATCGAATACTTAAATAAATTAATCATATCAAAGCATTTTACAAAATACTACCTACTTAGATACAACTCTTTTTTTTTCTCTTGCTTAATAAGTAGAGATAAGATATTAATTTCTTTATTTGTTACTTACTTACTTAATAAATCAATCGTATCTACCTATTTAGGACCATCCATCCTGCTTAAGGATGTAGGTACCTAAATGGCATAATAATAGAAGATTGGAAAATTATCCATGAACTATGGTGTTAAATTATTTATTGCCCAAGTTCCCATGATTTTGTTGTCAATCATCCGCATGATAAGAAAATATTTCAAGCTTTTGTACATCAGAAAGGTAGAGTCAGCGCAAAAATACTGTCTCTAGGTTCTATAGGTAGAACATGCTAAAACCACAGAATAAATATTAGTAGGTACTAAAACCTTATTCTAATAAGATATTTTTCCTAGCGCTTGTAATGAATTGACTTTAATTAAGTTTTTATTCTTCATACAGTTTTCCATTCGAAGTATAGCTACGTAAATGATTACTTTTTTGAAAGAACTTCAAAGGTAGAATCAACAAATTAAGTAAACACATATATTTGCTTTATCTAAGCTCAATTTAAACCTTTAAACCTACAGTATCCAAAAAATACTTACTCAGAATGGTACTTAACCGGTCCCTAAGAAGGATGGTGTCGATCAGCCCATAAAATAAATATGTAGTCAAAGTGGGGTGCATTGTGGAAGGTGCCGGAGGGAAGCCAATTGTACTTAATTGAACATCATTGGCGTGACGAAGCGAGACGACTTGCGTCTGCTGTGACGTCGGGAACTGTAATATCGACCATCGAATGTCTTCTAGCGCTACATATCAATACATATGATAAAAATTCTAAAACAAGTCTTCGTCTGTACGTAGGTATTACATGTATCTATATTCACGATGATCACAAAAACGACTGAACAGATTTTTATGCGGTTTTCGCCCATCGACAAAGTGATTTGATAGGTTTGCCTCAAAATAGCAGAATAATTATAAAACATCGACACATTTCACATTATGGGGTTGAGTACCTATCTTTACTGTTACTTATCCCCATTTCAACCCCATAGTGTGCAATGTTTGCTATCATGTTCCATAGATCTATAGAAAAATCGAGCATTTGCGTTCAGACGATAATGTTTTAAAATAAACCTACTATAGTTTTTGACCCACCCACCCTGATGCACACAAGGCATTGCTGTACAAATACACTTGCTTTTAGAGTACCGTACCTCAAAAGAAAAAACTGGATAGGATCACTTTGTTATCTGTCTGCCTGTCGAGTTTAAATTAACATCAATAACTATAATGACTGCGGTCCCCTGAAGTTGCCAAAAAATCGAGCATGTAAGTCAACGCAGCACAATGAAACGGCCCACTAAGCCTTATTTACATGTAAAGGCAATAATCCCAAAATTGATTGTATTACTTATCACTAAAAACTTCTCACGGAACCCTCAGTGTATGAGTCCGACTTGCACTTGTCCGCTTTTTATAGATAGATACTCTTTATTGCACACCACACACAGTATCAATTTACATAAATGTTTATAGATAATGGTACAATTTAGGCGGTCTTATTGCTGGAAGCAATTTCTTTCAGACAACCTAGATGATAGATAAAGAAACTATCATCTTTGTCATTTTTAACGATTGATTCTATTGTAAGTTAGTTCTACTGTTAGACCCCTTTGGCAATGCGTGTTTTTGATGAAATGGCTGCAGTCTTAAATACTAAGTACCTACCTATTAGGAATTAAAACTTTTTCGCTTTTAACTCGATAATGAGGATTTTTTCACAACGCATAATTCTACCAAAAATATAAATATGGGCTAATCCTACCCCACAGAGGAAATTTAGTCAAATTTTTTAAACTACCAAATCTAATAAAAAATCGAGTATAAGTACGTTTGGAAAACATGTTGGTACATACATACCTGCGCTTAACGAATAAGTTCGTTATTGCTGTAGAAAGGTAGGTGTATGTACTTAGTTAAAGCGTTTGCAAATTTTTTACATTTCCATTGGGGCCTTCATGACCTACGGGGCCGAGACCTGGAACTTTAGGAAAAGTCTATGCTGGGGATCTCGCTAAGGGATAGAATCCGGAACGAGACCATCCGCCAAAAGACGAAAGTCATAGATATCGTTTAGAGGTGCAGTAAGCTGAAGTGGCAGTGGGCTGGTCGGTCATGTCTGTCGAAGTGGTAGGAAGGTTCTCGAATGGAGACCACGTCTCGGGAAACGTAGTGTTGGACGCCCCCTGGTAGGTGGACCGATGAACTAAGGAAGGTGGCCGGTGGAGGCTGGATGCGAGAAGCGGAGGACCGTGCAAGTTGGCGCAGTCTTGGAGAGGCCTATGTCCAGCAGTGGACTGCACTAGGCTGATATGAATGAATGTGCAAAAATACCTGTCCTTATAGATTTTACATCTTATTAGATGTTAATCTTTTTTGTATTTCGATACCATGCAAAATTTTACGAATTTTTCTAATCTAAACTGTACGATATATTTACATACTTACTCTACTTGATTAAAATTAACTCATTTATTACCTGCTAAAAGTTCGAGAAGATACTGATTTTAAAATGCAGCACCTTTCTAAATTCCCAACATTACGCGCGCACGGTTCACAAAGTCCAATATGGGAGATTCTCGGCTGTATTGACTTACGTTCTCCTCGAGTTGTTTATCCAATTAGCTCTGCCCCTCAGACGCAATTCTGGCAATTGGCTCAACGAGCTTGCGAGGGGACGGAGCTTTCGATGTCTCGAGCTTTTGTTGATCGTGTTTGCACTGTGAAACATACTTACATAGCTTTCCAGTATGTAGTGATCATCGCGCTCGTCAATGTTTTGCCAAAAATGTAAAAAGTATATATTTATTTATAAAAAACCGGACAAGTGCGACTCGCACTCGCGGCCTAAGGATTTTTTTTTTTTTGCTTCTAAAGATTTTTTCCTACCATCTGACCACAATGCGGTACCCAGATTTTTACTGTATTGTGCTGTAAGACCTACCTTCTTGCCAAACATGATGCCAGGTCTATGGGAATTACCCTATAGGTTTTCATTCCCCTGTAAAATGATGGATAATAATGCCCAAATGGCCGTAAGTAGAAGTTGAGTTTTTTTAGGCTTTAAGGGACCACAGACATTGATAACTATTTGATGTAAATTTGAACTAGATACACCCACGCGGTCCTAAGAAAATGGGTCTTAATGAACAGAACAACAAAGTGATCCTTTAAGAGGTGTAAAAGCACTTTTTGACATTATTAATAGAATTGGCGGTTCTAATTGGTTTTAGTCTGTTCTCTATGATCAGTCAAATTCTTTTACTGTTTTTTTTTTGCTCAAATTAATGAGACTAAAATCTAACCCTTATAGTATTTCTTTTGCGTCAACCGTCAGGTTTTGAATAGACCGTAGTAATTTCAATGTTACAACTATCTAGTCCTACTTACCTATTTCCTACACCATAATTTAGAATATCACACCAAACGCACATTAATACAGCAATCAAATCAATAACTAGGCAACGTAGATATTTCAGCAAACGCACGCAGATTTTAATAAACCAACCAAACAGAATAAAGCAACTTACCAACCGAACCGACCAACCAAAACATAGAAGAAAACTCTTGTCTCTGCTATAATACCCTATTATTGCATAATTGATTTATCATGCATCCACGACGCTGCAATGACGGCTGGCCTATGTATTTTGGATGAATAGGCAAACGTCGCGTTTGCCTACTTCCGCTTTGTGCAGTTTCATTAATTTCTATGCAACATGCAACCAACCGTCTACGAATCGTGCGGGTGGACAGGGAGGTTTTAGAATCAAGATTTGCTCACGCACGCGACTTTAAAATTTTTATTAACGTAGGAAGCTTCTGTCTCAGCAAATAACGCCCAATCTCTTCCACAGTACCAGCAGCCGCGCGGACATGACAGACGGCCCAACTACACCAGAGTGGGACATTAATGACGCTGTTGTACCCCGTGTGACCTCCTTCGACCCCTTCGGCGAGTGGTGCGACGGTCACGTGAGGAGAGTCTACCCTCCCGCCTGTGAGGAGGCCCGCAGACACGCCTCTGGCTGGGCCATGAGGAACACGAACAACCATAACGTGCATATACTGAAGAAGAGCTGTTTAGGAGTGCTGGTCTGCTCCGCGAGATGTCGACTGCCGGACGGGTCACGGGTGCATCTAAGACCGGCTATCTGTGATAAGGCGCGGAAGAAGCAACAAGGTAAATAAAACCTAAAGTAGCAACAAGTCCGATGACCTATGAATGGTCCCGACGCTTTCCATCTTTCTTTACCTATTACAAACTGCAATTTTCCTGTACTATCAATAATGATTCTTGATTAGGTACTATTTATCAGAATAAGATTCTTATTAGACAAGCACTAAACGTGAACTACTACTTTGCCTCGATCCGTAAAGATTAAAACCAGAATACAAATCTATTCCTAAAATAAAACTAACAAGATCACCTTTCCAGGAAAACCCTGTCCAAACCGACTCTGCAACGGAGGCCGCTTAGAAGTTCAGCCTTGCCGCGGCCACTGCGGCTATCCAGTCACGCACTTCTGGCGGCATACGGAGCACGCCATCTTCTTCCAAGCCAAAGGCGCCCACGACCACCCTCGCCCTGAAGCTAAGGGCGCCAGCGAAGTCCGGAGAACCATGGGCGCTGGCAGACGAGTTAGGGGGCTAGCCTTGCTGCTGGCCCGAGAGGCGGCTATAGCTGACAAGATACTGACGGTGAAGCCGGATAAACAGATGCCGCAAAGGATCTGCACGCCACACCCTCAGCCGCCGCCGCTCATTCCAGATAACCAAAGAGGTAAGCAAATACCTACATAATATACCTTACTTTATAATACAATTTCCCATACAATTCTTCCATCCTCTTAAAACGATGATTTCTGGGACTAAAACTATCTCAGTCCTTTCCGGGGACTCAAAATATAGCGGTTTTTAGGTAGGCACCCCTTTTCCTTTTGTGACGAGTCTCTAGTAGAACTTTAGTAGTCTTTACACATCAAGCGTGTGGTTTTGATGTTCTTCCGTGTTTACCCTATATAGAAAATAGTCCAATTTAGTCATTCTACTAGTATTATAGTTCTTCTATTAGTAGTGGTTCTGGTTGACAGTCTACATATACATATATTTTTTACTTGAAATATGGTGTGAATAACTATAACTGATTATTTTTTCATTTTCACAGGTCTAACGTGCACCTGCGGACCATTCGAGTGCTCGTGCCGATGGCGCACCGAGCACCCCACGGAGGCGTACGTGGCCCCAGCGTGGTCGCCCGTCGAGAACCAGGCGTACGGCGCGTACGCACCGCCCGCCCCCGCCCCCGCGCCCGCGCCCGCCTTGCCGCACCAGTACGACCCCACCGCCCTCCCCGCCGACGATATCTTTCACCCCGAAGAAATATTCCAACTAGACCAACCCATCCGCCTAGACTTCCCCATGGAGGAAAACACCCTAGAATCCCCACCGACCTTCGCCGATCTAAACGACAACTCTAGACCCGAAGACGCCTACTGGCTGGACTGGCAGCGAGCACCAGAATCGGAATCCAGTGAAACCCCCTCGCCTGAACTCTTTACCCACGGATACCAGCAAGCCGAGGCGTACTGCGAACAGCAGAACTACCCCCCTCAGATGTACTATCCCGATGAAGCTCAGTACTACCCAACTGAGTGTAGAACCTCGCCTGTAATGGAGGTGCAAGATCAACGGTACTACAGATACGGCCAGGAATGCGGACAGACAACCATGGAGATGCAGGGGTGGAACTACGCGGACTGTGCGTACGCGTCCAACGACGGTCCAGAATGCAAACAATACTTCGACGCGCAACACCAGGCTATGAACGCCTTCAATGCCCTGTTATAATAGTTATAAATTATGTAAATACCTGTACAGTGTAAATATTAGTGAGTTTATCGTTTGTTATATTGAAATTGGTTCGTACTACTGATATACCTATATTAGGTATATCGCTAGCTACGGCCTTTGGTTCCTATGTCGAAAGTTAATCACATTAATCTCGATATTGTTAAGGCTAAGTTGGATCTGAGAAAAAATAAAATACACAGTTTGTACAAAATCGTCTATTTATTGTATATAAAAATTACATTAAAATTATCAATTTTACATTTTTTTATTTTCTAACGATAAAATTGGTCACTACAAAATAGTACATTAATTAAGCAATCACACAGTAGATTTATTATGCATCTGCAATCGCAAAACATTCCAAAAACTGTCCTTATGACACAATAACATGACATGATCATAATTTTAACGATGAACATTCCTGCAAACTAAAGATAATTCGTCAACATGATAAAATCGGTGAAAACTTGTGTCCAGCACAAACACAATACCAGTAACTGTATGTATCCATAACTTTCCTCCCTCGCGAGTGACATAATACATGACAGTTCATCACATTACTATGGCTATGAATGAAACAAATTCGGCTGCTATCCACATGTCAAAGATCATTATTTTAGCTCACCGAACAACTATTTACAATAACAATACATGTTTCGGAGGCGGTGGAACCTGGGCCGGATCTTAACGATCACTGTGTCCGAGGTCACCACACCTTCGACTAATCGAGTATTATCGATTGCGAGTTATCTCAGTCAGGCTGTCAGGACCAATTAAAAACACCCCAAACCCCACAAAGCCAATAGTAAACAAGCTCCAGCAAGCGAAGCGATCCATTACACTTACATTCTAACCCGAAAACCTGACTATGATAACAAAAATCAATTTCATAAGTCGCATGACTGAACAACTTCGATCATCGAATACCGCTTGAGCCGAAAACGACGAACAGTTTTATCAGTACAAAACGGACTTAATTTTAGTATAACATGCGAAATACGTTCTTAACAATAGGCCCTAATAGTAATTAAAATTAGTTTGCTTTTTAGTTTTGTACTTACAAAACTATTCGTTGGGATCCGAGGAGAGCACAGCACGCACTATCACAGCAGTCGGCAGTCGCCGAGTACGGTGCCACTAACCTTATTTCTTTACATTTGTGGATTCCGCAGAAACCAGGTTGGTGGCACGGGCAGCCCCACGTCGGGCGCCACTTATAATAAGGCCACAAACAAATTTTACACTAAGCGATGCTCTCATGTCTTATACAACACAACATTAATTTGCGCTTCGACAGACGTCTCTACCAATTAGTCTGAAACGCTAAAACAATTCGGACGCAAATGGGTGTGTGCTTCATTCCAAACACGATTGTTTATTAATACTTTCATCCGCTAATTGGCGTGTTATAGATAAGGATAGACGTTAAATTCTAATTCTCAGGAAAGTTGGATATCATCAAAAAATCTATCGAGGAGCACTAATACTAGTACTATACAGCTAGTGTCAAATATTTAACCACCTTACTAATAATAATTAAAGCACTATTTAATACTAGAACAAATGAGACGGTTAATTTTAATTATTCGTCTTTGATGTGAATGTTATTGTAAATGTTATTATGTCACGTCACTTATCTGTCATTAATTCCAAATTAGCCGTTTCTTATTTCTTAGGCGTCTTATATTCACTTTTGTATTGAACAGCAGTTTATTATTATTATTAAGGCGGTAGGAGTAAAGGGATTCGTCGAGTTATTAAATCGAGATCGAGTGGTTAAGCGTTATCGTTGCAATAGCTTAAAGAGAAATCCTAAGACGAGGAACCGGCGTTCACTAAATAACCACTATGACTTAGGTATCGAGATAGTAGACTTACAGGTAGGGATACAATAAGCAACTTGTTGACTCTAAACCCATGGTAGGCATCCTACAGAAAGAGGCAAGAGGAAAGAGACAATGCTCTCCAAAGCTCGTTTGCAAAGTCGAGTCTCTCTCGACCACTTCGAAACCGAATGCCGGAAACTATGGTATAGTTTCGCACGCTATCGCGCAAAAGAAAAATAGAACTTGATATTTAATACGCCATCAGATAAGTAATTGACAATCAATCTGTGGGTCAGATCGATGTAAACGTTTTCTTGATTATTGCGTACGCATACTCAACATCTGCGTCTCACCTAAACTACAAAAACTTCTGCTACGCTTCGCCTGTAAACTACGACGAAGTTAACCTACAATTTACTCTCTCATTCTATAAATTTTGTGCTGCCCTAAAATATATCACCAATGATTTCTAGAAAATTAAAGTCTATATAACACAAAAAAAAGATAAAGTTCTATTGCAATAAACCATTAAGTTCAACTAAAATATAACACAACACTATACAGAAATCATAAATATGAAATAGATCAAAATAAATCGTATAAAGCTTTAAAACGACTAAATAATTTGTACTATAGAGAAAAATCACTGTCCAATCGAAGTATTCGAAAACTAACATCATAAAGATAAAGGTTTAAAACTATACGAAGAGTTTTATTGCATATAAGTTTGCTGTTTCTATGAATATTGATGAAAATAAACTTCATGAAACACTGTTCTACAGGTATCCGGGAAAAAATATGAAGGCGATAGTGATTGGTTCCTCACATCTACGGCCAATCTTCGTGATAAATTGTCGTTTGATTGATAGACAAATATTTGCCTTGGTTTTTTTTTTAGATACTGTAGTGAAGGAACTCTTTACCCGTGTCTGCGGGAGCATAGCATCTTTGTCCAGAATTCTGATAATATTAATCCGTAAAATGTGAAGCGTGGAAGACATCTACTAGGTGGACTGATGTTCGAAAGGTAAATAAAATAAAATTTCTCATACATTTGTATGCATTTGCATAGTAAAGTAAATAATACGCTCTAATTCACCGATATACCCTACATCATTAGGGTATTTGAGTTATAATACAAAAAAAATGGTTACAAATATTTAAAAATTAAGAGCTAAAACTTACAAACGGGTTAGAATTAATCATCCAATAGAAATATAATATTCTGTTTTTAGACATTTAGCATAATACCATAGATCGCATTTTATTTTTCTTTGACTTCACGAAATAAAAAAGTCAAATGCCCTATTAACTATAAATAAAGCAATTAAAATTTTGTGATTCTTATAATAAAGTTATGGGATCGTTTGGCGAAACTACAAATATATCAATTCCCCGTCAGAACACCATTTTTAGTGATGTTTCACTTGAAAAAATAATACACATTATCATTTTTAAGGTCTCACAATATTTAAAATGGAGTATATCACACTCTGTTATATGAGGCAAATGTAATAATAAGATATTTTTTCCATCCTGTATTATTTAAGCATCGCAATCTATACAGTTAAAATACGATTTCGAAAACAACACGGAATGGGAATATACTATGTTAATATAACATTAATCCCTGCTTTTTAAGCTGATAAAATGATCCTTGAGATACAAAAAAAGACAGATAATTACAAGACTATAAGACCCGAGTTCACCAATCCATAAACAGCAGTCGATTGACTGTTAATTTCTCAGAATTCAAAATATGTCGAATAATTCTAAACCGGCTGATTAAAAATTAAATATGTGTTGGTGAACTCCAGGCTTAGTGTCTGTAACCCAAAAAAAACTCTTCTCACAACTGACATCTACGATTTTACCATACAGGCCCGATTTCGTGTTATTTATACTCGTAAACCAATAATAAATAGACCAATTTAGTCTGATTGACCAATTTTATGCACACTATGAAGACTCGGCAAACACTTCTAGTCTGTGTGAGAGGCCCCTAAATAAAGGCTGTGCTGCATTGCTGACGGGAGAGGGATGGTAACGTTGACCCATCGAGACATGCCCAGTTATCTATACTATATTATAAAGCTGTAGAGTTTGCTTGTTGGTTGGGATCGAGCGCTTTAGAGGGCACTAGCGTCGCTTTTCTTTTACTTTTAGAGCGAGGCATTGATTTGGTTTATTGTGTTGCTTATTTGATTATTTTGAGCTGGGAAGTAACATGGGTAATAAGAGGTGACAGACCGAACTCCACGCGGGGAGAGCCGCGGGCGAAAGCTAATTGTTAATAATTTTAAATAAAAAACATGGTACCCTCCGATTAAAGCCGGAATGAATTTATATGTAAACAAAACCTGACGAATAAATGGTTTCCATAATATTTGAAACGATATTTAATACGTTCATTCGATTTTCTATTATTCAGGAAAAAAAAACCGTCGATCATCCACATATCTAGAACATTCGCTGACGACGCGCAACCGTCCCATCCCGTCAGCAAGATGGCCGCCTTAAATGAGGGGTTCACCTGGCGCTGGGGACTCTGTCGACTGTCAGGGTGTCGCCTCTTCCGCCAGCTCGGAGCCCTGTAGCGCCCCGCCGCGGGACACGACGGAAACCGCTGACACTGTCAGTTCGAGAGGTTCTGGAACTACGCGTCCTACGCTGCACTCCATATCCGTTCTGGAATGGGAGTGGTTTGTAAGTTCTGAGTTTCGATGAGGTTGTGGTGTTTTTGAGGTTGGGTTCGGGACGGAGTAGTCGAATGCTGATAAAACGGTTATTATAGATAAACGTAAACAGCTTGGGTCCTCGCTTGCGGGGGCACCAAGTACCGAGTACCGAGTACCCCTACTGGGGCGCAGGGGTTCTTGTCAAAATACAAATCACGCTACAGGCGCCTGCCGCCCGCACCTCTCCCAGCCCCCAATCTTGTCCTAAATCCAAGTCCCCAGAGCTCCTGTACCCCGCAGGCAAGGACTCAATGAAGCGGTTTACCTATAGAAGCCGGTTCATTCGTCAAAACGAAAAAGTCCAAGTTGACTTATCGCTGTAGCCACTTCCCCCACGCGGCTTTCTTCATCCTGCTCTAATCAAGCATAGTAAATTACAAATAACTTACACAGCGCTAACAGTAGACAACTGCATCTTGGAGCTGTGCCACTGCTCGCTGGCTTCAATCGAATCCAGCTGATCTTCACCAGGCACATTGGCACTGCCACTCGAAGCCGGCTCACTCGTCGACACAGGCGAGTCCAGGTTGATCAGAGTAGCCGTAGCTACTTCCCCGACGCGGCTAGCTTCGTCTGTGTTCGAACTGGTTGACTGACTCGTGTCGACTGACTTTTGCATGTCTATAAAGATATATAACAACTTGGTGTTATTATGACAATTCGCCAATTGAGTCGACACACCCCAAAACCACCACCATTCGAGCTGACACACACTGCCATTGAATAAGATTATTTATATTTGAAACATTGTGATTTTAGAAATTATATAGTTAAAGATGTCTTTATTGACGCAATAGGTTTTACCTTTTTAATTGCAGTTACGGGATTTTATGTACTTTATAGCTTTTCAACAAAAAAACTGGAAAAAACTGTCGCAGCCGTAACGGTATCATTTCGTATGGATTCTAAACATTAATTCTTGTGAGCAGCAGCCCTTTTATACGAGATCACAATTGATAAATACACTGATTACCTAAATACATTGCACTGCAACTTCCTACTGTCTACGTCTTTTTCTCAAATAAACCTTACTACAGGATGACCTGTCGCATCTAAGTTTTCTAGTATTCATAATAAGTTAATAGGATTAGTACAGTACATAGTGCGATTAGTAGTTCGATGGGTTAAGTGAGCAAGCGATGCAACGAAACGAAAAGATAAGGTGAAGAGCTGACCCCTATTTTTATGGAAGTTTACGAGTATCCTGGATCTGCTTTAAAGTAACAAGTAATTTGTTAGTGTGATTTAATGTTTGAATGTAGTCGCTTTGAATGAACTCGCTACTAAAAAGTTTCATTCTATCATATCAAACATTAACAAAACTTTGACTAAAAGAGACATCATATGAGCCAATGTACCAGTGTTTTCTGTATGTAATTTAATCATTCGTAGCAGTCCAACGTACTCTGCACGTCAAATAAGTTTGTCTCTCTAATACCTTGGTAGAAGAAATAACGAGGAAACTCAACTGCCTTCTATTTATTGACATCCTGTTATCATATAAACTATATCTTGCAACAAGCAACCTTCCATTTCGTCACTAAAGATCACTCTTAAATTGGTTCGGCACTAAAAATTAGGCTGTTATGGACAGGTCCAAAGGCGTAAAACTCATTAGAAAAAAAATGATTTGTCATCATAATGAGCCACAGTCAGGCTTTGTATTTTTGGTTGTTCGACAAACTTATATGACGTGTGATAGGGGTCAGCGGATGAAGACAAAAGGCAAAGACCTGGGGCATGCATGTAGGTGAGCCATTTCTTGAGCGGCCGCTGCTCGCCCAACACGGCGAGCACGCTGCCGCGCATGGCATCTGCAACGCAAGCGCGCGTTTACTCGCACGGTTCGTACATTCAAGCGGCACTATGTCGCTGTAAGGTCACAGCACACATACCAACTCGGAAAAGAAACGTCACCGTACAGCTTTTTCGTAAGTCGCCTAGCTCACGGTCGGCGAGCCGTCGGACCGGAGCTGTCAATCCGCTTCGGTTACGATGTGCTTACGTAAGTCTAAGTGACGGCGAGGACAACGGCAATACAGTGAAGCTCTGTTTCCGAGTTGATGTGTGTTACGGCCTTTTTACATAACTCTAATTGAAGGCTTTTAAAGTCGATTAATGTCCAGACAGAGTTACGCTTGTTCGCCTAAGGTGAGCACGCTACCGCGCTTGGCATCTGCAACGCAAGCGCGCGCGGTTACTCGCACGGTTTGTACATATCGGTAGAAGCGGCACTATGACACGCTGTACAAGGCCACAGCACAGAACACATACTAACTCGGAAAAGAAACGTCACCGTACAGCTTTTTCGTGAGTTACCTCGGCTCGGGACTAGCTTGTTGATAGCTAGATTCGACGTACCAGAGCTGTCAATCCGCTTAGGTTACCTCATGCTTGTTTGGTTGACACCTATTTGACAGCGAGGAGAACGGCAATACGATGAAGTTCCTATTACCGTGTTGATGTGTGCTACAACTTTTTAACTGAACTTTTAGTTGAAGGCTTTTAAAAGTCGAATCATGCCCAGAGTTGTGCTTGTTCGCGTTAGGCGAGAACGCTGCTGCGCATGGCGCCAACGCGCGCAGTACACAGTCACCCGGTGTGTACAAATCCGTATAATCGACACTATATGTCGCTGTAAACTGAACTTTAGATTAATGCCTTTAAGGTTGATAATTGAACTATTCATACTGTTGAATATCCTAACAAAACACTTAATAGATTTTTGTTGGAATTTGGACACATACCAAGTACGGGAAGAAGGCCACGTGTAAAAGTAGGCAAACAAACAGAAGCACGTCTACACACTAATGTAAAAGGCTGTGCGGCGACATATACAAGCGGTAAGCCACTTGCTAGTTTGTTACGTGTATTATTTTACAAACTATACAAGAAGGTAGTATGTAGGATGCCGTTTGTGATAACTATGACCTAAGAATCTAATCACATAATTTATAATGCGAGATCTCATTATTGTATGGAGTCTTATTGGTCGCGTCGAAACTAAAAGCCAACGACAACTGGATACTTGTATAGGAGACTCTACTAGTCCTCTACGAGTCTATACGGGTAATTGTCTCAAAGGATCATGCTATTGGTCCTCATACGATGCTCCGGCGGTTTTCATTTTAAACGGTTGGATCGTTCAATCGCCGGTGCGTCGTGTACGGGCCGAAAGAGTTTGATACTTTATCAGAGTTCACGATAAAACATTAATTGAGCCGCCGTATCACAGGTCTGGGCCTCTAGAAAAGATGTAGTCTATTCTACAGAGAACTTCGCTATTCCGAAATGTCAAAATATGAATGTAAAAGTCACATGCTATTTTATTACAAAAAACTCAGAACCAAGTTTAAACCAGGACTAAATTAGAAATAATTGACACTATATTACTTATGGAGAAACGCTTCTCTAATTGGTATGTTAATATTTAGTCTTGGCACAGAATAAGTACTAGTACTCCGTACAGAAGTATGACTTTGCAATGAAATTCAAAGAAATATCTACTCAATGTTGTTAACGATATGGTGTAATTCAGTTCGCCTCTGACTCAAGCACATTTTCGTGTAGACACCTACAGAAATACATTGCAAGATAATTTCATTCTTATAACTCTGAAATATGATTCATAATACACTAAACCTATTCAGTGACGTACTATCACGCAACGCGATAGGGTTGACTGCCACAAGAAGCTACTTACGCCATCTAGCGCATCTTTCTAGGACTTTACTCACGCTCGTCCAACCAGCAACCTAGTGTCGCGCACTGCCGGTGAATAAAACGCGGTACGTTTTTGGTACCTACGCGGGAAGATACACAGGCCTGTGGGGCTATTACGTAAAAGATAGCCACCGAGTGTATAACTGAGGTTAGTTGGTAACCGAACTCAGTTGACAACTGATGAGTTGATACATTTGGTATTACGTAAGCAATGCCTATCATAGGATAGGACAGTGGCTATGCGGTGGAGGACAGTGGATATCGACCATAGATCGACACATCACTAGTGTTATTGACAGGTTATGTGGCTAAATTAAAGACCATTGCGTTTAATATGGACTGATACTAAATTTATCAACGTTTTTAATAAGTTGGGTTCAAGGTTAGCAACTTTCATTCGCGCCACTTTTTCAAGTTTTGACTTTGAAAAATCAGTGCGCGAGAACGTGGTTTTTAGTGATTATTTAAAGGTACATAGAAGAAGTTGTGGTTGTGGTGATAAAGGTAACTCCCAACTCCAATGGTTCATTGTATCACTTAGCTACGTTAGTTATTACAAAATTTCTAGATAATAAATGTTTTATGTTTTCCTATTTTAGATAGCTCCTAAGAGAAATATATCTCCTATACAAATAGTTTTAACAATTTAGTTTGCCGAGGGAAACCGGGACTTTACGTTAGGTCGCTTCACCGGTGGACCTCAGAGTTCAGACTAGCCAAACCGCTCATGCAAACAGCATGAGAGTCCATAGCGATTCAATGAACGCTGTCGCAGCACAGCAAAAGCGGCTGTACTAAAACAGCAAGCTGATCGATGGCGCCGAGTAAGTTCTATATTTTTAGTTTGAGTCAGTATCAAATTCTAATCTGTATTTGAAAACTTTTCTATATGACTCCATCACAGTAATGAATTTTTTTTATTGGGTCACTACGATCATGAAAACAACGTGTTTGATCCTTAGCTCTTTTATTATCCTTTGTTTCTCGGCACAACCCATGCATATCCCAATAAAAAAGCTCGAGCCATTATTAGTAGGACCGCTTTATTATTTTTTTCAAACATAATTCGATTGCTGGCTGAGTGATATCCTTTAAACCGACCAAATTAAATAGGTATACTACTTATAACTAGGAATTACGTTGTATTTTACGTACGTTTTGACTTGGTAGGTTAATAGTGACTATCACAGTTTTTCCAATAAACACTGCTCTTATGTAGTTCCTATCAATAGCCACTTGACAGCTTCGGTGATCAACGATTTTGATAGCCACTGAGCTTACATAATACGAAAATCAGTTTATCGATACATAAACAGCTGTCAAAAGTTGGACAGTGAATATGCCAGTGCCTATCAGCATATCCACCGGTGCTGACGTTATTTTAGTTAGGAACCGAAGTTCGGTAATACGAAAACCATGTTTTAACAGTTCTCAGTTAGACACCAAGGCATAGTGAAAATCACTTTGGTTGTCAAATGAGATACGTAATAGCCCTACTGGTCTTGGTTTAAACCTGAAGTTTTTGTCGTCAGGGGGGATGTTTCGATTACAGCTTACGTCAATTTCACAAATTTTATTACCGACAGCACGATTGCGTTTTGTCTAAGGGCCCTAACGCGTGATTATTCCTAGCATACAGCGTAGCGTGTCGCGTAATGGCGTAGCCAGTGTAGTGTGTAGTTACCCTGCTTGTGCCGGTGGTCGCAGCAGGGCGGGTGCGGGGCGGGCGCGGCGCGCGGGGGCCGCACGCGCACGCGGTAGAAGCGCGACCCGCGCGGCATGCAGTACCTGTTGCCGCTCTGAGGACAAACGACGGGGTCAGTGGACTCGATTCAAATATGCACTGTCTAATATCAAAAACCGTGTGCGAGGCCGTCTCGCACACTAAGGATTCCGTACCATTGTTTACGAAAATAGACACTAATTATAACTTAAAAAAACACGTTTGTAGGGGGCTCCTACCCCCTTAAGATATTTTTTTCTATTTTTTGTTATAGCGGAAACGAAAATACATCATCTGTCAAAATTTCAACTATCTAGCTATCACGGTTCAAGAGCCTGGTGACAGACAGAAAGACATACAGCGGAGGCATAGCAATAGGGTCCCGTTTTTACCCTTTGGGTACGGAACCCTAAAAAGTTCAGCCTCTCTCTTTCTATGCTAAACGACCGAAGTCAAAATAAAGTGATGCAATCTATTTGTATTTTTAAAAACTTTTTAGTGTTTTCGTCGAATTTTAATCGTTATCGAATGACATCCCTACTAAATTGTCCATGAATTCCCTAATTTCCTTAGCAACTGACAGCTGTTTAGTCTGATGTTTTCTATGCAAGCTTCCACCCCCCTATTAACCCAATTAGAGGATGATTTCTGAGATAAATACTATCCTATGTCCTCCCTCGGTACTCAAACAGACCCAACTCTTATCTCTATACTTTTAACCATTGATTTATTATACAGGGTGTGGCGTAAATAGTGGTCCAAAGCAAAGGTGTGGATACACTGTACACTGAAGCACCACATACCAGTATTTAAAAAAAAATTATGTACAGGGTTTTCAAAAAAAAATTTTTTTTTAATTTTTTTAGAAATCGTTACCTTGCCTTACAAATTTGGTTATAATTTCCAAAAATGACGGTTTTTTCTTATCCATTTTTTTTATTATTATTGCTGATCACTTGTACTTAGTACTCCATTCGTTTTTTTTTTACAATCTGAATTTATTAAAAAAAATTAAGTTTCTTTCAAAATTCAATACTCACTGCTAGCAAATCGTTTGACTTTCAATGCTTTTGGTGCAAAAAAAATGTACCACACTGTCAGTGCCCATTGTTTAAAAAAAATGCCCACTTTTGCAGATTCTAAAATGGTGCAACAATAAGTGTTACGACTTACAGGAAAAAAGTTATTGCTTTTCGAAACAAAAAGGAGCCCAATTCAGAAAAACAATTTATTTGAAGTTCAAGGGTTTACAAGGGTTGAAATTTTTTTCTGTGTGGTCCAAAGCAAAGGTGTGGATACACTGTACACTGAAGCACCACATACCAGTATTTAAAAAAAAATTATGTACAGGGTTTTCAGGGTTTTCAGGGTTTTTTTTATTAAATTCAGTTTGTAAAAAAAAAAAAAACGAATGGAGTACTAAGTACAAGTGATCAGCAATAATAATAAAAAAAATGGATAAAAAAAACCGTCATTTTTGGAAATTATAACCAAATTTGTAAGGCAAGGTAACGATTTCTAAAAAAATTAAAAAAAATTTTTTTTTTTGAAAACCCTGTACATAATTTTTTTTTAAATACTGGTATGTGGTGCTTCAGTGTACAGTGTATCCACACCTTTGCTTTGGACCACACAGAAAAAAATTACAACCCTTGTAAACCCTTGAACTTCAAATAAATTGTTTTTCTGAATTGGGCTCCTTTTTGTTTCGAAAAGCAATAACTTTTTTCCTGTAAGTCGTAACACTTATTGTTGCAGCATTTTAGAATCTGCAAAAGATGGGCATTTTTTTTAAACAATGGGCACTGACAGTGTGGTACATTTTTTTTGCACCAAAAGCATTGAAAGTCAAACGATTTGCTAGCAGTGAGTATTGAATTTTGAAAGAAACTTATTTTTTTTTATTAAATTCAGTTTGTAAAAAAAAAAAACGAATGGAGTACTAAGTACAAGTGATCAGCAATAATAATAAAAAAATGGATAGAAAAAAACCGTCATTTTTGGAAATTATAACCAAATTTGTAAGGCAAGGTAACGATTTCTAAAAAAATTAAAAAAAACATTTTTTTTTTGAAAACTCTGTACATAATTTTTTTTTAAATACTGGTATGTGGTGCTTCAGTGTACAGTGTATCCACACCTTTGCTTTGGACCACTATTTACGCCACACCCTGTATATAAGGATGCACTACGCCATACAAAATCAAAGCCCAAACATGGCACATGTTATAATTCACCTTATGAAGTTTCAACTGGCTTAGTTCATACATTGCTGCTTAGGCTTCAGCTATTTAAATTGTCATAATGACACATTATGTGTAATTACGCGCCAATGGATGACGACACTACGTCATATGTCAAATATCATTCACTTGAAAATTCATAAGCCAATAATACGAACAAAGAAGTAATGGAGTAGATTGTTTGTTCATGTTTTGTATGAAATTGAGTAACTGATGACAGTCATGATATATGTTTTATTTACTACTTCTCATAAAATAAGGTATATTATGTATATGAGTATACGAGTTTTTTTTTAAATGAAGAAATTTTCATTATAATCATATTTTTTACATTTCTACTATTCAGGTCCAAACTTGTCATACTACAACCAATAATATATTGTCACAATTCACCAATTCTGGGTAGGCAAAGGATCAAGTCTGTACAGCCACGTCTTCAGTATTTTTAATTGTATAATTTTTCATTATTTTCTTCAATATTATTTTTTTTATACACTCTACACAACTACACTAAACTACAAACTAACCTAACCTAACTTATTGAAATGCGGGGATGGTTCACATTTCAATGCTCGACAATGACACAAACGGTAATTATGTACAAAATTGATTTAGAGGCAAAATATTCTATAGGTACAATAGTACACACCAACAACATGTTCCACAGATTTATAAGAAGCATAAGGCTACTGCCACAGGTATTTATTTAATGAGTGTAATAGTATTATAATCGGATTACTAAATTATTCTATTGAAAATGTATCTTATGCTTTGAACATAACGTTATTATTTCTCTGCAGCTTTTTTGTTGTTAGCACATTTTGAAAGACATGAGTTCCAGCAGAAATTACTTTTTATTAAACACTGTTTTTAGTCTTTATTTTAGCTACAGTTAGTTATTATAGTGTGATGTTATGAAAATACTTTGATTTACTGCTAAGGTAGCTATTAAGTTCTCTACTAAACAGTTGTCTAACTTAATTTAAAAATGAGCAATAGCTGTCAGTGTGATGGGATATCCCTATATATAATAAATCAATGCCTTTAACCAAAATTGGTTAAGCGGTTTAAGCGTACGTAAAGAGTTAACAGACAGGCATACACACTATCGCATTTATAAAATAAATATTGATAATCACGGCATTACCTTCTTAGCATAACAATACTCCTTGGACTCGACGGTGGCTATGGCGTACAATCGACGTTCGCTCTCGCTCTTTACTTGTATGCTGAGGTCCAGCGCCGGTAGGCAGTCGCTGTGCACGAAGTACATTATTGCCGCTTCCTGAAACAAAATTAAATTATGTATACACTTATCATTTGCACAGCGGACAAAGTAATCGCAAAAAAAATACTTGCCGCAAATTGGTTGAAATGGCAATGGGGTAATGATCCCACTGCATTGTTATCATAAAATCAGGCGCACAATTTCAACTATAGAACATAGGTCTCCCTCCCCCAACAATACCTAATAAATACCTTATAACTACCGAATTAGGCTACGACGGCCAATCCCAAGAAATCAATCAGGTACGCGGGAGATATTATAGTGTAAGTATTCGCAATACACAGGTGTACTCTCTGTTCCTTCACTCTCATAGAACGGTGAGACTGCAATCCGGTATGACCTCTGGACCAAGAGTTTAGCATGCTTTTCGAGGCATGGGGATGTATCTTCCTGACTTCTAAGCTGTGCCTAAGTTATTTAAAGACAGACAAACCCAGAAACAAATTTCGGTCCAACCGGGGATTCGAACCCGAGACCTCGCGAATAGCAGGCTCCGTGCCGACGTGGCATTCGACAACCTTTACAAAGCCGTCCGTCTTCTTCTTGCTGGTGGCTGATCTCCACTCCAGAACTATTCTGGCCCAACGATCATGATTACTATGCATTTTTTGACATTTTTAATTTATGGCGACTCGGAACTAGCACCACCATTGATTTTATTTTATTACTGCTATTGCGTTAGCCACGAGGACAGGCTGAGCGCACCGCCCACAGACCGTAGCCGTAAACAGAACCCCTGACCTGCATGACTGTGTAGTTGAGGTGCGCCGGGTCCCAAAGAAGCAGTACTGTGTGGCCGGGCAAGCACGAAGACAGGCTGAGTGTTCCCGCTGACAAGCCGAAGGGCGTGTGGCATCGTGACCGGGATCGCTTGCCCTCCTCCTTCTTTGGAGACGACCTGGGAAAAAACCTCGTAATTACAACGTGTATACAGTGTGTCCGAGTTTGGACTAGCGATAATTCATGGTTTATTAGTTACATCAAATGTTATCGACAAAAAACCTTTTCATTAGGATTATGTCTCTAAAATTTGATATATAAAAGGTCCTTAAATGATCGCTAGTCGAAACCCGGACACCCTGTATAAAGAAAGAACGTGCAGTTCTCGGCACTAAATATTGCACATTGGCAATCATCGCATTTCCGAATACAAACGAATGCTTATTTTCATATCCATCAATTATGCTTCCATGACATCACTTAAATGGCTTGACAATCAAGCAAAGAAGACAAAAGTTCGGTTATTTTTCAGTAGGCCAATTTTAGATATCAAATAAAAAAAACTGTCAATCATAAACCTTACGTCAGCTTAGTAAGGAACCATGTTAAAAAACAAAATGACTCAAGAAAATTTGCTATTCATACCTGCCATCGCTATCATCATCGGTCTTGCTCTTTTCAGCCTCATCTTTCTTTTCCAACTCCTTTTTCAGTTCTTGCACTTGTTGTTGCAACACCGCTTTTTCGTTTTCCAATGTAGCGAACTGAAAAAAAACATATTTTTAAAAGTATGTCTGAATTCGTCCGTGCCAGCTGTATGTTTTTTATCGACTTAGCTTCATACACCGAGCACACAACATATAGAGACGAATTGTCATTTGTTTTGTTCTAGAAAAATCCGTCAAAATCCCTTTGCACTGAAATTCTCCGTTTCTTCTTCAACACAGTTTGTGAAACAAATTCACTTATTTCTTTACATATCGCTTCCCGGCAAGCAATATGTGGTACACATGTGGTATATTGGGTACACAATGAAATTTTTGCTGTTATATTTAAAGCTCTATAAATATCATATAAATAAGTTATTTACTTAAAAGTACTGAGTTATCTGACTGTTTTAGTTTTAAATTATTGACGATTAAATGAACGAAAAACTATTAAAATTACATTTTCTCGAAACAGCTATTTTTGTATTGTGACTCTTTTCTTGCCGGCAAGCGATAATTTAAAATAAAGGTGCTGTTTAAAAGATTTTTATATACGATCAAAACCGAAATATCTCATATTTCATAATATCGATTAAGAAATACACTCTTCATTTGACACTTTTTCTATCAGTACCAAGCACTGGTAAGTTTCGGAGAAAAATCGCGCTTACTTCGCCTCTATAGGTTACATGCTCGACGGCTTCAAAGCTGACGCTTATACAAACTTAGCCCCCCTTTTTTACCCTTTTAAGGGATGAATTTCCAAAAACCCCTTCTTAGTGCTCACCTACACTATAAAAGGAAGCATGGTGCAAAATTCAAGTTTCTTATCCCAGTAGTTTTGACTGTGCGTTGATATGTCAGTCAGTCAGCCAATAAGTCAGTTTTCCTTTTTACCCGACTATGGAAGGAGGCTTATGTTTTTCGAGAGTATATATATATATATGTGTTTGGCACGCCCTACAGCCCAAACGGCTAGACAATTTTTGACATATGAGGTGTCGTTGAATTCGTCAAAATTGTGGTTCTGACAAAGGATATATACAGTAGAGTCCGTTTATAATGACATCGAAAGGAATTGACAAACACGTCATAATAAGCGGACGTCATATAAAGCGTTATGTGAAATGAAAAACTTTTTTTATGTAAATATGTATGTACTTAAGTATTTTAATACAGAAACCAAGTACATAATTACATATGTTTGTATACATTACATGTATACAAGTGTATTTTTACTGTAAGTAATCTGTAATTTTTGTCTGCTTTTGTTTCGTCGGGATTCGTCGGGTTGAAAGTCGTCGGGAATCAACGAACAATAGCGAAGGTGTAAAGAATCATGTCGGTCATTATAACCGGACATAATTTATTAAAAATGGGTCATAATAAGCGACATGTCACTGTAAGGGAAGTCATTATATCAGACTTTTTATATAGAATTTTATATGAAAACCAAACTTCGTAGTGCAATTACGTCATAATAACCGGCTGGTCAATATAGGTGGAGTCATAATAAACGGATTCTACTGTACATTTTAAAAATAGCGCCCAAAAATGTATATATTTTTTCCTTGCCATAGCAATATGAGTATAAACTGAAACCCAGTAAAAAATACGATTTCAAAAAAATTTTAAAAAAAAATCAGACGGGTGTTTGGTTTTTTAATAATTATGTTTGCTTGCTTATTAACTAACCTGTGTCTTGAGCAACGCGTCGTAATCGTTCGTCTCCGGATCGGTCAGCTGCTGTATGGTGTCCCGATACTTGGTGCACTCGCGAGTCAGCGCCTGTTCGCGCTCGCGTAGCAACTCTAACTGACGATTCTTCTCGGAGAGCAGTCGACGCGTCACTTCGTTTATCGTCACCTGTTCGGATACAACTATGTACAATCACGTATTCAATAGAATTTAATAGTATTTTTTTGCATAAAACATGTTTTATATAAACATGTCAAGTTTAACCCTTCACGCACCAAGCGGTAATTGGCTACCACGATAATAATATTTCTACTGTCCCAAAACGCTCAAGATTAAAGGATTAATGGCGAGTAAAATGGTAAAGGTTATCAGGTTATTACAAAGCTCAGTGAGAAAAGCAAGGCGAATCTTACAGAGATGGCAATAAGAAAGATTACATTTAACTTTCATGAGTTTATGTATATGAAGTGGGTTTATGTTATTTGTATTGACATATAGCACCAATTGCATTTATTGCAAAAATACCTCGTCATTTGAGCAAATCACCAAGTACGAAGTTTCTTAAATCGTTAACTAGTGGCACAAGTCCAGAGACGCGGCTAAATCTTCGTAAAGTTACTAACTCAACATGAAGCAATTCGGATTTGTGCCACTCACTATTGAATTTAGTGAGCGAAATGTTTTGTAAGAGATACAAACATAATTCACATTATTCTAAATTAGGTCAACTCTGGCCGTAGATAGAACTTCTAATTGGATACAAGCGGTTCCTCTTAACTTCTCCAGCCATGTGTCTGATTTTCCACACTAACTTTCATTCACTTTTAGAATGAACCCCCTTATAAAATGATTTATGGGATAAAAACTATTATATCTCTTTCTGGGACTCCAAACTATCTATAAACAGCTGGACTGACTAAAATATGCTCAAGTACTAACCTGTTTCTCGTTCTCCAACTTGGCCTTCACCGAGGCCAACTCGGCCTCCATCTTGGCCTTCCACTCGGCCTCGGCCTTCGCCACGGCCTCCCTCACCGCTTCCTCTTTCTCCACCTCCGCATTCTCCTTCGTCTGCATCACGATTGCGTTGTGGCTCGTTATCTCGATCACGTCAGTTCTTTCTATCTTCTCTAAGCTCGACTCTGATGGCGATCTGTCCATGTTCGTGAGGGCTACTAGGCGGAACCTGAAAACAAAAATGGTTTTGTAATAACATAATTATTACGTCATTAAATACTGCACTCAAAAATTCATCGACTTTGGGAGTCGGACCTAATAGTCCAACGAGTTCGTCCGTAACATAATTGACGGCGTGGTGTTCCGGGGAATAATAATTAGATCTCCATGATAGTAAGATGCGATTGCGAAGTTTTTAATTTACCTTCAATAATCAATTATTATTATCTAAAAACAGTCCACAGGCGTTTTAATTTGCATCTTTGGGTAGGGTTTTAGTAAAAATGTACAAAGAATACAAAATAAACCGTCTAAGTTTTATTTTTTTTTGAAAATTAAAAGAAAATTTCGAAATAAATATGAATAAATGTATTAATGATTTGTTACCTCGACCGCATGGACTCGATTTCAGCTTTGTAATCCATGTGCATCTTCTCCTGCATATCTTTTATATCCTTCTGTTTCTGAACTTCTGTCTCTTCCAATTTTTTCTCAAAGCCAGATATCTCTTGTCGAGTTTTTTCTAACAAATCTTTTGTACTTTGGTGTTCGTTGTTCAGCTTTTCTATCTCTTTCTGATGTTCCACTTTTAAATCTTCTTTTTCTTTCTTTAGACTTTCTATTAGTTCGTCTTTTTGTGTTAAAGTTGCTTTCATATCACTTAATTCCAACTCGTGATCTACTGTTAGCCTTTGTGTTTGTTCACGGTGTCTGAGTGCTATTTCTTGATTGCTTTTCTCCCAGGCCTCAACTATTTCTAGATACCAGTTTTTAACAAAGCTCATCTGTTCTTCTGCGTCACATTTCAGTTTAGCTAACTCCTCTTTTATACATATCATGTTTGCTCTACAAAGTGCACAAAGTTTAATAAGAAATTCCTGTAGTTTCTCTATATTAATTTTATGCGTGTCCATGTTATCCTGCAAAAAAGACAGAAAATATAATAAAACTCTTTTAAGGCATCAAATCCTGAGCAAATAAAATCTCTACCGCTTGGGTACAAAGAAAGCGAAAGATATACATAATATTAAATTACGATTATCAATAAATATTTTATACTGATGCTACGAAAAATAAATACTACAGCTTTTACGGGGCCGGTGAAGGCAGGAACTACTCAATACAATTCAACCGACTTGGCAGGGTTTTCACCAACAAAATTAATGAAACGTGGCATATTTTTTTCGCTGACACTGATTAGAATAATAAATAGGAATATGATATTTTTACTGAACGAACAATCTCATTACTATAGTTAGCAATGTGGAATAACGAAGTCGGTTGAACGGTAACTACATCGCATCCACTTAAACACCTGTTTCTACTGTTATTTGATAGTTATTTTCAATGCCAATATATGAAAATGTCTCTTAAATCTTAAAGACAACTGATTTTCTTTTTTTTTGTTATAGCTGAGAAAGAGACAGGAAATGAAACAAACTATAGGTACAGAAAGTGCCTGCAGGCGACCACTAGTATGTTCGAAACTAAACAGGTGGCAAGACAATACAGCGTGATGACTACAGCTGCGACAATCATACAGGACGTGGTATAGACCTGCCGTTCGTCCCGGCCCCACTCCAAGCTGGCGGGGAGCGACTCGTCGATGTAAAACTCAGAGCTCTCGAACTCCAGCTCGGCTATGGCCGCGAGTGCGCGCACCGAGACGGGCGTCGACGCAGACGCCATCTTTGTTGAAAATATGCCACGTCTCACTAATTTTGACGGTACAGTCTTACCCTAGCCGACTATGCAAGGACAGTTCTTAGAACACCTACTCATGAATAGCGCATCTGCACTAAGATCAAAATAATACCAAAGACTTAATCTAATCTAATTCGGCAAGTACAAGTAGTTTTTTTTTTCTTTCGTCAGGTTTTAAATAAGATCTAAATAAATCTCAAAGTAATCCGTAAAATTGTGTTTTAATGAAAATCGTAGCTTATTTAAAATAATATTTTTGGGATTCTGGGAAATTGATGACACAGTCGATCGTTTTTGTGAGCGAAATTTAATTTAACTTTTTTAAAAACTTGCAAACAAATTGCTTAAGTTCTAAAAATAATTATAGCTCTTAACATGGTCATTATAATAATAATGTTTGGCATAGCAGCCAATGTCAACAGTGATCAACCAGATACGCATAAGATATTATAGTGCTCTCTTTCGACTGCCTCGTTGGTCTAGTGGTCACAACGCTGAGTACTATCCACGAGGTCCCGGATTCGAATCCCGGGTCGGATCGAAAGTGTTGGGTTTTTCTGTCTTGAAATAACTCATACGCAGCTCCGGAGTCAAGAAGTTGGTGGTGTTAACACCCCCGTATCTCAGAAAATACGTTAAGCCGTTGGTCCTGCGCCTGATCTTTCTACGGTCATGTCGGACTGCCGTCTCACCGAATTATGAGAGTGAAGGAACAGAGAGTGCACCTGTGTACAGCGCACACACTTGTGCACTATCATATATCCCGCGCAGTCGGCTAATCTCTGTTGAGATTGGCCACTGTAGCCGAAATTTGGCTAGGAGGACATTATAGTGCACAGGCAGGTGACTTCGTTTCGTGCAGTACCGCGCTGAGCCGACCTGAAGCAGGCCTGTGTATCTCCCTGCGTAGGTAGCAAAAACGTACCTACGCGCGGCGACCCTTACATAGGGGCTAAAACAAGTTGCGTGTCGCTACCGGCTAGCGACACGCTCGCGCGTTTTATTCACCGGCGGCCGCGCGGCTAACTTTGCTGGCTGGACGAGAATGAATAAAGTACTAGAAAGAAGCGCTAGATGGCGTTAGAAGCTTCTCGTAGCAGTCAACCCTATCGCGTCGCGTGATATTACGTCACTGAATAGGTTTAGTGTATTATGAATCATATTCCAGAGCAATAAGTATGAAATTATCTTGCAATGGATTTTTGTAGGTGTCTACACGAAAATGTGCTTGACTCTAAGGCGAACTAAATTACGCCATATTGTTGACAATATTGAGTAGACATTTCTTTGAATACAATTGCTAAGTTATACTTCTGTACGAAGAACTAGTACTTATTCTGTGCCTGAAGTGCGGACCGACCTTTACTCTCATAGGTCAGAAGCAGCAGTAATAGCACGTACCTCAGTGATGGTGGCAGCGGCTGCGGTCTCTATCTCGCAACTGGTGCCAGTGTCTTGCCGCGTCCGCTGGTGCGAACTGTGACCGCTGAGACGCTCGAACTCGCCCGTCTCTGCTTCCGACTCATCTCTAACGAAAAATGGTTATAGTTTATTTTTGCTACAACTTTAATATGAGTTTTTGGATTGCTACAACACTTTTTAAAAAAGCAAAATTATAAATTATTGTTTTTTGCAAAGTGAATGCTTATCACCATTCACTTTGCAAACCAAAGATGTCTGTGAGAAATCTGAGGCGGGAATTGAACCCGTTATAGGAATAGTATTTCTTTCGAGTGTTGAGGGTGTAATCCCAATAACATTGATGAAAGCAACGCGGCATGACATCGTTAGGAATTTCGACAGGCCCGGTATGCGAGGAACGCGGGTTCGATTCCTGCCTCAGGAGGTCATTTTTTCAAGTGCAATACCTAGTCTATAGTAAAATTAATCCAAAACATGTTGCCCGGTCGAGTGACATGCAATCAACTGAAAGAAAATTTACTCTTTAACTGAAATGGATCTGGCAGCAGGATACGCGCATCACATTATTTTTGAGTAAAAATTACTACTTACTTATCAAGATCCACTTGAATATAAGCTTCTTTCTCTTCGTGCTCCGATGCGTTCAACCTAAAACAAAACACGCCGATTACAACATTTATTTCCACATTTTAAAGTTTAAATATACAAGTTACGGCCTGGCCTATAAGTAAATAAATGCGCGTGTTGATCGGTTAACGTCCAGTAGTTAGGGATGTCACAAGCTGTCCGAATCGCACGTAGGATCAACGACCCACGCTTGCGTTTGGATGACCCTACACGGTCTAGTGAGATAAGGTCACGCGACAAAAAGAGAAGCTTATATCGTGGTGTTTATGTCGGTAGGCGACTGGCGTACCGCAATCAGGGTAGTGTTTCAGGAAGGGTAAAAGTCTTGTTATACGAATGTGATACCATAGTAACACTAGGAGTTACTATGTGCTACTATAGTAACACACTCGTATTACAAGACTTGTACCCTTCCTGAACATGTTTCAGCCTGTCCTTGCACTTGATTGTGTCTTAGCAAGAGTCGCTATTCAAGTAATTCAGCGAATGATCCTTCTATACTTGTACTATAAATTATTTTTTATATATTTATTTAACCAAAACTTACAAACTATCCTTACAGGTTCCCCTATTGCGATAGTGAAGTATTAATTATTAAATATAAAATTCTCATCATTAGATACATCACATCAATAATTTTAAAAACACCATTGAAGATATAACATTTTATACGACACAATAAATAATGAAACCCTTGTGAATTCACTCAGATTGCAACAAAACAAATCCAAATGATCCGCTATTAGATTGAGTATGCAGAGCGCGCGCGTCATCGGAGCCTCGGCTAGCAGGCGCGTGCGCGCAGCCGGCACGGCCAGCAGGCTCGTCTTGCGGCGCCGCCAAACGTACCGGTCGGGCACGCATAGTGCCACCCTCGACAGTATATCCGCATTGTGTAATTTTCCGATTATTATTTTAAAAACATATGATACCAGTGCTCATCTCTCCTTACTTTCAGTTCATTGTATCCAACCATGCCCAGTACAAACAATGTTGGGTACATTAGTGGGTAGAAGGGGTACACTCCATAAAGTCTTAAATACAAATAACGTACAAATTTATTTTGCACCCGTTCTAGCATCAAACTGTACTTATATTCATACGGAGCCCATATTATTGCATTGCACTCCAACTGACTGCGTACCAGTACCATTATTTGTTACACTAACCTTTGCCGGAAGAACTTGACCACAGAATCCATATCACAGTTGGGCACATCCTTCGCCAAGTGGGGGAAAGCGGTCGCTATGTACTCGACGTCTTCGTCCGACAGCTTCGGTAGTCGAGCGTCGAATTCCGGGGGCACTTGCGTCGCAAACGTCGGCGGTAGGTCGGTCATGCCGGGGAAGAGGCTCTTGAGGAAGTGCCCTTCGAAGAGGGCGTTGAACTCTTGCCGCCGGGTGACCTCTTCTTCGTGGATCTTGACGAGTTTCGAAGCTAGGTCTGCTGCCCACTAGAAGTAAAGATTTTTCTAAGATAACAGAATCGCATTACTATTATTTTAAAAATTAAACCGGAATTGTAGAAATATTCTTATATTCTCAATGAAAGCACCCGTGTGGCCAGGAGTACTTTTTAGCGTTAAAAAAACTATTGCTGGGACTGATTTGGCAACATATGTAACTTGGCACACGATACACCAAACACCTTATGTAATTTTATTAATTATCATAAATTCTAATATTTTATTTTGTTCGGAGGTCTAACGCTGGATAATGGCGTCCGTGTTTACGAGTCTAGCCATCACGCTCCGTCGCACTGCCATGCTGGCATGAGTGATATCAGTTGCATGACACTAGTGTTATCCAAAAATGTTAGCCGCAGCGGGCGTCATAATAGAGTCGGGGCCCCTGACGCGGGACTCATATGTGAGTCATGAGTGACTTACGTGCATATCTCCGCTCGTACTAACTGCTTCATGTTGTCTGGCATGTTGACGAGAGTGATATTGATGCATGTGTTGTAAAACTTGACGTTTACAAGTGAAATCTTTGGTGAAATTAATTTCATGGAAAAAACTACTTTTATGCCACTAGTTGCGTAATGTAAATTGGGCTTTAACGGCACCAACTTCCTGACTGCTGTGTACCTACCATAATATGGGCTTCAGAGAAGGTTCTTCTCCTGGCAACTTCGTGGACAGCGCGAACGAAGACCGCCGGCGCGCGGTGTAGCTGCGCCACTATGTTGAAGTACCGCTCGAGCCGGTTGAAGCATTGGAACGACAGCATTGCGTGCGCGTCTTGCACTGACATAGAGTTTTCTATCTTTAGTACCGCCCTATGAATAAAGTTGGTCGTCAGTAAGCATAAAAAAGTGCATGTAGATACTGTTGAAGGACAGCAAAAAAAGCGCTAGCTAGACCGTAATATTATATGATAGGCTTGGCTTATATAATGCTGTAAACGAATTTCATTAATGTTGTCTTATTTAGAGATTTCCTAACTGTTTAATCTTCACTACGATTTGAAAGGGTATTTTAGGGATCCGGAGTCAATAAATTGTAGTAACCGAATTTTGTTCCCTTATATGCTACAAACGCACCAAATGTTAGTCCTCTAACATGACGACCGTCTTGGTGTAGTGGTCCGCGCCTCGGACCACAAAACCAAAGGTTGCGGGTTCGAATCCCGAAAAGGCAAATGTTTGTGTGATGAGCACGAGCATTTGTACCTAAGTCATAGATGTATAAACGTATAAAAGTATGTCTATCCGTTATCCTAGTTGCCATAGCACAAGCTCACACATAGTTTGGGGCTATGTAATTGGTGTGTTTGTTGAAACAATGTATTATTTATTATCTAAAACACTGGGCTCTCTAAGACCGTAACTGATTTAGATTCATTTTGTCTCTTTCTTAGCTAAACTATAAAAAAGAGCAATTTAGAAACGATAAGTTAGGTGATGATGAGATTACTTTTGTCTTTTGTTACTTTTGCATTATTACTTTTGTCTAACTTAAATCGTTTTGGTATCCATACTAAATTGTCGATTGTTTAGTAGAGAATGAAAGCGGGGACAAAATTACAATTAGCTTTGGAAAAAACTATCATTTACTCTACATGGAGTGAACCCTAAACAGATAAAAAATAAAAACTCACTCTAATCTTGCCCTCAACACTTGCGAGAGTTCCTCCTTGGATTTGGCGATGCGCCGCCGCCTGTCCACCAGGGTCTGGTGGCCTTTGAGAAGCTTCTCCAGCTGACAGAAGTGGGACTGCACCAGTGTTGGAAGAACTGAGGGGTCCAGGGCAGAGTTCAGACGGTCGCGATACTGGAAAATAAATAAAAATGATTTGTTTTTTTTTTAATTATGTTTAACGGCTTTGTACTTTGTGCCTGCCTATTTTTTCGTTCATTTTAAAAATCTAATCCAAAACCTGTTTGACAGATGCAAATAGTAATTGTTTAACACAAGTGTTTCCCTTTGTACTCGTTTTAAACAGTATCTTGGTTTTTTGGTTTGCTCTAAATGTTAGTTTATCAGATTAACCTAATTGGTTTAAGAATTTATTTGTAGTTCAGCCACAGAATAAGTATTAGTACTCCGTACAGAAGTTTGACTTTGCAATGAAATTCAAAGAAATATTTACTCAAAGTTGTCAACGATATGGTGTAATTCAGTTCGCCTCAGACTGAAGCACATTTTCGTGTAGACACCTACAGAAATTCATTGGAAGATAATTTCATTCTTATAACTCTGAAATATGATTCATAATATACTAAACCTATTCAGTGACGTACTATCACGCAACGCGATAGGGTTGACTGCCACAAGAAGCTACTTACGCCATCTAGCGCATCTTTCTAGGACTTTATTCATGCTCGTCCAACCAGCAACCTAGTGTCGCGCACCGCCGGTGAATAATACGCGTGAGCGTGTGCTGCCGGCTAGCAACACTCAACTTGTCTAGCCCCTTACAACGGGTCGCCTCGCGTAGGTACGTTTTTGCTACCTACGCGGGAAGATACACAGGCCTGGTTCAGCCTTTGAATTGTGTGTTTCCCAAATATTAATAAAACTGTGTTTCCGAAATATTAATAAAATAAAAAGGCAGGGCACATGGCGCGAAGATTTGATGGCATTTTAAGCACAAAGATTCGTGATCAAAAACGTAGCCTATGGCGTCCACCGGCAAGATAGACAGATGACTTCATAAAAGTCGTAGGATCGCGTTATATGCAGGCCGCTTGAAACAAGTCATTTTGGAAATCTGTGGGGGGGCCTACACTCAGCAGTAGACATCCGGCGGCTGGCAATGATGATGATGAATAAAATATTTTAAAAAATCACCTGTATCAACGACGCAGCCTGATCGTGTTGGTCTCGTTCCAACTTCTTGACCTCGCTGAGTATCTGGTCGAGGCCGAACAGCCGGTCCTCGATGCCGCGGATCTGCTTCAGCCCGTGGTCGTTCGCGTACTGAAGGATGTGGCACAGCTGGTCCTCATGCTCTTTTAGAGGCTCCACGTCGATCTGGGAAGAGGATACGAAATAGGAATAGAGTACTGGTAGCATCTGACGCTTGAAAGCTCCTTCATATTCGATCGCAAGCAGCGTGTCAGTCACGCTGTACAGAAAAGCGGTTTACTACCATAGGAAAAATGTCGGGCGAGCGCGAGTCGGACTCGCGCATTTCTAAAGGTTTTTTTTCTACGATAAATAAATAAATAAATTGTTTCAACAAACACACCAATTACCTAGCCCTAAACTAAGCGTGAGCTTGTGCTATGGTGACTAGGATAACGGGTAGACATACTCATATACATTTATAAACATCCATGACTTAGGTACAAATGCTTGTGCTCATCACACAATCATTTGCCCCTTGGGGGATTCGAACCCGCGACCGCCTGGTTTAATAGTCCGGGGTGCGAACCACTACACCAATACGGTCGTCGTACGATGTGACCACAAATTTGCGGTTTTAGGAATTTTCCTTTATTTGTGCTTCCAGCTTGCAAAATTTCATGATTCTAGGTCTGTAGGAAGTACCCTATATATTTGAATCTCCAACGATATGTTGACATATTTTTTTTTAATTAAATTTTAACTTGATACCTCTATTCGTTCGTGAGAAAAAGGGTTTTGACAGACAGACGGAAAAAAGTGAACTATGAGAGTTCCTTTTTTCCTTTTGAGGTACGGAACCCTAAAAAGCGAGCAACAACTATGCTTCCTATTTGCAATTCATAATTATAATAAAGTTTGCCACCCTAATTTAAACAAGCCCGGGGCCCTTACTCCGGATAACGATGTCCGTATCTTCGACTGTACCCGTCTCTGTCACTCTTGCCAGTCTTTGTTAGCTCGTTCGCGCTATGACAGCGCGAACAACCGGGATGGATAGACTCAAAAATGTTACTTCATTAACCGGCTGATATCCTTTCATGATATCTTGGCTGGTGTGCCCCAGGGTTCAGTGCTTGGACCAGTCTTGTACACAATCTTCACAGCGGATCTACCACTGTCCCCTGGAGTCACAGTGGCCACTTACGCTGATGACACCGCTATTCTGGCATCAAACAAATGCTCACGCCAAGCTTCATTGCTTTTGCAACGCAGTCTTAACGAAATAAACAAATGGCTTGAAATATGGCGTATAAGAGCAAGTGCCTCCTCTGCGACATGGCACTTGTCCACCAGTGAAGCTCGGCAAGAACCAGCTCCCTCACAGTGATTCGGTCAAGTACCTGGGCATGCACCTGGATAGACGACTGACATGGAGAAAGCATATCGAAACAAAAAGGAACGAGATAAACATGAAATTCAAGGGAATGCACTGGCTACTAGGCAGAAACTCTAAACTATCCATCGACAACAAGATTTTGATTTATAAAATCATACTAAAACCAATCTGGACTTATGGTATACAGTTGTGGGGCTCTGCCTGTGACTGAAATATCTCCATAATCCAGAGGGCTCAGAACAACATCCTAAAGCAGATATCTGACGCGCCCTGGTTTATAAAGAACTCGTAAGTCCACGAACACCTCAAAATGCACACAGTCAAGGACGAGATAAGGGAGTGCTCCATTAAATATAAATCCAGACTGATAAATCATCCGAACCCGCTGGCTGTACGACTTACTGCCGACGACTGCGAAAACCGCCTCAAGAGGCGAAAAATTCTACACCCAGAAAGTCAATAGACATTTGGTCCTTAATAGAGCGATGTACCTGATGAGGTGCATCACGACCCGACAAAATCTCCTTCAACACATCTGCTCATAGCCGAAGAGGCTGATCGCATGACACAGCATTAATAAAAAAATAAAAAAAAACCGGAGAAGGCCTCTATGTGGAATTTAAGAGCGCAGCTGAGTTTAATTGCCGTACTTTCTTGATATTAGAAGCAGTGCCAGAAAGTATTTTTGAATTTTATTTTGACTTTTGATTTTGTTGATAGTCATAATTTATAATTAGGAAAATAAATTGGTTCTCGTTAGTTACTGACTGTATCTAGACAATATAGAAAATACTATATTGACCCGACCGAGGATCGAACCCGGAACCTCGAAATGGCTACAAAGGACTACTACTCACGCGATAAACTTGCACGTTTATGCATACCTATCCACCTGTGTTTTGATCCTATTTAATACGACGCAATAAATTAACGCACAATCTTAGGAATGTTACTATGGAAAATACTAAAATTCACGTAGGTACAAACAAAGCGCAATCAAATTACCAAAGCGAATTTAACCTTATAACACAGTTTGATAACGATTTATGCCTTTTCTGATAATGTTTATTGCTCACGAACGCCGAGACTTACCAGGGATAGTCCTTTATTGCAATAGTCCAGGATGTCCTGTAGGGAGGCCTTGTTGCCCTGTGCGAGGATCCAGTGGAGTAACGTGGGGTCATCTTTCTCGTATGAGTGGGCCCTGAAGGTAACTCCTTCGTCGGATTCTTCGATTTGTGGTTCGGATTCCGATGAGTGCACGACATCTTTGTTTGAAGATCCATCCTTGTTTTCGAACACTGGAATTAAGAGCAATGCGATATTGTACGAAAAATTAGTATAGAATTTGTTTTTCTTTTGCCTATGTTCATCTTAGCTTTTACTTGTAAACTACGAGTACAAAACAAGTCGATAGTATAGTAGTTATAGTACATACACAGAACTAAAACAATTCCGATTGATTTGGCTAAGCCCATCAGAGGGATGGACTCTCGCTCCCATTGCCTTAAGGTACTTTCAAACCAAACACCATTAGGTGCTTTTAATATAGTTTTCCAGAATAGACCAGGTTTTCCTGTTAACACTGACGATGTTATATACTAAAACTATATAATGATAATGCAAACACATCAAGGACTTGAGTTGGTTGGTTTACATTAAAATACTATTTCAGATCTTTTATTCTTAAAAAACATGACAATAGCTTGTTCATATACGTCAAAGGTCAAAATGAGAGTGTAAACATCGTTAACAGGGTATGTAAAAAAAATGTTCATTAAAGATACAATGAACTTAGTTGATTTATACAAAAAATCTAGACTTAGCTATAAATATGGTCAAATGTATGCCACAATCGACACGCAAAAACAAGGCGTAGATATGACTGCGTAAAAACAAAACACACAGTTGCACGCATAAAATTATCGATGTTTTTAATGCAACCAGTAAATTGTAAGTACCTAGTCCAGAAAAGGTTTTAAGGGCTTTTTTTGTCTAAATGCTCATAACTTTATGGTTCCCTAATAAATGGGATATTAGACAGATACCTAACATAATTCGGTTTTTGGTAGGGTACATTTGTTACAAAATAATTACCTTCTTCCTCCGAAAGTTTTAGCGCCTCCACACCAAAATCCTGACAGGTCTTAGTCTCAGAACTGTTGTCCAGCGGATGGCTGACCCTATAAGGCTGACCTTCGAAATCTGTCTCTTCAAACACATCGAACGCTGAAAACCTATGAGCCTCGGCATTCAACTGTAAGGCAGGTAATATGGGGATCTTGCCTAGCGATTCTAACACTTCGTTGAGCCTAAAACAAAAAAAAAAGATAGTAAACAGTCAAAATAAGAGTAATAGCACAGCCAAGATTATAGAAATTAGTGAATAAGGCTAAATAATAAAGTCTACGACCCGGATTTCTTTATGGCAAGAGTGTATAGGCTTCACACATCAATCAGGTGTGATTGCGGTCAATACCTGCTTAGAAAAAACCGGCCAAGTGCATGTCGGACCACGCATAAAGTAGGGTTCCGTAGTTATTTTTTGCACCGCGCTGTTTTGCCTGTTTACAGGGGGAAAGAAATTAGGTCTAAATTACCTATATACCAGGTTGATAGTTTATACTGTTCTTTTGTAAAAAAGTATATATTTTTATTTTATTTATAATTTCAAAAGTATTCATCACAGGATACCCAAAACAATTTTAAATAAGAGTTTCCGCGCCTGTTTCTTTACGTGAGTGCTTTGAAGTTTATAAGTCAAAGAGTTTAGAAACACAGGGGGAGGGGACACCGTGTAAACGACTTTGGCGGGCTATATCTCGCAAATGGTAAAGCTGATAAAAAAGTGTTGTATGGAAACCCTACCGTATTTTCATAGTCCTTTTCAACGATACCCCACACAATGGAGTGCACTCAAAAAAATGTATGGCATATATACCCTTAATAGGGGTAGTTTTTATTTTTTGTATTTTTAAAAATGAGATCTATATGTGAAGTTTTCTCTAACCAAGTTACATGAAAATCAGTCCATAAACGTAGAAGATATACTGCTGTGACAGACTAGGACGGACGGAACGGACGGACTGAACGATCTTATAAGGGTTCCTTGTCGGACTACGGAACCCTAAAAAGGAAAAGACTTTAGGCATAAAATATGGCAGGTATTTAAGTTTGAAAATAAGAATACTAGCGTTTTTCTTTCATCAACGTGTTGAGCTTTGCATAGAACTACGAACATGACTCATTAAATTAATCTGACGATATTTATTTATCGATGTATTTATTTATCAAAAAACAATACAATTGCCCTTAATCTAACAGAGAAAACATTTTAAAAGCAATCTCGTTATTTTGTCGTATTACTACCCAGAAAAAAGTTATCTCAATAAATAAATAAAACTGGAAGGGATTTTAGGTTTAAACAAACAATATAAATAGGTAATAATGAGTCAATGCCTGCAATATATTTGTTTTTGAATAACAATATCACACTAGAAGAGCGTGTTCTATATTCATAAATAAATTGACAGAAAGATATGGTTAGGAATGAGTTGAGATGACCGTCAATAGTTAATATATTCAGTCAAGCATCCATCCGACTAAAAATAATTCTCGCGGAAGCGATAGACACATTAACACGTTGAATACATAGCGGAAACAGAAAGGGTCCGATTCGTCTAACTTTGAACAGTACCGCTACAAAAATAGATGCAACATTTCTAAATTCAGATTATTGCATAGTGCACTCTAAGTTGATATAGCGTCAGGTGTAAAAAAATAACTTGTCGATCTCTAGCGCACGCTATATTCGTAGAATCGTAACATTTATTTATTGAAATGTTCTGTGTCATGTGACATGCCACGGTTAATTTTTCATTTGGCCAGTATCAAATTGATAGTCATTGTTTTATTTTAATCGCACGTTAATTTGTACTTTTTAAAACCAATAGTTTGCTGCAGGCCAGCGGGTCAAGTTTAGTACAGCTAATAGCTCAAATACGAGTAATCAGTATTGTTTACCCAAGAACAGTAATTTATGATAAAATTTTATTAGATTTAGCAAGAGTTATCAAAGTACATAACAAGCGACCCGCCATGACTTCGCACACATGCATTTAGGATTAAAAAATAAAAATATAGACACATTGTGCCCTCTCAGGAATAATGTAGCTTAATACTAATAGTGGAAAAAATTTCAACATCGGTTCAGTAGTTCCACAGATGACTACAAACAAACTCGCAAACTTTACCTCTTTATACTCTATACAATATTAATGTAGATTATAATTAGATTCTTATTGAGCAATATTGAATTCGTAGCAAGGTTGCAAAAATTTCCGCGAGTCTATTACGGCCGAATAAGGACGGCTAGAAAAAACTGCACACACAATTGATGAAGGATTCATTAATGTACAGTCGGCAGCCCACCAGCTTACCCATGTGAACTACGAATACAGCTTTTATTACGAAGGGAATAGAGGCGGTCTCGAGGTCAATATGGGGCAGCCTGATGACGTACTTTACACTAGCGGAAGTTCAAGCGCAAATGGTTCGTGTTATAGAGCCCAGCTGAGATATTTACGATACATTGATTTAATGTAACTAGAGCTAACCGTGAACTTAAGTTGATACTAAGTATGTGGCAGATAGAGTAGGACCCCAGTTCACAAATTATTCAACAGCCAGCAAACAGACGTTTAATTTGATAGAATTCCCATACAAAATATGTCAAATGATGATAAACCAGCTGATTAAAAATTAAACATGTATTAGTGAACTCCAGGCTAAGGAGTTCAGGCATCAGACACAACACAGAAGATCAGTTGACCAAATTGAAATGGGCAGGCCACAACAAAAGAAGAAAAGTGGTACACACGGACGACCGCATGTCAAACTACCCTACTTTGACCTTAAGACCGCCTTTATTTCCACGACATAAAAGCTGTTTACGTAGTTTAAATTGGTGACCTGACGTGCTGCTGACTGTACAAATAAACACAAAATAGTACCTAAAAGTAACAAAGAAAAAGAGGTAGACCAAGAAAACAGTAGCCGATGACATAATTAAGTTAAGCCGCTGGAATTACATGTTCCTGAGTAGCAAGAGATAAGACTTGATTGAGTGGAGAAAGCTCGGGGGGCCTTTGCCGAAAGGCAACCAATCGAACTTCTAATGCAGAGCATTTTAGAGTACTTGCAACCAATGTGCCATAAAGTTGGATTAAAAAGGGATTTTTATTTATTCATTTTATCATTTTATTATTTATTAATTGCAGGGGCAGTTCTGCATAAACACGTTCTTTCAAAAGAAGATGGTATGACGAAGAACGAGATAGACTTCATCTTGACGGACAAAAGACGTATATTTAGGGATGTCCGTGTGATCAGCAGGTTTGACACCGGTAGCGATCACCGACTGGTAAGAGGCATTCTAAATATCAATTTTAAGGTCGAGAGAAGTCGGATGGTCAAATCCGTTCTTCGTCCGACTGTGCTCCAAACCGAAATTGGCACCGAAAAGTTCCAGCTGGAACTTCACAATCGCTTCGCAGAACTAGCAACCACGGAGAGCGTTGACCGGGACCTCGAAAGCGTGACTAGGGTGATCCACGAAGTGGGAAATAGGCACTTTAGGAGGAAGCGAGGTAGCCAGAAGTCTAAATTATCGGGGGAAACTCTGGAATTGATGAAAATTCGACGTAAAATGCCGGAGGGAGCTTCATCAGATACCCAGCGTCTCAGCAAAGAGATTCGAGTCACTTCAATTCCGGAGATTCTCGCCGAAGTTGAAGGCTTCTACGGCCGACTATATGCCGCGCATGTCTCAAAGCCTCCTCCCGGTGCGACTGACCCAAGAGCCACGCTGACACGCCACTACACTGAAGACCTCCCAAATGTGGACGAAGACGAAGTTGCGGGGCCTCTCAAACAGCTTAGCAATGGGAAGGCTCCCGGTGAAGACGGCATTACATCCGAGCTCCTGAAGGCAGGAGGACCTCCAGTCATCAAGGAGCTCGTGAGGATATTTAATGCCGTCATTGCAAATGGGACTACCCCGGAGGCGTGGAGTGGGAGCGTTGTAGCGCTGTTTTTCAAGAAAGGCGACAAGTCGCTCTTGAAAAACTACAGGCCAATCGCGCTCCTGAGCCACGTCTACAAGCTGTTCTCGACAGTCCTCGCAAATCGCCTCGCCGCAAGATTGGACGCCTTCCAGCCACCGGAACAGGCCGGGTTTCGTAAAGGTTACAGTACCGTAGACCACCTCCACACAGTCAGGCAGGTTATACAGAAGTCCGAAGAGTATAACCAGCCATTGTGTCTAGCTTTTGTGGACTACGAAAAAGCCTTCGACTCCGTCGAAACCTGGGCTGTTTTGGAATCCTTGCAGCGATGCCAAGTCGACTGGCGATATGTGGAGGTGCTGAGAGGCCTGTATGATATGGCAACGATGTCCGTCCAAGTTCAAGGTCACAAGACAAGACCCATCCAGCTGCTCAGAGGTGTGAGACAGGGGGACGTTATTTCCCCGAAACTGTTCTCAAGTGCACTGGAAGATGTCTTCAAGACTCTTGACTGGGAGGGATTGGGCATCAATGTCAACGGCGAATATCTCACGCACCTCCGCTTTGCCGACGACATAGTTCTAATGGCAGAATCGCCGCGGGATCTGCAAAAAATGCTGCACAGCCTAGACTCTGCCTCGCGATGCGTTGGTCTCCGGATGAACTTGGACAAGACTAAGGTCATGTTCAACGAACATATTGTCCCGGAACCGATAGCAGTCAGCGGCGAGATGCTCGAAGTTGTCCAGGAATACGTTTACCTCGGGCAAGTGTTGCAACTGGGTAAAGACAACTTCGACCGCGAAATCGCCAGAAGGGTGCAACTGGGTTGGGCAGCATTTGGGAAGTTGCGTCACATCTTCTCGTCGCCTCTACCGCAATGCCTGAAGAGCAGGGTATATAACCAGTGCGTCCTACCTGTCATGACCTACGGGGCCGAGACGTGGAACTTGACAGTCAAGCTGGCCCACCGACTGCATGTCGCTCAGCGAGCTATGGAACGGTCTATGCTGGGGATCTCGCTAAGGGATAGAATCCGGAACGAGATCATCCGCCAAAAGACGAAAGTCATAGATATCGTTCAGAGGTGCAGTAAGCTGAAGTGGCAGTGGGCTGGTCATGTCTGTCGCAGAACCGACGGGCGTTGGAGTAGGATGGTTCTCGAATGGAGACCACGTCTCGGGAAACGTAGTGTTGGACGCCCCCCTGCTAGGTGGACCGATGACCTGAGGAAGGTGGCCGGTGGTGGCTGGATGCGAGAAGCGGAGGACCGTGAAAGTTGGCGCCGTCTTGGAGAGGCCTATGTCCAGCAGTGGACTGCAATAGGCTGATATGAATGAAATTATTTATTCATTTATTTGAGGCAACAAATCAGTCAACACATCTTAACAATAATAGCTTATAGACTTACATACACACAATATAAGCAAAACAATACAAAAATAACACGCGGTAGTTGTTTTGTTTTTTTGCTAAATTATTAAAATATGGACTAAGGACTTACGCATTTAGCTTTTCGTGGTACTCGTCCTTTTTTAGCCGGTGCTTCCTGAATGATTCCTTAAAATTTCTCGACCTCTCGCAGAACTCATTGAATATGTCTTCTAGATTGGCTACCACTGCTGCCCAACCCTATAAACAAAAGTAAGATTAAGGCTACAACACTCACTGAAGTAAAGTAAATAATAATCGAGTCCGTTTTTCTATAGTTGGTAAATATTGTAAACTAAACTTTTTGACACACCTCGTTACTCACAGTTAACTATCGCCATTATTTAAACACATCATAACAGGGGCCCATTTAACGCAGCGTACAAGTCTTGTAATACAAGTATGTAACCATAGTAACACCAATTGTAGTAGTGTTGTCAGCGCATACTACGAACCAATTTTAAAACAGACTTGAAAAATATATACCAGGAAAGAAAAGCGAAGCTACGATAGCGAGATGCAGACTGTTATCAGTTGTTTCAACTGCCTGTCTGCCTAATATAATAACGATTGTTACTATGGTTACACTCCTGTTACAAGACTTGTACGATTCGTGAAATAGGCCCCACCTAGGGCAGTGTTTCAGGAAAGGTACAAGTCTTGTATAATACAAGTGTGTAACCTTAGTAACACTAAGAGTTACTATGGTTACACACTCGTATTACAAGTCTTGTACCCTTCCTGAAACATGGCCTAGATAGAGATCTATCACAACTTATATTTATCTGACACCAGAAGCTTTACTTCGGATTACGATGCCCGTATCGAGTGTAGCCAATGCCTGTCAACCTGGAAGCACAAACGAGCGTGATGGCTTTATTCGAAAATACGGAAGTTATGTTTGTTGTAGCTCACCACCCAGTGATATCTTTTATTTCTGACCCTGGGCTCGAGCTCAACACTCCACAGTTCCCTCAATGAGTAATTGGTGTACTAATCGCACCGTTATGTCTATGCCTCGACTACATATGAGCGGACTGAGTACTTGGGTAATATATGGGTCGCATGTCGCGCTCTCGCATCACCGCACGCAATTAACGGACGTGCACAGACTAATGTGATCTAGTGACATTTATTCCCTAGCAGAAATGTTATCTAAACACACGCAACGTTTAGTAAAATGCGGGGACGAAGTGTATGCTAATAGCGATTCTTCGTCGTCCCGCAAAGCGTACTGAACTACTGAGGAACCACGCGGAGCTTTTAGTAGGTGTACTTGGTCACTTGCCAAGGTGTCCTACAAAACCTGGGCACCAGATATGCTTTACGCACTTCCTTCACAAAAGAAGGGTAAAGTGCGGGATCAGAGTTCACAGTTAAAACAAAAGCCTGCACATTTCTCCCTTTTATATTAAAGAGTAGGAGCAGATAGCTAGTAGCTAACAATCACAATAGTATGAAAGTTCAATCACCATAAAACCCTTCCAAGATGTTTGTTACTTATTGATTTCTAAAGACGATGAGGTTTACAAATTGCTAAAAGCGGTAATACCAACCTGTCGGTATTTAAATCTTTGGTAAGGAGGCTGATCAAAACCATTTTCTTCGATAGTTTATTTCAATCGTTCGCGAGTCCTATTAGTGTGAGATAATGACACGCAATAGTGTCTGCCTTTTTGTCTGGTTGAGATAATGTGAAACATAATCTTAAGACTTATTTTACATTTTATCTATTAATAAACAGCGTGTCCAGATAACAGCCGAAATGGTGTAGAATTTTTTTGTTTAGGTACCAGGTCAAAAACACTTGAAAACACTCATATACGAGAAATTTGACTTATTAATTAACCAACTAAGATTGATGACAAGACAGGTATAATCCAATTTTCAGTAAATATAAGCATTTATGAAAAATACGAATTATATTATTTAAAGCTAAATATATGCAATGCGCATACGGAAGCGAATATCTACTAGATAGTAATAAATTACTAACTGGGTTTATTACTTAATCTAAGTCAAAAATTATTTTCAATTTTAGACAAAAAATGCCACTTGTGAATTCAGTCAAGTCAATAATTAATATCAATTATTATTTGCCCATATGACCCATACTTAATAGAAATAAATGCTGGATTAATAAATCTATATCGCATAAAAACTCTCAATTATTGAATGAAGAGATCGCACGACCACGAAATAGTAATAACACGGTTATTAGTCCAGTGCAAGCGAGCTTCTTATCAATCAGTTCACTAATTAACAGCTTCATAATTACGTTCATAAAGTGTCAGGTCAGTTACCCAAATAAATTCGTATTGGTGCGCACAAGAGATCACACGCGATGCGCATGACCAACTTTTAGTTTCATTTGTTTTATCTGATTATGGGGCTTATTGAACTTTTCAGTTTCCATCTGTAATCACTAAAACTCTTGGGACAATTCGGCATCCTCTTGAGTAGCTTAGTATTTGCTGCATGTACCCAAATAAAAACCAGACTCGAAATAATTCAATTATCAGCACAAAAAATACAAGTCTATCAGATAGTTTCCCATACAGTACCACAGTGTTCACACAATGGTTATGTGATTGAGATTTAACTGCTGAAAACATTGATTTATTATAAATAAGGATGCACTTCGCCATACAAAATCAAAGCCCAAACATGATACATGTTATTATTCACCTTATGAAGCTTCAACTGGCTTCATACATTGCCGCTTAAGCTTCAGCTATTTAAATTATCATGTGTAATTACGCAGCAATGGATGACGACACTACGTCATATGTCAAATATCATTTAATTGAAGATTCATAAGCCAATAATACGAACAAAGAAGTAATGGAGTAGATTGTTTGTTCATGTTTTGTATGAAATTAAGTAACTGATGAAAGTCATGATTTATATTTTATTTACTACTTTTCATAAAATTAGGTATATTATGTGTATGAGAATACGAGTATTTTTTTAATGAAGACACTTTCATAATAATCATATTTCTACATTTCTACAATACAGGTCCAAATATTGTCATACTACAACCAATAATAATTATATTGACACAATTCACCAATTCTGGGTAGGTACACTACAAATACACTAAACTACCAACTAACCTAACCTAACTCATTGAAATGCGGGGATGGTTCACATTTCGATGCTCGACAATGACACAAACGATAATGTACAAAATTGATTTTGAGGCAAAATATTCTATAGGTACTATAGTACACACACACCAACAACATGTTCCACAGATTTATAAGAAGCATAAGGCTACTGCCACAGGTATTAATTTAGTTAATTAATGAGTGTAATAGTATTATAATCGGATTACTAAATTATTCTATTGAAAATGTATCTTATGCTTTGTTATTATTTCTCCGCAGCTGTTTTTATTGTTAGCACGGTTTAAAACACAAGAGTTCCAGCAGAAATTACTATTTATAAAACATAATTTTGTGGAAACCTAAAAACTCAAGTATTTTGTTTAACAAAAAAAAACACTGGCGACTCCATCCTTAAAATTGACTTTGTTCCAATGACGTCACGTATTTTGTTTCATTTTAGCTTTGGGTGTGAAAGTGATAGAAGATTGGCAATGTTTTACGTAAATAAATTATAAAATAAAATATTAAAGCAGGTTTCAAGTATTATTTCGGTTTCAAACCTTATCAATATTATTTACCTACCGATGAAACGTCATTCCATATTTTTTACGATGCATTGAGCTGTGATTTTTGCAATTTTTGACGACACACTTAGGCATGTTCATTGTTTGACGGACCACGCGTCATTAGATACTTAATCGGCTTAAAATGGCGATCCGGCCGATTAGAGCATGTGCCATAGCTGTTAGTGTGATGAGATATCCCTATATATATTAAATCAATGGCTGAAAATTATTAAGATTGGCTGGAGACCTGCCGCTGAACTAATCACTTAGTTACTACTAGCCAAGTAGACGAATGTCAAATAAATTACGATGACATATACAATGAAAATACCGAAGCAGTTAAAAAGTAATATTGTTAAAATTTAGATGAAATGCCTAAGTTTATTTAAACACCATTGCTTTCTAATTTTCAGCGGTATTTTCTTTGTATTTGTTGTGGTCGTTTCAAATTTGTCTAGTTGGTTTGGTCGGGTAGTACATTAGATGACACTAATGTTACCAGCACAATAATATAATATGTACAGGAAAATTGTTTGTACCTTATATTTCAGTGTTTAAATGATGAATTTACTGTTTTGTTACTATACTTTACCTGATGTTGCAAATGCTGTTCGTGCACCAGATTTTCACAGCTTCTAGAAACTTCGTGTGCAAGGTCACTAAACTGCTCTGCGAGCTGTGTGCACGCCATCACTGTGTGAACAGTCGGACCCTTGGATCGACAGTTCTCCACTAACGATGCCAAGTCCGATATAGATTTGCCTTCGTATGTTGTGCGCCCATCTCCTCGAAATTCTGGCTCTAGCTCTGGTATGGGACTTAAGTCGCTGCATACTGAAATAAAACATCATTATATAACCTACTCATATCAACGTGTTAGTTACACCTTAAATTCCATAATATAGCTCAAGAATGGATAGACCCATTTAAATGGCTAAAACCAGACTAGTTTTGTACTCACTTGACTGCTTGATGTGACTTTCTTTGATGGAAGGCTTACTAAACATGTAGATAGGATTGGTGTCAGTGCCAGCACTGTACGAGGACACCATGTGGTCAGACTGCAGGACTTCACCACCACTTACTAACAGAACCAACAAGTTTGCTGGGATCTTTGTCCTTTTTTCTATCGCCGCTTTTAAACTTGCCACGCTAAAACCAGTTTAACTTTAGTATGCTTAACTTATGATAATTTAAAATAATGTTAATAATATAAAATGTGCCAGATTCTATGGCCTTATACTATAGGTGAGCAGCAGGCTACATAAATTATTATTAATCTTGAGAATTTTTTTGGAAGTAAAATGAAAATAAATTATTATATTATTATTATTTTTAGAGCTCATTGTTTTGGTTGCAAGAATGCAGAAGAGGTCAAATATGCATTTTAGTGGCCAAACTCTTGGTAAATAACCAGAAATATATTTTAGACTTACACTAAGCTTACTTAAACCAATCAAAATGTATACTGTCTTTAACCTGGGATAAATCTAACAATGGATAACATACCTTTGTAGTGTAAGATTCATGTCGTATGTGGCCATCTGACCAGCATCCACATGAAATATGTACAACATTGTGGCACTATTTTCTTATCAGTTAAGCATGAAAAACTAGTGGAGTATTTCTTTGCTACCGCTTAAAAGTGAACTCCATCAAGGCTAAAAAAAAACAGTATCAATTGAAATGAAGTATTTTTAAGACAGAAAAGAATAATGAGAGAATATTAATAAAATGTAAATAGAAAAATTTAACATCACACAAAACAAATATTTTAACTGTTTATAAAGAAAGAAGTAATACTTTCTATTTTATCACTTGTAAACGGTTTTTTTCTGAAATTTCATAACAACTCATTATATTATACAGTTTATGCTCAATAATAAACATCTTTCTGTCTTTGACAGAAATGGAATGATGATTTGGAACATGTTTAGTGTGATATTTATCAAGTTGCCATGAAATTAGGCCTACCCTAGGGATACACTCTAACCCTTAGTTTCAAATACACTAGGAAAATTTTAAGAATTGCTTATACCAGAAGTTCTTTAAGAACTATAATATGCTATGGGCAATGATTGTGTATTAAAAAAGAGGTTGATACATCTTCTACTGCGCAGCAATTTGAATTTGATGCACCGATTAATGATATATTAACCTACAATTTAAATACGGAGCATACATGCATGCTTATGAGTTTATGTCAAAAATGTTATGGTTGAAGTTTGACTGCAAAATTGAGCCAATTAGTTTAATTTGAACTAACTGGTTTTTACATACTATGAGCGTTTCTAACTCTTTTTAATACACATCATTGGCTGTAGGTAAGTATTATGCATTAAAGTCAATCCATCAATAATTATTTTACCAAACTTGGAAAAAATATATTTATTTACTATAATTGATAATTTATTTTTCCTTTTATTCTACTCATCACCATGAAATACAAATAGGAATGCTACCACCAAAAAAAATTTTTTACATGAACACTCAATATTGAAAACACCTATCACCTTTATCATAAAAACAATCGTAATTATTTACAAACGTTTTCTCATTTTCCAAAGCTAGCATTGGAAGGAGCACAATCACTAGTTCATACATTTGAACTCTATCTAACTAAAATAATACCACAGGTAATCATCAAAGTGGAACGTGTTGTTTTTTGCGTTTGATTGTAGACATTTCAACAACAAAGATTTAGCACTTACAAAAACATACGCTAAAATCACACTAGATCCTTACAATCCACTACAGCTTGTGGTGTAACATATAATACGCCAGGATGTATTTTATTTAACACTGTAATTCGGTAGATTTAGAAGCAAAACAACACTATAATTACTGCACTGATTTCGTTCAAACCCTCGAGTTGAGGTCATAATACCACCATTGCTCGATAATCAACTCAGCTCAGCTGACATATGCGGAGTTACCAGCCTAAGTAAATTTTTTATACACACATTTTTAAATTCAACCAACTTCCATGTTCCGTTTGTTGATGTTGAAACTACTGCTAAGTGTTGAATGTTGTATGACAGCTCAGTAGCGCTGTCAAAAAAAAAAAAAAAGTGTTGAACAGTATATGCGCACGGCACATCGGGCGGACGGAGCACGACACGACCCCGCCATAAAAAACTGTTACAGAGTACTTTTGTTGTGTGTATTATTTTCTTTTTAGGCAAGCTATAAAATAATCGCAAGGAAACCTGCACATTCAGACGACTGTATGTGTAACCATGATCCAAACTGGTCAGGTTCCTCTGGTAGTAACAGGGTCACGAAGCTGAGGTTAGATGGCAATCGCTCCACTGAAATAACTCTGCCACATCCTGGATCAAGGTCCAAAGCGGACCCTGGGCCCTCGCGTGCGTGTGCACAACCGGGATAACGCTAGGAGGATGAGGATGACGAAGCAGTGTAAAATATTATAAAAAACGACAAATTGTCTGACGGTCTGAGAGTTTATTGGGAGTATAAATTTGTCAATCACACGCGCTCACGATCGACCGAGTGTCGTAATAAGAAAAAAAGAGTTTTCTCAAATGTCCCACTAGGGGTGCTGACCAAATTTCCACACTTTTCGTCACATGGACGAATACGGCACAAAAAAAATCGCACTAGGCCCTCTGTAACGAAAGCTCTACTAAGGTACTTCAAAGGTGTAGTTTCGTATATAATTGAATTACTTTTATCAAAGCGGTGTTTCTACGGCTCAAAATAAATCGGTCAAGCGTACTGACGTTTAAGTCTCATCTTGCTCCCACTAAGTGGGTAGCACATAATGTCATCTCATTCTATTCGTTAGCACTCGTTACTAGTGTTGCGCTAAATTTGTTATACGACTTATCGACATTTACGTGCACAATTTACATTACACAATAATTATTTTAGTACATTGGCAGCACTGAGGTATAGTGATATAATCGATAACACAAATATTTATACTTGCGCACTCAAATCAATACATAAGCAGAAATGTCATTAACCTACTTATACCGAGGAAGGTTGTGGTAGAATTATTGTTTTTTTTGCGAATAACAAAACGCTGACTCTTGACATTATGACTTCTGATAGTTTTCTCGGTTTAATGGATTATGAACAATGAGATGCGTAGTGAAAGCAAAGAGTATGGATGTTCGCGTGTGTAGATATGTGTGTATCGATCTACTACTGTAAGGTACGATCCCATCCAGACAACTTTGGGGTAGGTAAAGAAACATTCTCATTCACAGGAAGTCCTAAAGCGACTAAAATGAAGCAGAAATGGTAGAAGAAATTCTCTAAAGTGACTAAGATGAAGTAGATATGGTACGGAACCGTTCGTGCGCGAGTTCGCGCTTAGCCTTTTTTATTTTTCCAAAAAAAAAAACCTTGTCCGGGCTTTAAAACTTATGTAGTAATGCCTCTGTGCTTAGGTCAATTGGTAGATATATATCAGAAAACATGATTTTAAGAAACTTGTTTCCTGTCGTATTATAAATTATGAGCCTTATTTTAATATGTAATGTGTAGAAATTAGAACACAATAAATGCATTCTAATAAAACTACTTAAGTACTGTATTTAGATTCCAATGTAACTTCTCTGTGTTTGGTTTATAAATTCATATTTTTTATAATTAAGGCAATTTATTTGTAAGTTTTATAGAAGTAAATTTGTTTTGCAAACAAAAGTTTATATTTTTATTATATACTAGCTGACCCGACAGACTTTGTCCTGTTCTTTAGTTTTTTTAACCTCTATAGTACAAGTACGCTGGACGAAACATTCTCTAAGAAATGTCAGATAATTTTTGTGCCGAATCAAAGCGCCCCCACCGAGTGTACAGGGAACTAAAATAGAGTAAATTCCATATGTTTATGTCAATTCTCATTATTTCCGTGGATGGCCACCACACGCTCACTATAGCCGTCATCGCCAAAATGGCGATAATCAAATGGCTTCATTGTTAGGTTGACAGTATGCAGTCCAGCGTACTTGTATTATAGACGTCAGTGGTCGAACGTCACAAGGTTACATTTAAAATGTATATAATGTCCAAAGCGCTAAGGTTTGAATATAAATAATTTTATATGGTGGTCAAGTATTCTTGAATTTAATAATTTTCCGGGCAATTTTCTTAATTTAGTTCTTTCATAAGAACCTTCAACAACAAAAAGAATTAGTGAATTCGGTCCAGCCGTTCACGCGTGATGGCGTTACCAAGGGAAATAGGGATTCATTTATGTAGTAGATTGATAACAATTTTGATGATTCATACTTTAAAGTTCATTTTAGTTAATTTGATGACTAACTTAAATTTCTTAGAAACAAGAATCAGATATTATATTTAAGATAGTGCACATTAGTGAAAAGTTTTTCCTTGGGTGTAATAAAATATTGTTCCCATTTAAATTAAACAATAACATCGACTATCGATACTAATTTCTTATTGACCATCACTAATACGGTGTCTGACATTGAGTCGGTTCATCCGAACCTTTCGGATTTGGCGGAATTTTTCTGGAACAAAATTAATAACATTTCTCCTCTAGTAGGATATGTCCTCGATGTTCGTATGACTCCTACAGGGATAGATTCTTGGTCGCCTGTCTGCACCTAAAGTATTAATTTGACTAGACTAAAATGATTTTCTTCCTTTCGCGCGCTATTCACCTACAAGCCGCGGTGGTATCGTCCACGGTAGAAACTCAGTTAGGTTTGTTAGTTAGTTTGTTGCAGGCTTAGAGTAGATATAAACTCTAAGGTTGCAGACAAGACTGAAGACGCGAGCCTGTTTAACGAGACAAGAAAGATGTTCCCAGTAATTTATGTGCAGTTAATTTACAGCCGTATATAAACAAAATCTAAAAAGTAAAGTACGCCACAAGAAATTCCCTTTTTTTTACCATATTACTTATAGTACACACTGTATTGTATAGTGTGTCCGGGTTTCGACTGGCGTAAATTTATGGGCTATTAGATCATCAAATGTTATCGACAAAAAAAACCCATGTTGGGGGTCTAACTCCCATTTCTTGAAATGGCAGCTATTTTATTTATTTTAAAAAAATGCTATTTTTATGGATCTGGCGGTCCTATAAGTTATCAAAATGATTATTTTGGTAGGTAACGCTATGGCCTAGCAAGTGACTTATAAGATCAATTAAAAATTATTAAGCGTCAAAGAGAAAAAAAACTTTTTTAATAAATATTACTAAAAATTAAAAAAAGTTAAATAGTTTTTTAAACCTATTACAAAACTTAACTTACAAAATTTTTTTCACAAAAAATAGAAAAACTGTCAAAATAATAGTAGCTGGCTATCATCTAGCATCGCTAACCAGCGTGGTAATGCTGCCAACATCCTGGGAACCTTACCACAAAGACCCTTTTTATAATTTTTGTTTTTCTTTTGTATTAAATAATTTATCTTAATTTTTAATAATAAGTTGTAATATATAGTATTACTATTATAGTTAAGTAAAAAAACAAAATTTCCTTAGAAAAATTTCTTTAAAATTTGGTAAATAAAAGGCCCTTAAATTAGTCGAAACCCGGACACCCTGCATACCTATAGCTATTTGATAAAATCCAATGTAATAGTTATGTATAACAAATTATGATAAAAAAACGGTTTATAGTTTCTGTACAGTCGGCAGCACGTCAAGTTACCCTTTTGAACTACGACAACCTCTTTTATTACGTAGGAAATAGAGGCGGTCTCAAGGTCAAAGTGGGGTAGTCTGCTGAAGCGGCCTTATGTACTTACACACTCAACATTGAGTAACACTCAATGACTTACACATCGCAAGTAAGACTACACGTGTTGACCTTGAGACCGCTTCTATTCGTATCGTAATAAATAAATAGCTGTTATTGTCTAAGGTTATTGTAGTTCAAATGTAATGTAGCTATACCTAGCGATGGGCGATTGTTCGAAAAAAAATAATCGAATGAATCGACAATCGACTAGACGAACTATCGAATGTCGATTTAGTAATTCGGAAAAAAAATAATCGAATAATAATCGACAATCAAATGATAATCTATACTCGGCCCTTCGATGCATTTGATTGAATTGCCGCGACTGTGCGCACAGGACAGGCAGCGAACGAATGATTAATCGACGCGACGAATGACGATTCATTCGTTAGTAGTACGGCCTGCACACCGCACGCTCCGGTATTGCTCGCCGCATAATCGAAGGAGAATGACTGTGGTTGCTTATCGAATACATTCGATTACAGAGCCCATTCGAATAATTCGATTAATTAAGTAATAATCGCCCATCGCTAGCTATACCTTGACGTACTTCCGACTGAACTCGTGCATACCTAGGTTACCTGATTAACCTACTAGATACCTTCGCAATAAAACTATGTATGTATTTTAATATTTTACACTTCGTCTACAAAATTAACTGTAGCTAATTTTGTCTGGAACTCTTGTCTTTTAAACCAGGGGCTACCAATAAAATAACTTTGTATTTAAAGAGGCAACCCTGACTTTATTAGTTTTACTCCAAGGTCGCGAGCAGAGGAATAATAACGTTATGTTAGAAACTTAAGGCACATTTTCGAGCGCAGTGGTCTGCGACAAAATAAGAGTGGGTATGGACGATTTTCCTTAGAGTGATTTATCAGTTACCTAGTAACTATTAAAATCTGTGAGTCACAGATTATATAATAGTTACTACGTAACTGATTGTGATAAAACGCAGGGTGCTCTGTTTTGTGAATTTGATTTTATAAATTGTCTAAGCTATCCACCCTAATATTATAAATGCGAAATTGTGTGTCTGTCTGCCCTGTCTGTTACAAACGATCGGGCTACTGTTCACACAAATCGTGAACATTCATTCACTCACTGTCTACCGTTATGTTAATGACGTCTTTCGAAAATTTTAAATGCATGCCTCTTTTTTGACCAACTTAGAAAAATCATCTACGCAACGCAACCATCTATGCCATTGTAAAGAGGAGCCCCTTAAAGAGTAGACAGTCAGTTAGTAAATGAATGTTCACGATTGTGTGGAGAAAGACCATTTGATGGGCCAATCGGCAGCCTGGTCCCTTGTGAAGAGGAGCTATATTAAGCCAAGGACCGTAGCAATAATTTTAAAAGTCAAAGCACTAAGCCGATATCACCATAGACAATTTAAAATATTTAACTTAGTACACAGATGAGAAAAAAAAGACACGTTTTAAGTCGATGACTTAGGTACTATAATAAATAAGTAATACGAGCATGAAATGATAAAACACTATAATGTAAAGTCACAGATTATATAATAGTTAAAGTACACACGGCTGCTCGTCAGAAAACCCTCTTCGACCTTAGGACCGTTTTTCTTTGCTACGTAATAAAAGTTGTTTGTAGCCTCGTAGGTACTTCAAATGGGTAACGTCAACGTGACGTGCTGCCTGCTGTATGTACATACTATCTCAAACATTGTACCTATTATGTGGGTAGATAACAATCGTAAAAATTAATAACAAAATTATGTTGTAGGTAATCAAAATTGTAATAATCAAAACCCTCCATAAAATGAAATGTCAGCACCTCACTCACCTTATCAATATAAATTATCTACGAGTAGGCAAAGTAACTTTAGGTAGGTAAAAGTAAGTGCTTGTGTATTTTAAGTGGATAGATAGGCTCATACCAAATTAAAAGGTAGGTAACTCTTGCGAAGCACAGTAATTATTATGTACTCGTTAAATTAATTAGGTATTATACCTATTCGCTGATGTGTTGCCATAACTATTATATCATCTGTCTGTGGTGTTGACGACTGAACCCACAGAGTAGCTACTTGTGTACCAACCATGGGTACCAACACATAATAAGTACTAGTACTCCGTACAGAAGTATGACTGCAATGAAATTCAAAGGAATATCTACTCAATGTTGTCAACGATATGGTGTAATTCGGGTTCGCCTCAGACTCCAGCACATTTTCGTGTAGATACCTACAGAAATAAGTACATTGCAAGATAATTTCATTTTTATAACTCTGGAATATGATTCATAATACATTAAACCTATTCAGTGACGTACTATCACGCAACGCGATAGGAGGGTTGACACTGCCACAAGAAGCTACTTACGCCATCTAGCGGAGTCATTATACGCATTCAATGTATGGGAACCAAAATTTTTCGGATCAAAGGATGAGCCTTGGCATACTTGTTCCTCAGGTAGACTTCTAGACTAAACGCCCGGGAGTTAGCGGCTCACACCCCGCAGGGGGTCTGGGGGAGGGTGTGAAGCTCCTATACTCCGCACGCACTGTGACTCGTCATAACTGCTAATTTATACCTTCTAGGACAAGTTTGGTATTTTTAAAACAAAAACCAATCATTTTCATACAAAAATTGAATTAAGAACAGAAATTAAAAAAATATATTCTTCATTTTTATAGGTAATGGCCATAAACTTTAAACGTGTACCAATATCTGCTTTAAAAAAAATTAGGTAAATAGCCGCATTCATACAGATTCCAAAAATATAAGCTTTGTTGGAAATATTTATAGTAAAAATGTTTAAAAAAATATTTTACTCCATGCGACAGAAGCGAAAATTCTTAGAAAAATACAGGACAGCAGAAAAACAACTTTTACATGTTGCTAAGGACCTGTAACTAGTGAGAATAGAATATGGTGTTTATAGAATAGGACACAATTTTAATGCCATTTTGATAAAAAAATATTGTATGAACCCTGTGTATATGTTTATCGTTGTGTTTAAAAACTTATTGCTCAACTAGATTTATGACAATGTCGGGTGACTTGAAGGTCTTTAATTAATCGATCTACATTGATATGTGCTTAAAACAACTACATATATTTATATACTGTCTCTTATGTAAATTTGCCCTCAGAATCTCTCAATTCCGTGCACTTATGTTGCCGCTGCAAGCACCTGCATTTGTGGCCGCCACACTTCATTTTGCAACTGCACCTGAGAATTTCTCAGGTGCAGTTGCAAAATGAAGTGTGGCTGCCAATGGCAAGTTTGTACATGAAGGTTTCCAGCTGTCAGCGACTTTGGTCCATCATTCCCAATTAGATGGATTTTTTTGGAAAAAAAGCTTTCATCCATCGTTCACCGTAGAAAATGAACAAGACCTTAAAGTTTTTACGAATACACTATTCCCGGAACCGATAGCAGTCAGCGGCGAGACGCTCGAAGTTGTCCAGGAATACGTTTTCCTCGGGCAAGTGTTGCAACTGGGTAGATACAACTTCGAGCGCGAAATCGCCAGAAGGGTGCAGCTAGGTTGGGCAGCATTTGGGAAGTTGCGTCACATCTTCTCGTTGCCACTACCGCAATGCCTGAAGAGCAGGGTGTATAAGCAGTGCGTCCTACCATGTCGCTTAGCGAGCTATGCTGGGGATCTATGCTGGGGAACGGTCTATGCTGGGGATCTCGCTAAGGTATATAATCCGGAACTAGATCATCCGCCGAAAGACGAAAGTCATAGATATCGTTCAGAGGTGCAGAAAGCTGAAGTGGCATTGGGCTGGTCATGTCTGTCACAAACCGACGGGCGTTGGAGTAGGAAGGTTCTCGAATGGAGACTACGTCTTGGAAATCGTAGTGTAGTTTTGGACGCCCCTCTGCTTGGTGGACCGATGACCTGAGGAAGGTGGCCGGTGGTGGCTGGATGCGAGAAGCGGAGGACCGTGAAAGTTGGCGCAGTCTTGCAGATGCCTATGTCCAGCAGCGGACTGCAATAGGCTGATATGATTACACGATTGAGTGATTGGTTAATTACGTGATTTCATTGTGTTAATACTCAATATCTACCTGTCATATAAAACGACCACAATCTTTTCGATTATGGAAAATGCATCGCTGTTCTTGCTCATATAAGCTGTCGTAACACGTTCTGTGGCATTGGGGAAAGCATTCAAAATGAACAAGACCTTAAAGTTTTTACGAATACACTATTCCCGGAACCGATAGCAGTCAGCGGCGAGACGCTCGAAGTTGTCCAGGAATACGTTTTCCTCGGGCAAGTGTTGCAACTGGGTAGATACAACTTCGAGCGCGAAATCGCCAGAAGGGTGCAGCTAGGTTGGGCAGCATTTGGGAAGTTGCGTCACATCTTCTCGTTGCCACTACCGCAATGCCTGAAGAGCAGGGTGTATAAGCAGTGCGTCCTACCATGTCGCTTAGCGAGCTATGCTGGGGATCTATGCTGGGGAACGGTCTATGCTGGGGATCTCGCTAAGGTATATAATCCGGAACTAGATCATCCGCCGAAAGACGAAAGTCATAGATATCGTTCAGAGGTGCAGAAAGCTGAAGTGGCATTGGGCTGGTCATGTCTGTCACAAACCGACGGGCGTTGGAGTAGGAAGGTTCTCGAATGGAGACTACGTCTTGGAAATCGTAGTGTAGTTTTGGACGCCCCTCTGCTTGGTGGACCGATGACCTGAGGAAGGTGGCCGGTGGTGGCTGGATGCGAGAAGCGGAGGACCGTGAAAGTTGGCGCAGTCTTGCAGATGCCTATGTCCAGCAGCGGACTGCAATAGGCTGATATGATTACACGATTGAGTGATTGGTTAATTACGTGATTTCATTGTGTTAATACTCAATATCTACCTGTCATATAAAACGACCACAATCTTTTCGATTATGGAAAATGCATCGCTGTTCTTGCTCATATAAGCTGTCGTAACACGTTCTGTGGCATTGGGGAAAGCATTTAGTGTCCATCGCATTTTTTACCTTTTTAATTGAAGATGGAAACAGTATCACATTTGCCCCATTAAGGCATGGAACAGCGGAGAACTTACTTTTTTGTTGTACTGTAAAAAAGAAAAGATGTATAGTCAACATAGGTACATACTGGACGTGTAAATTCAAGAGTATTAGCTACCACATGTAAAGGGTGGTATTGGTGGTGTTTTCCAGTATCTACATGTACGTACCTATAGCTCATCTATCCCAGGTAGGTACTGACTTCAAACGAAGAAATTTCGTTTGCTCTCTATTTTTTGCTATTCATACAATTTTGGCCTAAATAAGGACGGGTATGACTCAGACTAATCCGATAGGTATACCTACGATCAAACCGTACTCCGAATACGCAAAGATGAGCTCCATGTCACTATGAAGAAGTGGAGACAAGAATAATGGTACATGTTTGATGCAGTAATATAAATAAAAATATAGTAGATTGTTATACAAGGGACGAAAGTGACCATTCCACTCGAGAAGTTTCTGGCGCTCGAACGAAGTGAGAGCTAGACTATCTAGACTATCGATAGTTGAGGCAAAAGCAATAGTGTCGATAAAATATCGATAGAATACCGATAGTTAAGGCAAAAGCAATAGTATCGATAAAATATCGATAGTGTCGATAGACTATCGGCAGTTGAGGAAAAAGCAAAAGTATCGATAAAATATCGATAGACTTTTGATAGTTAAGGCGAAAGCAATAGTATCGATAGACTATAGATAGTTGAGGCAAAAACAATAGTATCGATAGTTGAGGCAAAAGCAGTAGTATCGATAGACTATCGATAGTCTAGGCAAAAGTAATACTATTGATAGAATATCGATAGTATCAATAGACTATCGATAGTTAAGGCAAGAACAATAGTATCGGTAAAATATCGATACACTATCGATAGTTGAGGCAAAATCAAAAGGATCGATAAAATATCGATAGTATCGATACTCTTTCGATAGTTAAGGCAAAAGCAGTAGTATCGATAGAATTTCGATAGTTGAGGCAAAAGCAATAGTATCGATGTACTATCGATAGTTGAGGCAAAAGCAAAAGTATCGATAGTCTACCGGTAGTAATGATAGACTTTCGATAGTGTCAAAGTTCAATATTAAAATCACTATCGATAGGTAATACAGCTCTGTACCGTTACCATGAGTTTACGGCGGTTTTACTCGCTAGCGACGACGTAAAAAAAGTGTATAGAAAATTGCACAGCGCCTCTAGCGGTTACTTGAAAAACTAAAAATTTTACGTCGTCGCTAGCGAGTAAAACCACCGTAAACTCATGGTAACGGTACAGACTATTGCAATAACTATCGATACTCTCGATAGTGGCCTTTTATTCAATAGTAGGAGTGTAAAGTAGGAGGGAAAAGCATTTTCATGTTCGGAAAGTTGAACTTTCATGTGTAGATAGCCGGTCGGGAAATAACTTTTCCCTCCTACTATTGAATAAAAGGCCACTATCGAGAGTATCGATAGTTATTGCAATAGTCAGAGCTGTATCAGCTATCGATAGCAATTTTAGTGTTGAATTTTGATACTATCGATAGTATCGATATTATTTATTAAAATTAACGAAGCTATCGATAAAATCATTACTATCGATACTATCAATACTATCGGTAGACTATCGATAATATTGCTTTTGCCTCAACTATCGATATTATATTGATACTATTGCTTTTTACTCAACTATAGATACTCTATCGATACTATCGATATTTTATCGATACTGTTGCTTTTGACTTAACTATCGATAGTCTATGGATACTATCGCTTCAACTAGATAGTCTATCGACACAATCGATATTTTATCGATACTATTGCTTTTGTCTCAACTTTCGATATGTTATCGATACTATTACTTTTGCTTCAACTATCGATAGTCTATCGATACTATTACTTTTGCCTCAACTATCGATAGTCTATCGATACCATCGATATTCTATCGATACTATTGCTTTTGCCTCAACTATCGATAGTCTATCGATACTATTGCTTTTGCCTCAACTATCGATAGTCTATCGATACTTTTCTCACAGTCGAAATGAAAAATAGTATAAAAATAGTTTGACTCGGGTGAAAGCACCCATTCCACTCTCGAGCTATTGACTACAGTACCGTTACCATGAGTTTACGGTGGTTTTACTCGCTAGCGACGACGTAAAAAATGTGTATAGAAAATTTTAGTTCTCCAAGTAACCGCTAGAGGCGCTGTGCAATTTTCTTTACACTTTTTTTTACGTCGTCGCTAGCGAGTAAAACTGCTAAAAATAAATAATTACATTAAAGTAATCATAATATTTAAGGGGGGCTCCCATACAAAATTGTTTTTTTTTCGTATTTTAATGGTACGGAATCCTTCGTGCGCGTCCAACTCGCACTTGGCCGGTTTTTTTATGTGTTTAAACGACTCAGTCGTGACATACGGACTCCCAACATTTTAAAGACTTGACTCGTTGGATTCGTAATCGTAAGTCGTAAGGCGCGCTCATACGCTGTAATGAGATATTAGATGAATGTGGATATAATATACTGTGTTTATATGGGTACATACACACACAGTCAATAATTAATAAAAAATTTCTTCTTGTCAACCAATCATCAAGTTTTTTGATGATTGGTTGACAACAAGAAAAATTGATGATTGATAGAAAAGAAACAGATTGGGGAACAAAACTAGAAGGGCTTCTATGTGACTACTTTCTTGGCTCGAGGTATGGTATTACAAGAAAGGGCAAGATTAAATGATGACTAAGCTATAAATGGGTCGTTTATATAAGACGAAAGTGGGAAGAGAATTCACCGAATAAGTAATGGGTAGGAAAGTAAGTTTACCAAACACTAAAATCCCAATTTACCAAACACTAAAATCAAATAAAATACAACTATTATCTTTATTTATTTAGGTATGTACTGAGTAATTCAAAAATATTCACAGATTTGAATTCAATTTAGTAAGTTTTTGCGCAAATTCAAATTCTTCAAATAATTCTCGTATTTTACTTATACTCTTTGCTCTAGCAAGTTGGCGCGGCAGAAGAGGGCGTTACTTGACGGTATCCGGGAAACGAAGTCTTTATTTCCTACTGTCGCAGTTCGTCGCTTTCGTAGCGTTGGGTTTACTCCCCGGAATATTTCCAACTGTTGGGTTTATTCCCAAATTCGGGGAAAGTATGCGGAATATTTCTAATTCGTCGGGAAAATAGGAAAAATACTCAAAAGTGCACTTGAAATAATAAAATGCGAGAATTTTGCTATTTTGATAATGGTTTTACGCCTGTAGCACACCTTCACATAAAACCATAACAGCGGGACCACGCTATTTTTGCCTGTTTGTCAGTTTTATTACACCAAACGTAAACGGCATGTTCTAATGCTTAGGTTTATCTGAGTCTCTCTTTCTTTGAGATTCGACGATCCTGTAGTATACTTCCTACTACTGTGTCCACGATGTCGCGAATTGGTGCAGAAATGTAAAAGTTTGAGAAGGATTGGAGAAATCTCGACTTATGTTTAAGACCCCGTTTGTTAACGGGGTCATAGTAAAATCTCTACATTAGAAACGGCAGTTTGGCTTCTGTTAAGTTTGAATATTTGAGACAAATGATAATAAAGTTAAATCTTCGTTATTAAAAACAAGAAATTCAGGAAACAAAATGGGTAGGTCTGTTTTCTTCGAGGTGTCTAGGTAAACATACTTAAAGTCCCGAGTGTGGTAAGTGAGCTATCAACGGAATAGTAAAAGAAAGGCGCCTCTTTTGTTTATATTTTTTTGCTTGTCAACTCGAAAATTGCTTGTTTTATTTTAGGACACATTCATTTAGATTCATTTCATTTAGATTATTTTTCTATAGGTCCAAAAGTGAACAAGATATTACAAAGTATCTGATTTGTTGACAAGTTCAAAAACTTTATTCCATATGCGGATAAATCGCGCAATACTAATTTAATGTTTCGAACAAATAAAGGCGATTTTGCACATGTAATAGATTTAATTAAAGAGAATTGCAAGTTTTTTTTTAGTGTTTGTATGAATAACATCAAAAAAAGTTTGAGATCACTAGCATAAACTGATATCATTCTTTAAATTTAATTTTATCAAGAAAAATCTTTTGTTGTGTGTTTTCTTTAAACAGAAAAACCCTTTGAAATTAAGAAAAAAAACTAATTTTAATTTTTTAAGAACAAAAATAGAGTAATTAACCATAGCACAATTGTAAGAGAAATTTGATATAAAGTAAAATACTGTTTAACCAAACTTAACGACAATTTATGATTAAAACGTTTTTATTCAATATAATATAACTACTCCTCTGGCTCGTACACATGCGGAGATCCTCCTGGGCATGCTGAGGATCAAGTTATCCAGCATTTCTTGTGGTAACCTGTCCCATTCTTGGATAGCGGCTTCCCTGAGGTCTGGCACTGTCTGGGGACGTGGCTGACGGTTCCAAACAGCTCGTTTAAGAGCATCCCACGCGTGCTCTATTGGGTTTAAGTCAAGCGAGCCAGTAGGCCAGTCTAACCTTGTGATGTCGTATTCTCGGAGAGCAGCATTGACTCGTTGAGCTCGATGTGCGGGCGCATTATCATCGACCAGTACAAATTGATGCCCATGGTTTATTCGGAATGGTCTGACAATTCCATTAATAGCAACTGCTTTATACATTTTTGCTGTCATGAAGCCTCGATACCTTCCTGTAGCAGTTCTTTGCCTTTCACGGTCTCCTGGTCTTCTCCAGACACGGACACGTCGGTTATCTGAATGATACTGATTCGCGATTCGTCAACGAAGAGACAGTTTTGCCAAATGGTTTCTTCTTCATCTTCTTTATTCTGCCGAAGCGTAGCCCACTCCAATCTCTGTCGTTGACGTTGCCGAGAATTCAGAGGCGCTCGCCAAGACCTCTGTGCTCGAAATTCCAGCCTGGTGCAAGCAATTCCGAATGGTCTGAGTGCTAACTTCAAGCCCAGAGGTGGCCCGAACCGGTCGGTCAGCTAAATTACCCATCCCGTGGTACCTCTGCAACGTGGTCACGACACAGGATTGGGATATAGCAAGTCTGCGTGCTGTATTCTTCTTCCCTCAAAGTTACTATTCTTGCTCGTAAAACTTCTGAATATCTTTTTAGCATTTTTTCAATCACAACTTTTTGCGAAAAAATATTTAAAATCCGTCAAAATTGACTTAATCAGATTTCTGAGTGAGCGTAAGCTATGACTGAAAGCCTTTTTATATGGAAAAAGAATTGAACTGTTTTATTGTCTTGAATTCTAATTGTATATTTTTAAATAAAGAATCTTAAAAGAAGAAGAAATCATATTAATTATAATCTACCGTTACAAAAAAGATTTCGATTTTTCAGTGATCGTAAACTCTTTTTGATGTGTGTATTTAAAAACTCTACCGAATTTACCAATTTAGTTTTTTTTTTTACATTTTTAATTTTTATTTTACCACTTTAGAAGTGTTTTCTTTATCAAAAAAATTGTATTGCGAGATTTGTCCGCAGTTGAAATTAAGTTTTTGAACGTGTTATCAAATCAGATACTTTGTAATATCTTGTTAACTTTTGGCCCTACAGAAAAAAAAAATCTAAATGAATGTGTCTTAAAATAAAATAAGCAGTTTTCGAGTTTACAAGCAAAAAAATATAAACAAAAGAGGCGCTTTTCTTTCACGATTCCGTTGATAGCTCACTTACCACACTCGGGACATTAAGTATGTTCACCCAGACACCTCGAAGAAAACAAACCTACCAATTTGTTTTCGGAATTTCTTGTTTTTAATAACGAAGATTTAACTTTATTATCATTTGTCTCAAATATTCAAACTTAACAGAAGCCAAACTGCCGTTTCTAATGTAGAGATTTTACTATGACTCAGTTTCTTTACGTCGAGATTTCTCCAATCCTTCTCAAACGTCTACGTTTCTGCACCCATTCGCGACATTGTGGGCAGTAATAGGAAGTATACTACAGGATCGTCGAATCTCAAAGACAAAAAGACTCAGATAAATCTAAGCATTAGAACATGCAGTTTACGTTTGGTGTAATAAAACTGACAAACAGGCAAATGTAGCGTGGTCCCACTGTTGTGGTTTTATGTAAGGGTGTGCTATAGGCGTAAAACCATTGTTACAATAGTTAAATTCCCGCATTTCATTAATTTAGGTCCACTTTTGAGTATTTTCCCGCCGAATTGGAATATTTCCCAATCTTTCCGTTTTTTCCCATACTTTCCCGTATTTTTCTTTTCCATCCCAATTTTTTCTTTCCCTTGCCCATCGCTACGCTTTCGGTATCATGCGTGACGGCACAAGCGATATTTCACTAGCACCTTGGATTCAGACGTTCCAGGCTACAGGATCAATAGGAAAACGGCACTCGAACTCCTAGAAAGGCGTGTTCCTAGAATATATCGTGTAGGTAGAGATTAGTTGCTCAGTGGGACAAAATACCGAGAGTACAGAAGGCAATCTATGTAGATTGCCTTCTTGCTTTGTATGTACAAAGCGCGGTCGAGCAACGCATACATACACACCGCTCACGGACACGATATTTCGTCAGCATCTTGATGGCGGGATCAAGCTTCCGATTCAAAATGTTTAATATCAGGGAATAAGTGCATCATTTGTACCATTTGTACCCTGACCTAGACGTTTGTACATCTGAAGACAAAAACGGCACATCGACATTTTTCTGGTCCCGCCATTATGACGTCAAAGTGGCGGGACCAACTTGAAGCGCTGCACACACAACCATAATTCATTGAACTCGATTAGTACTGCATTTGTACTTCCTATATACTGTACTGTTTTCTTGGTAGCAATAACTGGATTAAAGTAATGAAATCAAAACGCTGATCCCGCCATTTTGACGTATATGTAAATTGGCGCATTCATTTCAAAGTCGCTAAATCACACAAAAAAACACATAACAAGACTTTGTGCTAGCTGAGTACATGATCGTACAAAAAGTTATCAACAATTTGTTGCTTCATAATGCGTTTGGCTTGAAAATAGGGGAAGGGGGCCTAAAGCAGGTTACTTATGTTTATTTTAATGACCTCTTCAGAGCCTCGATGAGAAGTCTCGCCAAGATATCTCGCACAACACTGGTGTCTGTCCACACTTAAGATATTTCGCACTTGCTGTTCTCCTCGCTACTAAAGTGGTAGTATGGACGACTTACGCACCTTCCCCACATCTGGCAACCGCAGTAGGGTCCGGCACAAAATTGTGTTTGTTCTTCGATCGGTGTCGGTATTTTTCCCGAACATTATTACATTCTTGTCTATGTTCTCAGTGCAACGAAAGGAAATAAATATGTATAACTATTTTTGCAATGCCTTTGATTTAATTTATGTTGTGTGCTTATGGTTATCATTTAAGCAGGGGTCACGCAAGAAATTGTCTGTGTTTGGTGTCGGTATTTTTCCTGCTTCAAATTAGTTGCTCCATATATCATGTTGGTATCCAAGCTACTTACATTGATTCGGTACTTATGTAAGTGTGTTATAATAAAAAATCCACAGACCCTGCAGTTCCCGCAATCTTCGGTGGCATTGAAAATGAATTTAAGAATAAAACATGCGAATTTTTTTTAACATGCACATAACAAAAATCTTGTTACACAGTTCAATGAAGCCCTGAATGAAATACAATAAGAAGTCAAATAAAAAAAATCAATTTTGACAGCTGTCATCCGAAATGAAGATCTCGTAGAGCCCTAAAATTTGTTTCTAAACCAGTAGTCTTGGGTGGATAGTTTCCGAGCTATGGCGGTTTCAATTGTGACAGCTGTCATCCGAAATTAAGGTGTCATGTAGCCCACATACTCATACTTGTTACTTAAGAGCGAAGAAGCTGACAATTGGACATAACAAACAGTATTAAGTATTTGAACAGAAAAGTTATATTTTTTATTATTACACATTACATAGGTACCCAATCAGTGTAAGTACCTAGGATATCTACATGACATACGGAGCAACTAATTTGAAGCGGGAAAAATAGAAAGAAGAAATAAATAAAAATGATTTATTAATTTGGGACATCACAAACACACACACACACACACGCTTACAAAAAATATATAACATAATAGTAAATACAAACTACACAACAAAAAATAAAATTAAACAAAATATAAAATTAAACAACAAAAAACAACTGATCAGAGAACACACATAATTTCTTGCCAGACCCTACTGCGGTTGCCAGATGTGGGGGAGGTGCACTGTCAAAGTCGTCCATACTACTACTTTAGTAGCGAGGAGAACAGCAAGTGCGAAATATCTTAAGTGTGGACAGACACCAGTGTTGTGCGAGATATCTTGGCGAGACTTCTCATCGAGGCTTTGAAGAGGTCATTAAAATAAACATTAGTGACCTGCTTTGGGCCCCTTTCCTCTATTTACATGCCAAATGGAATATGGAGCAACAAATTGATGATAACTTTTTCCCTACAAGGCTTACAAATCTGAGACAAACATCACGATCATGTACTCAGCTAGTACAAAGTCTTGTTATGTGATTTTTTGGGTGATTTCGCGACTTTGATATAAATGCGCCAATTTACAGATACGTCAAAATGGCGGGATCAGGGTTTTGATTTCATCACTTTAATCCAGTTATTGCTGCCAAGAAAACAGTACAGTATATAGGAAGTACAAATGCAGTACTAATAGAGTTCAATGAATTATGGTTGTGTGCAGCGCTTCAAGTTGGTCCCGCCACTTTGACGTCATAATGGCGGGACCAGAAAAATGTTGATGTGCCGTTTTTGTCTTCAGATGTACAAACGTCTAAGTTTGGGTACAAATGGTACAAATGATGCACTTATACCCTGATATGAAACATTTTGTATCGGAAGCTTGATGCTGACGATATTTCGGAACGGTTGGGTACGCACGCGAGTGCATACTCTGCTTGAGATACGCTTCTGTGCACTTTAATGTGCAAATATAAGGTAACAAAAAAACGATTATAACAGTGCAGTGGATGGTTGTTTAAATTCAACTTTAAACGGTGTAGGGTCGTTTTTCAAGCAACCTCTTGTTTCAGAGAGCTGTAAGTAGGTATTTTCTTGTATTTCTATTGAAAAAAAAATTAAAATATAATAAATGTCCATTTCGCCAATGTCGAAATCGTCGCAATATATTTTTATGACTTTTTAATTTAAGTTCTAATATAACATTAATTTTAAATAATTTTAGTTAGGTATGTTATTTACTCTCCTTATACAGAATATCCTGTTTAATTCTCAACAACAAATCAAAGAACTAGATACAAGTGCCACTACCACGATACTTTTGTGCATGAACAAAAGTTGACAGCCCTAGTGCGAGCGCCGAGCGTATAGGTACGAAAAGTGAAGTGCATACAGGTGGCCCTGTATGCACGGGGACGGGGACCTATTTCACTAAACAATTGTCATATTTTTTTAAAGTTATTTCATTTATTAGATGTTCTATAGTGGTTTTATTATATGTTTTTCTTTAAATACAAAGTTACTGAATTCAAATTATAAATCTATTCTCTATCATTTCTTTTGTATGAGAACCCGTTTAAATCGCTATCACAGCCGTACCTTTTGTTTGCATGGCGAAAACACTACAATTGTCACGCAAAACAGACACAGCTCCGACCTCATGTTAAGAATTCCCGACAATTCTACTAATATGTCGAGTTTGTAAAAAATACTGACAACTGTCACATAGCTAGGAATGTTTACAATTTTTAGCCATCATATGTCACTGACATATGTCTGTTTGGTAAAATAGGGCCCAGGTGTTTGTGTTCTGTACTCTCGGTATTTTGTGTCAGTGGTCTAGGGCACTAGTACTTATTCTGTGCTAGGGCTCTCAGGACACAGGACACCGAAATAAGCCATATAGAAATTAATCACTACTACATAAATAAGCGACGAACACACGGCAGCAGATAAATAAAGACTTACTTATTAGAAACATGTGTCCAAGTTACTTCCTAACAAATGTGAATGGAGGCATGCCACAAAAATTTCGAAATGCAGATTTCTAATAGGTGAACATTTTTGAGTATTTTTGATTCACCCATGTCCTAATTCCATTACTGTCAGATACATATCCAAATAGTATTGTATGTAAATAAAAAATTGTTAAAAGAATTGTCATTTCTTAATACTATAATATCCAGTGTAAAGATTCATCACTTATACCTACATACATATAGTGCAAAAACACAAGTAATCTTATTATCATTCATGATTATTCATACCTTTTAAAAAGCAAAAAAAAAAAAAAATAGTATACAATAAATCAACATCAACTTGCACATATTTTAGAAGTTTTTTTGCAATTTACATTTACTGCTTAAATCACAGAAATTCAAATCTTACAAAATTTGACACAACAATGGAATTTTATTCTAAATCACAGATTTTGTTCGACAATGAGAAATATATTAACTTTTTATTCAATTACTTTTGCTTCTATAAGGCACTCAACACAACCTTATGTAACAATATAAACATGTCAACTAGTGGATAACAACAGATAGTATACATTTATGCAAATTATGCAGCTCTTGCTTAACCTTACAATGACCTTATTATACTAGAATAACCTCAGAGAATAAATACATACATTTTATATAAAATTGGAATGATAAGATTAAATGCATTTATACTTTTCAAAATATCACCAAAAGCAGGAAGCCATCACCCAATAGTTAATATATCTAGCAAGCAAATACAAATCATTAAGGCATTGCAGGTTTAACCCATTTATAGGAACCTGAGTACTTAAAATCATATCCTTTTAATTTACTATCAGCTTCAAGAGGACCCCGAGAGCCATAAACATAGGGAAGAGGTTGGACTTTCTGCTCCTCTAATTCTTTCAGAATTGGAGTAAATATACGCCATGCTTCAGTCAACTCATCATTACGTACAAAATGCATTTGACTGCCCATAAAGACATCCAAAATTAATCTTTCATATGCATCTGGTACATTCGCTTCTCTATAGCGTAAGCTATAAGTCAAGTCAAGTTCAGCTTCAACAATATCAAAATTCATTCCTGGTGACTTGGACATCAATTTCAAGTACACCGCTTCGCCAGGTTGCACCCGTAGTACTAATTCATTCCGTTTGCCATGGCCATCAAAAATGTCACCTGGCACATCTTTATACTGCACTCTGACTTCAGCTTTTCTCTCATTGAGAGCCTTTCCACAACGCAGGACAAATGGAACACCCTGCCACCTCGAGTTGTTGATCCATAAGGCTGCCAATGCATATGTTGGTGTTACAGAGCCTTTAGGAACTGTTGGGTCATCAAGATAACCTAACTTTTCATCACCTTGTCCATCAGGGTTGCCAACATATTGACCTATCAGTATATCTTCTCGACGAATAGGGCGAATGTGTCTCAATACTTTTACTTTCTCATCTCTGATATCATTAGGGTTCAATGACACCGGTTTCTCCATAGCAACAAGGGAAAGTATTTGTAGAAGATGGTTTTGCATGACATCTCTTATGATGCCAAAATCATCAAAATATCCACCCCTACCCTCAGTTCCAAATGGCTCTTTGAATGAAATAAGGACAGAAGCAATGTTTTCTCTATTCCATGAAGGGTCAAAAATGGAATTGGCAAATCTTAAGGTCAGTAAATTTTGCACCATTTCTTTTCCAAGATAATGATCAATTCTGTAAATTTGTTCTTCTTTAAAGAGGCCTGCAAGATGCTGGCTTAATTTGTTTGATGAGACATCATCCCTACCAAAAGGTTTTTCAATTATAACTCTGGTATATCCCTTTATAGCGGTACAGGCATTTCTGATATTCACAGTGACGTCAGAAAACACGGTAGGTGGTACCGCTAAATAAAATATCCTGTTAGCGACTGGTCCTTTCTCGTACTTGGTAATAAGTTGATTGAGCAATTCGTAATCTATACGCTTGTCATAGGATCCCGCATGATAATCGTTTAGGGCCCAGAACTGTTCAAATTTTTCTTCATCACCAGGACGCACTTTCATATACTTTTCGCTTTTTTGCCGCACCTCCGACAAGGTTTGCTTGGTGCGTGCATATCCAATAAATCTAGTTTTCTCCGGCAAAAGATTGTCACGATACAAAAACCAAATAGTGGGATAAATCTTCTTTTTAGCCAAGTCTCCTGAAGCACCCAGCAATACGAAAGTGTGTGGATATTGAAAATCATCTTTATTTTCCATGTTGCAGATAACTTAACCTTACTTGACACCAAAATTTAAAGTATTTGTACGCTTATTATTATTTTTGTACTATATTCTATATTTAACACTTACGTACGTAGCACTATTTATAAGATAGCGGTTAGCAAAGCATTACAGCTATTAGAGCAAATTTTAACAAAAGTTTCGGTACCTAGTGCAACCACTTTATATACTAAATTTAAAGTGCGTTCTATATAAACAATGTTTAATAAACGACGTGATTGGTCGTATACAGGTAAAAACTTTCGAAAAAATTGGAACTGGCCAATGACAGGGTATGTTTTATCTATGTAAACTAGCAGCTGAATGTTGAAAACAAACTAGTTTTGCACATGGTTTTGCATTACTTTTGTCGAATGACATTTATTTGACATTGAACTTTTTGTACTTGAATATCGTTCCGTTTTCCGTTACATATCTAAAAATCTAATAAAAATTAAGTTTATTTGTGTTGACCAAACATAATAAATGATAGTCACAAAGCGACAACAAATTTAATTTTTGTAGGTAAATAAGTCGCAATGTGACACCATTTTTTTAAAGGTATCTGCTGCTTACCATCAGAAACAATGCAATGCAATGCAGTTCATAAACCTGGCAAGTTCCGATAAATCTTACCATGTCATGTCCCTGGAATTAGGCCCGCAGCAGGGAAGTTTTTGGTAACCTGTCACCAATCAAACAAAAATTTAATTCTTCTTCTTAGCGAGTCGGTGGAACACGAGAAAATTACATTGTAGCAGTCCAAAATTCAGCCACTTGTATTGCGGATCGACTGCCGAATTTAATTAATAGATCTATATGAATGTATAGAACCGTGACACGTCTTGCTCTTTTATCCTGTAAGTAAACGGTAAACATATCAGCTTGTGAACGCTCATAGTAACATTTTGCGCCAACTTAAAGTTGGGTAGTTTTGTGGTTGCTGGCAATTCAAAGGAAAGTTATTTTGCTAATGTGTGGCTGCGGACGCTGGACCTTTACGCAGACGCGAAAAGGAGAGGATGGGTTTTGCTTTGCTTCTTCTTTGGTTTCTTCTAAATTACTTTTTTATGTCCATTTAAATTGAGTGGGTAAGGCATTATGTCATCAATATGCTGCAAAGGAGAATCAACGAAGGAAAGCGAGAAAATATGAAATAATGTATAGTGCCTGCTCAAACAACTCGTTGGCTGTACAGACGTGATCCATTGCCTACCCAGAATAGACGAATTTCTAAAAAAAAAATGTGTTGCTCACCGCTGCGTTTTATTCTATCATCTTGCAATCTACTATATGTTCAATTTTTTTGGCTACTGAAAATCATTTTATATAATGCTTTATATATTAAGTTAAACTATTCAATTATTCTGTAAAGTGTTTCTTAGTCAAACAATATAAATGAAGGTGTACTTACACGTTAAAATGTTGATATCGAAAGATAGATATATATTTTTTGTAGAAACAAATTGAACAAAACGGAAACTCACCGTGACGTGACGCTATGTCAATTTGTGTGTAGTAGATCTTTGTTATAAATCTTTAAAATCTGGCTATTAATTAATAATTTGTGTCTTAATTATGCTTGGTTGATCGTAATAGAACGTTTCGCGTTATATGTGTTTAAGAATTCTCATACACCGTCTGTGTCAGATGCGGGATAAGCTCATCTATAGGTATATGTAGTTCAACGACCTTGTTACTGACAGGTTCATCTTTCTTTGCTTGAGCTGTATTATTTTATGAAAGTGGTATACCTACTCTAGACGATAATTAAATTGCACATCATGGAGCCCTCAAGAGAACCAGGTATGTGCCATTGTATTTGTTAAATACAAACCTTATTTATATCTTTAAGCTTCTTGAGCATTCTACATAGGTTGATTTGCTTATGATGTTTCTAAGTTTGCTCTGCTTTTTTATAGCTCAATCACTGAGGTTTTATGTTTCTAGACACAATAATCAATTTCTTATGATCCTCAAGTCGTGAATTTGCACCTGAATTCTTATTTGTTACTTAGTCAGAATTTAATTTACAACTTTAATAATCATACACCTACCTGAGGTTAGTTTAGTAAGCAAAGCCTGATTGGCCAATAAGAATTATTGGATACAATTATAATATATTCTACAGTCACATAACTCCTATAAGTTAGTCATTCCAACCTGATAATTAAGATGTTATAAATTTAGAGGTAAACCTGTAATTCCTATAACCATCAGTTTTATTTTAAACTCGGTAATCATAACTATTGTTGCAGCGAGCTGTAGAAGCAATAATAAGGAGTAGACCTGTGGTACCCATTGAGGATCATAAGACCGCCGGTGGTTGCATAACAATTGATTATCTATTGTGTCTGGAATCTTGATCTCTAAATGGTTAATTAAAGGTACAAATATAAAAATTACAAGACATGTATAAATTTATTTTTATCTTCATGGCCAGGGCCTAAAGTATCCTTATTTAAAAAAATTGCCTACTTAATCTAAATATGGCAAACCCTTACCGGCAACAGGGACACGTGGTGTAGTTTGGGGGAGGCCTTTGCCCAGCAGTGGGACACAAACGGCTTACAAAAAAAAAAAAAACTTTATATTATAACCTTTATTGTAAGAAAATAGCTACTGAGCGGGGAGAAAATAATTAATATAAAAATTCTATAGCCTTGTTTTTGGAACTTACTTTATTTTATTTCTTTAAACAACAATCTTTATAAAAATATTTAAATGTAATATTTACAAAATAATAATCACCACCTTCACTTATTTAATGAAGAATTTATCAAAAACTTAAACACATGGTTTATTTTAAAACACTATCATGATAATACTATTTTATCAGAAGAACAGTTTTGCTATGTGTAAATAATCTGAACACATTGTTGTACTATGTTGTTTTCATAGATGGCGCAGGCAGTCTAAACTCTTATGATCACAACAATCTTGGTAGATGGCACCACTTGCCAGTTGTAACTTTGAACAAGTTTAAATTAATAGTATCTATCAAAGTAGAATCTAAATGGCTGGTCATTTGTATTGTTTGTTAGTGCTAGAAAAATAATCAATATATTATTTATGAATTATATAATTTATATCTCATTGGATAATAAATCCAATGAGAGCTGGTGAAGTGTTGAAAAGTATGATAAATTAAATAAATATAAATAGGATGTATATTGTAAGTGTTTATAGTATAAATTTTGCACTATAACTACCATACTAATAATAATTGTATCACTTTTCAACGCTTGAATAATTATTTGGCAACTACTTAGGTTGTACATTTTAAATGTTTGACTTCATTATTTTATGTCATCTAGGTAAGGAATCTCCCATTAATTCCAAATTAGCCATCTAATGCTTAAAATTTAAGTGTTCAACAGTAAACAGAATAGAAACAAGAAAAAGTGGCCCATTTTATTTAAAACTAAATTAGGTATTCTTTACTAAAACATCAAGAAAGACCATTTGCATCTCACCCTGTGTAAAATGATTTTTGTTTATTTCTTCAGGGTAATATTTACAAACCTTTATATGTGTCTTTTACCTAATATTGTAAATTAAAAGTGTCCCATTTTCAAAACATATGCATACTTATTTTGTTTTATTGTAATCGGTAGGAAAGTCGCCAATATGTCCATAAATCTGAGTCATTTGATTTGCGAATGAGACATCTTGTCGATCGATCCCCATTTAAACATGGTGCAGTTGTCTTGTCGCAAGTACCTAGCACGTGTGATGCGGCGACAGGCAGCGCGGGTGGCAGGGCGAGGGGTGAGCAGTCGTGTGCAGTGGACCACTCGACGTCGCACAAGGTCAAGGAGAATGATTAACAACGAAAATACAGCAAAACAACGCTGGCGGCGCGGGGTTGGTGCGGGGGCCGCAGCGCCAGTCAGAGAAGCGTCGCCGCCCGTACCGGCCGCGAGCAAGGCGCCGCTCGCGACGATTTCGAAAATCGATGCACGATCCGCTACCGACCGTCATCATCACGTATCAACTGTAATTACCATAGCATACCCCCATTAAGGGACGCGTGGCGGTGCGACGGCCCCAATGTCTCTACGACACTCGTTGTGTGTGATGAGAACAGCTCAGGGGATTTAACTGCCGAGTCGTTCATGGGAGTTAAAAAGAAGCCTGTTATGATCTCGAATGTTGAAGGTCTTACCAATTACTCCTTTTTGACTTGTTACTGCGTGTGCAGTATGCACTGCACTGCACGTGGTGGGTGCGACCCTTGTTGACGTCATGTCGCTAATCAAACGTGGTTTTAAACCTGTTAATATGCATCATGTTAGTATTAGTTATTCTAAAAATCTAATTTATTTTAAATTTCATATACAGTGTGTATTTCTAGTACCCAAGTAAAGTATATTTCTATGCATTTGCACGCATTAGGTACCTATGCAGTCGTTGAAAATCACGAGCGATTTTAAAACCCCGTAATATTTACTGAGGCTGAATGATTACCTACCTTTTCTTAATGTTATGAATAAAAACAGGAACACAACGTATGACTTATGTCTAAATCACTTGCTACATATATATGCCATGCATAATATTAAAGATTTTTAAAATTATATACATTTGAGCGAAGGGTTTATAACGTCACAAATCTCAGACCTTGAAATCTAAAACTAAGACCTAAATATATTTTTCTCCACTAAACAATTTCATTATAAAGCTATGCTTTGATGCCCTTATGCCTTATCTGACACGCGCGTCGTAAAGAGCATTGCAAGGTTGCAAGTGTATTGACTCTAGAATCTGTTTTGAATACGTTTATCTGGGTGCTCTATCGCTCTAGTCGGTGCATTCACAATTTTTAAGGCAACTGCAAAGCGTTCTCGTTCATGGGGGAGATAATCCAAAACTTTACTCATTTTATTAGTTTGACGTCAGACCAGGGTGATGTAACCCACATCAGAATCCGTGCCAAACTGAGCACTGGTGATAGCCTACCTGAGTACCATGATGTCGTAAGACCGTGACTGATGGTGGCACGCTCATTTTTTAAATTGGGTGAACTTTCAAACTTTTGAACGAACAGTCGTGTAACATAATGACCTTATAATCATGACGAATATTGATCTTGACGAGGATTTCTTGTATAGACACGAAACATGTGAAGTTGGTTAAACGATTTCTTTGTTATATTTGTGTAAATATTCTGTAATATAGTCTTATACCTACATTAGCTGGTTTGTGTCTAAATTCCACCATTATCTGTCGTCTATTATACCTAATGGCTTCCTTGACTTATGGTCCTGCCTAGGTGGGGCAGAGGGCGTCGACAACAGCCCTCTATCGAGTTTGGTTTTGAGCTTTGCACTTGATCTCGCTCCACGTCTTGCCGATTTTCTTCGCCTCATATGCTACAACGCGCTGTCAAGCGTTTCACTTGGCCACATTTGCGTTTTACTTGGGGGTTCCATCCAGCGCCTGCCTAGGGATGTAATCGAGGACCCTACGTATAGTGTGGCCAATCCAGTTCTATACAAAAGACTTATTTCTAACGGTTTCATTCGGTACATAATTATAAAACTATTGCAGACATATAAAGTTTATTATTTTATAAAGCGTTTATCCAAGACGATTGTATCATTGTCAAGGCCTACCACTTTAGGATTTAGTACCGCCTCACGCTAAGTCACTTTTGGAATACTAATAGGTTACTTTACTTTTTGCTGATCTGTGAATTCTTATCCAAATGGTTTCCTCCTTCTTTTCCACCACATTTTAATTACTGCCAAATACTAATATAATACCTTTAAGTATTTGACGTTATTCAAACAAGTTGTTTGTTATTTGGTCAGCAAATCGATGACTGACTGAATTTGAAATGGTAATGTCATGGTAACATTTTTATGATACAATCAATTTATACAATTTTATCCCAGCAGTACCAGTCATTCAGCAGGAATACGAATGAATGTAACCATGTTTTTATTGTTCTTGTACAGTTTTACCTACCTGATCAATAAGGTTTGGTATTAGTTGCGTGGTGTAATGTGTAATCGTTTATCGCGTGTCACCTAATCGCAATAGCAAGTTGGTGGCGAGGCGGGAAGCGTGTCTCGGTGGTCACGGCCAAGGTCTTCCTCTGGCTCGGTGTTCGTCATTACGCAATGTGTTGGGTAAATGATAAAACGGCTGCGTTTGTTACATAAACAATGTTTATTTATTATTTAATTCGAATTCGGTATGGCCGGCCCCAACTGGCTTTTATCGTACCTATCATATTTTGTCGTTTTCGTTTTCTATCGGTCTTTATAAGATCCGGTTATGTATCTCTGGCATTATGTCATAGTGAGTATAAGAGTAGAATTTTTAACCATTATAATATTTACTCATTACATTTTTAGGTCGTTTTGTATGGTTGTTTAAAACGTGTGAAACAGTGAACTTCAAAATTTTAAACGCATTTACTGCACTGCAGCTTAGCGATTCAACAGAGAAAGCCATAAATCAGGTACCGTGTTGTATGAGTATCAGATTGAGATTAATGTTAGGCACATACAGTAAATTGAATACAGGTAGGTATTTATATATTTTTAGTTAGAGCATCTGCAAACAATAGATCGTTAATGCTGTATGTTGATACTATTGAATCCCAATGTTTACAAACTAACTTGTCACTTCCAATTTCAAGTCGTGTCTTGCGTATAAATGTTGGAACTGAGTATCCAATACAGTCGTAACATCGTAAGTTTTGTACCTTGGAATTAGCACTCCAATATCTCGGGCATCTTCCAGATAAAAATAATACGATTTATCGGACGCGCATCTAGATTTGGTCCTAGGAACAGAGGCATTGTTTCTCATTGAGTTCCGGTTGCCCTCCCCGCGCCGCGCACGGCCGGGCATCGAGTGGCCAGCCAGCATTGCTCGGTGATCTCGAGCACAAACAAAAAACACCTGTAGTCGTCAGCGAATCGCCAAGGTCGCAGGCCCCGCGGCGCGCTTCTCCGCGTTCCGCTTACCCATATCTCGCGGCGAGCAAATGCACGCGTCGTACCGCCCCCGCTCGTTTGACTCATCTACCGCACCCGATTGATTGGGTCAAGTCTAGGACAGCAATTTGATTTTTTATCTGCAAGATCTGATAGAGTGTGACCATGAAAATACAATGGAGACGTCACTTTTCGTGGAGATTCCACTCTCATTGCACAAATTGTATGATGTCATGTGTGAGTTTCATCAACTCTGCGTTCGCATTAGGAATGCAATTTGGTGACCATATATGCGTTCTTTTGGAGCAAGAGTTTTCAGTTTTGCATCGACTGGCTTTGTTTATGTAGACCACGGTGTTGTATAGCATGATGTCGATTCTCGATGTTTCTTAGAAGAAACTCATTAACATGGATGATGTAATTATGATATCTATAAATTATTGATGACATCAATGCCCTTTTTGTTATTTAACTTGAAAAGGAAAGTGAGCATGTGTGACTTCAGCCAGTAAGGTGATGCTATGCGCGCGCGTCGCTATTGTCAATGTTAATTGTGGCTGGCGGGCGCGTCAAGTCAAGGTCGGCGCAGATCGATTGCGTGGAGTGGGGCGGCAGCGGCCCGCGCTCACCACTAGCATGTATGCTGCACGTCATGCGTACCGAAGAAAGTGTATGAAAGTACATTCCTTGATAACCACAACAACTCTACGCTCGATGAGCGCTTCGTAATAAGACGTTTATTTTTTCCTAAAGCTATCTTTCACATTCGCATATAAATTTTACTCGCTATCTGCTGTCACATCCTTTAGTTTTCCGCTTCATTTAATTTCCGTTCAATTAAGTAAAAGTAGCTATTGCCACTGTTCCAGAAACGTTCAGATTGGTTCGAATCATCTTTGATTTTTATTTTAAGACTTATTATTACCTACTTGTGGGAAACATGTTTTTATCCAGTTTATTATCGGTAGTATCGATGTTCGCTTAGCCATTGTTGAAGAGATTCCCTTTGTGTGGTCCATCAACTCTCACAATATAATAATAGCTCAATCCATTCACTCCGTATGTGTAGGTGACGGTGTAGGGTTCCAATAAAGCTTTTATATGTCGCGTTGACCATGGCGTGCGTTTACCCGGCTTTAATATTGATTTGTCGCTTTATTTATTGTAACCCATGTACACGTCTATGAAGAGTTATACGGGGAAAAAGGCTCTCGTCACTAGAGAGGCTATCAATTTCATAGAGTCGGTGGTTGTCAAGGATACCGCCTGCCTGATTGACAGGTTCGGGTAATGTGGTCCTATAATGTACACTCCACACGGAGCGTAAAAGGATATGAATTCGCGGTTGAATGAATTCCTTTGGATTGGGCGTGAATAATGTCCGATCGCCCACGCCATAATAAGATATTCTTTGAGCTCTTTTATATCTATCTGCGTTTAATGTCTGTTTTTTTCATTTTTCGTGCCTTGTTTACATAATTATTCTTTTCGAATCAATGGTTTGGAAATGTTCTAGTTCTCTTGATTGCATTGTTAGTTTATGGTGCTATGTATTAGGTAATTTGTACGGTCGGCAGTACGTTAGGTTATCCATGTGAACTACGAAAACAGCATTTATACGAATAGTATAATAGAGGCGGTCTCAAGGTCAAAGTGTGTGGACGTGCTGCCGTGTGTGTACCTACATTCATTTTAATTATTTGATACGAGAAACAGCTATCTCGGTGACAGCCTTAAGCAACTTACATTAAAGTCTCATCTAAAATCTCACCTCAAACTTTGAACATTAAGAATTAAGCATATTTGTGATAGACTCAACAAGAGATTACAAGTTAAATTAAGTTTTGTTGGTCGTGGGAAAAGTATATAAAGTATATTCTTGAGAATTGTTCCCTCTATAAAGATGAATCGTTTATATCGATTGATGCGGGATCTGTCATAAAATTTAATTACCGTCATCGTCCACATGCGGTTGACCCGTAATCTAATATCGCTTGGGTTGGGATGGGATGTCCTCATCCTCTGAACAATCGCCTCTGTAATCATGGTTCAATTTATATGTATATGTACATACCACAAATTACAACCCCTTTCTAACTATACTAACGGCAAAAGGCTCAATACGCTATTGGTTTTCAAATATGTATAGATACTGATGGAATCAACTTTAGGAAAATGATAGATTGATTGGTATTTTGTAAGTTAGAAAAATTAGGGTAGGTAATCTAAGGTTATTTCAATTTCGGCTGATAATCATTTCGAAAAAAAGAATAGAATGTAGGAAATATATATATTTTTGTCACCAGAAAATATATTTTCTCTGTCTGAACAATTTTGCAACTGGTTGTTAAAACCAATTTTAAGGGGTGATGTAGGATCGATTATAGAATACAAGAAAAACTATAACCTATGAACACTTTACACCCTGTACATATTATTAATACGCAGTGTTAAATTAGGTGCATCAAGTTCAGTATCAACAAGTTCTCAACTAAGATTGTCAACAGTACCTACGTCTTTTAGTGACCTTTACTCAATGATATTACTAAGTATTCAAATGTGAGGTGACTATAAAGCGATATTGTTATCCTTATCTATTTTCTTTGTTACTTGAGGCGCTTATCAATATTTACCTACTTTACTTACACTTGGGTCAAGAATAATGAATTCATTTCTATAAACAACTTTGCATTAACGATGTAAAGCGTTATTAAAACTCGTCAGGTTGGAAGAACTTGTTGATTTATTGTCAGTTGTGTGTTGGCCGTAATGAATAATGCTGAACAGCAACTCGACTTTATGGTATCGGATAGTCCGGATACGGTTTTTTGTGCGTTCCAAACTAAAACACGTGCAGTTGATGGAAGTATACCCACACGGCACCAAGGCCGCACATATGTCCCCGAGGATGGGTAAACGAACCAAATGGCAGCATAAGTTTGATAAATGTTTAGACGAAAAACGCCTTTAGAGATATGCCAATATTTTTCCATGACCAACTTTCTGCGAAGTAAGCCTGACATGATTTTGATTTGAGACTATAGATTACTCTTGAAACTATGAACAATCATCATCTTTTGTTGCGTTTTGTGCTGAGTAACATCGGTAGCGAAAAGTTTTATATGGTAGAGGCTATCGCAGGGAGTTCGTTCCACGAGTGACGTAAAACTTAATTACAGAAACGTGCACAGCCACGACCACGAAGGCCAACTGCTAACAACTCCAATTATTTAGATGATTCCTCCGACACAACTATAAAAATTTAAAATCACATAGTTCAATTCTGTATCATTTACCTGTTAAAAGCAAAAAATGGGATTATAGCGACTCGTTTTATACATAAAATGAGATTTATTCACGTATGATTGTATGCGGACCTTGAGCGCGCCGGGCCCGGGTGAGACCTTCACGCCAGTAACCGCGCGGAAGTCGACGGGTACCTATATTTTTTGTCAAATTCGAGCCCGTTGAATTGCGCATTAGTCACTAGTTTAGTTTATCAGTGTCGAACCTCGGCGCATCGCCGACGTGCATGCAGCGATAGCGTCGCGCGCGCTCGTTGCAACAACTGTTACTATCGCTATCACAATGTCACAACGATGTCTGCTTTGTCCCCGGTTGTGACGCTTTTGTTCGCCATATCTCTCTCGCGACTTGCTCGATCGCCTTCTCCGTATTATTTAGAGCCTTAATCGTCACAGACACAACTCACGAATTTGATTCGCCAGTCCGCAAATTGATCGTGGAGATCGTGTCGGTGAGACGCGGGCCGTTCGATCGCGCGCCGTTGTGAATTTGTGCATTTTATTGCGACTGTCGCCGAAGTGCAGTGGATTGCTAGTGATGTGAGGATGATAGTGCGTGGCCATGTCTAGCGTGGCGAAGAAAGACAAACCAACGATGTCTGTGACGGCGCTGATCAACTGGGCGAGGCCGTCGCCCCCGGGGCAACAACAGCCGCCGCCCGCGTCGCCGGCACCCATCACCAACATGCTGCAGCCGCTCGCGATGCCATCCACAATACCGACCGTCGACTGCTCCCTCGATATGCAATGTAAATAATACACATAATACAGCACACCCACACAGCCGTAAATGTTAACCGATTCACATGGTACGCAAATAGTGGAAGCCTTGAATGTAATCGATAAATCAATAGGACACGTGATTATAAATTTAGTTCTAGCTCTACCAAACTAGCTATTTAAAAATTAATCGTCCTGTTGGAAATATTTAGTCGTCTTTCATTAAGTAACGTAGATATGTCTGTCTTATAACTAAACTCTACTCGTTAACGAGAAACATTCGTCTCATTCTACAGTGCCTAGTAAACCATTAATTGGTAGATTTAGGTTTTCTGGTCTCAATATTTTTCATCTCCGTCGCAATAATATCAAATCTTGTGTCAGGTGTTTGTAATACGTCTGAAAGATAGAAATACCTACTTGGGCATTTGCTTCGATCCTACTGCGTAGTTAAAATCAGATTAATCTAATTAGAGCGCATTAAATAGAATGCTCTCAAATGCAATAGGCACTCTGTTTACGAGTTTGCAATGAGTAATTTGCTGATGATATTCAATTCAACAAACCCAATCGTAATAGCTGTACTTAGACCTATTTAATTACGATACATAATATTAGTTAAGCTTAATGGCTTGCACAACAAAACCAAAACTCTCCATTGCTGTGTTTTTTCTTATGTGATATCCGCAATTTGGAACTTACTGATTATATTAGATCCGTCTGAACACTTACTCCGTTATTCCAAAAACTTAGTACCGGGTTTTGACAGTAATAAGCTATTAGCTAGCCAATTAGAAAAGCGCTTCTCTATTAGGTTATGTCACGAATGTGACATTCATTCCTCTGTTGTCGGATTATTCTTAGTGTTGTCGGCTAATATTTAAGACCCATTTTAAACCCGGTCTATTTTTTTTGTAATAACACCGTTAAAAGTTAAAATGTTAAATCTACTTTACAATCCTTATTTAAGTGCAGCGAATGTAAAACAACTGTCACGGCTCGGTTTAAATATTTTTACTTATATCAACCGTGTGCGGGGAAATCCCGTCTAGGTCAGTCATAGTTTTTGATTTGCTTTCCTTTTAACTTAAGTTTACTCTTGAAGTTTTACCCCGATATTACAAAAAAATTGTACCACCCGGTACTATATAATATAAGAAAATGTTCGTGATGAATATTGTCAAGAAATAAGTCAGTTCCAATAAAACGTTTCATCTACAAAACTCTAACCCCGTTATTCAAAAATGTTGGTACCGGGTTTAAGCCAGGACTTAACTATTAGCTAGCCAGTTAGAAAAGCGTTTCTTTACGATGTTATAACAAAAAAATTAGACCAGGTTTAAAATGGGTCTAAATATTAGCCGACAACAGAGGAATGAATTACACATTCGTGACATAACCTAATAGAGAAGCGCTTATCTAATTGGCTAGCTAATAGCTTAGTCCTGTCTTAAACCCGGTACTAACATTTTTGAATAACGGGGTTAGAGTTTTGTAGATGAAACGTTTTATTGGAATTAACTTATTTCTTGACAATATTCATCACGAACATTTTCTTATCTCTTTCTTTGCTAAAGGTAACCAGACTAATAAGATCTGTCTGAGCTGATCTACAATAAATTGCAGTAAAATAAACAAACGCTAACGCGAGGTACACATTTTTTAAATTTTATTTTTACAATATTAAGAATGTTTATTATCGCCATCACTGTTTAAGAAATCGACTTACCTGCATACATGCCATTTTAAACCTTCACGCCCTTGATGATCTAATGAATCATCGTCTGTGTTCATCGTGTTGTTGTATTTTCATTATTTTTAGTACCTTCGTTAGCTTTGCTGCTTAGTTTAGTGAATGACGAACTTCCTTAAGCTAAGTAAGTAAGTACACATTTACAGTACAAGCGCGTTTTTTTCCATGTAAAGATGAGATTTGGTTAGCACCTCTTTGTCAGTGTCAGTTGTAGTAATTATTTAATTGAAATATTTATCCCTGCATTTCTTTATCGATGCTTTTGTTTTTTAGGTTAGTGACTGTTGTATTTGTGTTTTTCTTTCAATTTGAAAGAAATAATAAAAAAAAAACACGGATTATTTCGCAATTTATTTTAAACCTGACGTTTCGAACACTTTGCAGTTTCTGTTACATGTAAGCTAGAGAAAGTGTTATTATTAGTAATTACAAAGTTGTGAAAAAATTAACTACCATTAAAATTAATTTAAGTTTATTTTACGCAGGATTAGCTAGCTAACCGTGTCTTGAGATCTTGCAATAGGTACGAGGTGATGCTTGGGTTTGCGCTAGAAACGTCAGGTTTTAAATAAAATGTAATAAGAAACAAATTACCTATTACAGAAATGTTGAATTATCATGTGTCGCACAAAGGGAATAAGTTTGATTAGTTTTCAGTAAGGGTTTCAGAGTGTCTGTTTTGTTTTGACTAGTGGTAATTTAACGTTAGACGAATTTCATATGACTAAATGATTTGCGATTATATTTATATCTGTTTCGGAATTTTTACAATCATTAACGAAATCTAACTCTTACTAATCGCTTTATGAATAACTTAAATTGATTGGTTATAATAAACATTCGAAAAACTGGTGCAGTTTATAAAAAGTAAGCGTATTAAGTTATTTTAGACCACCCACGATCAGAGGTATAATCGGTGCCTACCAACTCTTATCTAATGATTATATTCATGCGCAATGCCAACAGCTGCAATTTTTTTGTAGAAATACCTACACACATCAACACTGTCTAGGGATATACAAAACATATTATTATGATATGCAAAATATCCCTAGACAGTGTTAATTAGTATATTTGTAATACTTTTGTTATAATATTATAGCTTGTACCTATGCCTAGTAGCTGCATCGCTTGTCTACTGATCAGCACGGTTGGTGATTGATATTTGATAGTTCCTCTAGGATTAGTCAAATTCTAAACTAACGCACAATAGTTTAAATTAATAAATCTACGTTCGAATAGGTATATTTCCGAAAGGAACTGATCAAAACCCTTAGAGCAGGTAGGTAAAATCAATAATGTTTCGTTAACCGACCACACGCGTTTTCAGTGAAATCACTCAGATGTTTTATGCAATATAAAAATATTGAATCAGATGCGTTGAAAATGTTTAAATACGGGGTCATAAAAGTGTCCGCCGAACATATTGCACTCGTTTTATTTTATAGTGCACATTTCAAGCGTACGTAAACGGCTCCAGGATGGAGCGATGGGTGTAATATAATATACTAAAACGTGTCATATCAAATCTGAATTATTTTTAAACAGATATCATATCGCTGCAGTTTTATTTTTGATAACATTGCGCATAGTTAGGTACATTCGGCGGGTCATTGTCAAAGTCAACTGGCGATACTTTCATTATAGGTGTGATTTATTTATCACTATGATACCAATTGTTTATACATTTTGAGATAACGTTAAAAAAACGCTTCTTATTAGTAAGTTACTTAATATTACAATTTCATTACATTTGTTAGTTAAATTCCGATAGCAAAGAAACTGCACTAATGAATGATACTATATTATTCTGTGGGCATATGTTTTGCCAACCCTCCAACTAGGTCATAGGTATTCATAAAAATATTAGCTCTTATAAAAAAGCTAAGCTTACCTATATATAGTCAAGTAAAATGCATATTAAATCAGCGGATGACTGTACATCTTATTGCGAATATATCCAGTGGTTTCACTGCTGATGAAATAATTTACTGGATGCAAGCATTGCATCTGCCGTACTGGATTTATATAATTGCAGTGCACACTCGCACTTTCAATTGTTGAGATATACTTTTAATGGCTACACTTATTCGGTGTGCTTGCATGTCGAGATGCATAAAAATAAAAATCGAGATGATACTATCTATTTTTCTTATTTATATTTATGTGTATTTTTCAATATTGCTTTTTGATGTTATTTCGACGAGATGAGCGTCTCCCACTAATACATTATGTTTCTGTTTTGTTTTCCTTCGTTATTTTCCGCCTTTTCCCTATGTAATAAATAGTGTATTTGCCTCTCTTTCGCTCTACTCATTTAACATTGCTCGCCATTTTTAACATCATTCCCCGCTAGAGCCCGCGAGACACGCTCAATAAACTAATTACGAGCTCATACGGTTCCATAACAATGTTTATCTTTTCATATTGCGTCTGAAGCCTTTCGTATCGTTCGTAAACAAATTATTTGCTCCGTACATTATATCGTGTACTATGTAATAGGGTATACTCCGGGGAACGAAATGATTGGAAGTTCTTTATTGAGTCTCACCTTGAATGTAGAGCCACTCATGAGAGCAAAAAAATGGATTTCGTGTCGCTTAAATCAATTTTGTGTACGTCGTACGTATAACAGAATCAGAAGAGACCTTTAAGGTTGAATATAAATAAAGTTAGGTAAAAAAATAATACATAATCAATTCATGCTTTTTAAAAACGGCTTTCCGTTTTACAAAACACGTCTCTTTATTAAACGTTAATACAGTTTTAAGCGATACTATATAAATTTTTAGTTTTACAATGCATGCATGTTGTCATTCATCTATACTAATATTATAAAGAGGAAAGATTTGTTTGTTTGTTTATTTGCATCGAATAGGCTCCGAAACTACTGGCCCGAATCAAATGAAATTTGGCACAGAGATAGTTTGAGACACTGGGAAGGACATAGGCTACTGTCGCGATATATAATCATCAGGGGGGTGAAATCGAGGATGAAAATTTGTATGGTAAATCCGACTTTTGGCGCGGGCGAAGTCGCGGGGAACTGCTAGTATTATTGTAAATTCGTCCACTTCGTAGATTATCGCAAACGTGCTCGATGATTGAAGCAAATAAATACATACCGGTAAAACGTATCCAAAAACAAGTCTACATAAGTAGTGGCAGTGGGCAGCGTTATTTTTTCTACTAATGTGCGCATCGAAAACTTGTTTTTTTGGGTTATGTAAATCTTTTGATTTAATACGTTTGATCGTACGATTTATTGTTGTTGGTCCATATTGTTTTTCCTCCCAAGTTTACCTTGTATTAGTTGGGTTGTTATACGCCAACACCAAAATTTTTCGGATCAAAGGATGAGCCTTGGCATAATTGTTCCTTAGGTAGACTAGTGTGGAAAACGCCCGGGAGTCAGCGTCTCACACCCCGCTGGGGGGCTGGGGGAGGGGTGAAGTTCCCTTACGCCGCGCGCACTGTGGCTCGTCATAACTGCTAATTTATACCTACTAGGGCAAATTTGGTATCGTTTTAAGCTAAATCAAAGATGGCCGATTGATTTTTGAAACAAAAACCGAGCATTTTCATACAAAAAATGGAATTACGGCCAAAAATTAAAAATATAAATTCTTTATTTTTTTTGGTAATGGCCATAAATTTTAAACGTGTACCAATATCTGCTTTAAAAAAAATTGGTAAATAGCCGCATTCATACAGATTCTAAAAATATAAGCTTTGTTGAAAATATTAATAATAAAAATGTTTAAAAAATATTTACCTCCACGCGGCAGACACGAAAATTCGACACGAAAAATACAGGACAGAAAAAACAACTTTATATGTTGCTAAGGACCTGTAACTAGTGAGAATAGAATATGGTGTTTTTAGAATAGGACGCAATTTTAATGCTATTTTGATAAGAATATATTTTATGAACCCTGTGTATAGGTTTACCGTCGTATTTAAAAACGTATTGCTCAACTAGAATTTGTGACAATGTCGGGTGACTTAAAGGTCTAATTAATCGATCTACATAGATATGTGCTTAAACCACTCTCATATATTTATATATGTACCGTCTCTTATGTACATTTGCCCTCGGAATCGCTCAACTACGTGCACTTATGTTGCCGCTGCAAGCATCTGCATCTGTGGCCGCCACACTTCATTTTCACAAAATGAAGTGTGTATACATACATACAACACATGCTTCGGCTGCAACTGGCAAGTCAGTACATGTAGATTTCCAGCTGTCACTGACTTTGGTCCATCACTCCCAATTAGATGGATCTTTTTGTAAATAATTTCTTTCATGCATCGTTCACCGTAGAAAATGAATAAGACCTAAAAAAAAGTTTTCACGAATACACTATTCCCGGAACTGATAGCAGTCAGCGGCGAGACGCTCGAAGTTGTCCAGGAATACGTTTTCCTCGGGCAAGTGTTGCAACTGGGTAGAGACAACTTCGAACGCGAAATCGCCAGAAGGGTGCAGCTAGGTTGGGCAGCATTTGGAAAGTTACGTCACATCTTCTCGTCGCCACTATCGCAATGCCTGAAAAGCAGGGTGTATAATCAGTGCGTCCTACCAGTCATGACCTACGAGGCCGAGACGTGGAACTTGACAATCAAGCTGGCCCACCGACTGCATGTCACTTAGCGAGCTATGGAACGGTCTATGCTGGGGATCTCGCTAAGAGATAGAATCCGGAGACAAGAGATCATCCGAAATCATCCGCCAAAAGACGAAAGTCATAGATATCGTTCAGAGGTGCAGTAAGCTGAAGTGGCAGTGGGCTGGTCATGTCTGTCGCAAACCCGTCGGAAAGTTCCTACTCCACGGCGTTGGAGTAGGAACTTTCTCGGATGGAGACCACGTCTCGGAAAACGTAGTGTAGTGTTGGACGCCCCCCTGCTGGCTGGATGCGAGAAGCGGAGGACCGTGAAAGTTGGCGCAGTCATGCAGTCCACTGTTCGACATAGGCCTCCTATGTCGAACAGTGGACTGTAATAGGCTGATATGAATACACTATTGAGTGATTGGTTAATTACGTGATTTCATAGTGTTAATACTCAATATTTACCTGTCATATAAACCGACCACAATCTTTTCGGAAAATGCATCGCTGTTCCTGCTTATATAAGCTGTCGTAACACGTTCTGTGGCATTAGGGAAAGCATTCAGTGTCCATCGCACTTTTGTACCTCTACAATTGAAGATGGTAACAGTATCACATTTGCCCCATTAAGGCATGGAACAGCAGAAGAACTTACTTTTTGTTTGTCTGTAAAAAGGAAAAGATCTATGTTGACTACTGGACGTGTAAATTCAAGTAAATTAAAGTATTTGCTACCACATATAAAGGTTGGTACTGGTGGTGTTTTCCAGTGTACGTACCTATAGCTCATCTAACCAAGGTACTTACTTCGAACGAAGAAATTTCATTTGCTCTCTACTTTTTGCTATTCCATACAAGTTTGGCCTAAATAAGGACGTGTATGACACGGACTAATCCGATATACCTACTATAAAACCGCACTCCGAATACGCAAAGATGAGCTCCATGTAACTATGAAGTGGTGGAGACAAGAATGATGGTACATGTTTGATGCAGTAATAACCACGGCTGTACACGAATCAGATTTCGAACCGTAGACGCCGGCGATCGAAGTCGTGGTGCTTGCTAGCTCTCACTGTTGTGCAACGAGTGCCCAGAGGAGCTATGGGTATTGATGGGTACACATAGGTACTGTAAAACACCACCATGTCATGAGATAGAAAATCATCTTGGTGAAAATTATTACGATTACCTGGATATTTACTTTTCCTCTTAATTAACACGTCTCGGTAGGCAATATGGATTTTTTGCTTTTTACAGGACCACAAAGCAAAAAAGTTTTTTCGCTGTATCATGCCATCATGGGCGTGTGTGACCGTGTGATACTATTTCCAGTTTCAATTGTAAAGGTAAAAAATTGCAGTGGACACTGAATGCTTTCCTCAATGCCACAGAAGGTGTTATGACAGCTTATGTGAGCAGGAACAGCGATGCATGTTCCATAATCGAAAAGATTGTGGTTGTTTTATATGACAGGTAGATATTAAGTATTAACACTATGTAATGACGTAATTAAGCCTTTGACTGCCACGGAACTAGACACAATAGAATTATATTGTTTGGGGGGTCACCGGTGACCACCATGGCGCTCAATGTGTTAACCAATCACTCAATAGTGTATTCGTAAATACTTTTTCCTTAGGTCTTGTTCATTTTCTACGGTGAACAATGCATGATAGAATTTATTTACAAAAAGATCCATCTAATTGGGAATGATGGACTAAAGTCAGTGACAGCTGGAAATCTACATGTACAGACTTGCCAGTTGCAGCCGAAGCATGTGTTGTATGTATGTATACACACTTCATTTTGTGAAAATGAAGTGTGGCGGCCACAGATGCAGGTGCTTGCAGCGGCAACATAAGTGCACGTAGTTGAGCGATTCCGAGGGCAAATGTACATAAGAGACGGTACATATATAAATATATGAGAGTGTTTTGAGCACATATCTATGTAGATCGATTAATTAAAGACCTTTAAGTCACCCGACATTGTCACAAATTCTAGTTGAGCAATACGTTTTTAAATACGACGGTAAACCTATACACAGGGTTCATAAAATATATTTTTATCAAAATAGCATTAAAATTGCGTCCTATTCTAAAAACACCATATTCTATTCTCACTAGTTACAGGTCCTTAGCAACATATAAAGTTGTTTTTTCTGTCCTGTATTTTTCGTGTCTGCCGCGTGGAGGTAAATATTTTTTAAACATTTTTATTATTAATATTTTCAACAAAGCTTATATTTTTAGAATCTGTATGAATGCGGCTATTTACCTATTTTTTTTTTAAAGCAGATATTGGTACACATTTAAAATTTATGGCCATTACCAAAAAAAAATAAAGAATTTATATTTATAATTTTTGGCCGTAATTCCATTTTTTTGTATGAAAATGCTCGGTTTTTGTTTCAAAAATCAATCGGCCATCTTTGATTTAGCTAAAAACGATACCAAACTTGCCCTAGTAGGTATAAATTAGCAGTTATGACGAGTCACAGTGCGTGCGGAGTAAGGGAACTTCACCCCCTCCCCCAGCCCCCCAGCGGGGTGTGAGCCGCTGACTCCCGGGCGTTTTCCACACTAGTCTACCCAAGGAACAAGTATGCCAAGGCTCATCCTTTGATCCGAAAAATATTGGTTCCCATACATTGAATGCGTATAATGACTCCGCTATATACCTTAAATACTGGGATACGTATTTTGTATCATTAACTGCTCTATCTCATTCTTGTCAGAGGTTTTAATTGATTAATCGATTGCTGGACCTTCTTTGTCTGTCAGACGAACATCTAGACTGGATGTTAGTCAACAAGGTATTTAAAAAAATATTTTAAAAATACAGCTATATAGATACCTATTCCAAATTCGCCAAATCCAGACACACATGATGTGAATTACACAGTTTACATCTGTTTACGTGCTCCTTGTATCTAATTTATATTGAATTTTGTTTTATTGTTTCGGTATACTTACAATTTTCTTTGCGTTTGTCTGTGCTTAATACTTAATTTTCGTTTTATTTTATTGATTCTAATATTCGTGCATGGAATTTTTTTGTTTGAACATGCAATATTATATAAATAACTAGTGGTTCCCCGTGACTTCGCTCGCAAGAGTTTGGATTTTTCATATAAACTTACATCCCTCATTGCACCCTCTTGATTTTTGTGTCCTTTCCAGGGTCTCGATCTCTCACCATAGCAAATTTCATCTCAATCGGTTCAGTGGTTTAAGCGTCAAGAGGTAACAGACAGACAGACACACTTTCGCATTTATAATATTAGTATGGATTATTGTCCATTTCATATAGCAAATTGCATCGAGCATCTACACTTAACACTATCTCATTTCAGCTTTTAACATTATTTGCTTCGTTATTATCTATACGTCATGGTAGAATTATTTTGTGTGACTGGTCTCTTGTTGTATAAATTAGCAATAAAATTCAATAATTGTGAGATAAAAGGCTATATCAAAAGTATTCAGAGATTTTTATGCCTATGTTCCTATGAATATAGACGCGCTTTTTTATTAATTTGGCACATTAATAAAATATCATCGTTACAATCCGAATGTGAAAGAATTTAAATAAATTCAAGTGAACGTGTTCAAGCCATGATTGGGTTTTTTCTCAATCATATCAATAATAAAACGAAAATGTCATTTCCAAGAATTATATAGTTTCATGATCAACTACCAATGGTAAAGATAAAATGATTATAAATATGTAATTACTGTAATTATTAAAGGTCTGACTGTCTGCAATGTTACAGGGTCGGTAGTTTTGTTCGATTAAAAATAAAATAATTTCAATATATGTAATAACACTCGCCCATATGACAATAATACATACTCGAATTATGGGGTAGTAATGTAGTAAAAAAAATATTTTATGAGTTATGTAATAGATGATATTTAATAATGTCTGTATGTTCCTGTTTTACTAGGCTTGACTAGGAAAACTCACTTCTTGTAGTTTTAGCTACAAATTGAAAAACTAAACCCATCAAAACTAAATTATACAGACAAAGACAAATAACGAGGTTTATATGAAGTTTTATAACAATGTCTGAAATAGAAATATGTATTCAAACGTAGTTTTCTAACGTGCGCCGAAGGGTTGCGTGTTTATTTCTTTTTGCCCGCGCCAGCCCTCCTAATGGACCGGTTCTGTTGGTTTTTCGGAACAGTCTACATAGATTTTTTCCTGCATTTGAAGTTATGCGACGCTTGTTGAATGCTTGCTTTTAAAATATTGGCGGATGCTGCTACTTTTGTCTTGGGCTTCAAAACGCATGGATGGAACGTCTTGTTTTTGTTCGACCAAGTAAACAATACATAAAACTGGTATAATACACCTCTACGGAAGATCTTTTTACCATCAAGTAAATAATGAATGATTGCATGTACCTTTATATTAGCGTTATTGTTTGTTTAGGACGGCCGTACTAAGCTTTAATCGTTTATACGACTCAAAAATTAGGCTCAATCAATATTATCGTGATTCTGTGCGGCAATTTATTAGAGTGACGTTAGTTTACAAACCTTGCCAATCTCAGACAATTGTCCCAACTTTTATCAACAACGGGAATGACAGGTGCCTCTTGCTATAATGAAAATTTACACCTGTCGCGCTGGTATTGTTTTAATTTTAGCGCTTTTATTAAGTTTCTCTTGGTAACGTCTAGATTCACTGGTCCTAAAAACTCACCGAGTATTCAGCTAAGAACTTCTAGGAGACATAAGACTTATTAATAAACTTACTTATGCTATAAACTAGTGAAAATAAATTATACATCTTTAGATTACATTTCGAACATCTCTCGGAAGATATTATCTAGAAAGCAGATTGCTAATAACATGTCTGGTACTCAGGCTACTGATGATCTTTGATATTTATTCTCTAGTCTAGAATAGAATTTTCTTATCGTTTCAAATCGTTGTAATATTTGGACTGCTATTTCTGTCTTATCAATTCTCATGGTAACACATCAATAAAATCGCATGGTCTCTTACTATAAGACTTAGTCTAAACCAGGGCTAAATATTAGCAGACAAATTAAAAATAAGATGGCACATTGGTGACATGATGTGATGAGAAACGCTTTTCAAAATGGTCCGCTACTACTTAGTCATGGTTTAAACCTGGTATTTGTTTTGGTCATAAGGGTTACAGTGGGCTTAATTCCAATGCGCCCCGTCTAAGATTAAATTTAGGTACAGTCTCTCTCTTTCTCTATCAAACAAACGAAAAGGAACTGACTACAATAGTTTAGAAACGTCAAATTAAGTGATGCGATTTCTAACGTATTTGTACAAGTTTTTGCGTGTTTACGTCTAACTTTAGTCGCCATCGAATGACATCCCTACTAAATTGTCTATGGGTTATCTAATTTCCTTAGCAACGGACAGCTGTTTAGTCTGACGTTTCTAAATTAATATTGTCTGTCTCTTTTCGTTTGATTGGCAGAGAAAGAGAGAGACTGAACCTAATTTTAATCTTAGACAGGGCGCATTGGAATTGAGCCCATTGTTTATAGAAATCCATATTATTTTCTATATTGTCTCAGGTCTGGGTGTGGTGTGATACCACCGTTATTTCTGATTTCCATATCTCAAGTTCTTTAGCTACTTACTTGGTGATCAAAGCAATGTATGTGATGTTATCCAATATTTTTTGCGTGACATTTGTGTTTTTATCTCTGGACGAATCTTACCAATGTATTTCTTGTCAACAGGGTTAAACCTGGAGAGCAGCTTCATGTCGCCCATGTCTCCGCCGGAGATGAAGCCAGACACAGCGATGCTGGACGGCCTCCGGGACGACGCCACCTCGCCCCCGGCGTTTAAGAACTACCCCCCCAACCATCCGCTGAGCGGGTCTAAACACCTCTGCTCGATATGCGGCGACAGGGCCTCCGGGAAGCACTATGGAGTTTACAGGTACTTACTGCATACTTTCCGGTTTCGTTGCACACAAGGGACCATTATAGTTTCGACATATCCGCCTGAGACCTTTAGTACTAGAAAGCTTTAATTTGGCAGAAATATGTATTTAATCACGCGAAGAAAACTGACAAATAAAAACTTGAAAAATATTCTTACCTTCCCTACAGGTCAGGTGGGGATTTTTTTCGTCTGTCCCATCGTGTAGGGTATCGTTGAATAGGTATTTAAAAAAATATATTGTAGGTTTGGTAAGTGAGCTTTCCCATTCAGAAATCCGTTTGGATTTTTGAGTGCAAAATTTTGTTAGAGCCAAGTGTATTTTTAAGGTGCATGATAAAAACATGAGAGTAGCACATATACCTAATTTGAAAGGAAAACTAATGACTAGGTGCTACTAGTTAATGAGCAATCTACCAAGTTATAAAATATAGCTGGTGAATGAGAAAGAGTGACGGCGAAGTTCTTCGAAGCTCAGCCAGCCCCACATGCGTTTATCAATGAAATCAAGCTAAATACTTACATCTTGCCACAATACAACAAAATTATGATCAACCAACCTTATCGTCAATAAGTAAGGATATAATGAGATGCATGTATGAATTACGCATATATACCTATGTAGTAACGTACTAGAAAAAAAGAGTTTTTACTAAAAACCAATAGTTAAATTTTGCGTATATTGGAATGTACATACTTTACAAAACATCTGTGCGTTTTGGTTTGCAACCTTCAAGACGTTTTGTTCACATTTATAAAATATTTAGTTTTTGGATGCTCTTTTAAATTACGTTGAAGTCAAATGAAATCGGCCTTCTTTCCCATAGCTCTATTAAAAACCAACGACATTAATAACTTTGTGATCTCTGTAGGTTAAAATAAGAGACGGGCAGTTATGGAAGCCTACACTTAGACGTGGCCGGTGGCCCGACATGCACTTAGCCAATTTTTTTGTGTTAATATCTAAATATCGCTTCCAAATCCCTAAACAAAAAAACTTATACTCAGGTAAAATGTCTTTAGTATTCCTAACTTAAGTTACGAATACGAAAAAAAACGAAATTTACAAGGTTCCTCTTATCTTCTTTTTTTTAAATAATTTTTAGTGATTCAGGGTACACAAGTCACACCGCGTGACACAAATACGTAAACTACTGGGCGTTAATATCTTTTGATCTCATTCAAATCTAACGTATATTTTGGAGGACAAGCTCATTCCAACTAAGAACATCAGAATATTAATGTTTTTACGATCTATATGTCGTAACATCATCATAAAATAATAATCATCAGTGTCATTCTTGTTGATGTGTCATCGCTTGTTTTACACCAATCTAAATGAATGTGAGTTTATGAATCTTAACCGAACATTCCATTCTAAATAAATTCTTAGCGGTCGTACGATTGTCCACATATTAAGGCTTGATTCACACTAGCCCCAAAACATAGGATTGGATTTGGAAACCATATTATTCTTCCTAGCGAGTCGATGGAACACGAGAAAATTACATCGTAGCAGCCCTGAATTTAGCCACTTGTATTGCGGATCGACTGCCGTCCATTAAATCCGCTGGCGTGCACGTGTTGGGGCACGCCGGGCACGATGTTAAGTGTGCCATAGTTTGCACTGCACCACAAACACAGTCCACATCGAAGCTTACCGAAAATCCCCACCTGACCATGTTTGAACCATATTTGAACGCTGGTTCTCTAGGTTCTTGACTATTATGACCATCTTTATCTTCTGCATTTAAATCACGAATGTAAGCTATGATTCACAACTGTAAGTTGTACCATGACATGAAATGAGCCATGATTATCATGTAATAATTTGCTTTTTTGCCTTATAAAATATTTATTAGCATTTTTATTATTTAAGTGTTAGGTTTTCCCCCATAAAATATTTTCTAAATGTAAAAGCCTGACCTAGCCATTGCGTGTGTTAGATACAGATCTAGCTACAATTTATTTTGGCACATTCTAGATTAAACGCTAGACTATTGGTGTTCATGCCATTAATTAAAGGTATTTTTAGTGAAGTATAAAATTTCATTGCCTGTAATTACCCGTCACAGCCTTTTTCTTTTTAAAACGCTGCATTGTTTTCTTTTCACTGTTTTTACTTGCGGATTTTCTTTGGCAATATAGATTTGATTAACTGAATTATGTATTTTCGTCTTAGACAATTTGTCTAAGATTTGCGTTTATGAATAGACACAATATGGTATCTGGCTAACGTGATAGTTCGCACGATGTGCTGCGGATTAAATTTGTTGTGTAAGAGGTTATTCCAAAGAATATTCTCTAGAGTAAATTCTGAATTTGAACCGCAGAATACAGAGTCTGAACTAAAATATTAAATGTAATATTATTTTCAAGAAGATGGGCATGATGCGAAGTAAGCTCCGTCCCAATCCGTCCATAAACAGTAAATGTCTAGTCTAGACTCCTACACGCTTATGTGTATAAAAATAGTACGCCCTTACCTCTAAGTGATAACAAACTCAATAGATTTTGTGTAAAATATTGTGGCATGCGCGAAATTAAAGATTTTGCACGTTATTCTTTCTTGTGCCTAATTGGCTGTCTCTGTTTACGGGAGACACTCAAAAAATATTCCTAGTTAAATGTAAAATTGAGTTGGGCATACATTAAAAGAGATTTACAATTCTATCAACTGTCGATCTATTGTAATTTCATGCAAGAGACATTTTTTTTACCTTGGGAATTATTTATGCCTATTGACGGTCTACCCTCAAGGCAGGTAGTGAAGTTTCATGATTTACATGATTTTAAATTCAAAAAATTGCGAAGAGACGTCTTCTATATGTCCTTTGATCGGTGACGTTTTGTTAATGCAAAATAAAACGTAAATATCTTTGTGTCTGGTGCTATGTCGGACTAGATTGGCTATTTATTTTTATTTCTTTACTATTATGACATTACTGTAACATTGAATACTATCAAGTAATCTATGAATAAATAAATTGTTTCAACAAACACACCAATTACCTAGCCCCAAACTAAGCGTGAGCTGGTGCTGGCGGCTAGGATAACGAATATAGATTATACATACTTATATACTTTTATGAACACCCATGACTTAGGTACAAACTACAAATGCTTATGCTCATGACACAAACATTTGAACCCGCAACCTCTGGGTTTGTTGTCCGGGGCGTGAACCTCCACTGACAACCAAGATGGTCTACAATTTGTGCCATTAACTGTGTAGAGTCCGTTTTTTATTGCTTGTCCAACATTGTAAACAATCTTGACAATCCTTTTTAACGAAATTATTCTATTAAAAAATTAAAAACCGACTTCAAAACTGCCTACAGTGCTAATTAAAACTATAAATTATAATTTAAAAAAAACTACTTCAAAACTGCTTACACCACAAAGTTAAACTAAAAAGGCCCAAATAATATTTAAATTACCTGACTATTCTACGAAATTATACAAGAAACCTATTTCCAATTTATTATCTGTTATTTTTTGGAGTCGGAGTTTATATGCAGCTTTTTAGAGTTATTATTAGTAAATAATTTTATTCACCAGTATTCGTTTTAAAAGTCATAAAAAGATTGTTTACAATGTTTGACACGCTAAGAAAATAGGTATGTCTTAGCTTCTGTACAATGTTATTTGAAAAAACAATAACAAAGTCTTACATTGAAATTTCAAAAAGAAAAACATTTTTCCATGCAAATATCAAGTGATTGCTGGCGATTTAGTATGGGGAAGCGAAATTTTTTTTTGCGATTTTAATGTTGGTCTCATAGAAAAAGTTGTTGTATTTGAACGCCAGAACCCTATGAGGTTGCTATTGCTAATCTATAGTAGATTATTATACAAGGGCCGAAAGTGACCATTCCACTCGAGAAGTTTCTGGCGCTCGAACGAAGTGAGAGCGCCAATAGCTCGAGAGTGGAATGGGTGCTTTCACCCGAGTTAAACATACTATTTTTCATTTCGACTGTGAGGAAATCGAGGGTATCGATAGACTATCTCGACTCTGAAGTTGCAAATGCCTTTGAAAGTTTTTTTTACTAATATTGCAAGTGCAACAACCAAAGACCTAGCTTCTTCGTCAGAAGAAGCCGAGTCTATCCTTAAATGTAATGTTGATAAGTGTGATTCTCTGCTGCATTTCAGGCATGTAAGCTCTAGTGAAATTATAATAACATTCAAAGAATTGAATATTTAAAAAAACTGAGGACTTATGGGGATTATCTGTTTACATTATTCAAACAATCATTGACATTTAGCAGTTATTTTCAATAGATGTATCGACGAAGGACAGTTTCCTAATTTAATGAAATTCAGCAAAATAGTTCCCTTATTCAAATCTGGTGAGAAAAGTGACCCCCTCCAATTTTCGACCAATATCTATCTTACCTGTATTAAGTAAATTTTTTGAAAAGCTTATATTTAATCAACTTTTATATCACTTTAGATCAAATAAACTATTACATAGTAATCAGTTCGGATTTACGAAAGGTAGAAATACTACTGATGCAGGAGTTGCTCTCTTGAAACATGTATTTGATGCTTATGATAATAAACAAGATGCTATAGGTGTCTTTTGCGATCTTTCTAAAGCTTTTGATTGTGTAGATCACTCGACTTAACTGAAAAAATTACATCATTATGGTGCCTCAATAAATACATTAAATTTATTTCATTCGTACCTTATTAGTAGAACGCAAAAAGTTTATATTAATGGAGCTAAGTCTTCCGGGGCACTTCTTACTATGGGTGTGCCACAGGGTTCGATATTAGGACCTCTTTTATTTTTAATCTATATAAATGACCTTCCATACTTTGTCGAGGGTCTTTGTGAGATAGTATTGTTTGCTGATGATACGTCACTATTATTTAAGACCCCTAGGGGTAAAAATAATTTTGACGATGTAAATAGTACCCTTTCACAAATATTACATTGGTTTACAGCTAATAACTTGTTACTTAACGCAAATAAAACGAAATGTGTTAAATTCACGATGCCAAATGTTCGGCAAGTCTTAACACATGTTAAAGTAAAAGACGAACTAATTGATACTTCAAGCTCCACAATATTCCTAGGAATTACTCTAGACTCGAAACTTCAGTGGGGTCCTCATATCGAGACCTTGTCAGGAAGACTTAATTCAGCTGCTTTCGCGGTTAGAAAGATAAGGCTTCTGACTGATATTGAAACGGCAAGATTAGTATATTTTAGTTATTTCCACAGTTTGATGTCTTACGGTTTGTTATTATGGGGATCTGCTGCAGATATAGAAACAATATTTGTACTGCAGAAGCGAGCTGTGCGAGCCATTTACAACCTCAAATCTCAGGATTCACTAAGAGAAATATTTAAAAAAGTGAAATATTAACACTAGCTTCCCAGTATATTTATGAAAATCTGATTTATGTCCGCAAAAACTTGCATTTATTTTCAAAAAAGAGCGACGCGCATAACTATAATACAAGAAATAAAAATAAACTAGCCGTTCCAAACTATAGGATTCAAAAGGTTGGTAATTCATTTTTGGGGAGATGTATAATTTTTTTTAATAAGCTACCCGATCATATTGCTGAATTACCTATACATAAATTTAAAACAACTGTTAAATTTATTTTAATGTCTAAAGGATATTACAAAATAGATGAATTTTTAAATGACAATAATAAAAATGTATGGAATAGTTTTAAGCAACACAAATCTTGTAAAACTTTGAAAAGAGGCTATGACAATAGTGACTGAGTTTCTTTGCTGCTTCTTCTCAGCACTAGCCCACAATTGTCCCGAAGCAGTGGTAGGGTTCTATTTTATGTTGGGAAGTGTATAAGTGCTCCTTGCGAGCCTATGTACAGAAATAAATGAATTTTATGAATTTTATTTTAATTTTTATCTATAGTTGTGGCAAAAGTAATAGTATCGATAAAATATCGATAGTATTAAAGGACTATCAATAGTTGAGGCTAAAGCAATAGTATCGATAAAATATCGATAGACTATCGATAGTTGAGGAAAAAGCAATAGTATCGATAAAATATTGATAGTATTGATAGACTATCGATAGTTGAGGCCAAAGCAATAGTATCGATAAAATATCGATAGACTATTGATAGTTGAGGAAAAAGCAATAGTATCGATAAAATATCGATAGTATCGATAGACTATCGATAGTCTAGGCCAAAGCAATAGTATCGATAGAATATCAATAGTATCGATAGTCTACCGATAGTAATGATAGTATCGATAGCTCCGTCAATATGTAATAAATACTATCGATACTATCAAAGTTCAATACTAAAATCACTAGGGATAGCTGATACAGCTTTGACTATTGCAATAACTATCGATACTCTCGATAGTGGCCTTTTATTCAATAAGTAGTAGGAGTATAAAGTAGGAGGGAAAAGCTATTTCCCACCCGGCTATCTACACATGAAAGTTCAACTTTCCGAACAGGTGAGATGAAAATCTGATTTGCTAATCAAATAACCCTGTATACTATTATTTACATAACAACATCATAAGTATTTGTTTTTGCGATACTGATGGATATGTAATAATACGTTCACCTATCACAATTTAGGAAATAAATTACGTCTCAGTATTAGTTGTATTGTAAATCTAATAATTGTACAGTTACTTCATTCGCAACATTGTTGAATTGTTTTCACAATTTTGACGTACTGCGGGGTCTGCTGCGGGATCAATTTAACTCAATAAACTTCTGTGTTCAACAATAGCAAGTTAGCATCAATTGTGACGCCTGCGTTGTTATGCTAATAAATCAGGCTAACATTATTATAAAATATGGGCTTAAGTTACTTCGCAGAAATGCGTTTCCTGTATCTGGAAGAGTTTTTGTATTTCTAAATGAGTTAGTATAAAATTACATTTATATTGTGCTTACCGACACTATTTACAATTAATTAGCTAAAGCGTTTTTGCCAGAATACCAGAATATTTCTATACGTTTTATTTAGCACAATTTAAAAAAAAATTAAACCCAATTTGTAACATAACTTAGTTTTGCTGGGCTTTTTCCGCACTTAGCCGCTTGATTGGGCCATTGTGCTGTACTGTAACATAACGTATTTTAAAAATTAAATTCTTAGGCTTATAATAAACGCTTATCCAATTTCATGACGCTGATAATTAAAATCAAGCTTCTAAGTCAACGCAATACAAAGATAGGCCTTTTTAACCTCTTATTTTTTCAGTTGTTCAGTGGGTGTTGATCGAAACCCATTGCAACCCCAGTCACGTCTGTGCTTCTAACAGAGTTTATTTGACATTATTTGCTGTGTAACATTTGTTTCATATTGCTGTAAAACACTACGTGGCTAATGATAGATAGAATGAATACGAATATGCGTTTTTGGAAAGCATATAGGGATATACAGACCTACCTAGTTATTTAGTTCTTAAAAATATTTCCATCGAAATCGAAAATCTTATTGCGCGGCAAATCAATTTGTGAAGCATTGTTTGTTATTTTCGACGCAAAAAACATGGTCCTATTTTGAAATTCAGAGCCTCTTCTGGCTAAATTAATCGTTCTGTTGAAATGATTGGATTTTATAGTTATTTAAATACAGTGGCCAACACATCAGACTATCCATTTCGTTGCAAAAACATCTCTTTTACAAGTGAATAAGATACCGCAGTATTGAACTTCGTGTTGTTGTCTGTACATAAAATAACTACTTTCATAGGATTCGTTTAGATTGGAATTTGCAAAGTGGTATTCGTTTTTAAAGTATTTAATTGGTGAATGATAAACATCATGATGATGTGCAAACTCGCTGCTTGGCACATTTTGGTACGGCGAGAGCGCGTGCGCTATTTCGGGCGGCAGCTTTTTTGTGAATTACGTATACCTGCCTACTCTCCTATGACCTAATCACCTACATGTAAAGTGACGTTCACTTTGTGATTCCATTGTTATTGTTTTAAACGTTCGTAAATGGATACTGGCACACGCACAACTTCGGAAATTATTTTGCTTTTTGGAAATAACAGTTTTAAGTGGCCAAGGGCCTTGGTACTGTCTGTAGCAAGAAGTTATAAAAATCCAGATAGTGCAAATAAGTTACCTAGGGCGACTCTATCATGTGATGGGCCTATTCCCAGTTCATCTGAGCTTTTATACGTTGGTGTTTTATGGACCACATTTAAGGGCGAGTTTTGGTGCTCAAATACAACAACTTTCTCTATGAGACCAACATCTAAATCGCAAAAAAATGTTTGATTCCCCATACTGAATCGCCAGTAATCTCTTGATATTTGTTATATTTGAGCACCAGAATTGGCCTTTAAGAGGTTATATGTGATGATGATGATGTTATATGTTAAGATGATGATGTGCTGTGGTACCATACTATTTATCAATGTTTCGTATTAGCTTCTTAAAAAAATCTATCCTTCCTTGTAGCAGTTTTGCATCATATCATACCCCATCGTATCTTTATACCTAAAGTCAGCCTATTAGATCCCTCTGCTGGGCAAAGGCCTCACCTCAACTATGAGGAGGAACGAGCCTTACTCCACCACGCGGGCTCAGTGCGGATTGGTGGAGGGGTGTCTGTAAGGCATGTGACAAACCTTACTATCAGATGTTATCAAGCCGCCTTAGGGCCTCTGACTAGGCTTAACGACTAATACCGACAGATATTAGCCGGGACCAACTGCTTAACGTGCCTTCCGAAGCACGGAGATGCTTGTCATGGTCGTCACTTTAATGGTCGGAATGGTCACCCATCCAATCACGACCGCGCCGTGGGTTGCTTAACTTTTGGTATCACTACCAAAGCGCTGCCGCCACTGCGCCACAAGCACCCGCATCTTTATACCTATGATAAATTTTAGACTAATTGACTGCATTAAGTTTTTGTGTGTAAAAAAACGATTTAATTACTTGTCGTTACATCCTTGTTAGTTATATAAACGTACTACTTCAAACCTAAATAAGTTTTCATTTACCATTAACGTGTTTAAATTATTCTTAATTACACAACGCTAATGAGCTCGTAAAACAAACTTCTGGCACAATAATACGGACATGTTAATTAAAAATGTAATCTTGATGGAAAATCTTCCTAAATTTGCCACTCCAAAAATAAGAGTCTAAAATATGTATTAATCAGTTGGCTGCTCATCCAATTATTGAGTTATCTGGACTTTTTTTTTAAATAACTTATTAAAATACTTTATTGTTCAATGTATATAGTGGTGCAAAATTTTAAAATGTATCTTTGAAATCTGAACGTTAAGTCACCAAAATGTAAAAGAGATAAAAAATTATTAAAAACTTACAGATTTTTATAGGTATAGATAGCAGTATAATACCTACCTACATATTATAATAAATTATGCTCGATGGCCTAAATACATACTACCTACATAAACTATACTCGTATCTTTCAACTAAATAGATACATAATTAATTATGCATAAAATGAATCTGTTTTTAACTGTACCATAAAGCGCATAGAAAATGAAATAAAATGACTTGCCTAAAAACACGCTAACACTTGAAATTTCCAACAACAGATATGTTCAACATCCACTTACGAATAGCCTTTGTTTGTCATGTCATCATAATAAAAAAAATTGAGAAAACATCTAAGCCCATAATACACATTTTTACTTGAACATCAATTATATTTATAAAATCCAGGTAAATATAAGTTTAAATAAGAAACGAAAAATTCGCACACAGGTAGGATTTGAACCTGCGACCTTTGGCTAAATATAGCTAAAAATACATAAAGGAAGAAAGAAAGTTATTGGTAACAATGAATTATTCGGCAATTTCATATTTATTACTACCAAGAATAAAACTGAAAGATGTTGCTAAGGCAAAAATGTTAATAAAGTTCTACTGAGGTACTCCTTAAACATTGCGAAGGATACTATCGTGACCTACGGCGATATTACATTTCAGAAAGGGACCTTTCTATTTACTTTGGCAATATTACGAGTACTTATAAGGACATATTTCGCGGCTGAAATGTGTAGGTGCTAGACGCCTAATGAGCGACAGGAGCCCTCATCAATCATACTGAGGGCTAAAGCCCGCGCCACACCGCATGGTTCTAGGCTTGGCGTTGATACTACGGCTATAGCATAAAAACAAATAAATAATTAAGTACATTATAATATTATATTCATCAACAATAAAGCTATGTCAACGAATATCATAATTAATACTAGCTAAAGCATTCAATGCGCTAAACGTAAAAAAAAGTAATATAACTGCGACCATTCATCAGTTCTCTGTCGCGAAATACCTACCTTTGATTTATTTTGGATGTGGATGGCGCCTTTTGCAGAAATATTCAGAATGTTAAAAAATCGGCTGTATCCGATCCGTCCAGTCAATCATTCGCGCTTTTTTTAACTCTTGGATGCCTTTTTAATTGACCAAATTAAACATTTCTTTTAATGATGTTTAGAACCTAGTGAATTCAGGAGGTGGACTCGCTCGTCCACGGAGGAGGTTGGGTTCATACAATTTTAAAAACATAAATTTTCAATTCGATAACTTCTCATTTCATTAAGAAATTATTAGCTTGTGGCATGTTGTCGTTGTCCAACCTATGATGTCTCAGGAAGTCTCAGAAAGTTTATTTTGTCCACATTATAAAAATAAGCATTTATAAATTGAGTTGTGTGACTTTAGCCTAATCATATCGCACTTTCTCATGTAACTTATAGAGAAGGATAAGGATACCTTAATTTATCACAACAGAATGTAACGTAGCAATACTGTTTTGGTAATATTATTACTAACTAGGCTTGATTATTTCGTACTTAACATAATACCTATGCTAACATGCCTGAAGAGTGGCGCCAGTAACCTGATACGGTTAAGATACAGCCGTCTTGATGCGTGATGGGTGAGCCTTTTTTATTTTAAGTTATAAAGAAAGAAAAAGTAAATAAACACGTTCTTAGTAAAATACAGGGGCTACTTCTGTCTACTTATTTACAAGAGGGAGAGAGAGAGAGCCGCGTTTGTCCTACGAATTGTTTTATCACTTGAGTGAGTCGATGTAGTCTTAGTAAATTTTTAGATTGTTTCTTTCTTACATAATTAATTATTATTATGGTGGTGCGAGGAATACTACACAATATTTGGATTCTACGAAAATATTTAATTACTGAACTTTTTACTGCTAGCTATTTATGGAAGTGTATTGCAAACTAACTTGCGACCTGCACTTTCATAGGCACACTTCATATGGTTTCTATAGAATTATTGTAATTCTAATAATGTCCAGCTTAAAGCAATAAAACCTGTATTTAACGGACTGTGGAAAAAGTGATACAAGTGTCTGGTCTCTAATATATAGTTATAATAATAAATCATAGTTTATAAGGTTGCTATCGGCAACTTGCTGACCACAACATAAGGCTAAGTAAGGTTTCACAGTTCCACACATAACATACAAAATGTGTACTTAATAAAATAAATCAATTTTGATGCATCGTTTTACCAATGCTTATATTAATGCTTTAAAAATAAAACCACAAAATACTAAATTAACCCTAATAAAGTTCGAATTGAAGGTGCAATAATGATCTCATCACAACTCATAACTCTGAGCTTCGTGTAGCAGACTGTAATTTCCTTTGGTTTAAGAGGCTGTTTAATGTCTCATTGTTAAGCTTACTTGACCATTGACATTGACCGCTTATATCCCACGAGATTTCGAGCTGAGATAATGACATATGTTAGTCATCACAGTTGGTGTGGCACAGTCTCTGTCTGCGCTATTATAACCAGTGTAAATTATTTCAGAAACAATGCCAGCATTGTAAAAGCCATTAAACCTTTTTATGTTTTTGACATTAAGCATATACATGTAGGTAGGTGGAGCGACCACGTTGCGGTTGCTCATTATGCTATGCGGGGTGTAATTTATGAATTTTGAGAATTTTATTGCATGAATAATTACGAGTATACTCCTAATTTGCATTAAATAAATACTTTAAAGTGCTCACGCTTAACCATTATTAGTACGTAAAACCGTAAAATAAAATAAACCTAATATTTTATTGAAATCTATGCATATGCATCACATTTTACGGGTGACAATATTTTTCATAACCTTTTTCATGCGAATAATATAATTCATTTTTTTTTTCACTCACCAGAACAACTTAGTACAACTGTACTGTAATGCTATCCAAACACACTCTGCCCACACTATATGCACTAAATGAAAGCTTCTTCTTTATAGTTGCGAAGGCTGCAAAGGCTTCTTCAAGAGGACGGTACGGAAGGACCTCACGTACGCGTGTCGCGAGGAACGGAACTGCATCATAGACAAGCGACAGAGGAACCGATGTCAGTACTGTCGGTACCAGAAGTGCTTGGCGTGCGGCATGAAGCGGGAGGCGGTGCAAGAGGAGAGGCAGCGGGCTGCGAGGGGCGCGGAAGACGCGCACCCTAGCAGTTCTGTTCAGGTGAGCTCGGTTAACTTTGCAGCATAATTAGGTACTGCCGATACCAGAAGTGCGGTGCAAAAAGAGAGCCAGCGATAGCGGCGATGCGGTAGACACAGTTCTGGACAGGCAGGTGAGTTCAGTAGTTTTTACAGTTACCGGTATGTACTGTTAATGCTAGAGGTGTAATACAAGAAGTGAGGCAGCGATACCTACCAAAGGTTTAACACCTTTGGTGGGTATCGCTTCCTCTCGTAACACCTTGCGGCATAACGGAGTAAACGACGATGACACAGGAGATAGCTGGCACTCTTAGCAGCTTTTCAGAAGTGAACCCTTTCAGCACAAATTCTGCCCGTCTAGCATGAAGTTCGGGTGCGAGATGTAGAGACACAGGGAGTAGAGACATGCCTGCCCACCCGAGCAGATCCGTAGGGGTGAACTCGGTCACATCATGTAAGCTTTATTGTCGACATATTAACTTAAACGCGTGCCGTTTTGTCAGTTACAGGTACTTTTAGAGCAGAATGTGTCATAAATGCGGCATAAAACGCGCATCGGTGTAAGACACGACTAGCGGTCGTATAAACGTAACATCTGTAAAGGTTATCACAATAATGCGGTCGTACCAGAGTTTCAATTTAACAGGCCGATATTTTAAGCATTTACAAGCGCCCTTGAGAGTTATTTTCAGATATAAACTGTTTCGTTAAATTACGTTTCTAAGCAGCACTTTTACTTAGATATACTTATCTTTGATCATTGTGAACTGATCCGCAGCTGTCCCACTGCTGGGCAATGGGCTGTGAAATTAGCTAATTAGCTCAATCGTAATTAAAGCAAACGTGGGCTGTTAGGTAGGGTAGGTCGCTTATCAGAAAATAGGATTATTCATCTACAACACAATAATTAGAATGGAATTAGGATATTTTCGTTTCATCTTGTAATTATGTGTTTCGTAATACGCTTGTATGAGTTCTTTAATCTTTTATTCGTATGTACGCTCGCGTCGTTACATTTAGGTACCTAATTTATCTGTAAATGTAAAAGTTAAAGAGATGTGTCAATATGTTATGCGTGATAATAACTTTGATTATTTGTAATGTTTGATTATGTAATTTTAATTTAAATCTCTGCTGGGATGTATATGACACGCAATTATTTCGCTCTACGTATTTTAATTAACAATCTCAATTAGGGTTTAGAAATTAATTAAACATTTAGAGTTAGCTCGCTGTACCGATAGCTTCATTAATGAGATTAGGTCTCAGCCCTTCGCGTGTTTTCTAATTGCCCACCTGATTACTCCACCACATGTTAGGAGAAACCTGTTCATTTCGTGAATATTGTTACACATTTTATTGAATGCTAGCGGTTTCCCGTAACTTCGTCCGCAAAAGTGACGAATTTCCCATATACAAACTTCCTTAGAGGTTGAATTTTTAACCAAATAGCTAATACCAATTTAGCTTCAAAACTAACGGATTTCCATACAAGCTTACTGCTTACCCCTTATTTTTACGCCCTTAAGTGGCAAATTTCCAAAAAGCCTTTCATAGTGCACACAAAAGGAAGCATGGTTCAAATTTCAAGTTTAAATCCCAGTAGTTTGAGTTGTTCGTTGATATGTAGGTCAGTTATAAGTATAAGTCACTTTTCCTTTTTATACTTATATTATCTAGGCGTATTATCTATCACATATACTCTAATACGTGTCTGCGGTACGTGTCACTACGTGTAGCATTTTATGGCACCAAGAAATATGCAGACAGGACAGGGCGACTCACCGTTGGCGTGGCATCGCATGGGGTTTTTACATTGTAGTATGCAACGAAATGGCACGGATACAGTCGCGTACGGTCGTTAGAAATAAAAGACTCGCGGCTCGATTAATTAAAACGACTGTAATAAAAATAACTTGACCGGTGACTCGCCACAGATTTCTTTGTATATCCCATCGATCTTGCTCCGTTTTCGCGGTGTGATGACGCAGCGTTATTTATATTTGCCTTATACATCGAAAAGTAGCTTTGTTGTTATTTGCGCGGAAAAAACGCGCCAAAGTACGTTTCGGTCACGCCTCGGATCTGGTAGTAATGGATCTACTTGTTGGCTGTTGCGTAACATAAATGACTATGGGATGTTTTTGTATTTATCTGCTAGTTTTCCGCACAGATTAGGAGTTCCATAGTATGTAGGTAGAGCCATTACATTACATGTATTTAACTGTAGATTTTAAGACAAAAAAAGAATATAAATATACAGGAGTTGAATTCACCTGGAATATGATGTACATTAATAATACTTATTCTTAATGTAGGTATATGACATCGACTCATTTATTACAATATTGTAATCCAGACGAAATTTTTTTCTAATCAAGCCACATAGATCAAGATATATATCTTAAACACTTATACAGGGTGTAAGGAAGCGTTGTGAGCATCGTTCATCCTAATAATTTTTCAAAACTTTTAATTTCACAAATCAATTTTCTTTGCTCACATCATACTTTTATTTTTTACTTTACTTCTATAGTCGCCTTTCTACCCTGAAACAATGCTCACATCTCTCCCTCACCCTGCATAGATAGAAGAGTTTAATCCTAGCATTAATCTTATAACAAGAAAGCTTAGGTATTAATTAGCATTGAAATACCAATTATCCAGCTTAACGATAGACGCAAGTAAGTAAATGCTTAAAATTAGAAGCTTTATCGAACAAAGGTCCCAATAGAAAATGTTTACGTTTATTCGTGAATGTTTTCTGTTTATTGAACAAAGTGGTATTGGTATTATTGGTTGGTACGGTTTCCTTTACAAAGCAACACAATGCGGCGCGGAGGGCGCGTGCCCTGGACCAGTCGCCCTGGCTACGACCTTGAAGTTTTCTTAGACTACCCGCGCACGGGTCTATGCTGTTGACAAAATTATTTCATAAAAATATAAATCTCTGCATTTATTTAAGTAAAGAGCTATTGTATATATAAATAATAGATGAGCTGTCGTCGTACATGCAAACTCAACAGAGAAAATAAAAAACCGGGCAAGTGCGAGTCGGACTTGCGCACTGAGGGTTCCATACAAACAAAGGTTTTTTTTTCTACGATGTAACCACAAACCGGTTTTGATTTTTTTTCCTTTAATTGTGCTGACCTCGCTACTTACGTTTTATGATTCTAGGTCTAAGTTACCTATAGCTTTTGTTTCCCCTGCGAAATGTATGAAAAGGTTCAAACGACCGTATTTTTGGATCGCGTTAACTGAAAAAAAAAAGTAAGCTTTTTTACAGCTCCAGGAAACGCAGACATATGTAGGTATTTCATGTTAATTTCAACTTGAGTACCTGATACAAGGGGTCTTGACAGACTGACGGTCAGAGAATAAATTGAACCTATTATAAGGGTTCCTTCCGAGGTACGAAAC